>CAWUFW010009695.1:0-600000 GCA_963921515.1 Calotriton arnoldi | reverse complement strand
CGACATCCAGAACAGGTGGTATGACGTGCGCAGGAGGGTACGGGACCTGCTGAAGAAAGACTACATCAACAGCCAATACACCGGCAGTGGCCCTCCTGCCAAGGCAATATACCTCAGGCCCTGGGAGGAGAAGGTGCGGGCCATCCTTCCGCCAGTGAGCGTATATGGACTAGAGGACATCCCAGAGCCTGGTGAGTACACAACAAATGTACACAATATACTGCCACAAAACACACACACATCACTGTCAAGGGGAGAGTCAAACCATGCACTCATAGCAATTACACAGCAACCAGAACAGAATCATCCCAAAATGTGTATGTCAGTCAGATAAACACAACACATGCCATCAAAAAAGTCACATCCAACTGTGCCATCACATGTACAAACACAACTACAACTACAGCTAGGCAGTGGCACAAATAGAACTAACAAACACATCCAGACATGTAGCCACCACAACAACACCAACACACAGTGAAGACCACTCAAAGGAAGGAATCCTGTGTATGCTGGCCAAGTCAGTGTAGCCAATAGCATCATGAGAGTCGCAGTCACACATATTGCCCCCCCACAACTGTCCCATCAACACCACCATGAACCATGCGCACATCACAGGGAGTGGAGAAGGACTCACAAGATGGCTGACACTGGCAACTGCTGTGGGGAGCACAAGGCCCTGCTGGCAACTGTGCACCAACAAACAGCAGGACACCACTGACTGACATCCTGAGAGACAACTTCCACTCCCTGCAATGCAAGCACGTTCCATGGTGGGATAACTGGCTGGCTGGGTGGGTGGGAAGGAGGACTTGCAGCACTGACCATAGTCACAAGCACCTCCCTCACACACACCCCAACACAAACTCCACAGAACCCACCTGGTAGAATGCAATGCCCCCATCCTAACACAAGATCCCACAAAGAACCACCACCCTGGGTTATGTTGTGTGAAGCACAGGGACACTCTTGGGACTCTTAGCCAAACAACTGCCAGGACAACACTCCCAGCCATCCTGTCAGCACAGCCAGCCCACCCCACAGGGAAGCAGAATCAAAAGGAAGGAAGCATGGGCATGCTGGGAAGGGGGTGGAGGCAATAGCATGATGGGAGTAGTAGTCACAGATATTGCTCAGCCTCACAACTGGCCCATCAACACCACCCTGAACCATGCTCACATCACAGGGAGTGGAGAAGGACTCACAAGATGGCTGACACTGGCTACTGCTGTGGGGAGCACAAGGCCCTGCTGGCAACTGTGCACCAACAAACAGCAGGACACCACTGACTGACATCCTGAGAGACAACTTCCACTCCCTGCAATGCAAGCACGTTCCATGGTGGGATAACTGGCTGGCTGGGTGGGTGGGAAGGAGGACTTGCAGCACTGATCATAGTCACAAGCACCTCCCCTCACACACCCCCAACACAAACTCCACAGAACCCACCTGGTAGAATGCAATGCCCCCATCCTAACACAAGATCCCACAAAGAACCACCACCCTGGGTTATGTTGTGTGAAGCACAGGGACACTCTTGGGACTTTTAGCCAAACAACTGCCAGGACAACACTCCCAGCCATCCTGTCAGCACAGCCAGCCCACCCCACAGGGAAGCAGAGTCAAAAGGAAGGAAGCATGGGCATGCTGGGAAGGGGGTGGAGGCAATAGCATGATGGGAGTCGTAGTCACTGATATTGGTCACCCCCACAACTGTCCCATCAACACCACCCTGAACCATGCTCACATCACAGGAAGTGGAGAAGGACTCACAAGATGGCTGACACTGGCTACTGCTGTGGGGAGCACAAGGCCCTGCTGGCAACTGTGCACCAACAAACAGCAGGACACCACTGACTGACATCCTGAGAGACAACTTCCACTCCCTGCAATGCAAGCACGTTCCATGGTGGGATATCTGGCTAGCTGGGTGGGAAGGGGGACTTGCAGCACTGACCATAGTCACAAGCACCTCCCCTCACACACACCCCAACACAAACTCCACAGAACCCACCTGGTAGAATGCAATGCCCCCCATCCTAACACAAGATCCCACAAAGAACCACCACCCTGGGTTATGTTGTGTGAAGCACAGGGACACTCTTGGGACTTCTAGCCAAACAACTGCCAGGACAACACTCCCAGCCATCCTGTCAGCACAGCCAGCCCACCCCACAGGGAAGCAGAGTCAAAGGAAGGAAGCATGGGCATGCTGGGAAGGGGGAGGAGGCAATAGCATGATGGGAGTCGTAGTCACAGCTCTACATCCCCCACCACATGGCCCAGCAAGCTCACACTCACGCATGCACATCCCACAGAGAGTGGAAAGGCCCATCAAAGATGTCTGACACTGTTGCTGTGTCGTGGGGAGCACAAGGGCATGCTGGGTACTGCACACCAACCAACAGCAGGACACCACTGTCAGCCATCTTGCCATTGCTCTCACACCCACACACACTGAACTCCCCACAAAAGCAAGTAAGTATGGGAATGCTGGGAAGTGGGGTGGAGGCAATAGCATGATGGGAGTCGTAGTCACAGACATAGCTCACCCCCACAACTGTCCCATCAACACCACCCTGAACCATGCTCACATCACAGGGAGTGGAGAAGGACTCACAAGATGGCTGACACTGGCTACTGCTGTGGGGAGCACAAGGCCCTGCTGGCAAATGTGCACCAACAAACAGCAGGACACCACTGACTGACATCCTGAGATACAGCTTACACTCCCTGCAACGCAAGCACGTTCCATGGTGGGATAACTGACTGGCTGGGTGGGTGGGAAGGAGGGCCGGCTGTCAACCAAACACAACCAATGCAGACCATGTTCACACCCCAGAAAATACATAGAAATGCCCAAATAATGCAGGACAATGTGCCACACCAATATCAACCCCTGACTGTGACGACTTAGGACAATGCAATGTACAGGCCCGCACCCAGAGGCACAGTCACAACTGTCATGTGTGTCAACCATTGATGCCTGCAGAAACATAACATACATTGTTTGTGTCTCCCAAAAACAGGTGATGATGGGGACACAGCAGCAGACGCTGAGGAGTCCCAGTCCCAGGCTCAAGAGGATGCCGAGCTCACTGGCGTCGTACAGCCTCTGTCCTCCTCGGACGATGAAGACCAACCTGGCACATCCGGTGCAAGTCAACTTGCAGCACCAGCAGGACCACCAGCTGCAGCACCAGCAGGACCACCAGCTGCACACCCTGCACCCACCCCTCCAACGACTGTCACCACGAATACCATCCCTGCCGACATGGACAGAACAAGGAGCAACACCAGCACAGAGACCCTGGACCAACCTGGGGCCATGGACACCACCACCACCACCAACCCCCAAGGTGGACCAGGGTTATCTGTGCGTGCCACTGCACACACTGCACATGTCAGCAGGGGTGGTGGGAGGGGTGGGAGACAGAGGTCGCTGCTTGCAGACGTTGCTGGTGTGCATGATGACCCACAACTGGTACGCATAGCTGATGCGTACCAGTCCAGCACCGGAGAGCTCAGCCAGGTAGTGGGGCTCCTCAGAGACATGAAACAGCAGCAGGCTGCCCATCATGCCCGCTTGGACTCCCACATGTCCCACGTGGAGTCACACATGTCCCGCGTGGACTCACACATGTCCCGCGTGGAGTCCAAGTGGGATGCACTGCATGAGATGACGGCGGTGCACAGGGATATTTTACAATGCCTCCGCCAGATGAACAGCAACCAGTCCACACCTCCCTGTGTGCCAACAACATCTGGTGCCGAACAAACTGCAACTGCCACAGGGAGGGAGGAGGACTCTGGTGGAGAGTCCCCTGCACCGCAGCAGCCTGTACTTGAGGGCCCTCCCCAAGAAGAGGGGTCGTCCGAGGAGGGAAAAGTGAGAGGCCGATGGCCAAGCGCAACTCCCAGGAAGCCTGAACCTGTTCTGGATGTTCGCCTTTGTGCACAGACTGTTCACCCTGTTGACGGCAACACTACTCCCACACAATGCATGGGGAGTACAAGTTGGACCAATGTGTCAGACAACTGTGGCCCCGATACTGGGGATCCTGTCTACCAGGACTTTCAATTCACCTAGGAACTTCGGATTGCAAGATTTATGTACAGCACTACCCATCCTATGCACTATTAACACAAATGTATCACAATAAACACACTAATACACCATACTTGCCTCTTTCGTGATTCCAACGTGGGTGCTGTTATGGGGATGATGAACTGCAAAATTACACTGTGTATGCGAACTGCAACAGCAAGGACAACACAGGCATGTGAGTACAGGCAACGTGACACACATGAGGGAGACACACCACCAGGGCTACATAACACATACACACCTAGGCATCTGACTCATTGCCTACACTGATGTTGCCAGGGAAGACGGTGCAATGCACAGACACCACACCCATTCCCAGTTGTAGTCAAGTAGCCCACAGGTGCAGTAAGCAAATGGCAGTCAAATGTGTGACCACAGACAACGCACATCACAAAGTGAAGCACAGGTTTATTACACAGTTGCAACATGTCGTAACCACTACAGATGCAAGGTAATCCCACCTGGCAGCGGGCACACAGTCAACAACTGTAGACGGAAGGAAGTCCATGGGTGTGGCGCACATCACCTGTAGGGACACAACAGCTACCAGCCTGGATGTGCAATCACGTCGTCGGTGGACACAGTTGACCAAACGAATCTGAAAGTACCCTGTGAAGGACAGAAATGACACACAGTCAAAAGCAATGGAGTACAGGACAGAACAGCAAAACTCATGCACAATACATGTTACAAGATACCCACCCAGAACCAAGTTAGCATGTCAACACTGTTGGGGAGTACAGCCCACCTGTTAGCACACATCGCAACACACATCCAGTCAAGTAGCCCATGGACACACTCCAACAGCACCAGAGCACCACCCACACATCATGCCTACTCACATCATTGACATGACACCTCAGGATACTCACATGAAGCTAAAGAAGTTGGTGATGAGCTGTGTGCGGACATCACCATCATCATCATCATCATCATCGTCACTGGCATCGTGGTCCAGGCCAGGATCCTCCACAGGTGGCGGATGTTGGTCATTGTCATCCTGGATGAGAGGCAACTCCTTCCGCACTGCCAGGTTGTGGAGCATGCAGCAGACGATGATAATCTTGCACACTTTCGCAGGGGCATATGGGAGGGACCCTCCGGTCTTGTCCAGGCAGCGGAAGCGGCTCTTCAGGAGACCAAATGTCCGCTCAATCACTCTCCTGGTCCGACCATGTGCCTCATTGTAGCGCATCTGGGCTGGTGTCACAGGGTTCCTGAGGGGTGTCAGCAACCACGGCATGTTGGGGTATCCCGAGTCACCTACGGACAGACAAGTGCACATTAGCTGACTTGGAAAAGTGGGCGGAATACTACAGATCAGATCACACACAATGGCACAAAGTCAGTACACACCGACAAGCCAGGCACGCTGGTTCTGCATCTGTGCCATCATCCTGGGGATGCGACTACTCCTCATCACAAAGGCATCGTGTGCTGAACCAGGGAAATGGGCACACACGTGTGTGATGGTCATGTCTGCAAGACACACCACCAGTGCATTGACCGAGTGGTAGTGCTTGCGGTTGCTGTAGGCCTGCTCCTGGGCCTGTGGTGGTACCAAAGCCACATGTGTCCCATCAATGGAGCCAATGACATGCGGCATCCTCCCCAGGGCATAAAAGTCACTCTTCACGTCAGTGAGTCGTCGCAGTCTAGGGAAATAGATGTACCGGTTCAGGAAGAGCAACATTGCCGCTAAAACATCGTGGAGCACACGGCTCAACATGGTCTGTGACATCCCACCAGCAGTCGCCACAGTATGTTGGAAGGTACCGGTGGCAAAGAAGTGTAGGGCTGCCATCACCTTCACCTTGGGGGTCAGCGCTGTAGGATACGGCCGGCCAGGCTGCAAATGTGGGGACAACTGCACTGCCAAATCCTCAATCAGCTGCCTGGTGAAGCGGTACCGTCGGATGCTGTCCCGTTCCACCATCGTTGCCAGGTCTGGGAATGGTCGATGGACAGCAGGAGCCCTGCAGTGCAGAGGAGAAGTAAGCAAGATTGTCAGTCACCCCACATATGCGGCATTGAACACACTCAAGATCCCAACATACATCATTATGAGGCACAACTACATGAAGTGTGCAGTTCCGGAAGGACATGTATGGTACATACATGGCCAACATCTGTCAACACGGTCCAACAGGTGGCATCAATTAGTCCCAGGTTGGCCCATTGGATATCATGAGGCCGTGTCACAGTTCCCATCTCCTGCTGCCGTGTCACAATAACCCCCACAGTGACATGTGAGGACAGATGTGCCCCAGGCACCACAGCTCAATGACAGGTACATTCCCAGGGACCCTGTAATGCCACATGGACACTGGCATTACATGGAGTATCATGTATACACCACAGCAAAACAACCATGACCCCCACAGGTAGTGGCCCCACTTGCCACGGCAGGACAGACATGGACGTCTGTGACACACACACGCACAACATCAAAGTCCATGCACACACAACGTGGATGTGGAGACTGTCTCCCATTGTGCACATGAAATCAGAGACATTGCAAACACTACATGCACAAAGACTGTGGAGGACCATCACTATTGTGCCACTGGGACACCCTGGCTCAAACATACCGTCTCACATGGGACTCACGGGGTATGTGACATGACATACACATACACCACCGTGAAATGTGACCATGGCACATGCACAGATATGAACAGTTGCACATCACAGTGGTCATGTACACGTAACACCCAGGATCCTGTCCCCATGAACACGTGCACAGCCTGGGGGTGGCTGCCCACAGGTGACACCCACAGGACAACATGTACACCAACATACACACAATAGGAAATGCAGCCTTACATGCCTTATGATAAAGTTTGGACAGGCTGTCGTGATGTAGGTGTGCCCCTCACTCCCTGGGAGCTATCTGTGGCTGGCATATGTCCATAAGACAGGCATGCTGACATATGCCAGTCACATGTACAGTGATGCGTTGTACTGCAATGGACCGATGGGTGCCCCCGGCCGGCCCATTGCATTCAATGTGTGCGGGTACGCATTGTACCCCTGTACGCGTTGTACCCCTGTACGCGTTGAACTGCAATGGACCGATCGGTGCCTCCGGCCGGCCCATTGCATTCAATGTGTGCGGGTATGCGTTGTACCCCTGTGCGCGTTGTACTGCAATGGACCGATCGGTGCCTCCGGCCGGCCCATTGCATTCAATGTGTGCGGGTACGCGTTGTACCCCTGATGCGTGTTGAACTGCAATGGACCGATCGGTGCCTCCGGCCGGCCCATTGCATTCAATGTGTGCGGGTACGCGTTGTACCCCTGTGCGCGTTGTACTGCAATGGACCGATCGGTGCCTCCGGCCGGCCCATTGCATTCAATGTGTGCGGGTACGCGTTGTACCTCTGTACGCGTTGTACCGCAATGGACCGATCAGTGCGCACCCATTGACAATGGGCTTTCCAGGCAACGGACGCGTTTTCGAATTTCGAACGAGTCGGTTGCTGGAAAATCAGTTGGTCACCCACAACAATGTTGCAAAATCATGTATGTCATGAAGTTGAAGATTTGAAGGATGCTGTGGGCGTGTTTTGGTGCTGCTATTCCATGGATTGGCCAGATTCAGAAGATGCAAACGACTTGGACCTATCACTTTGGACACAAGGGACAGTATCTGCCTCTCCAGCACATATATATTGCTGGCTGTTCCCCTGAGAGCTCACTTGCCTGCACTACATGCTCCAGGACGACATCTGCCACTGCACTGCTGCTGTCTCTGCCCCTCTGGACCCTGCAATGGCACGTACTGTGGAGAGAGCCCCAGCCTTCAGCCTTGAAGAGAACCAGGCCCTGCTGGACAGCCTACTTCCACAGTACAGCAAGCTGTATGGGACACCAGGGGAGCAGGTGAGTGTTCTGTGCACTGCCTTTCTGAATGTGCATTTTGTGTGACTAGCAAGGCTGAAAGTCTGCACGCCACTGGCTAGCAGGCTCACTGAGTAGTTGTCACCCCCATAGTGTGTAGTGACTTGCACTGGACAGGTATGGTGCAGTGACAGTGCATTTGAACATGGTTTTACTTCCCATGCAATGATACCATGTAGTGACGTCTGGCAAACTGTCCATGGGCAGCTTTGCACTGCCTGTGTACATCATGTGCCCCTGTGATTGAGACATGTATATACAACTGTGTCATGCACGGATATGTTGCATGTGTGGTAATGGCCTTTTCACTTTGTCATCCTGACAGGTTAATGCCCATCGGAAGCAGGAGATCTGGAAGGACATCGTCCGGACCGTCCGGTCCGTGGGGGTCTACAAGCGCCGGATCCGCAACTGCCAGAAGAGGTGGCAGGACCTTCGGGGCTGGACCCGGAGGATTGCACGGGTCCAGCTGAAGCTGTCGCCTCCTCGCATGAGGGGCGGAACACGGACCCTGACCCCCACATGCTCCAGATCCTGGCGGTGGTGTTTCCAGACCTGGATGGGCAGCTGAAGGCCAGACAGCAGCAAGGAGGGGTGAGTCAAAGACTGCACTGTGAACTCTGTATTACATGCTTTGTGCCCTCCTCTGGCTCAACTGCCACAGTGCAGCAGTCATGTTGTCCAGGAGCCATGTCCCTCTATTGTGCACTGCCCACTGCTCATCTGATACCCAGGTGTGGCCCTTACATTCAGGGAATTGTGTCACTTGGGACTGTGTCCTTGTAGTTTGCTTCACTAAAGGTGGGGGACAGCATCTGTTTCCCTAACTCTGTTGTGGGCATCATGGGTGGGTCCATTGTTCACACAACGCCTGTGTTTGGACATGTGATCTGCGTGTTGCTTTGATATGCGGTCCACTTGCTGAGCTGAGCCACCACATGTGCCTGGGGTATGTGGCACACGCCCATGCAGCGGGTGGGAACAATGTTTGGGCCCCAGGAGTGTGCAGATTACGTGTGTCACACATACATAGCCAGCTATCCACTGTCCAGGGCACATCCCTCATTCATGTGGAGCAGGACAGTCATGCCTACTCCAGGCCATGCAATGCACTCTGTACTCCCACTCCCGTGTATCAGCTGACACATTGTGCACAGTGATTTGACCCCTCAGGTGTCTGCCTCTGTGTCAGTGTGCTGTGGATTAGTTGCCAGGACTGCTGGGGTGTTTCTTGGTAGGGGCTCAGCATGCCCCTGGAGATGTGACCATAGGAGACGATACTTGTGTGTCACATAGGTGTTTGATCAGCTGCGCGTGCAGACTGGGGTATGCGAATGTGAAGTTCAGGCAGCTGTTCCCCATTCACAGCAAATTGTGAGGGGCTCAGGTTCAGAGGGTAGTGTCACAGGTCTCCCATATGTCCAATAGGTATGACCTGGACAGATGAGGGTTAAGATGATGTGTTGTGTGGGGGATGTACATGTGCACTTGTGCAGCTCCAGGACTTGCATTCCCCATGACCTACTATTGTGACACAGTGCATAGTGTTGTTGTCTGGCTGCCAAGTCATACATCACTGAGACAGTGATGTATGACTTAGCAGTCATGCCTCTGCCATGGCATGTGTCAACTTATTGGTGGTCCTGCAGGGGAGTGACATGTGCTACATGCACACCATTGGGGCAATGGCTATCAGGACATGGGTGCATCATGGTGTCTGTCGCTGGTATGCATCACATGCATTTCCTATTTGACTCTGGGCATCCCTTTCATCCGGAAACCTGTACTGACTCAGTGGCAAGAGCTGTGATGTGTGCATGTCCACATGCCACACCGTGTCCTCTGCACTGTCCAACTACTGTGTACTTGGTGCATGTGTCCACACTGGGGTGTTGCAATCCAACAGACACCAGACAGATGGGTGCAAGGCCATGTGGGATGTGAGTGCCATGCTTGGCATCAGACTGACAATTGGCTTCTCCTGTTCAGTTAGGGCACTTTTAGCAATGTACAACTAATGATGCCAGGGCTTGCTCTGTAATGTGCTGTGCTCACAGTGGTGTGTGCGTTTGGTGCAGGTGACTGATGTCTGTCTGTTTCCCCATTGTTTGCAGATACATCCACGGCCACGGAAGGGGACAGCTCCATTGACCAGGAGGAGCCAGAGAGCCAGACTGGGTCAGCAGCCGAGGAGTGGTCGGAGGGACCCAGTGGCACGGAGGGCGAGGGGAGCCACACCGAGGAGTCCTCAGCACCATCCACCTCAGCTGAGGACCAGAGCAACTCGGAGGATGACTCTCGTGTGGAGGCGGGTGTCAGCAGCCACCACACCCCAGCTAGTGTTGCTGTCCCCGCCACCACCAGCACCACCACCGCCCTCCCATCGGCTCCCATTCCCCAGGTCCGTGGAGGCTCCCATGTTCGGGAGCATGTCTCCTTTGGGCCAGGCACCGCACCCCTGCCCCTGTGTCCCCTGCTGCCCTGAGTGAGGAGTATGTGTACCTCCTTCGCCAGCTCCATGTAGGGCAGACAGCCATGCTGAGTGTCCTCCATGCGCACACCGCATTGTTGACTCAGCTGGTGTCGTTCATGGAGGGCATCTCATCGGGCATGTCTGACCTACAGAGGGGCAATAGGTCCATGGACTCCTCCCTGATGGCAGTAGTGTCCCTCCTCAGACAGTCCCTCACCCCTCCTGCCTCTGCTCCATCCACACTCCCCAGCACCTTACCCGTCCCAAGCACACACACACCGGCACAGGCACACACCAGCACACACACGTCCAGCACACAGACACACACGCCACAAACTAAACGCACACGCACGCACAGTCAGGGGACTGAAACCAGACTCACAGGGATGGGGCCCTGGTACACACACACGCATCCACGGGCACTGCGCAGTCCTCAGTTGCCTCTCCCTCCAAAGCACCCTCCCTTGCCTCACCTGCAACCCCAAAGACCCAGCGCATCTTCCTCAGTGACCTCGGCCTCTTCCCCTCCGATCCAGCTGCCCCAGCATCCAGGGGGAAGAGGAAGCCCCCCACACGGAGCAGAGTGCCCCTCGCCCCCGGACACCCTCCCCCAGGCGCAGACAGACTGAGGCCCCCACCCGCAAGTCCCCCGGAGTGCTAAGAGCAAGACCCCGCCGCCGCCCTGCAGCTCAAGCACCAGGTCTCCTTCCTCCATCCCTCAGGCCCCCACTCCACAGGTGCCCCCACCACACCCTGCCCCAGGTTCCCCACCCACAGATATACCATCCCCAAGAGGCTCCAGCCTTCTCCCCCTGCCACTTGCTCTCCCGGAACCACACCCCACGCTGCGCTTGTCTGTGCCACTGATGTGGTGAGGGTGTCCTCCCCTCTGTCCAGCCCACCTTGCCTGTTCCCCATTCTCCTCCCCTGGTGGTACGCACTGCAGTGGAGTCCACTAAAACCCTGTCTGAATTGGGCACTGCAGTGGCGGACCTGTCCACTCCATCTGCAGGGTCCACTGCAGTCGTGCCGGCACCCACAACATCTGAGCCATGCCCCCAGTTGTGCCGGCACACACCATGTCAGACACCTCCACTGCAGTTGTCAGTGGCTCTCCAGCACCCACCACCCCTTCCCTGCTTCCTCCTGGTGAGCCCTGATCCTGTCCCTGCGGTGCCTGGCCTACCCCCCGGTTGCCCCTCCTAGTGGATTGTCCCTGGTTTTGTGCAGGCATGTGTAGGGTGGCATCTGCCACTGTCACCCACTTGTGACTTTGTTGATGGACTGGCCATTGGCCTTTGTTTATGTTCTACTGGACTTCTACTTTTAATGCCACATATGCTGAATAAAGCAACGTTCTGTTCTCTAGTGCTTTTGCTTCTGATGTACATGATGTTGATGATGCTAACCATGCCCTTGCTGCAGTGATGGTGATATTTGGTCTCATGATAATGAAGTGTTACTGTGCAGGAACCCATGTGGTCCAGGGGGAATGTGTCCTATCCTGTGGTGTATCCATGTCATCCATAGCAGCATCTGAGGGTGTCATGTGTTCAGTATTTGGCAATGGGATTTCCTACTTAGATTGGCAATTTCACATCTGTGGCTTCCACCCCTGCACATCTGTTGTGCCTGCCATTGTTCAATTCGTCTACTTCCCTGACCGTGTGGCCATCTCCACTGGACATGCAGGTTTGGGCATCAATGGGGAAGGACTCATCTGTGTTGTCAGTGCAACATTGCTATACAAGTGTGTTGGATCTGTGCTGATGATTCCGTTGGCACTTCCATGACCAGGCTGATGTGTCGGGAGCCCTCATTTGGTGCTAATTGTTGATTGTGTGACCAAGTGCTCAGCTGACATGGTGGGGCCCTACTGAGGCAACATATGGCACAGCTTTCCTCACACAGGAGTGGAGTCCCCTCATGGCAGTGTGTACTCCTGTGACATTGCCTGTGCCCAAGGTGTGTGTTGTATGTGCATGTCTGTGTGTTCACTTCCGTTTAGCTGTGCATGCTGTGATCCCTAGTGTTGTACCTGTTTGTGATGCTAGCTGAGTTGAGCTATGTTCCCCCAAAGTCTTCTCCCTGGGTTCTCTGTGATGTGGGTGCATGGCACATTACTGGTCATCAGGGTGTCACCCATAGGTGTGCTTGCTGTCAGGGCTGAGTTTGTGTGCAGACGCAGATGGGTCACAGTCAGGTTTCCCCTTGGCACTTGTTGTTTGCCCCTGTCATGTGATTTCCAGTTTGTGTTATCTTTCAGTGATTGTGACACGTTGTGTGTGTGACTGCTGGCACTCCTCAGGGTCCGGGCTGCAATGTTGGTTGTTGTCTATGTGTGTTCTTTGTGGGTGACCTTGGCTTCTTCATTGGTGTGTGACTGTGGCTGTGATCCCATTGGTTGGTGTGGTATTGCCGTCATGTCCATGTACGGCGTAGTGTGCAGTGTGTCAGACATTCAGGAGTCTTGTTGAGTGTCCATGTGTGATGTGTTTCTGCACCTTGGTTCCCACCCACCACCCTGGAATAGTCATGGGTGCATGTGCAATGTCACCAGTGCATGTGTGCTTCACTGCTGCACATTGATGGAGGTCGAGGGGTGTGGTGTTGAGTGTGTGCAGATGAGAGTTGTTGCCCGGCTAGGCCCCTGCCTCCATGTTGGCCTTGGCTTACTGGCCATGCTGTTTGATTTGTGCTTGTGTAGGTGTGATGGTAGTTAGTTGCTCAGTACACATGACTGTGGTTCACAGTGTGAACCACATTTAGCTTTGTCATCACAGTGGGATTGTAATGCAGCCCAGGGTCACCACATTGTGGGGGCCCTGGGGGTGGTGCTGTGGTGTGTCTGTGTCTTGCTGTGTCAGTTGCTGTCCCTACGTGCCTGTGTGACATGTGTGATTTGTGCTCCCTCTCATCTGACAATGCCTGCTTGCCCACATAGGGAATTTGGATCCATGAGTTACCTTTGTGTGGCACTGTATGCACATCTGTATGATTGTTATTCAGGTCTCCTCATGTGTTGTGTGGTTGCCTGGGGACACTGGCACCCCCTCACCTGTTGTGTATGATGTGCAGTGTGGGTCTGCCTGTTTGTGTTTGTGCATCTGCACCACTGCATTGGCATATCTTGGGTGTGCCATTGGCTGTATGTAGTTTGGTGGGTTTCCCCTGCTGTCCCTGGGACTCCTAGGTCATCGGTCAGCACAATGATCATGGTTTGTGTGTCCCATTGCTGCCATGGTATGGTATCTGTTCACCTCACATCTGCAGTCTCCACAGGGTATCTGCATGTGTGTGCCCATTGGTGCAAATATGTGGGTCTGCATTCTGATGGTCACTTCTGTCATTGTGTCATTGATGATTGTTGACGGTGTCAGCCCCCATCGGTGTTGTTTGTCTGCACATGGCCAAAGTTATGTCTTATTTGCACTGCAGGATTTGGCTCCCCCAATTTATGTTGCAATGGGACACATACACTACTTTGCCACTGATGTGTTTGTTGTTCTGTGACCAGGAATCATCCATGCAGTTTGGCAGTTGCACCTCTTTCTTTGTCAACACTTACCTTTTGGTCACTGTGATGATGGGGGTTTGGACCCCATTGCCACAATGTTCGAAATGTGCTTCAGCTATGGACCCCACACTTACATTTTGGTCACTGTGATGATGGGGGTTTGGACCCCATTGCCACAATGTTCGAAATGTGCTTCAGCTATGGACCCCACACTTACATTTTGGTCACTGTGATGATGGGGGTTTGGACCCCATTGCCACAATGTTCAAAATGTGCTTCAGCTATGGACCCCACACTTACCTTTTGGTCACTGTGATGATGGGGGTTTGGACCCCATTGCCACAATGTTCAAAATGTGCTTCAGCTATGGACCCCACACTTACCTTTTGGTCACTGTGATGATGGGGGTTTGGACCCCATTGCCACAATGTTCAAAATGTGCTTCAGCTATGGACCCCACACTTACCTTTTGGTCACTGTGATGATGGGGGTTTGGACCCCATTGCCACAATGTTCAAAATGTGCTTCAGCTATGGACCCCACACTTACCTTTTGGTCACTGTGATGATGGGGTTTGGACCCCATTGCCACAATGTTCAAAATGTGCTTCAGCTATGGACCCCACACTTACCTTTTGGTCACTGTGATGATGGGGGTTTGGACCCCATTGCCACAATGTTCAAAATGTGCTTCAGCTATGGACCCCACACTTACCTTTTGGTCACTGTGATGATGGGGTTTGGACCCCATTGCCACAATGTTCAAAATGTGCTTCAGCTATGGACCCCACACTTACCTTTGGTCACTGTGATGATGGGGGTTTGGACCCCATTGCCACAATGTTCAAAATGTGCTTCAGCTATGGACCCCACACTTACCTTTTGGTCACTGTGATGATGGGGGTTTGGACCCCATTGCCACAATGGTCATGGCCTGCTTGCATTGTGGGTGCCACACACATATATGTGTGGCACATGTGCTAGGGGGTCACATTGTATGTTCAAAGTCATGTTCGGTGTTGTAGGCATTTGACACAGTCTACACACGCTTGTCATGGTGTTGGGGGATGTCTTCTTCTTGCATTCCCTAGGTTGTGGTGTGCTGGTTGTGTCATGCATTGTCCATCCTATGAGTGGGGGTGGTAGTAGTGGTAGGCATCCAGCCCCCTGGGTGAGGGTGGTAGTAGTGGTAGGCATCCAGCCCCGCCTGGGTGAGGGTGGTAGTGGTGGTAGGCATCCAGCCCCCCCCTGGGTGAGGGTGGTAGTGGTGGTAGGCATCCTGCCCCCCCTGGCTAATGGTGGTGGTAGGCATCCAGCCCCCCTGGGTGAGGGTGGTAGTAGTGGTAGGCATCCAGCCCCCCTGGGTGAGGGTGGTAGTAGTGGTAGGCATCCTGCCCCCCTGGGTAAGGGTGGTAGTAGTGGTAGGCATCCTGCCCCCCTGGGTAATGGTGGTAGTAGTGGTAGGCATCCAGCCCCCTGGGTGAGGGTGGTAGTAGTGGTAGGCATCCTGCCCCCCTGGGTAAGGGTGGTAGTAGTGGTAGGCATCCAGCCCCCTGGGTGAGGGTGGTAGTAGTGGTAGGCATCCAGCCCCCTGGGTGAGGGTGGTAGTAGTGGTAGGCATCCTGCCCCCCTGGGTAAGGGTGGTAGTAGTGGTAGGCATCCTGCCCCCTGGGTGAGAGTGGTAGTAGTGGTAGGCATCCTGCCCCCTGGGTAAGGGTGGTAGTAGTGGTAGGCATCCTGCCCCCTGGGTAAGGGTGGTAGTAGTGGTAGGCATCCTGCCCCCCTGGGTGAGGGTGGTAGTAGTGGTAGGCATCCTGCCCCCCTGGGTAAGGGTGGTAGTAGTGGTAGGCATCCTGCCCCCTGGGTGAGGGTGGTAGTAGTGGTAGGCATCCAGCCCCCCTGGGTGAGGGTGGTAGTAGTGGTAGGCATCCTGCCCCCCTGGGTGAGGGTGGTAGTGGTGGTAGGCATCCTGCCCCCTGGCTAAGGGTGGTAGTAGTGGTAGGCATCCTGCCCCCCTGGGTGAGGGTGGTAGTAGTGGTAGGCATCCTGCCCCCTGGGTAAGGGTGGTAGTAGTGGTAGGCATCCTGCCCCCTGGGTGAGGGTGATAGTAGTAGTAGGCATCCATCCCCCCTGGGTGAGGGTGGTAGTAGTGGTAGGCATCCTGCCCCCCTGGGTGAGGGTGGTAGTGGTGGTAGGCATCCTGCCCCCCTGGCTAAGGGTGGTAGTAGTGGTAGGCATCCAGCCCCCTGGGTGAGGGTGGTAGTAGTGGTAGGCATCCAGCCCCCCTGGGTGAGGGTGGTAGTAGTGGTAGGCATCCAGCCCCCTGGCTAAGGGTGGTAGTAGTGGTAGGCATCCAGCCCCCCTGGGTGAGGGTGGTAGTAGTGGTAGGCATCCAGCCCCCTGGGTGAGGGTGGTAGTAGTGGTAGGCATCCAGCCCCCTGGGTGAGGGTGGTAGTAGTGGTAGGCATCCAGCCCCCTGGGTGAGGGTGGTAGCGGTGGTAGGCATCCTGCTCCCCTGGGTGAGGGTGGTAGTGGTGGTAGGCATCCTGCCCCCCTGGCTAAGGGTGGTAGTAGTGGTAGGCATCCAGCCCCCTGGGTGAGGGTGGTAGTAGTGGTAGGCATCCAGCCCCCTGGGTGAGGGTGGTAGTAGTGGTAGGCATCCAGCCCCCTGGCTAAGGGTGGTAGTAGTGGTAGGCATCCAGCCCCCTGGCTAAGGGTGGTAGTAGTGGTAGGCATCCAGCCCCCTGGGTGAGGGTGGTAGTAGTGGTAGGCATCCAGCCCCCTGGCTAAGGGTGGTAGTAGTGGTAGGCATCCAGCCCCCTGGGTGAGGGTGGTAGTGGTGGTAGGCATCCTGCCCCCTGGCTAAGGGTGGTAGTAGTGGTAGGCATCTAGCCCCCTGGGTGAGGGTGGTAGTAGTGGTAGGCATCCAGCTCCCCCTGGGTGAGGGTGGTAGTAGTGGTAGGCATCCAGCCCCCTGGCTAAGTGTGGTAGTTGTGGTAGGCATCCAGCCCCCTGGCTAAGGGTGGTAGTAGTGGTAGGCATCCTGCCCCCTGGGTAGGGGTGGTGGTGCGCATTCAGGCCCCTGTGTGCATATGTGGCATTGGTGATGGGCATCCCGCCCCTATGGTGCTGCTGTTGCTGGTGTAAGTATATTCTGCATCCCTCTGTGTGTGTGTGATGTGTCGTGTACGTGTTGTATGTGTTTTGTGGTTGGTGTCTGGCTTACCTTCTGCGCCGTACGCGTCCGTGCCTGTTCCGGTAGTAAATGTAGAATATTGGTATGATCGGGACGAAGGGATTCATGGTTGGTTCGTGTCGTTCGTCCTTCTCGTTGCTTCGCGTCGTCCTCGTCGCTTCGCCTCGTCCTCGCCGCTTCGCGTCGTCCTCGTCACTGCCGTGTTCGTCTCGGAGCCGTGGATCGTGTTGTGGCGCGGATCGGAGCTTATGTGCGCCTCTCCCGGATGCTTTGACGTGCCGTGCGTAGCGACGGGTTCGGCGCGTACGGAAAGCGCATCGTACTCGTTCGGCCGGACGGAGCTGCATTTTCCCTTCCGTGCGACTCGATTCAGCGTTTCCGGATTCGCCTCGGTAGGGGAGCAGGACCTGGTTTGGGTGAGTACGGCTCGGCCGGATTCTTTGCTGTTGTGCGCATCGTACTTACTCGTTCGGTGTGCTGTACGGATCGGTCGGGAAACAGGCTTTCGCATGGCTTTTTTCCCGACCGAATGGTGTTGGGTACGCCTCCGACCGAGATCGGAATCGGCCCCCTAGTATTTAGAATACTGTAGTATGTGTGGATATATGTGTTTTAGACTTTATGGAAAAGGTACGATTGTCGCAGTTAACAACGTCATTGCAATGTCCTGAATAACCGTAAAGACGGAAAATTGGTCTGAAAGATGATTTTTAAAGAAACTTAGAAAAAAATAAGAGTTTAAACATGCTTTGAAAGAAGTATGTATATAGTAATATCTCTAGTGAAATGTTCAGAATGGATTTTTTTACATATTATTTTGGGATGTGTTGGTGGTCATTGAGGGCCTCATTTATGGGTTTTTTGCCATAGGGCAGCACAGCAGGCCTTGCTGCTGCACTGCCATACGGCAAAAGAAAAGGGCAGGAATGTGCCATATCTATTATATACAGTGCATTCCTGTCCCTTTTACCCTGCGTCGGCACACAATGGGCTGCCGTGCACCAACGCAGGCACCTTTGCACCATGCTGCAAGGGTGCGTGCATTGCGCAGATGATTACTTTTGAGCAGGAAGGAAAACCTTCCTGCACAAAAACAATCACAAGAGGCATTTTGCATTCTGCAGCACACATAGAAAGAGGAAAAATTAGGAGAAATAAAGATATTTCTCCTCATTGTGCCTCCCTTGCGCCTCCCCTGGGGAGGCGTAAGTTTTTGGCACTGCCTCAGACTTATGATTTCTCATAATTTTAGGGCAGTGCCAAAAAGCCATGGGTGTTGCTGGGATCGCCCCCAGCAACACCAATGGAATGCCCTTTTCACGCAGTTTTCTGCATGAAAGGGGCACATATTTATAACGCCATGAAAGCCACATAACGTGGCTTTACGTGGCCTTCAAAATATACCAGTGGCACATTGCGCCACTGGAACATCAAAATAGTGATGTTCCATCGGCACAATAGTGCCAGTAGGGCCTCAAAAATGAGGCCCTGAATGTCTGCTTTTGTTTCCGTTTTCGCAACGTGTCTGCTGGGATCGTGAGGTCGTCGCAAAGTTTGTCAAAATCTAAAGAAAAAAAACCTTTAGAAAAAAAAATTCACAATATTTCAGGTACTAGGGTGGCTCTGACAAGAGCCGTTGTGTTGTTAGTGTGTATATGGCCGCTATACATATCACCGGATGCACAGTTTCAGGTTACTCAGAAACACCCTGTTGCCTTCATCTGTAAAGTGCACTCCATCATTTCTATAAATTCCATGCATGTCAAAATGCAGATTTTTGTTATAGATACAGCCCATACGACGGTCTCTGAGGAATGCAGAAACAGTTTTATTAACATGTTTCCTGACTTTGTCAATCTGTGTACAGAATTGGTTTGACCACTTCCATTTCTGTCTTTGGCATATATTAGAGTACCCCAAGATAGTGTGAGGGAAAAGCGACATCAGTTTTGCAAATTTTTCTTTCAATAGGATTTCCAGCCCTACCCCAGTCAATGTGTCTAGGTCATTGCCACCACAGTGCACAATCATGAGGTGAGGAGCTTGGACTCCACAATGGATTTAACTAAAGCCAGCAGCTGATAATACTTTAACCCTCTCTGGACAAAGCAAGTAATCTGCACATTTGCAACCCCAAGTTCCTGTCAATACCTCTGTTTTTTGCAGCCTCTTTAGCCCAATAGATACAGATGTGGCCCACAATCCATGCTCTAAGCATTTTGAAGTGAAGGAGCAATAGTAGTCAGGAGAAGGCTGGAGCTAAATGAGGTAGTTTTCCAAAGGAAAAGCAGTTAAAATGGAGGTATTTTTTTATAGATATATTTCATTGGATGCTGTCAGCATGAAAGTGAATAAAATCTGTGGAGTAAAGCACACCTGCGGTATCTTATTTTGAAGTAGCCTGTTCCTCCTAGAATGTGCTGGGAACTTGTGACCTACTGGTTCCACTGGGTTGCTAGATACACTGAGCTAAGAGTGTATTGGGGGAAGGGTATTAAAGAGACAGAACATTTTTTTAAAAGTTGGGGAGTGATGACACAATTTTAGTAATGGCAAGCATTAATTTCCAACGCAGGACTGTGTAATAAACTGTTGTTCAGTATTTAATTTTTTTTTAAATGTAGCTAGCTTAATGTTTGAACTCCTGTTTTTTTCACAATTTCTCTGCAATCATCCCGTAAACATCGCAAAAATGCGCAGACAGGAACCTCGTTTAGAAAGAGAGGGAAAGGGTTAACAGATGCTAACCATTCACAAGTGGAGATGCAGTAGTATAAAATGTAAGACATGATTTCATTTGCTGCCTTTCTCATGATGACAGAGTGGAAAGTTGAAGAGGTTGCCATTTTAGAGTTGCTTTCTATGAGAGTGGTGTAACATTCTTGTGCTTAATTTTTACAAATCTTAACAGTGTCAAAACTATCCAGAAAGAGCTAAAACAACAATATAATCGACAAACTCCTTTCACTAGTAGGTATTTAACTTTTTAATTATATACAAAATGTACATTAGAAATGAAGCTGTACATGGGAGTTTGATTAAAAAGTGCATCACAGCGATGTGAAAACAAAATATATCAGATTAACGGTATCTGGCAGAGGGTATGTGTTTAAGATGTTAGTACTGTTGAATATTACAATGAGCAATGCCTTTAACGATTACAATGTTTTAAATGTCTAAGCATTATGTGCAGAATAGATACATCTATATTATGTGCATTCTGGGAGTTGTGTTAGTTTTAGTCACATTATTAAACAGAAGTACTGCGGTCATGAATAAAACATAGGAAAATGTGCTGTGCCTGTATATAAATTATAAAGTGGTAATACTTGTTAGGTATGTATTAGGAAGTGTTTTTCAATGTGGTTTTTAACTTATATGATCAGTTTGCATATGTTTAGATGGTAAGATATGGTTTTTCGATGTACAATGAGAAATGTTTTCTGCGACATTCAAGCCCTGACGCACGAAGGAGGAAGATGATTTAGGGGGTACTACAACACCCGAAAAGGGATTTATTACCCATTAAGACTCTGAAACAGGAGGCCATACTTCTTGCTATTTAAAAGTAACACAAGTTTGGAAAGCACAACCCTGATGAAGTCCATAGAGGACGAAAAGCGTTGGCTGGGCTGACTGGAAAATTTCATGTATTGAAAAATCAATAAAAGTTTGATACTGGACATATTCTTAAGACCCCTGACAACTGAATCTCATTTTTTGTTCATCATTGTTCTATTTGTTAACATTGGATTGCCTGAATTTGAACCTGAAACAAAACAATATAGTGGACGCTCCTTTTCTAATTGTTGTGGTATGATGAGACTGTTGAGTTGCAGAAAACTATATATTTTTGATAAGATGGCCTGAAGGCGTATATCTTTTATGAAATCACATATATGTTTACATGGTGATAAATGTTCTTCAAGGCTGTTAAAAATTTCATGTATATAGAAAGGGTGGTGCATTTCTTTCAACATGCTCTGTTTAAAATTGGGGAGGGGTAATAATGAAGAATGTCTTTTGAGAGTTTGTGTGCTAGCTTCACTTGGCATGTAACTTTTCTATGAGAAATTCTGAATATATGTTTTAAAGACACAAGAAATATTTGTGAAATGATGTAGGTATGCCATTAGGAAAAGGTTAAGTGCTTTCAAAAGGTGAGAATTGTTGTTTTCAGTTTTAGAATCTAATTGATGCATGTGGATGCTGAGTTACAGAGCAATGTATACTCTTAGAGAGCCATATATGCAATTATAAATCAAGTGTGATATCTAGACTTTTTTTATCACCCAGACACTACACATGCAGTCTTTTGATCACGCAGGCACTAATTATGTATTCATTGAACTACACAGGCAACACTCATGCATTCATCTAATCAACCACATAGTAGCAATATAGTTATGTGAATACACAGGCAGTAACTATGCACATATGGGACCACTGATGTAGTTCTTACATACTCAGGGAATCAGGCAGGCACTACTTATATTTTGAGGGAATTATGTAGGCACTATATATGCACTCATCCAATCATCCAGGGAGTATTGTTGTACTCAGCTACAAACACATGCATTTACAAGTTTTAGTGAGGAATATGTACTCTTTTAGAACCATCTGGTAAATTATATATGTAACCTGTCACACACTGTTTGCATGTACTCTGAAGAGTTAGAGAGCTATATGCTGTGATACAGAATAATGTGCAGATTTTTATATAAAGTGCTTCTCAAAATATAAGTCTGACACATCTAAGTAGAAAAGAACTGAAACACTAAGGGGTCGATTCCGATTCGGGCCGGAAAAAGCACCGACCGACTCGGAGCCGGAATTTATTCCGACCGACACGTACCTGTGGCGCCCGACACCCCAAGTACGATGCAAGGCGTGCAAAATCCGACCGACACGTACTGAACCCAAGCCGAATGACCGAGCCGCACGGAAAACAGCAATCCGGCCGGAAAAACACGCAAATCGAACCGACCGACACGCACCCGGAACAAATCCAACCGAAACGTACACGCGAACTCCAAACCGCTAAGTACGATGCAAGGCGCGAAAACCACGACCGAGTCGAACGGAGGACAAGCCGTACGACCGACACGCATACAAAGCCGAGCCGAAGTAACACAAAACACCGCGACCGACGCGTACACAGCATAGAAAACTGCACAAACACAGCGTGAACGAAACGGAGAAGACCGTACGAGACAAATGCAGGGTCCGACTCGGTCACAAGAACGTTTCCAACATGCACAGAAAGTACTAAGGAAAAATACACAAAAAAGACCAAACAAGCAATTACAAAGCCAATAAATACTGGGGGGGTGGGGACAGAGAACAAAGACACACCCACAACTCCACCCATATAAAGGACACAAATCCCAACCATGATCCTTTGCAAATGCTATTCTACTGCCAGCACTCAACAGACAGCAACCACACACCCACAGCTCATCCCTCACACAAGCCACACACCATCAGCACACCAACAAATAGCTACCTCACATACACCCAGCACAACACACACTCACACACCCTCACCTGCACACCAACACACACGTCACTCACCATCACCACCCATCACCATGCCCCCCAAGAAGAATCACAAGTTCCTAGATTGTGAATTGGAAGTCCTGGTAGACGAGATCCTCAGGGTAGAGCCACAGCTGTTTGGCACACTGGTCCAACAGACACCCATCTCCCAGAAAACCAAGATGTGGGAGAGGATCATCAACAGGGTGAACGCACAATCACCATGTCTGCGCACAAAGACTGACATCCAGAACAGGTGGTATGACGTGCGCAGGAGGGTACGGGAGCTGCTCAAGAAGGACTACCTCCTGAGCCAATACACCGGCAGTGGCCCTCCTGCCAAGCCAGTATACCTCAGGCCCTGGGAGGAGAAGGTGCGGGCCATCCTTCCGCCAGTGAGCGTCTATGGACTAGAGAACATCCCAGAGCCTGGTGAGTACACAACAAATGTACACAATATTCTGCCACAATACACACACACATCACTGTCAAGGGAGAGTCAAACCATGCACTCATAGCAATTACACAGCAACCAGAACAGAATCATCCCAAAATGTGTATGTCAGTCAGATAAACACAACACATGCCATCTCAAAGTTACATTTAACCGTGTCATCACATGTACAAACACAACTACAACTACAGCTAGGCAGTGGCACAAATATAACTAACAAACACATCCAGACATGTAGCCACCACTACAACACCAACACACAGTGAAGACCACTGAAAGAAAGGAATTCTGTGTATGCTGGGCAAGTCAGTGTAGCCAATAGCATCATGGGAGTCGTAGGCACAGATATTGCCCACCCCCACAACTGTCCCATCAACACCACCATGAACCATGCGCACATCACAGGGAGTGGAAAAGGAATCACAAGATGGCTGACACTGGCTACTGCTGTGGGGAGCACAAGGCCCTGCTGGCAACTGTGCAACAACCAACAGCAGGACACCACTGACTGACATCCTGAGAGACAACTTCCACTCCCTGCAATGGAAGCACGTTCCATGGTGGGATATCTGGCTGGGTGGGAAGGAGGACTCGCAGCACTGACCATAGTCACAAGCACCTCCCCTCACACACCCCTCAACACATACTCCACATAACCCACCTGGGAGAATGCAATGCCTCACATCCTAACTCAAGATCCCACAAAGAACCACCACCCTGGGTTATGTTGTGTGAAGCACAGGGACACTCTTGGGACTTTTAGCCAAACAACTGCCAGGACAACACTCCCAGCCATCCTGTCAGCACAGGCAGCCCACCCCACAGGGAAGCAGAGTCAAAAGGAAGGAAGCATGGGCATGCTGGGAAGGGGGTGGAGGCAATAGCATGATGGGAGTAGTAGGCACAGATATTGCTCAGCCTCACAACTGGCCCATCAACACCACCCTGAACCATGCTCACATCACAGGGAGTGGATAAGGACTGACAAGATGGCTGACACTGGCTACTGCTGTGGGGAGCACAAGGCCCTGCTGGGAACTGTGCACCAACAAACAGCACAACACCACTGCCTGACATCCTGAAAGCCAACTTGCACTCTCTGCAATGCAAGCACGTTCCATGGTGGGATATCTGGCTGGGTGGGAAGGAGGACTTGCAGCACTGACCATAGTCACAAGCACCTCCCCTCACACACACCCTCAACACATACTCCACATAACCCACCTGGGAGAATGCAATGCCTCACATCCCAACTCAAGATCCCACAAAGAACCACCACCCTGGGTTATGTTGTGTGAAGCACAGGGACACTCTTGGGACTTTTAGCCAAACAACTGCCAGGACAACACTCCCAGCCATCCTGTCAGCACAGGCAGCCCACCCCACAGGGAAGCAGAGTCAAAAGGAAGGAAGGATGGGCATGCTGGGAAGGGGGGTGGAGGCAATAGCATGATGGGAGTCATAGTCATAGCTCAACATCCCCCACCACATGGCCCAGCAAGCTCACACTGACGCATGCACATCCCACAGAGAGTGGAAAGGCCCATCAAAGATGTCTGACACTGTTGCTGTGTCGTGGGGAGCACAAGGCCCTGCTGGGAACTGCACACCAACCAACAGCAGGACACCACTGTCAGCCATCTTGCCATTGCTCTCACACCCACACACACTGAACTCCCCACAAAAGCAAGTAAGTATCTGAATGCTGGGAAGTGGGGTGGAGGCAATAGCATGATGGGAGTCATAGTCACAGACATAGCTCACCCCCACAACTGTCCCATCAACACCACCCTGAACCATGCTCACATCACAGGGAGTGGAAAGCAACTGACAAGATGGCTGACACTGGCTACTGCTGTGGGGAGCACAAGGCCCTGCTGGGAACTGTGCACCAACAAACAGCAGGACACCACTGTCAGCCATCTTGCCATTGCTCTCACACCCACACACACTGAACTCCCCACAAAAGCAAGTAAGTATGGAAATGCTGGGAAGTGGGGTGGAGGCAATAGCATGATGGGGGTCATAGTCACAGACATAGCTCACCCCCACAACTGTCCCATCAACACCACCCTGAACCATGCTCACATCACAGGGAGTGGAAAACAACTGACAAGATGGCTGACACTGGCTACTGCTGTGGGGAGCACAAGGCCCTGCTGGGAACTGTGCACCAACAAACAGCAGGACACCACTGTCAGCCATCTTGCCATTGCTCTCACACCCACACACACTGAACTCCCCACAAAAGCAAGTAAGTATGGGAATGCTGGGAAGTGGGGTGGAGGCAATAGCATGATGGGAGTCATAGTCACAGACATAGCTCACCCCCACAACTGTCCCATCAACACCACCCTGAACCATGCTCACATCACAGGGAGTGGAAAACAACTGACAAGATGGCTGACACTGGCTACTGCTGTGGGGAGCACAAGGCCCTGCTGGGAACTGTGCACCAACAAACAGCAGGGCACCACTGTCAGCCATCTTGCCATTGCTCTCACACCCACACACACTGAACTCCCCACAAAAGCAAGTAAGTATGGGAATGCTGGGAAGTGGGGTGGAGGCAATAGCATGATGGGAGTCATAGTCACAGACATAGCTCACCCCCACAACTGTCCCATCAACACCACCCTGAACCATGCTCACATTACAGGGAGTGGATAAGGACTGACAAGATGGCTGACACTGGCTACTGCTGTGGGGAGCACAAGGCCCTGCTGGCAACTGTGCAACAACCAACAGCAGGACACCACTGACTGACATCCTGAAAGACAACTTGCACTCCCTGCAATGCAAGCACAGTCCATGGTGGGATAACTGACTGGCTGTGTGGGAAGGAGGGCCGGCTGTCAACCAAATACAACCAATGCAGACCATGTTCACACCCCAACAAATACATAGAAATGCCCAAATAATGCAGGACAATGTGCTACACCAATATCAACCCCTGACTGTGACAACTTAGGACAATGCAATGTACAGGGCCGCACCCAGAGGCACAGTCACAACTGTCAGGTATGTCAACCATTGATGCCTGCAGAAACATAACATACATTGTGTGTGTCTCCCAAAAACAGGTGATGATGGGGACACAGCAGCAGACGCTGAGGAGTCCCAGTCCCAGGCTCAAGAGGATGCGGAGCTCACTGGTGTCGTACAGCCTCTGCCCTCCTCGGACGAAGAAGACCAACCTGGCACATCCGGTGCAAGTCAACATGAAGCACCAGCAGGACCACCAGCTGCAGCACCAGCAGGACCACCAGCTGCACCCCCTGCACCCACCCCTCCAATGACTGTCACCACAAATACCATCCCTGCCGACATGGACATAACAAGGAGCACCACCAGCACAGGGACCCTGGACCAACGTGGGGCCATGGACACCACCACCAACCCCCAAGGGGGACCAGGGTCATCTGTGCGTGCCACTGCACGCACTGCACATGTCGGCAGGGGTGGTGGGAGGGGTGGGAGACAGAGGTCGCTGCTTGCAGAGGTTGCTTGTGTGCATGATGACCCAAAACTGGTACGCATAGCCGATGAGTACCAGTCCAGCACCGGAGATCTCAGCCAGGTAGTGGGGCTCCTCAGAGACATGAAACAGCAGCAGGCTGCCCATCATGCCCGCTTGGACTCACACATGTCCCGCGTGGAGTCCAAGTGGGACGCACTGCAAGAGATGACGGCGGTGCACAGGGACATATTACAATGCCTCCGCCAGATGAACAGCAACCAGTCCACACCTCCCTGTGTGCCAACAACATCTGGTGCTGAACAAACTGCAACTGCCACAGGGAGGGAGGATGACTCTGGCGGAGAGTCCCCTGCACCGCAGCAGCCTGTACTTGAGGGGCCCCCAAAGAAGAGGGGTCGTCCGAGGAGGGGCAAGTGAGAGGCCGATGGCCAAGTGCAACCCCCAGGAAGCCTGAACCTGTTCTGGATGTTCACCTTTGTGCACAAACTGTTCACCCTGTTGACGGCAACACAACTCCCACACATGACATGGGGAGTACAAGTTGGACCAATGTCTCAGACAACTGTGGCCCCGATACTGGGGATTTTGTCTACCAGGACTTTCAATTCACCTAGGAACTTCTGATTGCAATATATATGTACAGCACTAACCATCCTATGCACTATTCACACAAATGTATCACAATAAACACACTAATACACCATACTTGCCTCTGTTGTGATTCCAACGTGGGTGCTGTCATGGGGATGATGAACTGCAAAATTACACTGTGTATGCGAACTGCAACAGCAAGTACAACACAGGCATGTGAGTAAAGGCAACGTGACACATATGAGGGAGACACACCACCAGGGCTACACAACACATACACACCTAGGCCATCTGACTCATTGCCTACACTGATGTTGCCAGGGAAGACGGTGCAATGCACAGACACCACACCTATTCACAGTTGTAGTCAAGTAGCCCACAGGTGCAGTAAGCAAATGGCAGTCAAATGTGTGACCACAGACAACGCACATCACAAAGTGAAGCACAGGTTTATTACACAGTTGCAACATGTCATAACCACTACAGATGCAAGGTAATCCCACCTGGCAGCGGGCACACAGTCAACAACTGTAGAAGGAAGGAAGTCCATGGGTGTGGCGAACATCACCTGTAGGGACACAACAGCTACCACCCTGGAAGTACAATCACGTCGTCGGTGGACACAGTTGACCAAACGAATCTGAAAGTACCCTGTGAAGGACAGAAATGACACACAGTCAAAAGCAATGGAGAACAGGACAGAACAGCAAAACTCATGCACAATACATGTTACAAGATACCCACCCAGAACCAAGTTAGCATGTCAACACTGTTGGGGAGTACAGACCACCTGTAAGCACACATCGCTACACACATCCAGTCAAGTAGCCCATGGACACACTCCAACAGCACCAGAGCACCACCTACACATATCATGCCAACTCACATCATTGACATGACACCTCAGGATACTCACATTCAGCTAAAGAAGTTGGTGATGAGCTGTGTGCGGACATCACCCTCATCATCATCATCATCACTGGCATCGTGGTCCAGGCCAGGATCCTCCACAGGTGGCGGATGTTGGTCATTGTCATCCTGGATGAGAGGCAACACCTTCCGCACTGCCAGGTTGTGGAGCATGCAGCAGACGATGATAATCTTGCACACCTTCGCTGGGGCATATGGGAGGGACCCTCCTGTCTTGTCCAGGCAGCGGAAGCGGCTCTTCAGGAGACCAAATGTCCGCTCAATCACTCTCCTGGTCCGACCATGTGCCTCATTGTAGCGCATCTGGGCTGGTGTCACAGGGTTCCTGAGGGGTGTCAGCAACCACGGCATGTTGGGGTATCCCGAGTCACCTACGGACAGACAAGTGCACATTAGCTGACTTGGAAAAGTGGGCGGAATACTACAGATCAGATCACACACAATGGCACAAAGTCAGTACACACCGACAAGCCAGGCACGCTGGTTCTGCATCTGTGCCATCATCCTGGGGATGCGACTACTCCTCATCACAAAGGCATCGTGTGCTGAACCAGGGAAACGGGCACACACGTGTGTGATGGTCATATCTGCAAGACACACCACCAGTGCATTGACCGAGTGGTAGTGCTTGCGGTTACGGTAGGCCTGCTCCTGGGCCTGTGGTGGTACCAAAGCCACATGTGTCCCATCAATGGAGCCAATGACATGCGGCATCCTCCCCAGGGCATAGAAGTCACTCTTCACGTCAGTGAGTCGTTGCAGTCTAGGGAAATAGATGTACCGGTTCAGGAATATCAACATTGCCTCCAAAACATCGCGGAGCACACGGCTCAACATGGTCTGTGACATCCCACCAGCAGTCGCAACAGTATGTTGGAAGGTACCGGTGGCAAAGAAGTGTAGGGCTGCCATCACCTTCACCTTGGGGGTCAGCGCTGTAGCATACGGCCGGCCAGGCTGCAAATGTGGGGCCAACTGCACTGCCAAATCCTCAATCAGCTGCCTGGTGAAGCGGTACCGTCGGATGCTGTCCCGTTCCACCATCATTGCCAGGTCTGGGAATGGTCTATGGACAGCAGGAGCCCTGCAGTGCAGAGGAGAAGAAAGCAAGATTGTCAGTCACCCCACATATGCGGCATTGAACACACTCAATATCACAACATACATCATTATGAGGCACAACTACATGAAGTGTGCAGTTCCGTAAGGACATGTATGGTACATACATGGCCAACATCTGTCATCACGGTTCAACAAGTGGCATCAATAAGTCCCAGGTTGGCCCATTGGATATCATGAGGCCGTGTCACAGTTCCCATCTCCTGCTGCCGTGTCACAATCACCCCCACAGTGACATGTGAGGACAGATGTGCCCCAGGCATCACAGCTCAACGACAGGTACATTCCCAGGGACCCTGTATTGCCACATGGACACTGGCATTACATGGAGTATCATGTATACACCACAGCAAAACAACCATGACCCCCACAGGTAGTGGTCCCACTTGCCACTGCAGGACAGACATGGACGTCTGTGACACACACACCCACAACATCAAAGTCCATGCACACACAACGTGGATGTGGAGACTGTCTCCCATTGTGCACATGGAATCAGAGACATTGTAAACACTACATGCACACAGACTGTGGAGGACCATCACTATTGTGCCACTGGGACACCCTGGCTCAAACATACCGTCCCACATGGGACTCACGGGGTATGTGACATGACATACACATACACCACCGTGAAATGTGACCATGGCACATGCACAGATATGAACAGTTGCACATCACAGTGGTCATGTACACGTAACACCCAGGATCCTGTCCCCATGAACACGTGCACAGCCTGGGGGTGGCTGCCCCCAGGTGACACCCACAGGATAACATGTACACCAACATACACACAATAGGAAATGCAGCCTTACTGATACAGTTTGGACAGGCTGTCGTGTTGTAGGTGTGCCCCTCACTCCCTGGGAGCTATCTGTGGCTGGCATATGTTCATCTGAGACAGGCATGGTGACATATGCCAGTCACTTGTACAGGGATGCGTTGAACAGCAATGGACCGATCGGTGCCCCCGGCCGGCCCATTGCATTCAATGTGTGCGGTGCACGCGTTGTACCCCTATACGCGTTGTACCGCAATGGACCGATCGGTGCCCCGGCCGGCCCATTGCATTCAATGTGTGCGGGTACGCGTTGTACCCCTGTATGCGTTGAACAGCAATGGACCGATCGGTGCCCCGGCCGGCCCATTGCATTCAATGTGTGCGGGTACGCGTTGTACCTCTGTACGCGTTGTACCGCAATGGACCGATCGGTGCCCCGGCCGGCCCATTGCATTCAATGTGTCGGGTACGCATTGTACCCCTGTACGCGTTGAACAGCAATGGACCGATCGGTGCCCCGGCCGGCCCATTGCATTCAATGTGTGCGGGTATGCGTTGTACCCCTGTACGCGTTGTACCGCAATGGACCGATCGGTGCCCCCGGCCGGCCCATTGCATTCAATGTGTGCGAGTACAGCGTTGTACCCCTGTACGCGTTGTACCGCAATGGACCGATCGGTGCCCCGGCCGGCCCATTGCATTCAATGTGTGCTGGTACGCCGTTGGGACCCCTGTACGCGTTGTAACCGCAATGGACCGATCGGTGCCCCGGCCGGCCCATTGCATTCAATATGTGCGGGTACGCGTTGTACCCCTGTACACGTTGAACAGCAATGGACCGATCGGTGCCCCGGCCGGCCCATTGCATTCAATGTGTGCGGGTACGCGTTGTACCCTGTACGCGTTGTACCGCAATGGACCGATTGGTGCCCCGGCCGGCCCATTGCATTCAATGTGTGCTTGTACGCGTTGTACCCCTGTACGCGTTGAACAGCAATGGACCGATCGGTGCCCCGGCCGGCCCATTGCATTCAATGTGTGCGGGTACGCGTTGTACCCCTGTACGCGTTGAACAGCAATGGACCGATCGGTGCCCCGGCCGGCCCATTGCATTCAATGTGTGCGGGTACGCGTTGTACCCCTGTACGCGTTGAACAGCAATGGACCGATCGGTGCGCACCCATTGACAATGGCCTAGCCTGCCAACGGACGCGTTTTCGAAATTCGAACGAGTCGGTTGCTGGAAATTCAGTTGGTCACCCACAACAATGTTGCAAAATCATGTATGTCATGAAGTTGAAGATTTGAAGGATGCTGTGGGCGTGTATTGGTGCTGCTATTCCATGGATTGGCCAGATTCAGAAGATGCAAACGACTTGGACCTATCACTTTGGACACATGGGACAGTATCTGCCTCTCCAGCACATATATATTGCTGGCTGTTCCCCTGAGAGCTCACTTGCCTGCACTACATGCTCCAGGATGACATCTGCCACTGCACTGCTGCTGTCTCTGCCCCCTCTGGACCCTGCAATGGCACCTACTGTGGAGAGAGCCCCAGCCTTCAGCCTTGAGGAGAACCAGGCCCTGCTGGACAGCCTACTTCCACAGTACAGCAAGCTGTATGGGACACCAGGGGAGCAGGTGAGTGTTCTGTGCACTGCCTTTCTGAATGTGCATTTTGTCTGACTAGCAAGGCTGAAAGTCTGCACGCCACTGGCTAGCAGGCTCACTGAGTAGTTGTCACCCCCATAGTGTGTAGTGACATGCACTGGACAGGTATGGTGCAGTGACAGTGCATTTGGACAAGGTTTTACTTCCCATGCAATGATACCATGTAGTGACTTCTGGCAAACTGTCCATGGGCAGCGTTGCACTGCCTGTGTACATCATGTGCCCCTGTGATTGAGACATGTATATACAACTGTGTCATGCACGGATATGTTGCATGTGTAGTAATGGCCTTTTCACTTTGTCATCCTGACAGGTTAATGCCCATCGGAAGCAGGAGATCTGGAAGGACATCGTCCGGGCTGTCCGGTCCGTGGGGGTCTACAAGCGCCGGATCCGCAACTGCCAGAAGAGGTGGCAGGACCTTCGGGGCTGGACCAGGAGGATTGCACGGGTCCAGCTGAAGCTGTCGCCTCCTCGCAGGAGGGGCGGAACACGGACCCTGACCCCCACATGCTCCAGATCCTGGCGGTGGTGTTTCCAGACCTGGATGGGCAGCTGAAGGCCAGACAGCAGCAAGGAGGGGGTGAGTCAAAGACTGCACTGTGAACTCTGTATTACATGCTATGTGCCCTCCTCTGGCCTGGTTAAACTGCCACAGTACAGCAGTCATGTTGTCCAGGAGCCATGTCCCTCTATTGTGCACTGCCCACTCCTCATCTGATACCCAGGTGTGGCCCTTACATTCAGGGAATTGTGTCACTTGGGACTGTGTCCTTGCAGTTTGCTTCACTAAAGGTGGGGGACAGCATCTGTTTCCCTAACTCTGTTGTGGGCATCATGGGTGGGTCCATTGTTCACACAACGCCTGTGTTCGGACATGTAATCTATGTGTTGCTTTGATATGCGGTCCACTTGCTGAGCTGAGCCACCACATGTGCCTGGGGTATCTGGCACACACCCATGCAGCGGGTGGGAACAATGTTTGGGCCCCAGGAGTGTGCAGATTACGTGTGTCACACATACATAGCCAGCTATCCACTGTCCAGGGCTCATCCCTCATTCATGTGGGGCAGGACAGTCATGCCTACTCCAGGCCATGCAATGCACTCTGTACTCCCACTCCCGTGTATCAGCTGACACATTGTGCACAGTGATTTGACCCCTCAGGTGTCTGCCTCTGTGTCAGTGTGCTGTGGATTTGTTGCCAGGACTGCTGGGGTGTTTCTCGGTAGGGGCTCAGCATGCCACTGGAGATGTGACCATAGGAGACGATACTTGTGTGTCACATAGGTGTTTGATCAGCTGCCCGTGCAGACTGGGGTATGCGAATGTGAAGTTCAGGCAGCTGTTTCCCATTCACAGCAGATTGTGAGGGGCTCAGGTTCAGAGGGTAGTGTCACAGGTCTCCCATATGTCCAATCGGTATGACCTGGACAGATGAGGGTTAAGATGATGTGTTGTGTGGGGGATGTACATGTGCACTTGTGCAGCTCCAGGACTTACACTCCCCCTTGACCTACTATTGTGACACAGTGCAGAGTGTTGTTGTCTGCCTGCCAAGTCATACATCACTGAGACAGCGATGTATGACTTAGCAGTCATGCCTCCGCCATGGCATGTGTCTACTTATTGGTGATCCTGCAGGGGAGTGACATGTGCTACATGCACACCATTGTGGCGATGGCTATCAGGACATGGGTGCATCATGGTGTCTGTCGCTGGTATGCATCACATGCAATTCCTATTTGACTCTGGGCATCCCTTTCATCCGGAAACCTGTACTGACTCAGTGGCAAGAGTTGTGATGTGATTTGGTAAACAAGGGGACCCCTACAAAAAACAATGAACCTTGCTAGCTGTAGGGAAAAATTACAAAGGGGTAAAGGTAATGGCTAGATACAAGTTAAATATTCATATAAAGCATGTCAGACCATACACATCTGAATCTTATTAATCAAAAAAACCCATGATATAATACATTTAAATAGGCATAAACACTTAATAATGAACAACTGTATACTTTTTTTTATAACAAAATATGTTTTATTTCAAAAATTTCTTTGTTGTAAATATTCTTATTTTTTCAAAATTATTTTTTGGAGATATATATTTTTTGGGAGATACTGATATTTATGTTTTCAATCTCAATTCTACAAGAATCATATACACAATTATATGCCTATATAAAAGAAAATATATACATATGTACAAAAAACAAGAAGTTACACAAGACAACAATGTACATAGAGTTAAAATTCATTGCAGAGTAATGTGCAAAAAAGCATTTCAAAGGCTGGCGGTAGATGAAAACTACGCGCATGTGTGCCTTCTTCAGGAAAACCCCGCTCAACTTTATTCTTTTTATGGTCTATTCAGAAATAATCTTTGAGTGTGGAAATAAAGATTCTTGCTCCTTTGGTCCAGGTCCAGGAGCTGACACTCGGATATCCGAGTTGCTACTGTATAGAAACTCAAGGGCAGCAGTCTCCGTATTTTTGTGTTGTTACTGATGTAATAAACGAATTCAATATTTATTTAGTTCCATGTGGGCATCAAGATATGTATGTGCAAACTTGTATCCGACTCCGGTGGTTAAGAATATATGAAGTTAAAAGTTTATTTATAGTTGGAGTATAACTTGTTTATCAAGAGTCTATTTAAGAAGATCCTAGTTCATCGTTCCGCAAAGCAATGGGGGACTTCAACACAATGATGTCTGCTATTTTCGATATAGCGATGCCTCAATCTTGCAGTCGATAAACGGAGAAAAAGGAAAGCTAAAATAAGAATATTTACAACAAAGACATTTTTGAAATAAAACATATTTTGTTATAAAAAAAAGTATACAGTTGTTCATTATTAAGTGTTTATGCCTATTTAAATGTATTATATCATGGGTTTTTTTGATTAATAAGATTCAGATGTGTATGGCCTGACATGCTTTATATGAATATTTAACTTGTATCTAGCCATTACCTTTACCCTTTTTAAGAGTTGTGATGTGTGCATGTCCACATGCTACACCGTGTCCTCTGCACTGTCCAACTACTGTGTAGGTGGTGCATGTGTCCACACTGGGGTGTTGCTATCCAACAGACACCAGACAGATGGGTGCAAGGCCATGTGGGATGCGAGTGCCATGGTTGGCATCAGACTGACAATTGGCTTCTCCTGTTCAGTTAGAGCACTTTTAGCAATGTTCAACTAATGATGCCAGGGCTTGCTCTGTAATGTGCTGTGCTCACAGTGGTGTGTGCGTTTGGTGCAGGTGACTGATGTCTGTCTGTTTCCCCATTGTTTGCAGATACATCCACGGCCACGGAAGGGGACAGCTCCACGGACCAGGAGGAGCCGGAGAGCCAGACTGGGTCAGCAGCCGAGGAGTGGTCGGAGGGACCCAGTGGCACGGAGGGCGAGGGGAGCCACACCGAGGAGTCCTCAGCACCATCCACCTCAGCTGAGGACCATAGCGGCTCGGAGGATGACTCCCTTATGGAGGCGGGTGTCAGCAGCCACCACACCCCAGCTAGTGTTGCTGTCCCCGCCACCACCAGCACCACCACCGCCCTCCCATCGGCTCCCATTCCCCAGGTCCGTGGAGGCTCCCATGTTCGGGAGCGTGTCTCCTTTGGGCCAGGCACCGCACCCCCTGCCCCTGTGTCCCCTGCTGCCCTGAGTGAGGAGTCTGTGTACCTCCTTTGCCAGCTCCATGTAGGGCAGACAGCCATGCTGAGTGTCCTCCATGCTCACACCGCTCTGTTGACTCAGCTGGTGTTGTTCATGGAAGGCATCTCATCGGGCATGTCTGACCTACAGAGGGGCAATAGGTCCATGGACTCCTCCCTGACGGCAGCAGTGTCCCTCCTCAGACAGTCCCTCACCCCTCCTGCCTCTGCTCCATCCACACTCCCCAGCACCTTACCCGTCCCAAGCACACACACACCGGCACAGGCACACACCAGCACACACACGTCCAGCACAGAGACACACACGCCACAAACAAAACGCACACGCACGCACAGTCAGGGGACTGAAACCAGACTCACAGGGGATGGGGCCCTGGAACACACACACGCATCCACGAGCACTGCGCAGTCCTCAGTTGCCTCTCCCTCCAAAGCACCCTCCCTTGCCTCACCTGCAACTCCAAAGACCCAGCGGCTCTTCCTCAGTGACCTCGGCCTCTTCCCCTCCGATCCAGCTGATACAGCATTCAGGGGGAAGAGGAAGCCCACCCACACGGAGCAGAGTGCCCCTCGCCCCCGGACACCCTCCCCAGGCGCAGACAGACTGAGGCCCCCACCCGCAAGTCCCCCGGAGTCATAAGAGCAAGACCCCGCCGCCGCCCTGCAGCTCAGGCACCAGGTCTCCTTCCTCCATCCCTCAGGCCCCCACTCCACAGGTGCCCCCACCACACCCTGCCCCAGGTTCCCCCACCCACAGATATACCATCCCCAAGAGGATCCGGCCTTCTCCCCCTGCCACTTGCTCTCCCGGCACCACCCTCCGCTGCGCTTGTCTGTGCCACTGATGTGGTGAGGGTGTCCTCCCCTCTGTCCAGCCCACCTTGCCTGTTCCCCATTCTCCTCCCCTGGTGGTAGGCACTGCAGTGAAGTCCACTACCACCCTGTCTGACTTGGGCACTGCAGTGGCGGACCTGTCCACTCCATCTGCAGGGTCCACTGCAGTCGTGCCGGCACCCACAACATCTGAGTCATGCCCCCCAGTTGTGCCGGCACACACCATGTCAGACACCTCCACTGCAGTTGTCAGTGGCTCTCCAGCACCCACCACCGCTTCCCTGCCTCCTCCTGGTGAGCCCTGATCCTGTCCCTGCGGTGCCTGGCCTCCCCCCCGGTTGACCCTCCTAGTGGATTGTCCCTGGTTTTGTGCAGTGCAGGCATGCGTAGGGTGACATCTGCCACTGTCACCCTGTTTGGACTTTGACAATGGACTGGCCATTGGCCTTTGTGGTTTTTCTGGACTTTCACTTTTCAATACACACATATGCTGAATAAAGCAACTTTCTGTTCTCTAGTGCTTATGCTTCTGATGTACATGTTGTTGATGATGCTAACCATGCCCTTGCTGCAGTGATGGTGATATTTGGTCTCATGATAATGAAGTGTTACTGTGCAGGAACCCATGTGGTCCAGGGAGAATGTGTCATATCCTGTGGTGTATCCATGTCATCCATAGCAGCATCTGAGGGTGTCATGTGTTCAGTATTTGGCAATGGGATTTCCTACTTACATTAGCAATTTCACATCTGTGGCTTCCACCCCTGCACATCTGTTGTGCCTGCCATTGTTCAATTCGTCTACTTCCCTGACCGTGTGGCCATCTCCACTGGACATGCAGGTTTGGGCATCAATGGGGAAGGACTCATCTGTGTTGTCAGTGCAACATTGCTATACAAGTGTGTTGGATCTGTGCTGATGATTTCGTTGGCACTTCCATGACCAGGCTGATGTCACAGGAGCCTTCATTTGGTGCTAATTGTTGATTGTGTGACCAAGTGCTCAGCTGACATGATGGGGCCCTACTGAGGCAACATATGGCACAGCTTTCCTCACACAGGAGTGGAGTCCCCTCATGGCAGTGTGTACTCCTGTGACATTGCCTGCGCCCAAGGTGTGTGTTGTATGAGCATGTCTGTGTGTTCACTTCCGTTTAGCTGTGCATGCTGTGATCCCTAGTGTTGTACCTGTTTGTGATGCTTGCTGAGTTGACCTATGTTCCCCCAAAGTCTTCTCCCTGGGTTCTCTGTGATGTGGGTGCATGGCACATTACTGGTCATCAGGGTGTCACCCATAGGTGTGTTTGCTGTCAGGGCTGAGTTTGTGTGCAGACGCAGATGGGTCACAGTCAGGTTTCCCCTTGGCACTTGTTGTTTGCCCCTGTCATGTGATTTCCAGTTTGTGTTATCTTTCAGTGATTGTGACACGTTGTGTGTGTGACTGCTGGCACTCCTCAGGGTCCGGGCTGCAATGTTGGTTGTTGTCTATGTGTGTTCTTTGTGGGTGACCTTGGCTTCTTCATTGGTGTGTGACTGTGGCTGGGATCCCATTGGTTGGTGTGGTATTGCCGTCATGTCCATGTACAGCGTAGTGTGCAGTGTGTCAGACATTCAGGAGTCTTGTTGAGTGGCCATGTGTGATGTGTTTCTGCACCTTGGTTCCCACCCACCACCCTGGAATAGTCATGGGTGCATGTGCAATGTCACCAGTGCATGTGTGCTTCACTGCTGCACATTGTTGGAGGTCGAGGTGTGTGGTGTTGAGTGTGTGCAGATGAGAGTAGTTGCCCGGCTAGACCCCTGCCTCCATGTTGGCCTTGGCTTACTGGCCGTGCTGATTGATTTGTGCTTGTGTAGGTGTGATGGTAGTTTGTTGCTCAGGACACATGACTGTGGTTCACAGTGTGAACGACATTTAGCTTTGTCATCACAGTGGGATTGTAATGCAGCCCAGGGTCACCACATTGTGGGGGCCCTGGGGGTAGTGCTGTAGTGTGTCTGTGTCTTGCTGTGTCAGTTGCTGTTCCTACGTGCCTGTGTGACATGTGTGATTTGTGCTCCCTCTCATCTGACAATGCCTGCTTGCCCACATAGGGGATTTGGATCCACGAGTTACCTTTGTGTGGCACTGTATGCACATCTGTATGATTGGTATTCAGGCCTCCTCATGTGTTGTGTGGTTGCCTGGGGACACTGGCACCCCCCCCTCACCTGTTGTGTATGATGTGCAGTGTGGGTCTGCCTGTTTGTGCATCTGCACCACTGCATTGGCATATCTTGGGTTTGCCATTGGCTGTATGTAGTTTGGTGGGTTTCCCCTGCTGTCCCTGGGACTCCTAGGTCATCGGTCAGCACAATGATCATGGTTTGTGTGTCCCATTGCTGCCATGGTATAGTATCTGTTCACCTCACATCTACAGTCTCGACAGGGTTTCTGCATTTGTGTGCCCATTGGTGCAAATATGTGGGTCTGCATTCTGATGGTCACTTCTGTCATTGTGTCATTGATGAATGTTGACAGTGTCAGCCCCCATGGGTGTTGTTTGTCTGCACATGGCCAAAGGTATGTCTTATTTGCACTGCAGTATTTGCCTCCCCCAATTTATGTTGCAATGGGACACATGCACTACTTTGCCACTGATGTGTTTTATGTTCTGTGACCAGGAATCATCCATGCAGTTTGGCAGTTGCAGCTTTTTCTTTGTCAACACTTACATTTTGGTCACTGTGATGATGGGGGTTTGGACCCCATTGCCACACTGTTCAAAATGTGCTTCAGCTATGGACCCCACACTTACATTTTGGTCACTGTGATGATGGGGGTTTGGACCCCATTGCCACAATGTTCAAAATGTGCTTCAGCTATGGACCCCACACTTACCTTTTGGTCACTGTGATGATGGGGGGTTGGACCCCATTGCCACACTGTTCAAAATGTGCTTCAGCTATGGACCCCACCCTTACATTTTGGTCACTGTGATGATGGGGGTTTGGACCCCATTGCCCCACAATGTTCAAAATGTGCTTCAGCTATGGACCCCACACTTACATTTTGGTCACTGTGATGATGGGGGTTTGGACCCCATTGCCACAATGGTCATGGCCTGCTTGCATTGTGGGGGCCACACACATATATGTGTGGCACATGTGATAGGGGGTCACATTGTATGTTCAAAGTCATGTTCAGTGTTGTAGGCATTTGACACAGTCTACACATGCTTGTCATGGTGTTGGGGGATGTCTTTTTCTTGCATTCCCTAGGTTGTGGTGTGCTGGTTGTGTCATGCATTGTCCATCCTATGAGTGGGGGTGGTGTTGGTGGTAGGCATTCAGCCCCCCATGGGTAGAGGTGGTAGTAGTGGTAGGCATCTGGCCCCCCCTGGCTAAGGGTGGTAGTAGTGGTAGGCATCCAGCCCCCTGGCTAAGGGTGGTAGTAGTGGTAGGCATCTGGCACCCCCATGGCTAAGGGTGGTAGTAGTGGTAGGCATCCAGCCCCCTGGGTAAGGGTGGTAGTGGTGGTGGGCATCTGGCACCCCCTGGCTAAGGGTGGTAGTAGTGGTAGGCATCCAGCCCCTTGGGTAAGGGTGGTAGTGGTGGTGGGCATCTGGCACCCCTGGCTAAGGGTGGTAGTAGTGGTAGGCATCCAGACCCCTGGGTAAGGGTGGTAGTGGTGGTGGGCATCTGGCACCCCCTGGCTAAGGGTGGTAGTAGTGGTAGGCATCCAGCCCCCTGGCTTAGGGTGGTAGTAGTGGTAGGCATCCAGCCCCCTGGGTGAGGGTGGTAGTGGTGGTGGGCATCTGGCACCCCCTGGCTAAGGGTGGTAGTAGTGGTAGGCATCCAGCCCCCTGGCTAAGGGTGGTAGTAGTGGTAGGCATCCAGCCCCCCTGGGTAAGGGTGGTAGTAGTGGTAGGCATCTGGCACCCCCTGGCTAAGGGTGGTAGTAGTGGTAGGCATCCAGCCCCCTGGCTTAGGGTGGTAGTAGTGGTAGGCATCTGGCACCCCCATGGCTAAGGGTGGTAGTAGTGGTAGGCATCCAGCCCCCTGGGTAAGGGTGGTAGTAGTGGTAGGCATCTGGCACCCCCTGGCTAAGGGTGGTAGTAGTGGTAGGCATCCAGCCCCCTGGCTAAGGGTGGTAGTAGTGGTAGGCATCTGGCACCCCCATGGCTAAGGGTGGTAGTAGTGGTAGGCATCCAGCCCCCTGGGTAAGGGTGGTAGTGGTGGTGGGCATCTGGCACCCCCTGGCTAAGGGTGGTAGTAGTGGTAGGCATCCAGCCCCCTGGGTAAGGGTGGTAGTGGTGGTGGGCATCTGGCACCCCCTGGCTAAGGGTGGTAGTAGTGGTAGGCATCCAGCCCCCTGGCTTAGGGTGGTAGTAGTGGTAGGCATCCAGCCCCCCTGGCTAAGGGTGGTAGTAGTGGTAGGCATCCAGCCCCCTGGGTGATGGTGGTAGTGGGGGTGGGCATCTGGCACCCCCTGGCTAAGGGTGGTAGTAGTGGTAGGCATCCAGCCCCCTGGCTAAGGGTGGTAGTAGTGGTAGGCATCCAGCCCCCTGGGTAAGGGTGGTAGTAGTGGTAGGCATCTGGCACCACCATGGCTAAGGGTGGTAGTAGTGGTAGGCATCCAGCCCCCTAGCTTAGGGTGGTAGTAGTGGTAGGCATCTGGCACCCCATGGCTAAGGGTGGTAGTAGTGGTAGGCATCCAGCCCCCTGGGTAAGGGTGGTAGTAGTGGTAGGCATCTGGCACCCCCTGGCTAAGGGTGGTAGTAGTGGTAGGCATCCAGCCCCCTGGCTAAGGGTGGTAGTAGTGGTAGGCATCTGGCACCCCCATGGCTAAGGGTGGTAGTAGTGGTAGGCATCCAGCCCCCTGGGTAAGGGTGGTAGTGGTGGTGGGCATCTGGCACCCCCTGGCTAAGGGTGGTAGTAGTGGTAGGCATCCAGCCCCCTGGGTAAGGGTGGTAGTGGTGGTGGGCATCTGGCACCCCCTGGCTAAGGGTGGTAGTAGTGGTAGGCATCCAGCCCCCTGGCTTAGGGTGGTAGTAGTGGTAGGCATCTGGCACCCCCATGGCTAAGGGTGGTAGTAGTGGTAGGCATCCAGCCCCCTGGGTAAGGGTGGTAGTGGTGGTGGGCATCTGGCACCCCCTGGCTAAGGGTGGTAGTAGTGGTAGGCATCCAGCCCCCTGGGTAAGGGTGGTGGTAGGCATCCAGCCCCCCTGGGTAAGGGTGGTAGTTGTGGTAGGCATCCGGCCCCCCCTGGGTAGGGGTGGTGGTGGTGGTGGGCATCTGGCACCCCCCTGGCTAAGGGTGGTAGTAGTGGTAGGCATCCAGCCCCCCCTGGGTAAGGGTGGTAGTGGTGGTGGGCATCTGGCACCCCCCTGGCTAAGGGTGGTAGTGGTGGTTGGCATCCGGCCCCCCTGGGTAGGGGTGGTGGTGGTGGTGTGCATTCAGGCCCCTGTGTGCATATGTGGCATTGGTGATGGGCATCCCGCCCCTATGGTGCTGCTGTTGCTGGTGTAAGTAAATTCTGCATCCCTCTGTGTGTGTGTGATGTGTCGTGTACGTGTTGTATGTGTTTTGTGATTGGTGTCTGACTTACCTTCTGCGCCGTACGCGTCCGTGCCTGTTCCGGTAGTAAATGTAGAATATTGGTATGATCGGGACGAAGGGATTCATGGTTGGTTCGTGTCGTTCGTCTTTCTCGTCGCTTCGCGTCGTCCTCGTCGCTGGCGTGTTCGCCTCGTAGCCGTGGATCGTGTTGTGGTGCGAATCGGAGCTTATGTGCGCCTCTCCCGGATGCTTTGACGTGCAGTGCATAGCGACGGGTTCGGCGCGTACGGAAAGCGCATCGTACTTGTTCGACCGGACGGGGCTGCATTTTCCCTTCCGTGCGACTCGATTCTGCGTTTCCGGATTTGCCTCGGTCGGAGAACAGGACCTGGATTGGGTGAGTACGACTCGGCCGTATTCTGTGCTGTTGTGCGCATCGTACTTACTCGTTCGGTATGCTGTACGGATCGGTCGGGAAACAGGCATTCGCATGGCTTTTTTCCCGACCGAATGGTATTGGGTGCGCCTCCGACCGAGATCGGAATCGGCCCCTAAATCTACCAGTGACACAGTGGTAGAGATGCACAGAAATAGCTCTTATGTTGTGTTTTTGGATTTAGAGTATTTCAACACTGTATGCAATTTTGCACTTTGGTCGAGGTTTATTTGAAAATTTACTACAAACGGCATAAAGTGGTCTTTTACTGTGAATAAGTGAGAACTGGTGCAGCTGTGTTGTAGGATAGGGTGCTATAATATTAAAAGGTAAGTTATAAATAAAGTTTTGTGTTTTGGTTTGGAATTGGTACATTGAAGTAAGTGCTTGTAGTTATGTCGGTAGGTTGACTTGTAGATTTAAAACTGCAACATAACATAAAAACTATTTTTTTTTGTCAAAATTCTTTTTATTCAACAAGACTTCTGCAAAAAAGTATTACACATTGCAAATTAGATAGGGCTTCCCGCATATATCATCATCTAATACAGATTCAGTTTCTGACTTTGGAAAGTCCCCTCGCCACCGTCATGCCTTGCGAGCCAAGTCCATTTTACCAAAACCCAACAGTGGGGGAAACCCCCCAAACAAGTCAAATCAACAGAAAAAGAAAAAGGAAGACCCCCCTCCCTAACCCGCCCTTCCCTCCCTCCCTCCCTGGTGGTGGTGTAACCTTGAAACAATGCGTGTGGACAATCAGATTGGAGCCGTGGAGAGGGGCATCATCTTTCTCACAGATATCGAGCCTTCCTTATCAAGTTGGGGCACTAAATCGGGCTTGGAGGTTCGTTAGCTTAAAATTGAAAGAGGTGCATAGCTCTGACGGAAGGGGGACATACTGCTAAGGGGAGATCCTTGGACAGGAAAGTAAGCATCGGGCCCCATTTATATTCATAGTTTTTGTATTCGTCCCTGAAGATATCCGCCATCCGTTCCATAGTGAGGATGCTCCAAAGACGTGAGTGCCAGAGCAATAGAGCAGGTGCCTCCTTCTTCTTCCAGGCTGCTGCTACAGTAATTTTGGCAGCCCCAAGGCACCCCACAGTATAGCTTTGTCCACCCTCGTCTGGTGCTCAAGATCGGGATCTCTAACGCCTAAGAGAACTCCTTCTATAGAAGTTGGTATGGGGTCACCCAGCATATCTTTAATATGGGATAAAATCTCGTCCCAAAAGGCTCGGATTGCGGGACAGTCCCACCATATGTGACGGAAGTCCCCAAGAAGGCCACATCCGCGCCAATATAGCTCGGAAGTGTCTGGAAATATCTTTTTGAGCTTGGAGGGGTATAAATACCAATCAAACAGAGTTTTGTAGTGGGCGTCCCTTAAAGACTCTGAGTGGTTATGCTTGGAGATGTCCAACCACATGTGATGCCATTCCTCTTCTGCAATGTCCCTCCCACTACTTGTTCCCAAAATGATTGATAGCGTGCTCGTGGAGCGCTAATTGTTGATAGAAGCATTGAGTAAAGTGCGGAGATCGCCCCTTCGCTGAGCCCGCCCTCCGTATCCATTGTTCTAACCCTGTAAGCTCTCTAGTAGCAGCGTCCCTCATCTGTGGTTGAGATATCCAGTGTTTGAGTTGGAAGTAGTGAAAATGCTCGCTAGTCGGAATCTGAAATTCCCGTTGGCAACTAGCAAAGTTTAGTACCTCAAAATTGTGGAAAAGGTCAGAGACTCTCAAGCATCCACCCTCCCGCCACCCGTCAAATGGGCCCTTCCTCATTGCTGGGGGGAAATCTGGGTTGAAGTGGATGGGAGTGTAAGATGAGGGGAAGGTAGTCCATCTATCATCTTTCCTAACCTCATCCCAGACTTTGAGAGTAGTGCGTGTCAGGGTGCTGATGTAAGCGTTGGCCGGCCTGTCTTTTTTCAGTTTCCAGAGCACATCCCATATCATCCTTCCCACTATAGCCCTATCCATGTGGAGCCAGTGTTTGTCTGACTCTCTCATGGACCATTCCACCATCACTCTTAGTTGTGCCGCTTTGTAGTATAGTGAGAAGTCCGGAAGTGCTACACCCCCCTCTTTCTTGGGCCGATGTAAGACATGGAACGGAAGTCGTGCCCTGCCTCCTTGCTAGATAAATTTAGGAGTGAGGGAGCAAAGCCGTGGTAGTAGTGCACGGTCCAAGTCGACGGGGAGTGCCTGGAATAGGTAGAGCAGCTTGAGAAGCAGTGTCATTTTAATGGCATTTATCCGCCCGAGCCAGGAAATGTATAATGGTTTCCATTGTTTAAGCTCTTGCTGGATCTGAGCTAATAAAGTGGGATAGTTCGCTTTAAACAGGTCCTTGATCTTTGGTGTGAGCTGAATGCCTAAGTATTGCAGGGAACATATAGCCCATTGAAGAGAGGTCTGTCCTCGGAGTTGCTCAGAGACTGTAAGATTCAGAATGTATGATTTTGACAAATTACCCTTAAAACCTGCCACCCCTTCAAAATTACCCAGTTCGGTTTGTAGTGCCTGAAGGGAGGGACCGGGGTCCGTGAGTGTCATCAGAATATCGTCTGCGAAGAGTGAGGCCTTGTGCTCTGTACCCCCAAAGTGAATGCCCCTAATGTCTGGGTTCACTCTAAATCGGGTAGCTAAGGGTTCAATGCTAAGGGCAAATAAAAGGGGGGAAAGTGGGCATCCTTGCCTCGTACCCCTGCTTAACGCAAATGGGAGAGAAGAAACGCCATTGACCTGGACTCTGGAGTGCGGCTGCCTATAGTTGGCCCTGACCATCTTAAGGAATCTATCCCCGAAACCAACCTTTTGCATGGTGAGGAAGAGAAAGGACCAATCCACCCTGTCGAAGGCTTTCTCCGCGTCTAAACCCACCAATATCGCTGAGATCTTAAATTTGGAAACCTTTTAAACCAGGTGTATTGTCCTCCGGATGTTGTCATGCGTCTGTCTGCCTTTTATGAAGCCAGATTGATCAGGGTGGATTAGTGTGGGCATTAAGTTCTCTAAGCGTGCAGCCAATATTGTGGAGAAGATTTTGGCGTCCAGGTTTAACAACGCAATAGGCCTATATGAGGCGCCCGACTGGGGATTTTTCCCTGGTTTGGGGATGATTGAGACTACGGCCTCGGCAATAGAGGTCGACACCAAGGAGTCATCCGCTATAGCATTAAATAAAGCCGTTAGATGAGGGAGAAGCTCTGCCATGTAAATTTTGTAGAAGTGTGCTGTCAGGCCATCAGGGCCAGGGGCTTTGTGGAGTTTAAGCTTTGCGATTGCCTGTCTCACTTCTTCGACCGTGATGGGCTCGTTTAATTGATCGCTCTCAGCCTGCGAAATGTGAGGGAGATCCAGAGAGTCTAAGTATTGCTGTTGCCCAGATGTGTTGGGCGGCGACCCAGTGTAAAGGTCCCTATAAAACTGTTCGAAGATGCGGGCTTTGGCCTCATCAGAGTGAGTCAGTACACCATTCCCATCCTGAATGCCCCCGATATATTCTCGTTCTCTCTTCTCGCGCAATTGTTGCACCAAGTGGGAACCCACTTTCCCCCCCTGTGCGTAGGATATCTGCCTGAGTCTCAGAAGTGTGTACTCAGCCCTATTCGTATAAATCGCCTTGATTGTCCCCTTCAGTGCACTAAGTTGACGCTGCAGCACTCGGGATGGGGCGGCCTTATGGGCCTTCTCCAGTTCCGCCTCTAATTCTTCCCGTTCCTTAGCCCTGCGTTAATTTAGGGTGGAGTTTAATTGGATGCATCTGCCCCTGATGAGTGATTTAAAAGCGTCCCAGTTATTCTGAGGGGATGTGGCCTGGGGTTGGTTCAGTTTGAAATATTCTGAAGTGGTGGCTCTTAACTCGTTCCTCAGTACCCTATCCCTACTTATGGAGAGTGGTAAATACCATCTTGGAGTACCCTGCCCCCGCTGCCCCAGGAGAGGCTAATAGTCACTAGGCTATGATCCGAAATCGTGATCCGGAGCATTTTTGCCACCTGTAGGGAACCTAACATGGATTGACTTACAAATATGTGGTCTGGCCTAGAATAGGTCATGTGGACATGTGGAAAAATAGGTCATGTGGACATGTGAAAAAAATGAATAGTCTTTAGTAGTGGGGTATAGTGATCACCATGCGTCTTTTAGACCCAAGATCTGCATTTTCTGCTTGAGACCCTTTGGAAAGTTGCTAGTAGCCGCCACGTGCGGGTGTGTACTCTCTAACTCGGCATGCCATGTTAGGTTAAAGTCCCCCATGAGCGCCACAGGCCCCTCTGCAAATGCACTGATCTGATCTAGGAGAGAGGTCAGGAACCCCGCCTGTCCTGTGTTGGGCGCATATATGGAGACGAGTGTGCAGAGCGGAGGGACCAGATCCGGGTGCCTTCATGGAGGGCCTATTTGCCGAGATATTGAGCCCACGCCAGCTGACGATTAAGATCGACAGGGTTCATCGTGTGGGAAACCAACAAACGGGGGAGCAGAGGCGCACACGAGACGTTAAGGGACTATTAGATTTTTTTTTTTTTTTTCCTTTTTGGGGGGTGGTCCCTGGTGGTGGTTCGGGGTATCTTTCATACACTTCAGACGCGTCCTGGATGCAGGCATTCCACCCAGAGTCAGATAGGTCACGAGGGAGTGTGGGGATGAGGCGGGCGAGAAGGAGGGTCAGGGACATGGGAAGTAGTTTGAAGAGGCATAGGAGTCAAATATTCTTAAAATGGTTTCCCTAGCCTCCTGGAATGTGAAGGGTCTGAACTTGCCCCTTAAACGGCAAAAAGTCTGGAAATATCTTGTCGACCACCAGTTCGATGTAATAGCATTGCAGGAAACGCACCTGAAAAAGTTTGATGAACTTAGGCTTCGTCATAGAAGTTATCCCCTAATTTATAGGTCTTCTGCTAATTCTAAACAGAGAGGGGTGGCACTCCTATTTCACAGTGCGGCGAAATTTCAACCGGTAGACATAAAGACAGACAAGGATGGCAGGATAGTTATGATAAAAACTATTTTTGTATTATGTGTAAGCCAGTGGGGACCAAGAACCCCTCCTGGTACTTTCTGTAAGTCCTACACATTGGGATTCCTGAGAGCTGGTTAGAGGTCCCGCTACCTTTTCACACCATTCTGCAAACACCATTGCTACTTAAAAAACCATAGAAATTCACTCAAAAAACCAAAGGTTTCAGGTAAGTTATAGTTACGAAATAGAATTAAAATACCTTAGATATTCATTGAAAAAACCAGAGGTTACCGGGACGTTATAGTTAGGTTGACATTTCACTCATACAAAACCATAGACATTTTGCAGTTATAGTTTGAAGAGCCAACTATAACTCACACCCCCACAATGCACTGCTCATGACATCAAATATTACATCACTCATTACATGGTCAGTGACATTACTAATGACATCTCAAATGACATCACTGATGACATCATCCAGTGACTGTGTGCGTTTTTAAAATGTTTAAAAGTGTTAAATATATATACCAAGGTGTATTGATGAATCAGTTGGTGTATGAGTGCCTGTATGGATGATTCAGTGGGTGCGTGACTGACTGTATAAGTGAGTGATTAGGTGGCTCAGTGAATGTATGGGGGAGTGACTTGTTGTATGAATGTCTATATCTGTCTGTCAGTTGGTGTCTAAGTGGTTGTATAGGTGTGTGAGTCGGTATGTGAGTTTCTGTATGGGTGAGTGATTGATTGTCTGAGTACGTGTATGGGAGTCTCATATATATAAATGTGTGAGTGGATATATCAGTGGCTATATTAGTGGGTGAGTTGGTGTATGAATAGCTGTATGGGTGACTGAGTGGATGTGCGGGTAGACCTATGAATCAGTGAGTGGGTGTGTAAGTACTGGTATGGGTGTGTCAGTGGTTTTGAGAATGGTAGTGTGGGAGCTGGAGTGGGTGTATGAAAGGTTAGTCTGTGCATGATATCATCAGTGATGCCATCAGTGATGTCATTTGCGATGTCATCAGGGATGTCATCAGTGATGTCACTGAACATGTCATGAGTGATGTAATATGTGAGGTCATAAGCAGTGCATTGCGGGGGCACAAGTTATGGGTAGCTTAGCAAACGTTAACTGCTGAATTTCCCTTGTTTTGTATGAGTGAAATGTCAGCCTAACTATAACGTCCCCGTAACCTTTGATTTTTTCAGTGAATTTCTATGTTTTTTTATTCTATTTCCTAACTATAACAGCCCTTTGGTTTTTTCAGTGAATCTATCTATCTAACTTTCTAGCCATCTATATATATATATATATATATATATATATATATATATATATATATATATATATATATATATATATATATATATATATATTATCTACTGGCGGTCGCCAGTAGATAGTTAGGACCTATTATCCATAGGAAATCCGTAACATTCTATTCCCAATAACGTTGGCGTCGTTTGACAAATCATCGCAAAATTTTCAAAACTAGTGGGGCGCTCCGGTCCGCTCCTGTCTTGAAAGTTTCGGGGTGATTCATCAAGCGGGGGCTGAGAAAAAAGGGGGATCCCAAAACGTGTTTTCTCCATGTTAATTCCCATAGGAAATGTTAGCCACGGCTACAGCCCGAACTGGTGAACGGAATTACACCAAATTTTGCAAAAAGGTAGCGCTTGGTTCAGAAAGTGACCTTTTTTTTAAATGGTGTAAATCCGTTCAGTAGTTGCGGAGAAATTCAAAAAATAAGAGTGAAAAAATCAATTTCACATAGGAAACTTTATGCAAGGCTACACCAAAAACTGCTGAACGGAATTACACCAAATTTGGCAAAAAGGTAGTACTTGGTTCATAAAGCACCCTTTTTAAAAATGGTGTAAATCCGTTCAGTAGTTGCTGAGAAAATCCAAAATAAAAGTTTCGATATCTATGGCCGCGGTGGATCCGCGCACCCTCCCGATCACGAGCTGCATGCTAATTGGCTGTCAACACTCCAAACCAGGAAGTGTTGGCAGCCATCTTGTTCCTCGGTAGAACCGAGGAACAAGAAAGCAGTAAAACAACTGCTTAAAACGCAAAAAGGGGGAAGGGTAGAAACACCCTGACCCCCTAGGCCTGCTCAGGGGTCCTATAAGGACCCCCGGGGCCCAACATATTTTTAAATTTTTTTTTAAATCGGCGGGATGCGCTTAGGGTGCGCGGATCCCGCCGAGAAAAAAAAAAAACGAAGCGCGGTCTCCCACGCTTCGTTGTTAATTGGCCCCCGGGTGGGCCAAGTCCCGGGGGCATGGGGGGTTTATTTAATAATATGGAGGGCCTCTAAGGCCCCCCAAGCCCCGGGGACAGCCACCCCCCGGGGCTTTACAAAAATAATGGTGCAGGAGGGCTCTCGGCCCTTCCGCAACACCGGGGACCGCAACCCCAGGGGCTTCTTTTAAAAAAAAAAAAAAATTACCTGTGTGGGGGGGGCTCGAGCCTTCCCACATGCCCCGGGGACCGCCACCTCCCCGGGGCACTAAATATTTCAATATGGGGGTCCATAACGGACCTCCAAGCCCCGGGGACCACCACCTCCCGGGGCTTTGCAAATGGAGGGAGGGGGCCGCGCGGCCCCCCTCCTGGAGCCCTTGATGGCCCTGGGGACCACCACCCCCAGGGCCGGCTCCTGCAGTGTCCCGGGGTACCTACCCGGGACACTGCTGTTTGCAATCACAGGACGGGAGCCTCGCGGCTCCCGTCCTGTGATTGCAAACTTGCTTTAATTCATTGAAGCGAGAGCAGGAAACCTGCTCTCGCTTCAATGAAGCAAAGCAGAATTGCTTTTCCATAAGGGGAGCTGCATGTCAGCAGCTCCCCTTATGGAAAAGCAATGCCGGCTCCCGTAGGACGTGGGGAGCCGGCGGGACCGTGGGGGGATTGGGGACCCCTCCACGGTCCCCAACGAGTGGCCAGGCCCCGGGGGATGGGGTCCCCGGGGCTATTAGTGGCCTGGGAGGGGGCCACGCAGCCCCCCTCCCCATAAAGAAAATTTAAAAAAAAAAAAAAAAAAACGTTAAGGCCGGCCCCGGGGGATGGGGTCCCCGGGGCCTTAAATGGCCTGAGGAGGGGGGCCACGCAGCCCCCCTCCAAAAATTTAAATAGAAAAAAAAAGAGGGCATGCCCCGGGGGATGGGGTCCCCGGGGCAATAGAGGCCCAGGGAAGGGGGCCACGCGGCCCCCTTCCTGTTTTTTTTATCTAAAACAGGCCCCGGGATGGGGTCCCCGGGGCCAAGTGGCCGAGGAAGGGGGCCACGCAGCCCCCTCCCATACAAAAAAAAACAAAAACAAAAGAAAAGACCGGCATTGTGCCGGAGGCCCTGCCCCCTCCCTGCAGCAGTCTGCAAATGCGCCCCCTGGCGCGTTTTAAGAAGGGGAAGTAATTCCCCTTGAATACTGGGGGTCCCTGGGGGCCAAGTAGCCCACCAGGAATCTCCAGTATGCGCCAGGGGCTGCGTTGCAGAGAGGTGTACAGAGGCCACGCCCCTTTTACACCTCTCTGCAACGCAGCACTGTGGCGCTTTTGGAGGTACATGGTGGGCTAGTTGGACTCCAGGGACCCTCAGGATTCAAGGGACTTAATCCCCCAACTTAAAACGCGCCACGGGTGCGTTTGCACAGTGGTGAAGGGAGGGGGCGGGGCTTCAGGTGACATGTGTGCAAACAGGCCCCGTGGTGCATTTAAGATGGGGAATTAAATCCCCTTCAATCCTGAGGGTCCCTGGGGCCAACTAGCCCACCAGGTACCTCCAGTAAGCGCCACGGAGCTGCGTTGCAGAGTGTTGTAAAAAGGGCGTGGCCTCTGAACACCTCTCTGCAACGCAGCTCTCTGGCGCATACTGGAGGTATCTGGTGGGCTAGTTGGCCCCTAGGGACCCTCGGGATTGAGTAGGAATTAATTCTCCAACTTAAAACGCGCCACAGGGCGTGTTTGCAGACATGACACCTCAGGCCCCACCCCCTTCCTTCACCATTGTGCAAATATTCCTGGAGTTTTGGAACTTTATAATATTCCTCTAAAATCAGCCGAACTACGAATTCCGATTTACTCACCTGTTATCAGGAGAGACCTCAGTGCTGCATCTTTGAGCCTAGTACTGATCCTGAAAAGTAATTTTAACCGTACTTACCAGTAAATTGAATTTCCTTCCATAGGATATCATTGCCTGCTTTTTGCTGAAAAAGTTTCTAAGTGTCGATTTTTTAAACATACAAATATTCCTCTAAAATCAGCAGAACTACGAATTCCGATTTACTCACCTGTTATCAGGAGAGACCTCAGTGCTGCATGTTTGAGCCAAGTACTGATCCTGAAAAGTAATTTTAACCGTACTTACCAGTAACTTGAATTTCTTTCCATAGGCTAACATTGACTGGTTTCACTTGGAAATTCTTCAAAGTGTGGAGTTTTGGAACTTTATAATATTCCTCTAAAATCAGCCGAACTACGAATTCCGATTTACTCATCTGTTATCAGGAGAGACCTCAGTGCTGCATCTTTGAGCCCAGTACTGATCCTGAAAAGTAATTTTAACCGTACTTACCAGTAACTTGAATTTCCTTCCATAGGCTAACATTGAATGGTTTCACTTGGAAATTCTTCAAAGTGTGGAGTTTTGGAACTTTATAATATTCCTCTAAAAGCAGCCGAACTACGAATTCCGATTTACTCATCTGTTATCAGGAGAGACCTCAGTGCTGCATCTTTGAGCCCAGTACTGATCCTGAAAAGTAATTCTAACCGTACTTACCAGTAACTTGAATTTCCTTCCATAGGCTAACATTGACTGGTTTCACTTGGAAATTCTTCCAAGTGTGGAGTTTTGGAACTTTATAATATTCCTCTAAAATCAGCTGAACTACGAATTCCGATTTACTCACCTGTTATCAGGAGAGAACCCAGTGCTGCATCTTTTAGCCCAGCACTGACCCTGAAAAGTAATTCTAACCATACTTACCAGTAACTTGTATTTCCTTCCATAGGAATCCATTGTCTGGTTTTCAGCAGAAAAGTTTCAAAGTGTCGTTTTTCACAAACTACAAATATTCCTAATAAATCGCTTGTATGACTTAAACGCATTCTTTCAACTGTTTACAGGAGATGCACCAGTGCTGGATCCAGGATCCACCACTGAGTAAGAAAAAGTAACGATAACACTACTTACCTGCTAAGTGAATTTCCTCCCATAGGATAACATTGGTGATTCTATGTGAAAAAGTTTCTAAGTGTCAACTTTTAAACTACAATAATATCCCTTAAAAATCACTACTGTAACCAAAACGCTTTTACTCAACTGTTTACAGGAGATGTCCCAGGACTGAATCTAGGATCCAGTCATGTGGTTAGAAAAGTAATCCATAAAGTAACTAATTGCATTTAACTAGAAATTCAGCATTGAGCTCAATGTTGCATTGTGTTTGAAATTGTGTTGCCCATTGCAACAACTGTAACTACTGTACTTAAAAGTCTATTGCCTATTTGCAAAGTATTTAAACTAAAGTAATTCATTCTGAGAAAGTATATTTTGTAATGTAATGTATAATGTAATTACAATGTAATTTAAAAAATAAAAATATCTAAAAATAAATAGTTTAAAAAAATGTAGTAAATCCGTATCAAAAAATAAATATAACAATTAATACATTTAAAAATTGTCATTTACAAAACCTTTGAAATTCACTGAAAAAAACCATAGGTTTCAGACATGTTATAGTTAGGAATTAGCATTTAAAAAACCTTTGAAATTCACTGAAAAAACCATAGGTTTCAGGCACGTTATAGTTAGAAATTAGCATTTAAAAAACCTTACAAATTCACTGAAAAAACCATAGGTTTTAGGGACAGTTATAGTTAGTTGGACATTGCACTCGTACAAAACCCGTGAAATTCCCCCGTTATAGTTAGTTCAGCTAACTATAACTCACGCCATGTCATCAGTGATGTCACTGACCATGTCATGAGTGATGTAATATGTGACGTCATCAGCAGTGCATTGCGGGGGCGCGAGTTATAGTTAGCTGAACTTACTATAACGGGGGAATTTCACGGGTTTTGTACGAGTGCAATGTCCAACTAACTATAACTGTCCCTAAAACCTATGGTTTTTTCAGTGAATATATATATATATAAATATTACCTACTGGCGGTCGCCAGTAGGTAGTTATAGTTAGGACCTAGTTCCATAGGAAAAGTGTTTTTTGGTTTGCCAATATCTTTGGCGTCGTTTGACAAAACTTCGCGAAATTTTCAAAACTAATGGCCCGCTCAGGTCAGCTCCTGTCTTGAAAGTTTCGGGGTTATTTGTCAAGCGGGGGCCGAGAAAAAAGGGGGTCCCAAAACACTTTTACCCCATGTTAATTTCCATAGGAAACTTTAGACAAAGCTACAGCCCGAACTGCTGAACGGAATTACACCAAATTTGGCAAAAAGGTAGGTCTTGGTTCAGAAAGAGTCCTTTTTGTTAAATGGTGTAAATCCGTTCAGTAGTTGCTGAGAAATTTTAAAAAGAAAAAGTTTCGATATCCATGGCCGCGGTGGATTCGTGAACCCTCCCGACCACGAGCTTCATTCTAATTGGCTGCCAACACTCCAAACCAGGAAGTGTTGGCAGCCATCTTGTGACTCGGTAACCGAGTCACAAGAAATGAGAAAAAAAACATGAAAAACAAGAAAAGGGGGCAGGGTAGAAACACCCTGACCCCCTAGGCCTTCTCAGGGGGTCCCACAGGGACCGCCAGGGCCAAAAAAAGCATTTTTTTTTTTAAAACGGCAGAATTCGCGCTGGGTGCACGACTCCTGCCGATAAAATGTTAAAAAAATGAAGCGCCGTCTCCTGCGCTTCGTTATTTTTAAGCCCCCGGGTGGGCCAGGTCCCGGGGGCATGCAGAAAATGTATAGCAGGGGCCCGTGGGGGCCCCCACAGCCCTGGGGACCGCCACCTCCCCGGGGCTTCATTTATGTTTTGTGGGGGAGCATGCAGCCCCCCCGCAGCCACGGGGACCACCACCTCCCCGGGGCTCTATTTTTGTAAAAAAATAATCTGTGTGGGGGAGCTTGAGCCCCCCCACATGCCACAGGGACCACAACCTCCTCGGGGCTTTGATGATAAAAACGCGGGGGGCACGTAGCCCCCTCGCGGCCCCGGGGACCGCCACCTTCCCGGGGCTCTAATTTTTAAAAATATAACCTGTGTGGGGGGGCTCGAGCCCCCCCACATGCCCCGGGGACCACCACCTACCCGGGGCACTAAGTATGCAAATATGGGGGTCCGTTACGGACCCCCGAGCCCCGGGGACCACCACCTCCCCGGGGCTTTGTAATGGTAGGGAGGGGGGCCGCGTGGCCCCCCTCCTGGAGCCCGTGATGGCCCTGGGGACTGCCACCCCCAGGGCCGGCTCCTGCAGTGTCCCGGGGTGCCCACCCCTGGGACACTGCTGTTTGCTATGGCAGGGCAGGAGCTGTGCAGCTCCTGCCCTGCCATAGCAAACTCTGCTTTGGATTTTGGAAGCGAGAGCAGGTTTCCTGCTCTCGCTTTCAAAATCCAAACCAGATTGCTTTTCCACACGGGGAGCTGCATGTCAGCAGCTCCCAGTGTGAAAAAGCCATGCCGGCTCCCCCATTTGGCGGGGAGCCGGCGGGACCGTGGGGGCATTGGGGCTCTCCCCACGGTCCCCAACGGAGTGGCCAGGCCCCGGGGGATGGGGTCACCGGGGCCACAAGTGGCCCAGGAGGGGGGCCACGCGGCCCACCTCCCCAATAATTAAAAATAAAAAAAATAAAAAAACACGCAAAGGCCGTCCCCGGGGGATGGGGTCCCCGGGGCCATAATTGGCCATAGGAGGGAGCCCCCCTGCAAAGATTATTTTAAAAAAATATATAATTCTGGCCATGCCCCGGAGGATGGGGTCCCCGGGGCCGCGCGGCCCCCTTCTTGTTGAAAAAAAAAAAACAGGTCAGGCCCTGGGGGATGGGGTCCGTAGGGCCCCAAATATTGTAAAAATAGGGGGGCCACACAGCCCCCCTTCTACAAAAAAAAAATAATAACAAAAGCCGGCATCGCGCCCGAGACTCCGCCCCCTCCCTGTAGCACTCAGCAAACGCGCCCCCTGGCACGTTGTAAGTTGGGGAATTAATTCCCCTTCAATCCTCAGGGTCCCTGGGGGCCAAGTAGCCCACCAGGTACCTTCAGTTTGAGCCACAGAGCTGCGTTGCAGAGAGGTAGTCTGAGGCCACGCCCCTTTTTACACCACTCTGCAACGCAGCTCTGTGGCACTTACTGGAGGTACCTGGTGGGCTAGTTGGCCCACAGGGACCCTTAGGATTCAAGGGGACTTAATTCCCCAACTTAACACGCGCCACGGGGCGTGTTTGCACAGTGGTGAAGGGAGGGGGCGGCGCCTGATATGGCAAGTGTGCAAATGGGCCCCCTGGCACGTTGTAACTTGGGGGATTAAGTCCCCTTCAATCCTGAGGGTCCCTGGGGGCCAACTAGCCCACCAGGTACCTTCAGTTTGCACAACAGGGCTGCGTTGCAGAGAGGTGGTCTGAGGCCACGCCCCTTTTTACACCTCTCTGCAACGCAGCTGTGTGGCACTTACTGGAGGTACCTGGTGGGCTAGTTGGCCCCCAGGGACCCTCAGGATTCAAGGGGACTTAATTCCCCAACTTAAAACGCACCACCGGGCGTGTTTGCACAGTGGTGAAGGGAGGGGGCGGGGCCTAATGTGACATGTGTGCAAACACGTCCTGTGGTGTGTTTTAAGTTGGGGGATTAAGTCTCCTTGAATCCTGAGGGTCCCTGGGGGCCAACTAGCCCACCAGGTACCTCCAGTAAATGCCACAGAGTTGCATTGCAGAGAGGTGTAAAAAGGGGCGTGGCCTCAGACCACCTCTCTGCAACGCAGCCCTGTGGCGCTTACTGGAGGTTCCTGGTGGGCTAGTTGGCCCCCAGGGTCCCTCAGGATTCAAGGGGACTTAATCCCCCAACTTAAAACACACCACAGGGCACGTTTGCACACTTGTCACATCAGGCCCCGCCCCCTCCCTGCGCCGGGCCCTCTGGCACGTTGTAAGTTGGGGGATTAAGTCCTCTTGAATCCTGAGGGTCCCTTGGGTCCACCTAGCCCATCAGGTACCTCCAGTAAGCGCCCATGAACTGCGTTGCAGAGAGGTGTAAAAAGGGGCGTGGCCTCGGAACACCTCTCTGCAAAGCAGCTCTGTACCGCTTCCTGGAGGTACCTGGTGGGCTTCTTGGCCCCCAGGGACCCTCAGGATTCAAGGGGACTTAATCCCCCAACTTACAACGTGCTAGGGGGCACATTTGCACAGTTGTTCAGGGAGGGGGCGGGGCCTGATATAAGAAGTTAGCAATCCTGCTGTGTGGGACTTACTGGTGGTAATAAAAGGGATAGTTGGCCCCCAAGGTTGATGTTGGGAGCTAACTACTCCTCCTGTTACCTCCAGTAAATACCACACAGTGGGATTGCTAAGAGGTGTTTCGGAGGCCACGCTCACCTTTATCCACCACTCTGGAAACGTGACTGGTATGTTATAGTTAGAAATTAGCATTTAAAAAACCTTTGAAATTCACTGAAAAAACCATAGGTTTCAGGGACGTTATAGTTAGAAATTAGCATTTAAAAAACCATTGAAATTCACTGAAAAAACCATAGGTTTCAGGGACGTTATAGTTAGTTGGACATTTCTTGTCTACAAAACCACAGGAATTGCCCTGTTATAGTTAGTTCAGCTAACTATAACTCGCGCACCCGCAATGCACTTCTGATGACGTCACATATTACATCATTCATGACATGGTCAGTGACATCACTGATAACATCACTGATGACATCTCAAATGACATCACTGATGACATCATCCACATGAATATCTGATGCACCTCCTCACACTCTAATATAACCTTTGATACACCCACTGTAAAATACAGACTACCATCTTCGAAACCATTGACACACCAATACCAGTTACTACATATGCACTCACTGATTCTAAGGTCTACACACACATCCACTCATTCACCTATAAAGTCACTCATACATGCAGTCACTCATCAATACAACAGTATCATAAGCACTCATACACCTATACAGACAATTACACACCACCACTCATCCAAGGAGTTACTCACACAGCTACTCAGTCATGCAAAGAATCACACTTCCATTTACTGACCTATACAGTTATACACACACCACATCACTTATTAAAACAGAAACAAACGCATACTTACTCTCTAATACAATCACTGATACAAGTACACACTCATCCATACAGCCACTCTCACAATCACTGACTCTCACGTATAGTCATTTATATACTCCAACTCTCACATAGACTGCCTTTTACATATGTAGTTACTTGGACATGTACCACTGAGACATCCATTCTCTCACCAACACACCCATATACACACTCACCCACCCATACAGCTGTTTGCACCTGCACTCTTGAACCCATACACCCAGTGAATCAACCACTCACACATCTATGCACAGAGTCACACACCTCCCACCCACCCACACACACACTCAGCCACCCAAATTTGATGGACATGTCTAAATTTCCCATGAAACAAACGATTCAACCAAAATCTGCAGGGCGCCTGGGGTGTGTGCACCATTAAAACAACATTGTCCGCATATAACAATACTGGGACAAAAACATTTGCTTTTTTTCTACACATCTCTGGTGGCTACAGACAAACGGCTGCTTAACTCATTAATATAAATGATAAAGAGTAAAGGGGCTAAAATACACCCGTGGTGCACCATGCTGGATAGGGAAAAAACCTCAGTGGCTTCCCCAACTCTGCTGTATCATACCCTGGCCCCCAAATTCTCATGCAGTTTTACCAGAAATTCCCCAGGGGGACATCTACTCCCAGCTCCAATAAAATCAGCCACAATTTTACCCTGTTGACCCTGTCAAAAGCCATAGACAGGTCCATAAAGGCCAGGTACAGTGTGCAGCACCTGGCGATGGTGTTCTTCCTCACAATAAAATGCAGGTTCAAGCAGTGGTCCATCGCACAAAGCCCTGGACGAAAACCATACTGATATGGGGATAGGACATTTTTAAGACTAATCCAGGTCTACAAACAAATAAAAATGAGACTCCCTAAAGTGTTTTCTGAACTCTCAATAAGCAAAATTGGCAGATAACTCCTTGGTGACCCACAGTCCCCTTTTTTGAAGATATGAAAAATAGTTGAAAGTGCCCACAAACTTGGTAACCTAGAACAAAAAAGAATTGTTAAACAGATTAGTGAGAAAGGGGCCTCAGATCTCGGTGGTACACTTAATGAGGTCCGTGGGTATCCCATCTGGCCCAGGGGCTTTATTTGCTGAACTCTGCCTGATGACCAATTCTACTTCTTCCTGGGAGATCTGGAGTGGGATGGAATTCCCCAAACAAACCCTCAAGCGGTTGTTATGAGTTTTATCCTTGACTGACCGATAGATTGCAGAAAAGTGCTCGACCCATTTTGCACTGGATATGTTACGGACCAAAAGGTGGCTGGCGATGCATCCCTCTGGCTGAGCCTATACAATTTCCCTAAAAATGTACTGTTATTACGTGAGGCAACCAGTACCAGTTGCTCCCAGTCCCTATTATTTAAATACTTTTTCCTGTCCTTGATGGTGCAATAGTATACCCTCCTAGCCTCCCACACCTTCTCCCCATCTCTTGGATGTTCAGAGAGAGCTTTCCTTAGACAGCAGTTAGCTGCGGAGCAAGCTCTATTGAACCAATGTGGGCATTGTGAGCCTGAACGGAGGGGTTTCATTAAATGACTTTTAATACTGGAGCATAGGAGCTGGAAGCCTCCAAAAAGAATGTCTCCCGTGTTCTCAGTGAAGCAATCTATTAATACAGTTAAGTGTTTTTTAAGGAGAAGACTGAGCTTCTGCTTAGGGTCTTTAAGTAACCTAATCAACCTAAGCCCATTCCTTGAATGATGATATATTTCAAAGCTAGTTGCCGGCTGTTTATCCTTTCTCACGGGAAAGACTTTCTAAACATAGTGGTTTAGGACTCCCCCCAATGTGACTGTAAGATGGAATACTTGGTGAACCACTCAAGGAGGCTCCTTGGAGCAATGATATAATCACTGATGGAAAACCGCCCCCTAACCCTGAAAGTGGGTGCACTCGAGCTGACATCCAAAGAAAAATTGACTAAATCAACAAGGTCATTTGAGGAAGAAATATCTCAACTAACTTCCCCGATTGCTAACACAGTCGTAAATAATGTCAGGACCCATGGGGCCTGAATCGTCCTGCTGATTCCCCAGTTTGGCATTGTAATCTCCAGAGAGTAAAAATCTAGTTTGTGAGGTAAAACTAGAACCAATTGGCTTAAGTCCCTGTATAATTTGGAACAGTCCCTTGAAGAGGGGGAGAAATGAGTAAATGAAATCATTATTGTAAAAATTCACTACATAAAAGTTAACAGTGTTTGCAATATCTTTAATAAGTACGGCTTGGAAAGTGGAGTTGCTCATGTTGATGGGGGTCGCTGTCACCCTCAAGTTCAGTTGGCCCACATTGAGAGGCGCCCCTTGGCTCTCCCTTGAGCGGAGGATAGTGCAGGGAAGAATAGCAAGAAAAACGCCTGAAAAAGATTCGGAAAGTGACCCACGATTCCTGCAAAACAACAAAATCAAACTTATTTGTAAAGCACAGCCAGGCTAAGATTGCAAACTTGTCTTTAAGCCCGGATATGTTGCAACTCACGAAAACGAGAAACAATTGCTGGATGCAACGGGGACGACCACAGTTCCATTATCCGGGGCAACATCTCCCCAAGAGGGAAACAGAAAATGCACCACCTATGGGATGATCGGACAGTCAATCAACCTCAGATAATACATCGAACTTAATCTCCACAGGCATATTAAACCGGGTTTTACCAGAGGCAGATGAAGAAGCAAGTTGGCCATGCTGTACTGTGCTGTGCATTAACCCCAAAGATTCAGCTGCCAGTTCTTCTGAAGCACCAAAGCTTGCAGCCCATGAGGGGGCACAGACAAAAGCTGAGGTTTACAAAAGTAGCCAGGAGGAACAGGGACAATAAGGCTCTCAGAGACATGCACCATCTTGTTCTAACGCAAGGTAGACTGGGCAATTGGGGTAGATTTAAAGTTAATAATGATGCAGTCTCCTTCGCCGGTGATGGGGCCAAGACCAGGGCCGGTCTGGGAACCAAAAGCAGCCCTGGCAATGTTGATAGAACAGCCCCCCTGCTGCTTTTGTTACTGGGGCCGATATAGCACCACCACTGCAAAACCAGCCCCCAGTAACAAAAACGGCCCCCACTGCTGCAAAATCGCCCCCCACCCTTCCATCCTCCCGGGGAAATGCCCGATACCCACTAAGGCAAGTCCGACCCCAGCCAGGACCAATCCAGCCAATTCTTCGAGCAAACAAAATCTCCTCTGATATTAAAAAGGGAAAGCCCCTGTTCAAGGAAAGCCAGTTCAATACTTTGATTTGCAGCTCCACATATGATTCCTCATGATTCTTCGGTAAAAAAGGAACACTCACTAAAACCACAATGTAGGGGCAAGCAGCATATCTATTTCCATTTCACGCATGTATCTTGAAGAAAATCAAGTTGAGATTATTATCTAGTTATACTTGTTTAATCTGCCTCTGCAGGAATAAAAGCTGAGTTGACAAGGAATTCTGATGGAAAAAAAAAAACACTTATGGCCCAACTGCTAAGTGTTGCTCATTATGTTTTATAATTAGTCTTATCAATAGAGTCGTTGTAGTCTCTAATTACTTAGAGCGTGATGTGACTCATTAATTCCTGAGCTACAATTAAAATCCATTGGTACAGAGAAGCCAGCAAGATAGGGTATTATCTTGCAATAAGAGGTGAAATGCATTAGCGCAGACATTGTATGTTTTCCCGAGTAAAATATATCAGGTCAGCAAAGAGCTACTCTAGTGAAAAGGGGCAGGTTATTTTCTGTAATAAGTGACCTTTATAGTACATGTGAATACATTTACACAAAATAAATGTAATAATTAGAATTGAAAGTGCTGATTGGAATCTAAACCATGTTACTGACTACTGGATTTTACTATCCTCGGGTGCACATAGATATTTTCGGCCTGCAATAAAAAATAAACCCTGCAAAGAAATCCCCAAGAGAGTATATTTTGTGTGGATTAGAAGTCACCATAAATAACAAAAACTACGACAATAATAATATTAATGATAATAATAATAATTCAATCCCTCGAACGCTCAAGGAGTATTTTGAAACAAAAAAAATAAACTCTTTAAAATTCCATTAGGCTAAATGGATCCAGTTATGAGCGAGTGGGCCACAATCATGAAAACAAAACCAACTCCATCTTGTTTCTGTCACCTGAAAGCATTGCTACAACAATTATACACAGCTGAGCTTTGACAACTAATAATAAACTGTATTTGCAGCGTTCAGCTCGGAAAGGCATGAGACGAATTGGGGCGTGAGATATGATTTTGTTATGCCATTTTCAGTGGGAAGAATGCACTGTTTATCAAACGTTATGAAATGTACCAGGAGGGAGATGTTACACATATAATGAATGCACTTCTGTTTTTATTGCCTGAGAACTGAACTCCATTGCTGAACTAGGGTATATCTACCTTTGTCTTGAGTTGTTTGTCAGGTATTTTGCTGGGGCTCCCATACCATTCAGCAGCATACAACCTTGCTCTCAAAGAACTATCCTGATTATGAGTTTTATTTAAGATTAAGATTCAGGCATTGACACCATAAAATAGCCTATAACCCATGGGAAAAATACTATTTAGAAATGTTATCCCAGTACTTTTATACATTCCCAGCTTTACACTTCTATGACAAAATATGAAGGTAAGACATATTGCAATCCAAGAATATTGCTGCAAAATTATTAATAAGAAAAATATCAATGTTACATACTTGTGTGTGTGTATGTATGTATGTATATATATATAACCTACTGGCGTCACCAGTAGGTAGTTATAGTTAGGACCTAGTTTCCATAGGAAAAGCATTTTATGATTTGCCAATATCTTTGGCGCCGTTTGACGAATCTTCACGAAATTTTCAAAACTAATGCCTTGCTCCAGTCAGCCCATGTCTTTGAAGTTTCAGGGTGATTCGTCAAGGTGGGGCCGAGAAAAAAGGGGGGTCCCAAAACGTGTTTTCTCCATGTTAATTTCCATAGAAAACTTTAGACAAAGCTACAGCCCGAACTGCTGAACAGAATTACACCAAATTTGGCAAGAAGGTAGCTCTTGGTTCAGAAAGCGACCTTTTTTTTTAATGGTGTAAATCCACTACTATTGTTCTTCTGGTGTTCAATTTTATTCAATTTTACTTAAATATTATCTGCTATTTATGATGGTATTTATTGTGTTGACACCAGTTTTATACTATCAAATAGTTTTATTTTACTATTTATTGCTGTCAACGGAAACTTTGGGTCACTGTCACTTCAAGCATTCACCTAAGAAACAGTATAAAAAAACTACTGACCTGACAGAGCGTGTCATGTGATCAAGGCCCGAGGAAGGGCTGAAACGCGTCATGGCTGTAAAGGTTGGAGAGCAATACATTTTATCCTTTACTGCACTAAAACTGAGGTCCGTGCTCCGTTATTTGGAAAGCAATCCATGTCTGGCGGAGTCTTTCTTATATATATATATATATATATATATTATCTACTGGCGGTCGCCAGTAGATAGTTATAGTTAGGACCTATTTCCATAGGAAATCCGCGACATTCTATTTGAAATAACTCTTGCGTCGGTTGACGAATCTTCGCGAAATTTTCAAACTTTATGGCCCGCTCCGGTCCGCTCCTACCCTGAAAGTCTCAGCGTGATTCGTCAAGCGGGGGCCGAGAAAAAGGGGGTCCCAAAACGTGTTTTCCCCATTCATTTTCCCATAGGAAACTTTAGACACGGCTACAGCCTGAACTGCTGAACGGAATTACACCAAATTTGGCAAAGAGGTAGTTCTTGGTTCAGAAAGAACCCTTTTGTTAAATGGTGTAAATCCGTTCAGTAGTTGCGGAGAAATTAAAAAAATAAGAGTCAAAAAATCAATTTCCCATAGGAAACTTTAGACACGGCTACAGCTCGAACTGCTGAACGGAATTACACCAAATTTGGCAAAGAGGTAGTTCTTGGTTCAGAAAGAACCCTTTTTGTTAAATGGTGTAAATCCTTTCAGTAGTTGCGGAGAAATTAAAAAAATAAGAGTCAAAAAATCAATTTCCCATAGGAAACTTTAGACACGGCTACAGCCCGAACTGCTGAACGGAATTACACCAAATTTGGCAAAGAGGTAGTTCTTGGTTCAGAAAGAACCCTTTTTGTTAAATGGTGTAAATCCGTTCAGTAGTTGCTGAGAAAATCAAAAGTAAAAGTACATATATATATATATTCACTGAAAAAACCATAGGTTTCAGGCACGTTATAGTTAGAAATTAGCATTTAAAAAACCTTACAAATTCACTGAAAAAACCATAGGTTTTAGGGACAGTTATAGTTAGTTGGACATTGCACTCGTACAAAACCCGTGAAATTCCCCCGTTATAGTTAGTTCAGCTAACTATAACTCGCGCCCCGCAATGCACTGCTGATGACGTCACATATTACATCACTCATGACATGGTCAGTGACATCACTGATGACATCACTGATGACATCTCAAATGACATCACTGATGACATCATCCAGTGACTGTGTGTTTCTGTAAAGTTTAAATATTTTTAATATATATAGGGAAAGGCGTATTGAAGAATGAGTGGGTGTATAAGTGTCTGTATGGATGATTTAGTAGGTGCGTGACTAACTCTATAAGTGAGTGATTAAACGTATCTTACTGAATGCATGGGTTAGTGACTAAACTGGGTGAATGTCTGTATCCGTCTGTCTATTGCTGTGTAAGTGGCTGCATGGGTTTGTGAATAGCTACATGAGTGTCTATATGAGTTATTGACTGGTTGTCTGAGTATCTGTATGGGTGCCTGAGTTATTGTGTGGGTGGGGTGTGTGCGACTCTGTGCCTAGATGTGTGAGTGGGTGATTCACTGGGTGGATGGTTTCAAGAGTGCATCTGTGATAGACTGTATGGGTGGGTAAGTGTGTGTAAGAGTGTGTTAGTGAGTGAATGTATGTCCCAGTGGTACATGTGTGAGTAACTACATATGTGAAAGGCAGTATATATGTGTGTTGGAGTATATAAATAGCTATAAGCGAGAGTGTGTGATTGTGAGAGTGACTGTATGGATGAGTGTGTGCTTGTATCAGTGATTGTATAAGAGCGTAAGAATGTGCTAGTATTTGTATGAGTAAGTGAGCTGGTGTGTGTATAACTGTTTAGGTGAGTAAATGGCAGTATGTTTAATTATTTGCATGACTGACTAGGTGTGTGAGTACCTCTATGGATGAGTGGCGGTGTTTGAGTGTCTATATAGGAGTATGAGTGCATATGATAGTCCTGTACTGAGTGACCGTAAGTTTGAGTGACTGTACGGGTGAGTGAGTGGATGTGTGTGTAGACCTAAGAATCAGTGAGTGGGTATGTAGTTATTGGTGTTGGAGTGTCTATGGTTTTGCGAATGGCAGTCTGTAATTTAGAGTGAGTGTATCAAAGGTTATATTAGGGTGTGAGGAGGTGCATCAGATTATCACGTGGATGATGTCATCAGTGATGTCATCAGTGATGTCATTTGAGATGTCATCAGTGATATCATCAGTGATGTCACTGACCATGTCATGAGTGATATAATATGTGACGTCATCAGCAGTGCATTGCGGGGGCGCGAGTTATAGTTAGCTGAACTAACTATAACGGGGGAATTTCACGGGTTTTGTACGAGTGAAATGTCCAACTAACTATAACTGTCCCTAAAACCTAGGGTTTTTTCAGTGTATTTCAAAGGTTTTTTAAATGCTAATTTCTAACTATAACGTGCCTGAAACCTATGGTTTTTTCAGTGAATATATATATATATATAACCTACTGGCATCACCAGTAGGTAGTTATAGTTATAGTTAGAACCTAGTTTCCATAGGAAAAGCAATTATGTCCCAAAACGTGTTTTCTCCATGTTAATTTCCATAGAAAACTTTAGACAAAGCTACAGCCCGAACTGCTGAACAGAATTACACCAAATTTGGCAAGAAGGTAGCTCTTGGTTCAGAAAGCGACCTTTTCTTTTAATGGTGTAAATCCATTCAGTAGTTCCTTAAATGTTCATATTTAAATTGTTTATATATCTGGTGACCGAAGGGATCCGTGAACCCTCCCGAGCACGAGCTTGGTTCTGATTGGCTGCCAACACTCTAGACCAAAAAGTGTTGGCAGCCATCTTGTGACTCGGTTGAACCGAGTCACAAGAAAAAAGGTCATAAATAACCCTTGGCGGTAAAATCCGCTCCGCTCGCGGAGTTTGCGGATTTTTGGCAACTTTGCGATCCGCATAGAACGCGGAGTTACCAAAAACTCTGCTCTCCGCAGCGTGGCGGAGTTTTTTTCTTCTTTGCGCTTTCAATATGCGTTTTGGCGCGCGTGGTAGCGACTTACCGGGATCCCTGCGTTTGCCGACGAGATTTCCTATCCGTTCGCGTGCGCCACGAGATTTGGTAGCCGGCCGCACTGTCTCGCGAGAGTGTGCGATCGCGAACACGTCATTCGGACGCGCCATCAGACTTCCGGCGGAAGTTCAGTGAAGCTCGCGATGCCGAACATGTAAAATTTGCAATCTGGAGAAGAATATCTCTCGAGCGGCATAAAACCTTCTCGAAAATAATGATTTGGATGAAAAAACTCCTCAGATTGACATTTGGCTGTACTTTTTTGTGCAAGGAGTCCTTTTTCTTTTTTTACTTTTTTTGGAGAGGAAGGAAGTACCCCAGAGTCTCTAACTTCCTGTTCCTGTCCAGCAGGCTCCTCCCAGTGCTTTGTCCATGTCCTGTTCACTTTTCATTTGGATTTGGAGCTGGAAGGATCACTCTTTGTGTCAGCTGCATCATATATCATTGGATTTGAGGACTTTTGGATTTGAGGACTTTTGGATTTGAGGACTTTTGGATTTGATATTTTACAAGCAAGTTGGTATTGTTTGATTGGGGCATTGCAGTTGCTGCAACTACATTTTTTGTACTTTTCATCATTTAAAAAAAAAATTATTGTGGGTAGCCAGTAGGCCCAGAGCTACTCATGGGTGCATGAAACAACTGTTTCTGTGGTGTCTGTTGAATTTGAACATCATTTAGGGCATGGATGGCATTGGATTGAATTGCAATATGTGCATTTTTTGGGGTATTTCACTTTTTTGGTGTGTGTTAAATAAATGCCTTTGTTGTGTGTGTGTGTGTGTGTGTGGTGTGGTTATTGTGTAACTTGCACACCTTGTTTAGCCCTGTGGATTTTTGTTTTTGCATTTTATTGCATTAAAGCTGTGTTGTTTAGCATGCCTCCTTTGCTTGGCCATTATAGGCCTGTTTCAGTTCATTGTTTTCCAGGCCTCCTGCTTGTTGTGACTGTGAGTGACCATGTGGCTGGTGGCCATTTTGTGGTGGTAGTTTAGTAGTGTGCTGCTTTTGCCATATAGGCCTGCATGTGTCTCCTTTGTTCCTTTTGGCCTAGGCTTCTTGTTGTTGTGGGCCTGGCCATGTGGCTGGTGGCCATTTTGAAGCCAGGCAGTGTGCTTTTGCCAAAGGCCTGCATTGTCTGTCTTCCCTTTCTTGTTGCTGTAGGCCTGTCCATGTGGCTGGCGGCCATTTTGAAGCCAGGCAGTGTTCTTTTGCCATACGCCTGCATTGTCTGTCTTCCCTTTCTTGTTGTTGTGGGCCTGGCCATGTGGCTGGTGGCCATTTTGAAGCCAGGCAGTGTGCTTTTGCCATAGGCCTGCATTGTCTGTCTTCCCTTTCTTGTTGTTGTGGGTGGCCTGGCCATGTGGCTGGCGGCCATTTTGTGGAGCCAGCCATTGTGCTTTTGCCATAGGCCTGCAAGCTTGTGGCCTAGTCTGCCAATAGGCCTTTCTTTCAGCCAGTAGGCCCAGAGCTACTGATGGGTGCATGAAACAACTGTCTCTGTGGTGTCTGTTGAATTTAAACATCATTTAGGGCATGGATGGCATTGGATTGAATTGTAAAATGTGTATTTTTTGGGGTATTTCACTTTTTTGGTGTGTGTTAAATAAATGCCTTTGTTGTGTGTGTGTGTGTGTGTGTGTGGTGTGGTTGTTGTGTAACTTGCACACCTTGTTTAGCCCTGTGGATTTTCGGTTTTGCATTTTTGCATTAAAGCTGTGTTGTTTAGCATGCCTCCTTTGCTTGAGTTCATTGTTTCCCAGGCCTCCTGCTTCTTGTGACTGTGAGTGACCATGTGGCTGGTGGCCATTTTGTGGCGGTAGTTTAGTAGCGTGCTGCTTTTGCCATATAGGCCTGCATGTCTTTCCTTTGTTCCTCTTGGCTTACTGCTTCCATCCCCTTTGCCAGCTGCAGCTCCCTGAATGAAGTGATGCGCAAATTAATGCCAAACAGGTTCCACTTCCATTACATTTGTATTTCTGTTTCTGTTCTTCTTCTTTCCTATCCTTCCTGAGTGTACACAGTATACCATGAAAGCCCTTGTTGTCAAAGTCTCACAAATGGCTACACTGTTATGTTTTTTTTTTATAACTTAAACTGAGTTAATAAAATGTAATAATATAACACTAACAAGTGTGACCACCACACACTAAGTTATATATTATATTTGTTTGTGTGTACTAGTAGTAATTGAACCACAACAACAAATGCAACATTTCACTGATGTTCTTCTGGCTTCTTTGCTTTTAGGTGCACAAAAGTCTGAGGAGGAGGTGTCATCATCACCCGTTGTACTGCCAGACAGAAGTCCTGCTGCGCATGATGTCACGTGACGTGTGACCACAGACATCTCTGCAACTTATGCTCCTGCATCCTGCTGACATCGGAAGAAGAAGATGGCCCCAAAGAAAGGTACCAGGTCCTCCAGTACCAATAAAGTTGCCAGTCAGAAGAAGGAACAGAAGAAGGAAGTGGTACTGCCACTTACCAAGACTGGTGTGCCGCCCAAGATGTTTTTTGGGAAACAAAAAATTACGCCTGCATCAGCGGTGTCCGGGGACTAAGCTGGGAGCAGCACCTCTGCATCAGCAAGCCCACCCCACCAACCTAGACCCAAGCCCATGAGTGTCGCAGAGGTAGCCAGTCTATTTGCACAAACGCAAACGAGCAGTGATGTTGAAATGTCATTATCACAAATTAGTACCCAATCAACGCAGGCGGAAACTCAGCAGATAAGTGGGCAACAACAGCCAGAACAACAGCCGGAACAACAGCCGGAGCAACAGCCGGAACAACAGCCGCAACAACAGCCGCAACAACAGCCGCAGCAACAGCCCACAATAGTAGTTGTTCCTCCCAAAGTAGGGGCAGTTCAGGAAATCAAGCTTCCTGCAGAGGAAGAAGAGCAATCCACTCTTCCAGCAAGGAAAAGGAGGGTTAGTCCATCAACTTCTTCTTCAAGCCTCCCTTCTGATGATCTAGATACCACTTGGAACCCACCAGTTCAGTCTGTGAGGCACGCCACGCGACAAAGCTAAGGAAAAGGATGGTTCCAGAAAGCCTTAGAGTTATGGAGGAAGATGTAGAAGAGGAGGATGATGACCAGCCAGTCATCATGAAGATCACTCCCGCCCCAGTGGAGATGGAGACTGACATTATTATTACCCCATCCCAAATTGCTGTGAGGGATGTGGCACGGATACCACCAACACAGGTAACACCAACACGACCTCCAGCTTCCATATTTGCATTTGCAAAGGCCCGGCAGGGACCTACATCCAGCACAACTACCACCTCAGTAGGTAGTGGTACTGTAACTGCACAGAATCAAATTCCAGGCACACCCTCCAGTTCATCCGGCATTGCAAGTGGCACCTCCAGTAGCACAAGAAAGTTCACCTCCCCAGTTTGGGACTTCTTTTCGGTCAGCAGTAAAGAGGGGAACGTTGCTATATGCTCAATTTGTCGACAAGGTGTTAGTCGGGGTAAGCTTGGTACAAACTATGGTACCGGAGGCCAAACAACCCATCTGAAAAAGCACCACATGATCCAGTGGGAGGCGCGCCTACTTAGCACACAAAAAAGTAAAACAGCACCCATTGCTGTTGGCGGGGATGAAGAAGTAGAAGAAGATATGATCGCGGTGAAAGGTGAACAAGAGGGAGACATTTTCTCTGGTACACAAAGTAGCCCTGTCCCCAGCAGTGTAGTGGTACCGCCCACTTCCTCAGCAACATCTCAGTGGCACCGTAGTAAGAGTCAGGCTGAGACACCAAGTCAACAGAGTACCGCAATGAAAACAAGTGCGTCGTTGAGCCTAACTGGGTTCAAGAAGTCACCTGCATCAGCTGCACCAGAAAGGAAAAAAATCCAGCCTCCCATTGCCAGCATGCTTAGGTCAGAGGGGCAGTACGAACGCAACCACCCAACAGCATGTTTGTACAATGCGAAGCTGGCTAAAATGTTAGCGCTGGACCTTCCCCCTTTTTCTTTTGTGGAAGGGGTGGGTTTCCTTGAATTTGTGACAGCCATCTGCCCAAAATGGAAGGTTCCCAGCCGGTCCTATTTCTCCAGAGTTGCTGTTCCAGCACTACATCACGACGTGCTGGAATTGCTTGGACAAGCTTTGCAGCAGAGTGCTGTTCACAATATCCACCTGACAACAGACATGTGGACCAGTTGCCAAGCCACTGATTACATGTGCATCACTGCACACTGGATCTCTTTTGTGGGGGTTAGAGAAAAGATATCTGCAGGTGTTGACACTGCTGAGATTTTTAATGCCACTCGGAAACATGCAACTGTAGCCATGTTCGCCATGGAGAAATCTCATACTGCTGCAAACATTTTGGAAGAGTTTAACAGCAAGGTCTTGAATGGCTGCGCCCAAGAGGGCTTAACATTGCTTTTGTTGCCACGGACAATGGCAGTAATATAGTTAGGGCCATGTACGATGGTGGCTATTTCAGGGTCCTGTGTTTGGCGCACTGCATTAACATTATTGTTCAAGACTTTCTGAAAAAAGAAGACCGAGTCAGCAACTTACTGACCACCTGCAGAAGAATATGCACACATTTCAGCCGTTATTTTAAAGCCCGGAAGCAGCTGAGGATCATTTAACGTGAGCATAGAATGCCAGTCAAAGCACTCATCCAGGAGGTGCCAACACGTTGGAACTCAACTTATTACATGCTTGATCATCTGTTTGATCAGTACAGGCCAATCAATGACTATGTCATGCAAAGGATAGGGGATGTGACTGTGAAAGGCATGACCGTACAGATGGACCAATGGGGCCTAGTTAAATGCCTGACAGAGATGCTACTTCCTTTCGAGCTCTTCACACGTGAAGTCAGCAAGGAGGACTGTACTATGGGCCAAGCTATCCCATTGTTGCACATGCTAGAGCAACAGCTGAAGGAGATGTCTGAAACGTACACAGGTGTGGAGGAAAAGAATGAAGCATATGAGTTGGTGGAGAGCTTATCCCGTCGCTTAGCTGAAAATACAAGGGTGCAAACTCGCATTGTTTCAGAAAAACATTACATTTGTGCCACAATTCTGGATCCACGGTACAAATCGGCACTGAACACTAAGACATTAATGCCTTTTTCAGAAGTGGATGTTGCCCAGTACAAAACTTGGATAGCTGAGGCAGCCAGTGACTTGGAAAATGAATGGCTGGTAATCAAAGGCCCGCTACTAAAACCCACAACAAGTACTGCAGCAGGGCATCCGGCGTCAAGTTCAACTTCAGAGCCTGAGGGCAGTGCGTTTGGCTCACAGCGGTCACCAACACTATCGACAACAGCAAGAACCGGAACATCAGCCCCAGTAAAATTGGTACAGGATTGGTATTTACAGCAAGGGCTTGTTAGGTCCGGTGCTGATGCAAAGGCAAAAGAGGCCCAGCAAAGTGGAGCACCCCTGAACATTGAGCGGATGGTCCAGGCCTATCTGGATGACCCAACAGAGGTCTACATTGATCAAAACCCATTGCTGTATTGGTATGGGAAAAGGGGCCAATGGCCAGTGCTCAGCAAGCTGGCGATAAACTATCTGGCTTGCCCTGACGCAAGTGTCTCTTCTGAGCGTGTTTTCAGTGCTGCTGGTGCCATTGTAACAGTGAAAAGGACCAGTCTCTCGCCCAAAAACATGGAGAGATTAACCATGATCAAAATGAATCAGCACTTTATACCACCGAATTACAAAATACGTGAATCAACGCAGGAAGATGAGGACAGCGACTTAGGTGATGGAAGTAGTGTGTTAGATGATTACCTACTTCTGGTTGAACCACCAGAGTTTGAGGACGAGCTATACTTCCCTGACAACTAGGCTTTGAACTTGTTACTTTCTTTCTTCCTTATTTACTTTTATTTGTGTGTGTCTCTGTCTTTCTGGTTCGAATCACAACAAATCTATCACCACCATCTTCTAGTCTTTTTATTGCCATTTTGGAGTTGCAGCTGTGTGCATTTAACTTAAGTCAACTCCTCCGAGTCCTGCTCTATCCTCCTGACTCGCCCTAAATCCATTTCCCTCAAGCCAGATGATGATTGGATGGAGAATAGTACAAGAAATGTTGCCTCGTCGAGTCCCTCCAAAAGAAGTGGAACATGATGACTACTATAGCTATCCTCCTTTCCGAGCCGAGAGAGACTGCCCCTTAACGTAAGATGAGAAGGAACAGGTAATGATGGCATGCATTGGATGCTGACTCTGAGTGATAGGTGTTTGTGTTGTTGTTGTTTGTTGTGCATGAAGTGAATTCATTGTGTACTATTATTTAATCTACACACTAAAAGTGACTCAAGTCAATGTTTCCCTTCTTGTTGTTTAATAACAAAATTGTACTTCTACTGCAGGCCAATCCATTGCATTTTTGAATATGGAATCTGGACTTACTCGGTACACTGCAGACTGAGTTGGACAACACCATGATGATGACCACAGTGACATAATATCTTCGCAGTCAGTCAGTAGGATCGGAGATGATTGATGGAATAACTCAGGGCGTTTCATGAGTGGCATAAAAGGTAAACAAGTCAACAACAACCACAGCAGACCTACATGTCTGTGTAGTGGTGGAGTCGAGTCACGAGTGTAGTAGTGGTGGTATGACTGACAGCTGTGCATGCCATTGATTTAGTTACTTACTTTGGAAAATGCTATGTTGCTGTATATGTGACATTTGTGCTCTGTCTGGCTCAGTCAAAATCTAAGCTAAGTGGAGGTTGGGTGGGCGCCGTGGGCCTGCTCTGTCCTGTTGCTGTTGTAGGTTAATGCTGGAAACAGACAACAGAGTAGACATGATTTAGTCATGCCGCTCTGAAAGTGTTTGCACTCCTCCGTAATTTATGCTTTTTTTTTCTCCTTGATCTTTAAATATCCCTTTTGTTTTTCCATCTCATCTACACTTACAGGCCGGCCTTTACCCTGAGCTAAACAGAGAAAAACAACTCACATTCACCTACTAATCCGCATCCACCAGGCAGGCAGTGGCACCCAAGATTGACGGACGCAGCGTCCATGGAAGGGAGGACCAAGAGGAATGCTGAGATGCAGCTCCCCAATTTGACCAGGATAACATACAGTAACACTTTAGTATCAACATTCATCATCTTTTAAATAATTTGATTCATTTTTTCTCTTCAATCATTACGACTGTGTGTTGTTGTTGTTTGCTCTCTGGTAATAATTGATCCCTACAGCTATTTTTAAATTGTCTTTGCTAGCTTTAAAAAGTAAGCCCGGTACAACCGAAGTAAAAATGTATGTAATTTGGGTCTCTCTGAGGGCAGACAGGCATAGCAAATTGCATAATAATAATAATATACTGCTGCCCTGTACTGTCTACTTGTCTAGTTAATAAGTACTACTTATCATTAACCATCAAGTCATCCTCATCATGCATGCATTTCCTTTTTCTCCCTTAACAGATTTATGGATATGATGGTCGTCTGCCAAGATTGTGTTTTGTTGTTTGTCCATGTGTAGTGTTTTTCTTTGTCAAACCTTTCCCCAAACCCCCCTTCCCAACCATTCATCAAACCCTAACCCTCTTACCCCGGGCTGTGTGATTTATATTGAGGTGTGATTAAATTAAATGTACACCAATAATTGATCACACGCTTGCTGGGGCGGATGTGGTGAAAGCAAAACTAATTCAATTTCAATGCAGGGCGAGGATCTTCTTCTGCTTGCCCACCCATGCTCAGTATATTTGCAAGTAATTTTTTTATCCAAAGGAACCTAATCCATCATAATTCATTGCCAGCATCGATCGGATTCATCATCCTCCTACACAGCACTAAAGGTTACGCTTGTGTCGAGTGACTCGACACAACTACAGTTTGTAACTTGTTGTACTAGGCTATCCCCGCCACCATTATGTTTTATTTTACTTTAGCATTGCTAATCAGCATTATTATTATTGTTTGGCAGTCTTCTTCTGTACTGTACTTTACTTCCTTCTACTACTCCTCTCAGAGTCTCTCTCAGGCGACTGACTGTCTCATTTTCTCTTTTTGCAAATGCTACTGCCAGTGTCTACTACTACCACCACAACCATGGCATCTTGGGAAACCAAACCATCATCGCCATGCAGCCATCGCTGTGCCTAAGTTAAACATCAATCACAGTTAAGAGAAGAGGTTTGGGGAGGTATAAATAATAATGGAAATTAATTAATTAATTCACACACCCCTTGAGTCCTCCTGTTGCAGAATGCATAGACTAGGAGGAGAGCCTGACAGTACTAGTAGGACAAGTCACTCAGTGATGCATATTGTATATTGAAAACCAATACACATGCACCTATAGTTGTGGCAACAGCCAAATTTCTGAGCTGGATGTGGGGAATTCGAGCTAAGTGTCTGAAGTAGCAAGGAACCTCGAGGGGCCTTGTACATGATGAATGAGAGGTCAAGCATACACATGGACTGCCTATTGGTTTTATTATTCTCTACCATATGTAGATAGGCATAATAGTAAATAGTGTATGGTCAAGTAGTGCCTTTATACCTAGGAATCTACGAGATTGTTTGACCTTGAGCTGTGAAATCGATTGTTGTAATATAATAGTTTTATCGTTCTTAGTAATATAACTCATTTATAGATTTTTAAGGTATTTTTAGGTGTTTTAGCTTTTACATAACTGTTGTATATCCGTATGAATTTTTCCAAGCTATTTAAAAGTCTCTCCATGTTTTGCACTATAAAATGATTAATTATTACTTGTTTTTAACTTGATCTTAGGATGATTAAGTGTATATTTATTACTGAATCTCCTTATTACCTATACTCATTTTAATGGCTATGTCATCTCTGTTCTATGTTGCTTTTATGACTTTTATGTCGAAATAAAGCTTGTGATGACAAGTCACTCAGTGAGAGGTACCGCATCTATCTGTTTGTGTGTTACAAAATCGGCAGATTATTTAAATCAAACACTGGCTGCGGCCATGCAGCAGCAAGGAAACCGTGTGACATAAAACAGTAACAAAAAATTAACATCGTATGTAAAGTTTAAGTATAAATATAATTTAATCCCCTAACAAAAATAAACTATGTAAAAAATCCCACAACACCTGACCCACCCCTCTCCCTAACCCCAACCAATGTCCAACAAGAAAAAGTCCAACCAATGTCCGGTGAATAAAACCCCAATGCCCAATTCCCACACACCAAAAAAAGGAATAAAAAAGGGGCAATCCAACAGGGTCTTTCTTATCGGCGGGCTCTGAGTCGCTTGTCCACCAGGACCTTTACCCGCTCCTCTAGGTTCTCCTCTAGGCGTGCCATTCGGAGAAGCATGCAGTGCTTGAATGCCCTACAATTGCATCCACAGGGGGGGCAGCAGTGTTGGATGAAGTAGTGCAGCGGCAGGTGGCTGCCTGACTGTGGCGCCGTACCACTGGAGGGGCCTGAGCGTGGCTGGGGCCCGGGGCATTGGAGGAGGCTGCAGCTGCTGCGGCCTCCTCCTCCGCCAGAACCACCAGCCGCCGGTATTCGGTTTGGATGGCCTCCAGCTTCCGGCGCCGGGCCATGGCTGCCAACTCCTTCCTGTCCGGTTTCGATTTTCCTTTGGAAGGAGTAGCTATATCAAGAAGAAAAAAAAGACTATTGTAACAATATACTCTTAGCAAAACAGTAAGAGAAATTAATTCTACACATAGTGGCACTGTAGCACTAGCAAGCACAGTACATAACATTTGTGGTATGTATCTATCCTCCCACTTCCTCGGCCTCTAACATTTGTGGGAGTTTCAGGCATTATACTAGCACTATGGACTCGAGTACACAGTACACCAGTCTTCTTCTTCTCTCTTGTTTAGCGAAATTACGTAACCTTGTTGTAGCCGGCATGCCAGCTCAGTCAGCTTGCGCCCAAGACAAACATACTCGTGACGCAGACTCACGTTAGTTTTATTTACTACTGTCTGCAGGTGGGGAAGCTGACTACACAATCATCATATTTTTCTATTACGGGTGGCACTGGCCATACTCTGTTACATCAAGGGCAACAGCTCAATTTCACTTTCACCCTGCCCTGACTACTACAAAATGGCAGATGATATCTGATCCAGATGATCATTGCTTATATATGGGACGACATGAGGTACTTTGTTTTGATTGATTGTGTAAACAATAAACACGCAGCCGATAGGCCACCCATGGCAGGCTGACACAGTCGAAAATAAATTAACATAGGTAGGGAGTGGGCCTCGGAGTCGGAGGGAGGCGCTTGATAACAACATACATACACAATATATATGCTGTGCTTGCAAACTACTGTGAGTCAAGGGTGTATTCTGAAAATACAACTTCTATTCTCCTTGGCTTTGCTACTCTGGCGTGGTTTCTTTTACATTCTCTTCAAACTAAGACTCTTCCTCCAGTGACAGCCTCCACCTATGCTATCTATGATGAAAACCATCCAGGCATCCATCCATTCAAAGTAAACATGGCTATCATTCTTCTTAATCTCTCAACAAACCTTAGTTTGTTTCACCAACAACAAACATTTATTCTTTTTTTTTTAAACCACCACCCATGCGTCCTTCCTTCCTTGCTTGCCTTGGCTTTGAGTTTGACCCATGAAACACCCCGGAGGATTCTTGCTATCCACCCATACAGTTTCACCCACCCAGGCAGGCATCTTTTCTTTCATCTTCCACCCATCCTTCAACCACCCATGCATCTGATTCCTATCAGCCACCTATGCATGCATCCCGCGTATCCTTCTCTGCCAGTCATAAATATTACATCTCACCCGTCCTTCCTCCTTCCACCCTTCTTTCCCTTTTTGTTCAACCCATCCATCAAGGTCATCTGTTCTGACTCTTAGTCTTCTCCATAAAACTTTCACAGCTGAGTTGAAGTCAGATAGAAGAGGCCATTAGTTACTCAACTCCCGCCACTAATGCTATTGCTAATGCTAAGTAAAGGGTGTCTTCTTCAACCGTTGTTCACAACAACTTAGTCTCTCTCAACAGTACAGTGTACACCCTTGCAGCGAGTGTAATGTCAATAAGTAAGGAATATAACTTACCACCGCCCGCCACTGCTGCTGGCTCACCCCCTGCAGCTGACACATCTTCTGCTCCCTATTTACTATCAGTGTCGCCTTCGCCGCTGGCCCCGGCACTGGTGGTCGGTACACCTAAAAAAAACATTGCACATTTTTTAGATGCCATGTACACCTCCCCCCCTTTTTATTCTTTTTCACTAGCAAGATTGAAAAAAAAGTTAATACATACATATACAACATACATCACTAGTAAAAATCGGGTTCTAGAGTGGAGTAGACTAGTAGTAGTATGTCCTATCCTATCAAAAATAGTAAAATATCTGGTTGGGCATTTTGTTGGTGGGAATTGTCGAAAAGTCTCAAGATTAAGAAGACTAGAAGAGGACAACCCAAAGGACTGGACTCAGTGGCTACAGCTATTGGTGAATCTGAGTTTTAAAACCTTTTAAATAAAGAGTGGCCAACTGGGCAAGCTTAGCTACAGACAGACTAATAGTAGTAGTACAGAGAGTCATAGCAGAGGCAGTTGGAGGCAGGGATAACAAGAATTTAGAAACAAATAGTCTAGATCGAAGAAGAATTAGTAAAAAATAGAATTAGGAAACTGAAATAATAGTTCGGAAAAAATAAGGTGCAGTAAAAGTTAGGAAGTATAATTATTAATATTAACAACAGGAGGACTTACTGGGTCCAGCAGCAGAGCCCTCGGTAGAGAGCGGTCCTGGCCGGCATCTTCTGCAGCTGCTCCCGCCGACTCCAACGACCCCGTCTTCTTGCCCTTGGGTGCTGATCATGAAAGATATAAGAAAGAAAGAGACAAACATTGATGATTGGTGTGAAACAAATAAAATATTTTAAAAAACGCTCAAAAAAACTTTTATGGAAACAACAATAGCAATAAAATTGACCTAGCTAATCTGGTCGACTAGTAGTATCGCGGGATTCGCGGACCGTCTAGTTATTATTTATGAACACTAATCCAGTGTTCCATTCTGATTCCAGAATACTAACTAAACCTAAGTACCACCTGACCTAGCCCACCTATTCCAGACGGGCCAATTGTTCACTAAGTCTGCATTTCCATTTATTTTAGTCCTCAAAAATGCGTAGATGGAGGACACATGCATACATTTTTGCATACACCAAATTGTTGGTTGGTTGCTGCTGATGTTCTGCTAGTGCTACTCCTATTACCACTCACTAAACAAACTACAAAAGGTTCTACTAAGGACTGGGGTAAGCAGCACTCAGCAGCACTCAGCAGCACGTGACGTAACAGAGGATGCGTCACGCAGACCGCTAAAAAATTACCAACTAATACTAATAAGTAATTAAACCTATCAATCCACCACTATCTCTTAGTGACAGGAGGACAAAGGAAGGACTAGACTCTCTCTAGCATTACCTAACTTAAGTTCTCTAAAGTAAACTCTTACATAATCAGCCAAAGAGAGCGCAAAGTTGCAAACAAGTAAGATTAGTAGCGCCTGAGCACCTGTGGCATAACAATCACAGAAGATTTTTAAACGTAATTTACCTGCAATGTAAGCAGCAGCATTCTTGCTATTCGGAAAAAAATTATATTCGCAATATATAACACAGAGCAGAAGAACACAAAGTAGCAATATTAAATAGCTACTCACCAAGCCCCGGGACCTCAAATCCTAGCAGGTCCAGCAGGTCCTGCTCCCGTCCAGGATATCGGACCACCGGTGCGTAAGCTGGTTATGGGTGCGCCGGACCCCAGAGCAGAGAAACACTGCCTGGCGCACTCTTCCCCACCGCTGGTGACGCTCCCGGAGCCCATACCCAGACCCAGGCCTGCCGCCTGCTGCCAGGGCTAAGGGGAGGTGGCGCTGCACAAAAAAAACAAGTGCGGCCACCTCCACCTCTCCAAATAAGGCCCGTGCCTGCACCCCTTTTGGGTGCCGCCTTCCGCAAGGAAGGCGGTCGCGGCTCTGGCTGCGGCTACGAGCCTTGCCCTTTGCCATGGTTCTGGTACTCGGGGGGTGGAAAAGGAAAGGTAGCATTTAAAAAAGTAAGTAAAAGAAATGAAAAAAGCAAGTAATAGAAAAAGAGTGAAAAAGTAGTGAAAAACACACAAAAAGTAGAAAAAAACTCAGAATATAGAATCAGGAAAATAGAGAGATAGATAATGAATAAAAAAGATTTTAAAAAAGTGTCCAGAAACAAAGGATTGAAAAGATAGAGGGACGATAGAAAAGCAGGCCCAGAACCATAGCATATAACTGAAAAACAAGATGGCCGCGCCCATTGCGACCGCATGGGCAAGTTTGTGCGATATTTCCCCCCAAGCACGCAAAAAGCGCCGCGAACACGCATTACGCGTTCCCGAACAGCAAATACGCATCGCAATACGCGCTCCGGAACAGGAAATATGCATCGCGAATGGGCGGGACAAGTGAAAAACAAGATGGCCGCGCCCATTGGTGAGCGCATGGGCAAGTTCACGAGATATTTCCCCCGAGCACGCAAACAGCGTCCCGAACACGCAATACGCGTTCCCGAACAGGAAAAACGCATCGTGAACGGGCGGAACAAGCAACTCTGCGTGCTCGCGGAATTCCGCGTAGCTCGCTGAGTTTGTTTACGACTTCGCAGAACTCAGCGTAGCGCGACTACGCGAACTCCGCCCAGGGTTAGTCATAAAACAAGAAAAGGGGGCAGGGTAGAAACACCCTGACCCTCTATGACTGCTCGCCCAAAAAAACATTTAAAAAAAAATCTTCGGTGGGATTCACGCTGGGTTCGAGAATCCGTCCGAAAATTTAAAAAAAACAAAGCGCGGGCTCCCGCGCTTCGTTTGTTTTAAGCCCCCGGGTGGGCCAGGTCCTGGGGGCAATCCAGATTTATGTAGCGGGGGCCTGCGGGTGCCGCTGCAGCTCCGGGGACCGCCACCTCCCCAGGGCTTTACTGATAATGCGTGGGGGCACACGGCCCCCCTGCAGCCCCGGGGACTGCCACCTCCCCGGGGCTTTATAAAAAAAATAATGCATGGGGGGCTCGTCCCACCACTCTGCCCCGTGGACCACCACCTCCCCGGGGCTTCAATTTATATAGGGCGGGGGGCCTCACGGACACCCCCAAGCCCCGGGGACCACCACCTCCCTGGAGCTACTTTAAAAAACTCTGTGTAAGGGGGCTCGAGCCCTCCCACACTGCCCAGGTGACCACCACCTCCCCGGGCTATGTATACATTGGGAGGGGGACCGCCACCCCCCCAGGGCCGGCTCCGGCAATGTCTCGGGGTGCCTACACCCGGGACATTGCAGTTTGCAATGGCAGGGCAGGAGCACTGCTCCCGATCTGCCATTGCAATCTTTTGCTTCGCTTCCATGAAGCAAAGCAGATTGCTTTTGGACAAGGGGAGCTACATGTCAGGAGGCGGGGAGCCGGCTGGGACCGCGGGGGCATTGGGGCTCCCCGCGGTCCCCAACATGAGGCCAGGCCCCGGGGGGATAGGGTCCCCCGGGGCCAAAATTGGCCCAGGGAAGGGGGCCACGTGGCCCCCTCCCGCAATAAAAATATATTAATAAAAAATAGGCAAAGCCCTGGGGGATGGGGTCCCCGGGGCCGAAAAAGGCCTCAGGAGGGGGGCCGCGCGGCCCCTGTCCCATTTTTTATTTTAAATAAAAAAAATGGCTCAGGCCCTGGGGGATGGGGTCCCCAGAGCCCAAAAAATACTAAGAGAAGGGGGGGCCAAATAGCCCCCTTTTAAAAAAAACAAAAGAATTGAGAAGCCAGCATCTCACCGGAGGCCCGCCCCCTCCCTGCAACACTCTGCAAACGTGCCCCCTGGCCTGTTCTGGGTTGGGGGATGAAGTCCCCTTGTCTTCTGAGGGTCTCTGGGGGCCAACTAGCCCACCAGGTAGCTCCAGTAAGCCCCACACAGTGGGATTGCTGAGAGGTGGTCCGAGGCCATGCCCCTTTTTACACCACTCTGCAAATGCGCCTCTTGGCACACTGGTGGTGGGGTGATGAGTTCCTCTTGTGTCCTGAGGACCTCTGGACTAAAGTTGACTTCATCCCCTGAGAAGCAGTGCACCAGGAGGCGTGTTTACGGAGTGGTGTGAAAAGGGGGCGTGGCCTCGGACCATTCTTAGCAATCCAGCTGTGTGGGGCTTACTAGAGATAACAGGAGGGGTAGTTGGCCCCTAAGGATCCTCAGGAGGCAAGGGGACTTCAATCCCCATCCAAGAGCGCTCCAGGGAGCGTGTCTGCAGACTGGTGGGCAAAGGGGGCGTGGCCTGCTATGAGAAATTCCCAATGCTGCTGTGTGGGACTTACTGGAGGTAATAGGAGGGGTGGTTGGCCCCCAATGTTGTCCTTGGGGGCCAACTACCCCTCCTGTTACCTCCAGTAAGTCCCACACAGTGGGATTGCTAAGAGGTCTTCGGAGGCCATGCCCCTTTTCTCCACCACTCTGCAAACGCACTTCCTGGCACACTACGTGTTGGGGGATGAAGTCCACTTTACTCTTGAGGTACTTTGGGAGCCAAGAAGCCCTCCTGGTACCTCCTGAAAGTCCTATGCAGCGGAATTCCTGAGCGCTGCTCGGAGGCCCAGCCCCCTTTCTCCACCACTCTGCAAATGCGACTACTAGTTAAAGGAGCATTTACAATGTAATAGGTATCGCATTTGGGAGAGTTAAAGCTATTGGCGTTGTAAATGTAAAACATTTTTACTAATGTTTTTTGGAGTGGAGTGGATGTATGTTGTGTGTAGTGAAATTATGTGGTATGTTGTGCAGTGAAATTATGTGGATAGAAAGTATGTGGTATTTAGTGTATAGGAATTATGTAGAGTGGGATTATGTGTTATGGAGAGTAATTATGTGGTATGGTAGTCTGTGTTGTGGAGTGGTAACCTCAGGTTTAGAAGCTATGCTACAAACTCAATGAGACAAAAAAGAAGGAACCACTGAGGAGCACTTCTGGACATAGTCAGAGGTATGAGCAGGGCCACTGGAATTATGCAACTGTTTGGCTACACCAACTTTTGCACTATTATGAATTTTCCGCATTTGCCACATAATCCACCATCTGCTGCATAATCTGCAGATTTGAACAAAAAAAACCTTCTTTCTAGCTCAAACTGCTCAAACGTTACCAAAAATGCAGCGACAAGTTTTATAACGTGGTGGAAGGCCCTTTGCACACCTAGAATGGTTACCTCGTATTGCTAAATGTGGGTGTTAAATCGGTACTAATGGTGTGCAAACCACTCTTGCTTGTTTCTGTGCCTCTCTTGCCTCTTTCTGCATTTCTCTTGATTCTTTCTGCACCTTTCTTCCTTTTTCTGCACTTCTCTTGCCTCTTTCTGCACATCTCTTCCGCTTTCTGCACCTCCCTTCTTTCTGCACCTCTCTTGCCACTTTCTGTACCTCTGTTGCTTCTTCCTGCACTTCTCTTGTCTCTTTCTGTACCCTGTTCCCTCTTTCTGCACCTCTCTTGCCTCTTTCTGTACCTCTGTTGCTTCTTTCTGCACTTCTCTTGCTTCTTTCTGCACCTCTCTTGCTTCTTTCTGCACTTTTCTTGCCTCTTTCTGTACCTCTGTTGCTTCTTTCTGCACTTCTCTTGCTTCTTTCTGCACCTCTCTTGCTTCTTTCTGCACTTTTCTTACCTCTTTCTGTACCTCTGTTGCTTATTTCTGCACTTCTCTTGCCTCTTCCTGCACCGCTCTTGCATCTTTCTGCACCTCTGTTGCGTCTCTCTGCACTTCTCTTGCTTCTTTCTGCACCTCTCTTGCAAATTTCTGCACCCCTTGTGCCTCTTTGTGTACCTCTCTTGCCCCTTTCTGTTCCTCTCTTGCCTCTTTCTGCACCCCTCTTGCCTATTCTTTCTGCACCTCTTTTGCTTTTTTCTGCACTTCTGTAGCCTCTTTATGCACCCTCTTGCCTCTTTCTGCACCTCTGTTGGTTCTTTATGTATCTCTCTTGCCTCTTTCTTCCCCCTGTTCCCTCTTTCTGCACCTCTTTTGCCTGTTTCTGCAACTCTCTTGCCTCTTTCCGCACCCCTCTTGCCTATTTGTGCATCACTGTTCCTTCTTCTGTTTCTTTCTGCAGCTCTCTTGCCTCTTTCTGCACCCACTTGCATCTTTCTCTACCCCCATCCACCCTCTTTCTGCACCCCTGTTGCTTCTTTCTGCACCTCTGTTCTTTCTTTCTGCACTTCTTTTGTTTCTTTCTGCACATCTCTTGCTTCTTTCTGCACCCCACATGCCTCTTTCTGCACCCCCACTTCCCTCTTTTTGCACCCCTCTTCCCTCTTTTTGCACCCCTCTTGCCTCTTTCTGCACCTCTATTGCTTCTTTCTGCATTCCTCTTGCTTCTTTCTGCACTCCATGTGCCTCTTTCACACCCCTCTTCCCTCTTTGTGCAACCCTCTTGCCTCTTTCTGCACCTCTGTTCCTTCTGTCTGCACTTCTTTTGTCTCTTTCTGCACCTCTCGCTTCTTTCTGCACCCCTTTTGCCTCTTTCTGCACCCCTCTTGCCTCTTTCTGCACCTCTGTTCCTTCTTTCTGCACTTCTTTTGTCTCTTTCTGCAGCTCCCTTGCTTCTTTCTGAACCCCCTTGCCTCTTTCTCCACCCCTCTTCCCTCTTTCTTCAGGCCTGTTGCATCTTTCTGCACCTCTGTTCCTTCTTTCTGCACTTGTTTTGTTTCTTTCTGCACATCTCTTGCTTCTTTCTGCACCTCTCGTGCCTCTTGCTGCACCTCTGTTGCTTCTTTCTGCACTACTCTTGCTTCGTTTTCTGCACCTCTTTGCATCTTTCTGCACCACTCGTACTTCTTTCTGCACCCCTCTTCCCTCTTTCTGCACCCCTTTTTCCTCTTTCTGCACCTCTGTTCCTTCTTTCTGCTCTTCTTTTGTTTCTTTCTGCACCTCTCTTGCTTCTTTCTGCACCCTTCTTGCCACTTTCTCCACCCCTGTTCCCGCTTTTTGCATCTCTCTTGCTTCTTTCTGCACTTCTCTTGCATCTTTCTCCACCCCTCTTCCCTCTTTCTGCACCCTTCTTGTCTCTTTCTGCACCTCTGTTCCTTCTTTCTGCACTTCTTTTGTTTCTTTCTGCAACTCTCTTGCTTCTTTCTGCACCCTTGTGCCTCTTTCACATCCCTCTTCCCTCTTTCTGCACCCTGCTTGCCTCTTTCTGCACCTCTGTTCCTTCTTTCTGCACTGCTTTTGTTTCTTTCTGCACCTCTCTTGTTTCTTTCTGTATCCCTCTTGCCTCTTCCTCCACCCAACTTCCCCCTTTCTGCATCTCTGTTGTTTCTTAATGCACTTCCCTTGCTTCTTTTTGCACCTCTCTTGCTTCTTCTTGCACCTCTCTTGCTTCTTTCTTCATCCCTCGTACCTCTTTCTGCACCCCTCTTCCCTCTTTCTGCACTCCTCTTGCATCTTTCTACATCTCTGTTGCTTCTTTCTGCACTTCTTTTGTTTCTTTCTGCACCTCTCGCTTCTTTCTGCACCCCTTTTGCCTCTTTCTGCACCCCTCTTGCCTCTTTCTCCACCTCTTTTATCTTCTTTCTGCACTTCTTTTGTTTCTTTCTGTAGCTCTCTTGCTTCTTTCTGCACCCCCTTGCCTCTTTCTCCACCCCTTTTCCCTCTTTCTTCACCTCTGTTGCCTCATTCTGCATCTCTGTTCCTTCTTTCTGCACTTCTGTTTCTTTCTGCACATCTCTTGCTTCTTCCTGCACCCTTCATGCCTCTTTCTGCACCCCTCTTGCCTCTTTCTGCACCTCTGTTCCTTCTTTCTGCACTTCTTATGTTTCCTTCTGTTCCTCTCCTGTTTCTTTCTGTATCCTCTTGCCTTGACGTGCATTCACAGCATTGTGCACCGCACCGCCCGCCACAATGCTGGGAATAGGGTGTCCCACCGCCACGGTGGTGGTGGCATCCTAATGTCAGGTGCGGGACCGCCGTACCCCTTGCGGATGGTCCCGCATTCCGTTATGGTGGCGGGCGGACTTTGTCCGCTCGTCATTGTAATGACCTCCTATGTTTGAATTTGTTGTCGATGTACTCACTATAGAAATAAAACTAGGAATGTTGATGTATTTAAAAAGTGAAAAAGAAAATAATGATAAGTGGGAGCAATTTGGTGCTTATTTTTTGGTGGAAGGTTGTTTTGAGTTGGGTACTGATCAACGTATTTGTAAATATTGTTACAACAAATTGGAAGAGAACAAAATGCCAGCTAGAGCAGTACATAACAACTTAGAGTTGGTAGCTATTCCTCCGGAACTGGCAGATTTAGATACATATGACTCCATTCTTATTCAATCTGTGCACCTGTTTCAGGCTATAGATATTATGGAGCCTAAAACAGGTAAGCTGCCTCCAACAAATTTACAAAGAGCTCTGAAAGAAAGAGTTGTGTACTTACCTTTAGATTTTAATAAAAATATTGAAACTGTTGGTAAACAGAGAGAGGAAAGTGAGCCTGTAGTTATTCTAGTTAATATTGTACCAACAAAGAGTCGGAAAATATGGAAAGAGTTAGTAGATGTCACCAAACTACAAAAGGCTACATTATATCTTGTACAGAACAATATTTATTATAAAACTGTAAATGTGGAAGTAAAGGAATATGTTTAGAAGAAGATACAGAAATTACAACTCGCCAAATAGAAAAGGTGGACAAGTCCAGGAGTGAAGAGATTTATGAACATTACTGTATACATCCTCTACATTCAAAAGAATTGATTGGAAACACTATTGAATTATTTCAAATGAAGAAAGCAAAGGGAACTCCCATGAGTGTATGGGAAAAAAGTTTAGAAGCTCATTGTTTTCCACAGCTGTTCCCCACTGGAGAAGGTGGACGATATGATGAACGAGCGGTACAGATTCCAGCTTCAGAATACCGCTCGACAAGATTGTACTCAGAAGATTCAAGATTTCGACAGTGCATTCCATATATATTTCATCTTCTATTTGAAAGTGACTTTTCTGGACTTTCATATGCAGTGAACCACATATTAAAAACAGGAGTTCATCTTACACATGTTTCTGCAAAGAAATTTATGGACAAAGTTCAACAAAGAGATGCTCATTTGAAATCTCAGTTAATTAATTTGATGGTGTGTCAACGTGGTACTAATGGGTATTGGTATCATCGTCACGGCAAACTAAAATTTATGTTAAGAAACTTAGGTACTCCTACGTGGTTTCTAACACTTAGCTGTGCTGAATATGCTTGGGACGATTTACTTGAATTTCTTCGACAAGCAAATTCAAATGTAAAAAATATTGAATTGAAGACAGCTGGAGAATTGTGTTCCTTGAATCCTGTGAATGTGTGCAGATATTTTAATCATAGGTTTCAAGCTATGATGTCTTTTATCTGCAATAAAAATAATCCACCTCTTGGAGAAGTTACTGATTTCTTTTTTAGAAAGGAGTATTGTAAGTCAGACGTGCTCCTCATATACACATGCTATTATGGATCAAGAATACACCTACATTTGGAACCGATACTAATGAAACTGTTTTGTCTTTCATCGAAGAGTATGTTACCTGTGCCATTCCAAAAAAAGGAGGAGAACAGAGCTTGAGAGAACAAGTTTTACGTTTTCAAAGTCATCGATGTGGAAAATATTGTCGACGAAAATACAAGTCAAAGGGAAATTTCATAAAAAATGTCGTTTTGGATTCTCACGTCCAGTAATTTCAAAAGGAAGAGTCAATAGTTTTTTTTTTTTTTTTTTTAAACAAATGTTATTTGTCAAAATGCACATATATTGCAGGGCTCTGTACCCCAGAGACAACTGCACAATCAAAGCACAAAAGAATAATGACTTTGACATTTTCAATTAAAAACAGAAAAGCGTAGATAACAATGTGAAAATTGCCCCAACTCCCTCCTGCCCCCAACCCTCCCCCCGATCGCACTAAGCCCTCATAACCTGACCAAAGCATGTGAATAAAACAGAGGGTCCACCCCTCTGGAAGGCCCCCCACACAGCACTTCCGCACTCCGAATATGTAAGTATGAATTATCCCAGAGGGTGAGCCTCTGTTGCTGATACCGGTTCCAACAGCAGGCCTCGATAATCTGCCCATCGTTTCCAAATCTTGTAGTGTTTGTGTGGGCACCCCCTAGCAACAAAGATGGGTTGCTGCAGACCCATACAGAAGTCCAGGCCATTCTTCCATGCAGCCACGGAGGGGGCCCTCGGCGCCTTCCACGCCCTGGCTATGTCCCTTTTCGCTATAGTAAAGCCCAATTGCATTAGGTGTCGCTTATAAATATAGCCTCTTATCCCCTCCATAACATGAAGCAGAGCCAGCCACGGTGAGCGGGGGAGATCCCAACCCAATACCTTCGAGAGACAGGTAAATACCCCCCTCCAGAAACGGTCTAGGGAAAGACAATGCCAAACAGTGTGGATAAGTGGACCCTCCTCCCGGCTGCATCGAAGACACATAGGAGAGGCTATCAGCCCCGCCCTCCACAGGCGCACTCGTGTAAAATAAACCCTGTGTAAATACTTAAACTGGACGAGGCGAAGTCGTACTGCTAGGGCCGCCCTACGCGGAGCAGCCAGGGCCTCAGTCCAGTCCTCCTCCTCCAATGGACCTACATCTCCCTACCAATCCCCCGGAGTTTCTGTAGCGTGTGGGAGCAATGGGTAACTAGGGACTGATAAATCTGGGAGATTTTGCGGTCCTTCAGGTCCCCCATAAACACTTTCGCCTCCAACGGGCTAAATTCCGGCAAGGACTCCAAGCCCTCCAGGCTAGGGGACAGGGCGTGTCTAAATTGAAGGTATCAATAGAACTGGGACTGTGGCATGAGGAATTCTTTCTGGAGGTCCTGGAAGGATTTGAGCGTCAGCCCCCTCATAACATCACAGAGGAACGAGATGCCTATGTTATCCCACCCCGGAAGCTCTGCAGGGCCGCCAGCTGTGGTAAGCGCCCATTATTCCAAAGGGGAATCTCCCGAGTCAGCGCGTTCCACCACCCCATCCGTCGCAGCGCCTGCCTCCAGATCTGGAATACTACCCTTGTAGCCAACGGCAGTGAACCCCGCTGCGGTGCCGAGTAGAGAATCGTATGTAGCGAGTGGTGTCCCATAAGTTGCCGCTCGACCGCGTATGCTGGGTCTTCCCGATTACCATACCACCACTCATTGAGGACCAGCAGATGTGAGGCTTGATAGTACGAGTGACTGTCAGAGGACGCTAGCCCCCCGCAATAAGTGGACAAGAAGCTCGTTCGCAGGGCTACCCGCACCCTTCCATAAGAACTGCCCTAGTGCTGCATTCACCTGTCGGAACCATCGGGGCGGGATCTGATAATGGTGGTTTTGTAGCTGGTAGAGGAGCCGGGGAAGCGCCACCATCTTAAATATAGCCGATCTGCCATATATTGACTAAGGCATACGGGACCAGGACTTGAGGTCTTCACGTACTCGTTCCCACTCCGGAACCAGGTTACGCTCCCAGGAGACCACGGGCACGTCCGACAGAAACACGCCGAGGTATTTCAGCCCCCCCACTGCCCGCTGGACTGAGGAGACCCACTCGCCCACGCCCGTCCGATCCCCCAGAATCCACAACGTGGACTTACGGGGATACATATACAGTCCAGACGTCTCCCCAAAAATCGGCACAATACAAAGTAGCCGCGGCCCTGTCCTGTCCACGGCTGTGAGAAAGAAAAGAACGTCGTCCGCATATAATGCGATCCTATCCGACAGTCCCGGAGCCCATTCAAATCCCCGTACCTGTGCATCGATTCGCACCCACGCAGCCAATGGCTCCATAGCCAGTGCGAATAAATAAGGGGACAGGGGACAGCCCTGCCGCGTACCCCGCCTGATAGAAAAAGTGGATGAGATCGCACCAGCCACCCGCACCGATGCTGTCAGATCAGTGTATAGGAGTGTTAGGTAGGAAAGGAATCGCGGTCCAAGGTTGAGCCTTCGTAACAAAGCGAATAGATACACCCAGCTCAGGGAATCGAACGCCCTGTCCATATCGGCCAATAAGAGCACCGCCGGTTCCTCCATCTGCCGAATAGCCGCCACCGCCACATGTGCCCGCCTAATGTTGTGTCTGGTCGCCCTCTGGGGCATAAACCCAGCCTGGTCCGGATGGACCAGGGTGGTAATGTGGGGCAGAAGGCGATTGGCCAAGGCATTAGCCAGAATTTTTGCCTCCACATTCAGGAGGGAAATGGGAGGATACGATGCATGCTGCTCTGTGGGCCTCCCCGGCTTATGGAACACCACCACCTCCGCATGTCTCTAGTCTGGAGGGAGTGAGCCCCGCTCCCGAGCCTCCTCCACCAGCAGTTGAGATGAGGGCTCAATTGCAAGAAGTACTGTTTAAAGAATTCACTAGGGAACCCGTTGGGCCCCGGCGCCTTCCCGGGATTAAGTTCCCCCAAGGCCGTGCCCAGCCCCTCCTACATCAGGGGCAGCTCCAACTGGTCCCTCACCTCATCCGATAGGGCTTTGGGCGGAAGATCAGTTATGAACTTATCTATGGTGGCGGCGTGTAAGCCTTCCCTAGGGACGTATAGATCCACATAGTATGTGGCGAAGCTTTCCGCGAGGGCCAGAGGGTCTGTAAGCGGTTCACCCGCTGGGCCCAAGATGCCCGGCAGAGCCTGAGAATGGAATGTCCCCTGACAGAGTCGATGCAGCATCTTGCCGGATTTGTCTCCCCACTGATATACCCTGCTACGCGTCGCCAGCCAGGCTTGGTGGGCCTCATCCAGTAGGAGGGCAGCATAGTTCTGTTGAGCCTGCAGTAGTTGTCTCCTAACCTGGCCACCTCCTGCCTCCCGACTCCTGCGTTCGAGAGCCTCAATGCCCGCCTCCACCTGTAGCAGCTCTTCTCTACGCACCCTAAGCGCTGCCGTGCACCAGGAAATGTCCGCCCCCCTCAGTGTGGGTTTCAATGCCTCCCATAATATATCAGCCCTAGGGACCGACCCCACATTGACAGTCAGGTATTGATCAATAGCGTCACTCATGTGTTCCCTATAGTCATTGTTTTGCAGATGCCATACCGAGAGGCGCCATCTGAACAGTTGTTTCATCCACCCTATTTGGAGCGAGAGGGCTACTGGGGAGTGATCTGACAGGCCCCGTGGAAGAATCTCCTCCGTTACCACCCTACCAACTGCCACCCGGGGAACAAAGAGGTAATCAATTCTGGAGTATGAATCGTGGACCGCAGAAAGATAGGTGAATTCCCGACCATCTCTGTGAAGATGCCGCCATACTTCAATCCAGTCTAGCCCTGTCACTAAGGAGTATAACCGCGTGGGATGACCACCCCCCGGACTGCCCCCAGCCCTCCAGCGATCCCTGGCCATGTCCATAACATCATTCCAGTCCCCGCCAACTACGGATAAAGCATCTGGCATGTCTACCCAAAGGGTCATGAGCCGCTCCACTAGATTCCATTGCAACGGGGGGAGCATAGACACTACCCAGGACCAGAGGATCCTCCCCGATCTTGCCCTGGAGGAACAAATAACGCCCCTGTGAGTCCGTCCACTGTTTGGTATGTGTATAGGGGACCCTGCGGTGGATCAAAATTGCCACCCTCCATGATCCCCTCGCAAAGCCGGAGTGAAATACCTGCAGAAAACCATAGCGCTGAAAGCAGAGGGCCTTCATTCCCATAAGGTGTGTTTCCTGTAACAGAAGGACATCCGCCGCGGCCCGTTTAGCCTGCTGGAGCATGGCCCCTCGCTTAATCTTGTCCAGGGCACCCCGTACGCTCCAGCTAATGATGCGGAGAGTACTTGGGGTCGCCTGCCCCCTAGTGGATATACCGCCCATCTGGGACTGTGTCAGCAGCGATAAGAAGGAGGAAGACGTTTTGGTGCATGTGTGAGAAACAACGGACAATGAGTGAAAGTGCGATCTGTAAACAAAAACAACCCCCACCCAACAACCCCCCCCACCCTATACCTCAAAAACACTGAAGCATCTGTCGTGGCGGGAATGACCCACAACCCCCAACGGGGGGGTGCGAGACACCCCGACCAATGGATCCCCAACTTACAGCCCATGTCTCTTGGGCATGTTCCCCGCCAGCAAGAGCCTAGCAGAGATCATGGCCCATATCAGAGTCTCTCCGATCAGAATGAAGTATTCTAGGACCCTGCAGTCCCTTGCGGGCCCACTAATCAGTCCGCCAATGTCTGCCGCCCAGAGGCTGAGTCCGTCCGGGAGGAAGTGCCACAGGACTGAGAGCGGCGCCGGGACCGCGACCTTCTGGTACCCTTCTGCTGCCACCGGGGTCCCTTTCGGGCCGCTTCGCCCGATGAGGAGTCGGATTCCCTCCCAGGCGGCTTGTGTGCTCGCACCCATACTGTCTCATCAGTCCATTTGAAAACCTCTTCTAGTGAGTCAAAGGAGTGAGTGCGGGAGCGATATACAACTCGTAGTTAGGCAGGAAACAGGAGAGCATATGGAAGCTTGAGGTCTCTCAGACGGGCCTTCGCTGCTAGGAACGATTGCCGCTGTTGCTGTACCAGCCGTGTGTAATCAGGGAAGATGAGGATGTGTACATTGTCGTTGAGCAAGGGCTCCTTAATCCGGGCCTGTTTCAATATCACATCGCGGTCAAGGTAGTTCAATAGCTTCGCTATAACTGGCGTGGGCGAGCCCCGAGCGGGGGCTTCTGCATGAGTGCCCTGTGAGCCTGCTCCACTACAAAACAACGGGACAAGGCCTCCGGAGGAAGCCAACTCTCTAGCCACTGCGTGAGGAAGCGTTCCATGTTGCCCCCTCGCATCCCTCCGGGAACCCAACAAAGCGAAGATTATTGCGCCAGGCCCGTCCCTCGGCATCCTCCACTCGCAGCGCAAGCCCCTTCTGAGAAGTCTCCATGGCGGCCATCTTTTTCTTTAGCATGGTAACATCATCTTCCACTCCGGAGATGCGGGTCTCAGCCTCAGTGATACGTGACACAGCATTGCGCAAGTCCTGTCGCAGGAGCATGACATCGGAGCCAACTGCTCCGATTTTAGCATCTAGCATATCCCTGGACTGGGTAATGGTGGCCATGAGTGCCGCATTATCTGGCATAGTCCCTTGCTGTCCTCCTGACGCCCCAGCCGTTGCACCCGGGCCAGTAAACTTGTCGATGGGGCCTTGCTTGGACGAGCTGCCGCCACCCTTGTCTCTCATCATGGCCTTCTTCAGGGCACCCTACACAAGCCCAGATAGAACAGGGGGGGAGCAAGAAAGAGAGACCCCCAGCAGCGGCCTCCCGCGGCTCGAACCGGGCGCCGAGCGGGAGCGCGTATAGAGCTGCCCTAGGGCTGAGGCCAGTGGGCGATACGAGAGGCCCACGCAGCGTCGGACCTGGCCAGGGGCCCCCAATGGCGTTCGCGCGGCCCGACCGACCGCCGATGCGAAGGCGCCCAGGAACTAAGGCAGGGGGCACTCAACTGTCGGCACCTAATCGGGCCTCCTGCCTCACTGCGGATGCCCCAAACGACGCGCCCCCAGGCCTCACACCCCTACCGGCTTGCACAAATCCCAGCCAATAACAGGGTCATATGAGGCACCCACTTGGTCCGAATGACCGCCAAGGCGGGCGCCCCCTGAGGCCAGGGGGGGAAGGAAATCTGTGCCGGAAAGAGCCCCAGGCCGGCCCAGGGACTCGCCGGTGGTCACGCCAGTCCTCTACCGCCTCCCCGTCCACTTCCCTTGCAGCTCAATGGCACCGCCGGACCCCCGTTGATAAGTGGGTCGGGGGAAGGGGGGAGAAATCAGGGACACCTGTCCAGGCTCCGCGCCCCGTAAGGCCAGAGGGCCGCGCACACTCCAGGCCTCCACCACTGAATAAGGGGCGTCAGATTGCAGAAAGGCGCGTCCGCCCTGTGGGGCCAGGGGACCGTCGGGCCACTCTCAACCCAGAGCGTGGCCCGAGGCCCGCCGCCTGCCATCCCCAAGCACCGCTCCTCACCTCCGTGGCCCGATCTAGCCGCCGAGCCGCCCAGCCATCCTCCGCCTCAAGCAGCACCATGGAGCAGTGACTGACTTCTCTCCAGCAGCTCTTGTCCACTGGGCCGACCCCAGGGCACACGTCTCCACACCCCAGCAGCAATACCACACCCAGGCGGCTGCACTCTCCCTGTCTGCGGATCCGGGCAGCCTCCAGCGCGATGTTCCGGTCGCGTGTCGGACAGCTAGGCCGCGCCCTCAGAGGGCCTCGACACGGCCGAGGCTCCGTTTCACTGTAACGAGCCCCTGCGGATGCCAGAAAACGGCTCGGGACGGCATCACCAATGTCACGGGCTGCAGATTCTCTGCAGAGGTCAAAGTGACATCGGAGGTTCAGGATAATTAAAGGATCAATTGCGGGCTGGACGGAGCTCGCTCAGCACACGTCCGCACACGTCCGCCATGCTGGCTTGCCAAGCCACGCCCCCTCAAGAGTCAATAGTTTTATGTCAGCAGTAAGATATACTATAACTCGAAAATCTCCGAAGAATACATACATCATAAAAAGAATTGAAGATTCAAAGTATATTAATGACTACAATCCAGTGATTTTGACAATGTGGAATGCAAACATGGATATCCAGTATGTTGCAGATAATTCAATTGCTGTTGCTCGCTATGTTACGTCATATATAACCAAATCTGAAAAGACAGAGTTGAAGGAAATGTTGGAAGAAATTTCACAAGAGAAGAGTCTTAGTAACAAATTGTACAGCTTTAGTTTGAAAATAAAATGAAGAAAAATATGCAGTAATTGGATGTGATGGATGTTTGGTAAAACATGCCAAAGGAAATCTTATTAACCACAGAAAACACAGTTGCGAAACTCCAGATAAAAGGGAATTTTTCTATTTAACACTTCTGTAACTCTTCAAGCCTTGGCATAGTGAAATTGAATTTCTTGGAGATTTTGACTGCCATGAAGATTCTTTTATTGAATATAAAGATAACATTCAATGCACAATTTTCTACAAATGTTAAATGAAGAGATTGAACAAGAAACTACTATTGCAGCTGAAATAGCTAGAGACAGTTCTCAAGATAGTCAAAGTTCTGCTCCACTAAGTCAAGATCCACTAGGACAACCAATTATTGAAAATGAAGCAGCAATAGGCATGAATGAAGTAAAAACGGCGATGCAACAAGCACAACAGGATATTATTGAGTTAGGAAACTTGGAAGAAGAACTAAATATTGAACAAAAAGAAATATATGAGCAAGTGACACAAGAGATACAGCATGGTTTGCTGCATGAAAAAAAGAATGCCAATGCACATCATTTAAACCTATTTGAATGTACATCAGTGGTCAAGCTGGAACAGGAAAAAGTTTTGTAATTAAAGTTTTCACCAGTTATCTACACAAAACTACTGAATCCCATTTATCTTGTGTTGTAACAGCTCCAACTGGATTAGCAGCACACAACATTAAAGGGATTACTTTACATCGATTACTCATGCTACCAGTTGAACATGAAAATAAATTGGAATATCACAAGGTATCTGGAGAAGCTTGTTATGAAGTCTCAAGAGTACTGAAGAAAATGAAACTTCTAATAATTGATGAGATGAGCATGGTCTGAAACTTAATGCTTGCCTTTGTACATTTAAGAATGCAACAGATTTTAAAAACAGATTATGATGTTCTATTTGGAGGAAAACATGTAATTGTATTCAGCGATCTACTACATCCTACTCCTGTGAAAGGACAACCAGTTTTTAAAACACTTGTCCATGAAGACACTAGGAAATCTTTGGGAAGTATTGGAAATGTTAACATTTGGTCTCATTTTGAATATAAATAACTTATTAAGAATATGCGACAAGCAAGTGATGAACATTATGGAAACATTCTTCAAGATATAAGAATTGGTGTTTTGATAAAACATGGTGAAGAAGCTTTACAAAGTAGGCTACTAATGAGCTTGTTTGCATATGAAAACATAGCACCTGAAATAATGTACAAACAAATTGGAGAAAAGAAGTCTATAGTTTGCCTAATGACTACACTGCAAGAGTGTTCTACATTCAATCAAAAACTTTTGAAATTGGAAAAACAACTAATAGTGAAAATGGAAGCTATTGATAAAATGGAATACGAAGGAGTTACTATTCTTCTCTCAGAGAAATTACAGTCAAAATTGGATTCTTTGGAAAAGTCTGTGTCTAAGACTGCGGGTTTAGAAAAGACTTTATGTGTATGTGTAAATGGTCAGGTAATTTTACGGCGTAATTTGAATGTAGAAGAAGGTTTAGTAAATGGAGCAATGGGAAAAGTTGTTGATTTTGTAAATTTTCAGAACAGAGATGGAATTGAATTTTTGAAGATTAAATTTGATCAGATTGAAGAGGTAAAACAGATTGGACGTTGTGCTGTTTGTTTTTGCTTGTAAAAGACTTGTATGTTCGTAGAAAACAGTTTCCTCTTTCTTTAGCATATGCAGTAACCATTCATAAATCTCAAGGTTTAACTGTAGACAGTGCTTTGGTAAATATTGGAAGTACAGTGTTTAAAGAGGGCATGGCATAAGTTGCATTGTCTTGAGTAAGAATAATATCTGTTTGTATTTGATTGATTTTGATGAGAAAAAGATTAGTGCTGATGCAAATTGTGTAAGAGAGTACAATCGGTTAAGAAGACTTTATGCTCCTAACTTAGGTGAATATCCCGTATATGAGAAACGTGTAGTATGTCCAAACCGGAAATATGACAAACATTCTACTGAGATTCAAAAAAGAAAACAATTCAAGAGAATCATGAAGGTGCAAAGAAAATGAAAATGGACACCGTTGATGATATTGTAGGATACAAGTTAGAAAATAGACTAGGTATCAACTGCTATGCTAGTGTAATTGTGAATGTTGTGTTTTATCTAGAAGATCTTCATTATGGAAAATCGAGAAAAAAGATTCTGTTCTTTACTACATTATATTTTTCAAAAGTTGGTAACTGATAGAAGTAAAATCCATACTGCTTCTGGCATTAGGCATCTTTTGGATATGTGTACTGGTTCATTGGAATTTACACTGAATATACAACAAGATGCACAATAATTTCTTATGTTTATGATTGGAGTATTGAAAGATGAAGGAATAGAAATTGAAAACTTATTTGGACTAAGTTACAGATGGAATCATAAAGGTGAAGAGTGTTCATTTTCTTCTACTACTGAAATAGACACTGAACTATTCATATACTTGACGATACCAGATTGCAAATCAGTGTCTTTTAACAAATTAGTAAAAACAGCTAATCAAGATATGAAATGTTCTCATTGTAAATCAGAAATGTTGTCAACATTATATTTAGAAAGATTTGGAAAATATGTAATTTTAATGCTACAACGTTGTAGAGCAAATGGAAGAAAATTGGAAACCAAAATTAAAAATGTTGTATCAAGTCAAGTATCAATTTCAGGAAGATCTTTTAAAGCAGTGGCTATTATTTTCCATGATGGACCTACTACAACATCTGGACACCTTACTGTGTATTTAAAGTGCAATAAGATGGACACATTGCAATGATGCCCATTTGGAATTCAAATCTGGGTTGCCTTACAAATTACCAAATTCATATCTGATATTTTTGATGCCAAAGTTTTGAATACATCATTTGGCCTATTGGAAGATGTGAACATGAATTAACGAGTTTATTTTGGATATTTTCAATGCAAAAGTTTCTGAAACATTATTCGGCCTTTTGGGAAGATGTGAACAATTAGTGTATGGATTATTGTTTGTGCTAATTCATATCGCATTTGGAAAATTGTGTTTAGAAACAAATAGTTTATATATTTGTTGTCTATATTATATGAGATGTAAATAAGAGTGTACATTTTACAAAATGTACTTGAGAGAAATAAAAGACTTAATGTAGTTGAAGAATGTAATTAAGAAACTGTAGATAGGTAAAGACATAGCTACACATGTTGTAAATAATGCTCAACACTGATTTGTTTTTTTTTACAATCTCGTTGATTGTTTTTTTCCCCGCTGTTGTATGATGATACTACATTGAAATCACTGTGTATGGTGAAATTTAGTAGAATCTGAAAACAGCAAAAAAGGGAAACTGAAAATGGTATGTAATTCTAAAATTATGTTGTGTTCTTAAAAGTATAATATTATATTCAATAACAGTTTTTCTTCTTCTTTTTTACAGAAGGTAATGGTGAAGTTCAAAAAGATTTTACATTCAGTTTACAACAAAACTACTGTAAAATAGTTCCACTGAGTTTCGTATCTACTTTAGTAAAAAAGGTAAGAAGAAATAATGTGATATGCATGATAATGTGAAAAAATGTTTAGAGCAACTTTTACTGCGCTCATCCATTCCTTCAAACACTACCCATGCACTCTTTTATGCACTTAGGCACTATTCCAACACTCATTCAATTTACCCAGGCACTACCCATATACTGGTACAATCACCCAGGCACTACCCATGCACTCATGCAAGCACCCAGGCACTACCCATGAACTCATCCGTGCACTCAGGCACTACCCTTGCACTCTTGCATTCACTCAGGCAGTACACATGCACTCCTCCAATCACCCAGGCATTACCCATGCACTTCTTCAATCACTCAGGCACTATCCATGCACTCATGCAACCACTCAGGCACTACCTATGCACTCCTCCATTCACCCAGGCACTACCCATGCACTTATGCAATCACTCAGGCACTACCCAGGCACTCATACATGCACTGAGGCACTTCTGCTGCACTCATGCAATCATCCAAGCACTACCCATGCAGGCTCCAATCATCCAGGTACTACCCGTGCACTCATGCAATCACCCAGGTACTACTCATGCACTCTTCCAATCACCCAGGCACTACTTATGCACTCATGCAATCGCCCAGGAACTACCCTTGCAGTCCACCATGCACCCAGGCATTACCTATGCACTCTTCCAATCACCCAGCCATTACCCCTGCACTCATGCAATCACCCAGGCACTAACTATGTGCTCATGCAATAACACAGGCACTACCCCTGCACTCATGCAATCACCCAGACATTACCCTTGCACTCATGCAATCACCCAGGCATTACCCATGCACTCCTTCAATCACTCAGGCACTATCCATGCACTCATGCAACCACTCAGGCACTACCTATGCACTCCTCCATTCACCCAGGCACTACCCATGCACTTATGCAATCACTCAGGCACTACCCAGGCACTCATACATGCATTGAGGCACTTCTGCTGCACTCATGCAATCATCCAAGCACTACCCATGCAGGCTCCAATCATCCAGGTACTACCCGTGCACTCATGCAATCACCCAGGTACTACTCATGCACTCTTCCAATCACCCAGGCACTACTTATGCACTCATGCAATCGCCCAGGAACTACCCTTGCAGTCCACCATGCACCCAGGCATTACCTATGCACTCTTCCAATCACCCAGACATTACCCCTGCACTCATGCAATCACCCAGGCACTAACTATGTGCTCATGCAATAACACAGGCACTACCCCTGCACTCATGCAATCACCCAGACATTACCCTTGCACTCATGCAATCACCCAGGCATTACCCATGCACTCCTTCAATCACTCAGGCAGTACCCATGCACTCCTCCAACCACCCAGACATTACTCCTGCACTCATGCAATCACACAGGCATTACCCATGCATTCCTTCAATCATTCAGGCAGTACCGATGCACTCCTCCAATCACCCAGACATTACCTCTGCACTCATGCAATCACCCAGGCATTACCCATGCACTCCTTCCATCACCCAGCCACTACCCATGCACTTATAAAATCACCCAGGCACTACCTATGCACTCCTCTAATCACTCAGGCAAAACCCCTGCAGTTATGCAATCGCCCAGGCATTATGTATGCACTCATGCAATAACTCAGGCACTACCTTTGCATTCCTCCAATCACCCAGGCACTACCCATGCACTCATGCAATAACCAGGCACTACCCATGCACTCCTCCAATTACCCAGCCAGTACCCATGCACTCATGCAATCACCCAGGTATTACCCATGCACTCCTTCAATCACTCAGGTAGTACGCATGCACTCCTCGAATCACCCAGACATTACCCCTGCACTCATGCAATCACCCAGGCATTACCCATGCACTCCTTCAATCACCCATCCACTACCCGTGCACTTATAAAATCACCCAGGCACTACCTATGCACTTCTCCAATCACCCAGGCACTACCCATGCACTCATGCAATTACACAGGCACTACCCATGCACTGAGGCACTTCTGCTGCACTCATGCAATCATGCAAGCACTACCCATGCAGTCTTCCAATCATCCAGGCACTAACCGTGTACTCATGCAATCACCCAGGTACTACTCATGCACTCCTCCAATCACCAAGGCACTACCTATGCACTCATGCAATCACCCAGGCACTACCCTTGCTGTCCTCTATGTACCCAGGCACTACCCATGCACTCATGCAATCAGCCAGGCATTACCCATGTACTCCTTCAATCACTCAGGCAGTACCCATGCAATCCTCCAAACACCCAGACATTACCCATGCACTCATGCAATCACCCAGGCATTACCTATGCACTCCTTCAATCAGTCAGGCAGTACCCATGCACATGTCCAATGACGCAGACATTACCCCTGCACTCATGCATTCACCTAGGCATTACCCATTCACTTACAAAATCACCCAGGCATGACCCACGCACTTACGAAATCACCCAGGCATTACCCAAGCACTCCTTCAATCACTCAGGCAGTACCCATGCACTCCTCCAATCACCCAGATATTACTCCTACATTCATGCAACCACCCAGGCATTACCCATGCACTCCTTCAATCACTCAGGCAGTACCCATGCACTCCTCCAATCACCCCGACATTACTCCTGCACTCATGCAATCACCCAGGCATTACCTATGCACTCCTTTAATCAGGCAGTACCCATGCACTCCTCCAATCACCTAGACATTACACCTGCACTCATGCAATCACCCAGGTATTACCCATGCACTCCTTCAATCACTCAGGTAGTACGCATGCACTCCTCCAATCACCCAGACATTACCCCTGCACTCATTCAATCATTCAGGCAGTATACAAGTAGTTCTGCAATCACTCAGGCAGTATCCTTGCACTCATGCAATCATTCAGGTAACTTTTCAATTTTTAACCAGTATATGTGGTTCCAAAAGAACCGTTTTTTTTAAAGAATTAAAAAAAAAATGGTATTCTCTAACAGTTTTTTCTTTTTTTTGGCGTTTTTGACTTTTTGTAAACAAAACAAAATTGAAGAGTCCAATATAACTGTTTGGGAAAAAAAGGAAAAGAAAATTTGGGAGCAGATAAAAAAAAATGTTAAAAAAAATTAACACTTATGTGTTTTAATTGCATTGATTACGACATCAATGTGTCATAAGGTTTCTGCACATACAGAGCTATGCACAGGATAATAGGACCTTGGAATATAGTGGTGAGCCAACCATAAACCTTAGCACCCAAAACCCCAACCCAACTAGCCTTAGCGTCCCATTAGCACCAATGTACCAATGCTTAGACAACCCAGAACACGGTATCTCTCTCTCAGGACTCGCAGAGGCAAGAACACTCTTTCGTCACATTCGTACCTGTCCACAACATGCGTATGAAGAGACACTGTATAGGTTAAAATGTTTATTTCAACTTACGTGCTCTAAGATACAGTACACGTGTCAGTACTAGTAGCATAATACATAATAACAATATAATCAGCATAGTTACTACTCCATAAAATACGAACGGGGAAAGCATCTCATAAAGCAGTGGATATATGTCTAACTAACATTACCACCCTCCCCGTGCTGGAAGCCAGTTTATTATAATAATAGAAGACCTTTGGGCTTTGACTAGCGAACCCCCATACCTCAGTCCCTTGATGCAAGACTACATCAGCAAACAATCACAGCTCCTCTCACTGGAAAAGTCGTCTCCAAGTGCTATCTTAGAGCAAGCAAACGCATTATTAAAAGCACACTAATTTCTCGATGGCAGCTGTACAAGTGTTATGTCTAGGTGCGAGGACGGGCCAAATCAGTATAAACCAGGGGTTGTTATTCGACCTTGTAACTGTTGTTCAGACTGAGCCCAAAAGGGAACAGGAGAAAAGGTGAGCAACAGAATATGCAGACTGTTGCAGAATCACTTGGCAATAACAAAGGGCGAAAGAACAACATCCAATAATAACGTGCGCAATAGTCATCATGGCATCCAGGCCTGCGGAACATGGTCAGACCATCCAGGAGGCCATGATCCACAAGACACCCTCCCTGGACAGTCCATCGGCCGAAACAAAAACGAAGACAGAGTTCCAAACACCTGAGCAGAATTGAGGCTGTCTACTGAGAACTAACGGCAAGTCAATCAATCCAAAAATGTGAATGAGCAGAAAAACGCTATACCGTCCAACAGGACATCATTGGAATCGTCAAAAAATGTAGACGCCATCCAGTCCAACATGTCAAAGCTGCAGGAATGTTCTTCAGAGTATGGAGCATCCAAAAGCAATGCGGGACAGCTTGCGTGATATTCAATGTAACTTTGTTGTAGGAGGTCCTGAGCAGCCGCCCAGATATCCCATTGTGCCAAAATCCCCAGTGCAGCCGCACGCATCATAAAACCAGCAGCGGAACAGTCCCGTTCATGGGCCTCTAAGGGACCCACCAACCGAACAAAATCCGGTACCGACAATGACGAATTGGAGAGGCAATAATCCATGGTCCATGTAAACGGACATCGGATGCAAGACATCACAGGTTGCACGCAAGTGAAATACGCAAAGCGAAAGGAAAGGGTGTAGGACACACTGATAGTTGCCAAGGGCAGAACATCGAAGCCAACCAGGAGTCGCTCACGGAGCAGCTGGAGGCGTTCGGGATCGAGAAGGGCCCAGTGGAGTGCAGCCATTGCGCAGAAAACAGACCAACAGCAAGACACCGGCCGCCAAAGCGAGGATTAATGGAAATCCACCAAAGACGCTAGAAAAAATGGAATGAATGAATGCCGGTATCACACCGAAAACAGTTTGAAAGGTGGACACGAGGCCAGACCCCACAACCTTAAAAAGTGCACCAGACCCTCGGTGTTTGATGCGTTAAAAATACGATGAATTAACTCCCCAAAATGTTGGGGGAGGTCAGTGTTCAAAAGGACCTGTATTTCACTGTGGGTGCTCGCCACCTGGAGAATGAATGTCTCCCGGGCGGATGTGAGCATAACCTCCTCATTCAATAATAGGGCCTTTATTCTGCTCAACTTATTGAAATCTGCCTCCATGGTAGGAATGGAAGGCCAAATAGAGCTATCAACGATGTCGTGAGGGGAGGAAAAAGCACATTCTTGCAGCAGACAACTCTGTGCGAGACTGTAACAATATACGGAATGCCGGCCTGCAGGCCGCAACAATTTTCGTTATTTAAAAGCAAATAGCTACCGTTGGTAAGCAAAGTAAAAGTAGGAGAAATAGCAGGAGCAGGAATACCCTTCAGGACACATGCAAGATTTGGAACTGAAACGCTACAAGCCCCGTGCAATTTAATATGTTTACAAATAAGCGAATGACCCACAGTTGAATCACAAGACTCCCCGTGAGAAATACTTCCTTGCCATCTCTAAGGCATTTATACATGAAAGGCAAGGACCAAAGTTCATGCAGGAAAGCACCACCCAAAGGCTGGAAACGGCCCACAGGATAATGCTTCATGCACGAACTGAACTCAAATAGGGAAAAAGGTAAAGCTATAACCCCATGAACTAGCCATACCGCAGAATCTAGTTCTGCTACTGAGAACGATAAAGGATCCACTTTTTCAATATGTAACAAAGTGTAAGATGCATCTTTCATGGACATGAACTGCTGTTTGTTAGTCAAATTAAAAGGCAGAAAGAGGGCAGTGGTGTTTAACAAATTCCAAGGAACTTTACCCAACTTAAGAGTTTGCAAAGTCCATGCAAACTGCATCACTGAGCGCAACTGATTCTGACCATGATACAACATAGAGACATCATCTTGTACAATATCAACAACAGAGGATACAATATTGTCTAATGTGTAAATGCGGGAAGACAGGGTATTTATACTATTGTCAACAACAGCAAGCACCTTTTCCAAATTTGCTTGGTCTATTTCTCTAAGACGGGAAGCAGCTTCCATTTGTGACAGCTTCCAGAGCTCATTATACGCTTCATAAATGAATCTCTTCGGTCGGGGACCACGAGGTCCCAAGATAAAGTCAGATAAGTCAATAGTGCCTGATAGGAGGGATAAATGGTTCTTAACAGAGTCTAAGGACGAATGTTGTAACCATTGTTTACATAATTTACCAACTGAATACGTGGTCACAGTACGAGTTTCAGTAAATCTCGGATCAGGCTTGTCCTGTATGTAGCCAGGAACTGTGCCATGAAAACGCAGTTGGCATGCATTAGATGATATGGGCCATGCCAACCAGGGTGACTGTATCAGTGCAGAAACGTTAAAGGAATTATTCTGAAACTGAGCCTGTAACGCCATAAGGGACATATTAAAATGCAAACTATCATTTGGCAGACTCGACAAGGATGGGATGGTTGGCGCATTTAGTTGTTTAACGGTAGCCAACCCCCAACACGTGGTCTGATAAATGGATGCATTTAGAAATAGAATTTGGGCTGGGATAAGGCAAGCACGGTGCAAGGCCTCAGTGCCTTGCACCTGCCATGGCTTCGAACCCCAAATTGATTTCAAATTCACTGTGTCTTTCCAATATTCATAACCACCCACTGCCAAGGCGCTCAAAAAGGAACCCGAATATAATAATTTAGTATGGGTCAACATTATTTTCTGAGTCAATGGAGTTTTTAATTTAAAATAATATGACCCAGGGTTCGATCGATTAAAATCAGTAAAATAGGTGAATTTATTTCGAAGAGTTTGGGAACTACCTGGTACGGGGTTTGGGCAGTGTTCCCATTGGGTGTAAGTAGCAGGGCTACGTAGTGCACTTGGTTTGTGGAGAAAATGATTTCCCCAATGTTGGTAACAATACAAATCGGCATAATTCGCAGAATTCATATACAAGTCTTCAGCATTAAAAGAGGCATAATATTTTAAATCAGCAAACAATGCTTCAACTGCATGCACATCCCAATCATCAGAATGAATATTACTTTTTACTACATCACCCATCGAGACTCGAAGGACATTTGGTACATTAATAATTTCTGTCGGACCATGTATTTGAAAGTTTACCGCATCCCATACTATGCCATCAGCAACTGGAAACGCTGAAATGTTCACAAATGTGTGGTCACGCTTCATGATGTGTGAAGAGGAATGTGGAGCCAAAGTTCCAGCAACACTGTTCACAGCAGAGCGTTCAGGTAAATAGTGACCATTGATGAGTAGAAAGAACACTGTGACAAAGCCAATGGACATGAACAAAAAAACCAAGAAAAGTACCATCCAAATGTATGTCCAAGGTGGGATCAAAAAATTGTCTCTAAACCACGATACAAAAAGACTAAACTTGGACGGGACTTGTGATGAATTGGATTCTGAGTCAAAAGAATAACGTGTCGGGCTCAGTGGCGTTGTTGGTTGGTGTGCCACCGACTCTGTGGCGGGATAAGTATATTCGTCCTCGTCTATGCAGGGTGATGCAGGGGGTTCAAATACATTTTCAGGCAAATCAACCATCTCTATGGTAACATCAGTGACTGTTCGTGCAGGCGTACCTCGAACGCTTGTCCGATAAATGGCAGGACAAGAGACCGCTGGTGTGACACTATTTAGGATCGGCCAGATGTTGTAGCTTGACATTTTCCACTGAGATGTATCTGTTTTCCTTGCGACCGGGAAGCGGTGGTAAGATGACTGTACGTGTTCCCTTCAAGCCCAGCACTGGAACCGGTGCACGAAAAGAGGGGCCGAATTCTTTTTGTTCTCCACCTTCTCTCGTACCAGGTCGCCAATCTTCGGAAGCCAGCCGGCAACCGGAATCTGCAAAGCAGGGTCTGTGGCTGAAGGCAAATGTGCAATTGCTAGTTTGTCTCGGGCTTCTTGTAAGTCCTGTAACATCAAACTTGGCGGATTGCGCCGCCATGTCTAGACCATCAAGGTCAGGCACAAACATTCGTATGCCAAAGAGCATTTCGTAAGGGGTCCGCCCACCCAGAGGCCTTCTAGGGAGATTATTAAGTGCACGTTGAACAGTATACAAGTGGGCCAGCCAGTTCCTGCCAGTACCTATAACTCTAGCTGTCAAGGATTGCTTTAAGTCACGGTTCATTCGTTCAACGATAGAGTTGCCCTCAGGCCTATACGGAGACGAAAATTTCACCCGCACCCCTAAGGAGCCCATTGCGTCCTTGTAAGCCTTAGAGGCAAACGCCGGACCTTGGTCAGAATGGAAGGTGCCGCATGCAAAAATTCCCACAAAGACTCGCAAATCCCTAATGACATTTCGTGCGTCAGCACTCCGTTGTGGCCAGACCCAGATGAACCGTGTGCACGAGTCCACTGCCACTAAGATATATTTATAGGCAGTGTCTGAAGAAAATGGACCGCAGTGATCCAAGTAAACACACCCAAAGGGTCTGTTCGAATTTGCAAGCGAGGTCTGCGGTGGTCTTGTGACTGTCGAAGGCTTGATCTGTTGACAAACGTCACAGGAAAGCACATAAGTACGTGTATCTTTGTATAAACCACGCCACCAGTAACGCTGCTGCAAAATGGAAATTGTCGCTGACACACCAGCATGCGCCGAAGCCATGCCTTCGTGTGCTGCTGCCATCAAGGAAAGTCTGCAGGTCCGCGTTGGGGATCAGTCGAACCCCAACGTTAGGTATTGTTACATAAGGAGCCTGATCGGGACCTATCTGGTAAGAATATTTAGAAGGGAAACCTCTAGGGTAATTAATTCCTTCTTTTGTTGCAGCAATAGCTGCCAAGATATCAGTGTCTATTCTAGACATGGATCTAGTAACTGCTGCTACTGAACACGTGAGTACTGCTGATCTGGCAGCTTCATCTGCCAGACTGTTACCAACAGCGTGTGCGCCCACCCGCTGATGGCCTAGGGTGTGAACCACCTGTGTGAGTGGCAGACGTCTTTGTAATTCTGCCACCCTAACCCAAAGCATTTTATGCTTGATTGTGTTGCCTTTAGCGTCTCTATAGTCATTTTGCGACCAAAAGAACAGATTGTCATTGTATGATTGAACACAGTAGTAAGAATCGCACACGATTAAAGTGGTCACATCAGGATTTACGAACTCAAGAGCAAGCACCAATGCACGCAACTCGGCCAATTGTGCGGTACTATCCCCGAGTGTCTGTGTATGCACCACAGTGGATTTGAACTTTCCGTTCACAAACGTACCTGCTACAATAGCACATGCGGCTGAATAAGCATGCTTGGAACCCGTGGCCGGTTGGTGTAGATCACACAATCGTAATCCTCAAGCGGCAATAAAGACAAAGGAGGAGGATGAAAGAATTCATACTGTAAAAACTCCTGAGTCTGAAGAGAAGAGTCAAAAATGAAAGTGACATCCGGAGACGTCAACGATGTTGCCCATTGAATCCAACGGGGGTGCAAGGCTTTAGAGTTCGGAACACTTGCTTTAGTCACTGCCTCTAGGGCAGGATAGGGTGTCACCACCAGAATGCATTTTCCCTGTGCCAGTGCGCGCTCCTTCAGGATCGCCATTTGCACTGCTGTTAGCACTTTCTCCACAGATGAGAACCGCATTTCTGCAGAGGTGTATAGATGTGACTTGTATGCGATAGGTACTGTATCACCTTCATTAAAGGTTAAGTACGTGAAACCCACTGCCCCTGGAATGATTCTAATCACCAAGTTTGTGTGGTTATCACGCGTCAAAAGGTATTTAGACTCAAGAAGGTCTTTCTGCAGTGATTGCAGAATGGAGTTATGCTCCGGAAGCCAGCAAGACGTCGAAAAAGTAGGCTGTATCAAGGCATACAGTGGCTTGATACGCTGGGCATATTCGGGAATGTATGTACGTCCGAAATTCAGAAAACCCAGCAAAGACTGAAGCTTCTTCAGATTTGTAGGAGGGCACAGAAGTGCACATTTCTCCAGAAAATGGGGGCTAAACACTTACCTTCATTGTTGAGCTCATAGCCCAAGAACAAAACGGTAAACTCAGCAATATGGGATTTTGCAAAGTTAATTTTGTATCCCTGAACCGCAAATTCAAGAATAATGCGGTCCACTCAGCGTCAGATGCGGAAACAATTCATCGTCTGTCAGATAAATGTCATCCACATACGAACAGGCGTCTGGATCTATGCCGTCTAATAAAGAGACAACACGAGCGGCAAACACTCCTGGACTATTTTTGTACCCCATAGGAAGACGCCTGAATTTGAACATTTTACCACCGGAAGTAAAGGCACACCATTGGCCACTCTCCGGGGCTAAGTTGTGCGTGTAGAATCCATTTGAAAGGTCAAGGGTTGTTTTGTATTTTTACGAACAAGACTGTCTACAAGCGCAGAACTATGGGTATTTTGCACCGCAAAGGTCCGACAATGAGAGTTCAAATGCCGGTAATCCAATACTAAACGGTACGATCCATCGGGTTTAGAAACCGCGAAAAGGGGATTGTTCATAGGTGATACACAGGGTTCAAGTACTCCTGATATTCCAACTGTGTCAGAATTTCGGAAACGGGGCCTTTGGCTTCACGTTTTATGGGATATTGGGGTTGTGGCTGCGGCAACGATCGCAAAGGTATTTCATGGGGGAGATTCTTCGTCCCAACCCACGTGATTGCGGAATAACGCTGGAGCCAGGGACACAGCCCATTCTGCTGCAAGAGCCTTTGCTTTGTCCTTTGGGACATGTCTAGAAAAGCTCGGAAGGATTACCTCCTCCCCTTTACGCGCAGTAAGTACGAATGGGGGTGGCCAATCCGCCTCTGCTAATAAAATATCATATGAAGAGGTCAGATTTTCCCAAAAAATACCTTTAATTACTCGCTGTATATCACCTTCAATTTGGAGGACAATATTAAATAGTCTGTCAGGGGTGCCACTCTGGTGTCTGCTGTTTCAACAGTAATGAATGTTTCAGTTGCTGTCGCCTCCATATGAGGACGTAGCGCCTCCCGCACTATGGTTACTTCCGCGGCGCTGTCTAGGAGGGTTACTGCCCACGTCCAATTCAGGAGTCTCGTTCTCACCGTTTGTGGCATATTTAGCTGTTACAGCGGCAACTTTCTTCTTCTGAAATTGTGGTCGAAAACGTTGAGCGTCTTCTTCTTTTCCTCTGACTTGTTGTCGAGGCTGGTCTCGTCCCTGTGGGGCCTCACGGGCCCTTCCTCTATCCTGGCGGTCTCCTCCACCGGCCTGTGACGAAGTCTGTGCCTGTAAAGAACGAGGAGAACGCGTATCAGGGATCTGAAACCTATCCGGAGACTTAATTCTCGCTCTATCGCGTAAATCATAAGTACGTTCAGAAGAAACTGAAACCGGGGATGCGCCTCGCGATCCCGGCTTTGTCTGTTGCTTACCCTGTTTTTTCAGCCTCCAGCTCTTTTTAGTGAAGACTGGTTTCTCATCCTTCTCAGATTGAGATTTGGTTTGTTGCTGTTGTGGTTGCGATTGTGTTTGCTGTTTAGCAAAGGCTTGTTACCCAGGCTGTTTCTACCAATAGTTTTGTAAGCCTGGGTAATAATTTTCGGTAATTCGCGAGGCTTGTCCAATTCTGGGACCAAAGCCAAAGCGTTCGCTACTTGAAAGTTCACTGCATCGCCCTTGACATTCGCAAGGATCAGTTCAGCTACTACTTCAAACACTCCCACTAGTCTCATCCCTAATTCCACCGCCGCTTCAGGGCCGTGTTCATCCTGTACTTTTTAATTACAGAGGGGAGAACTGTCATGGAAGGCGTACCAAAACATTTAGAATATACTGCTGCGAATACTCTACCCCAGTTGTCACATGCTGTCAACTCGGGAATTAAGTCTTTTGGCAAACTAATCGTCAAAATACGATGTTTATCCACTGGAGATGTATGTGGAAAAACTGCCTCCAACTGATCACATTTTTCTGCAAGCCAATAAGGGAAATCATCCTTATGTTGTGGACGTTTGCCCATCACAGAGTTCACCATGACAGGACTTATGGTTACTCCGGCTGCAGCAGCTGGATGGCCGGCAACTCCAGGAGGGGCTCCCTGGATGTTGCCTGTAACATATTGCACTAAGGCTCGATGCACTCGTACTAAAGCCGAATACATGTTACGCAATTCCGCGACTGGTATCGTCATATATCGCGGATGTGGGGTGTACCCGGCCAAAACAGGCCAAGTGGCCCCATCAATAGATAAGGGGCCTAAACGAACCGTGGTAGTCGGTTGTGGAAGGGCGCCATTAAACCAAACACGGTGTTGCCAAGCCGTGAGCGGTACCTCAAGACAAGAATAAGGTATATAATTATTAGGAACTGCGGTGGCTGTATATTCATGGAACAAATCGTCAGTCCCATCCACTGCAGGAAAAGTTACCCATGAGTAGAACACCTCAAAGTGGTAAGCCGGATCGGCTTGTACCACAAAGATCAGTTCGACTCCAGCATCTGGCACTCCATACGCCCGTAAGTGTGTTCGGAGTGCTCCGCGGCTATGCGCCGCAATTTGAACAGCCATTTACGGCTAAAATACTTCGACAAACTAACAGGAGGCAGCACAAGTAGGGTTTTAATCAAGAAAAACCTTTTCTAATAACTTCAAGCTTGAAAGAACCTACAATAACTGTAATATAGGAGGTATCACCATCACACACGCTTCCGGAAGCGTACGTGAGGGTTGTGTGGACAAGCACAAGTACTACTCAAGCGTCTCGCAAGTAAGCTGCCCCACTTGTTGGTCGCGCCATGTCATAAGGTTTCTGCACATACAGAGCTATGCACAGGATAATAGGACCTCGGAATATAGTGGTGAGCCAACCATAAACCTTAGCACCCAAAACCCCAACCCAACTAGCCTTAGCGTCCCATTAGCACCAATGTACCAATGCTTAGACAACCCAGAACACGGTATCTCTCTCTCAGGACTCGCAGAGGCAAGAACACTCTTTCGTCACATTCGTACCTGTCCACAACATGCGTATGAAGAGACACTGTATAGGTTAAAATGTTTATTTCAACTTACGTGCTCTAAGATACAGTACACGTGTCAGTACTAGTAGCATAATACATAATAACAATATAATCAGCATAGTTACTACTCCATAAAATACGAACGGGGAAAGCATCTCATAAAGCAGTGGATATATGTCTAACTAACATTACCACCCTCCCGTGCTGGAAGCCAGTTTATTATAATAATAGAAGACCTTTGGGCTTTGACTAGCGAACCCCCATACCTCAGTCCCTTGATGCAAGACTACATCAGCAAACAATCACAGCTCCTCTCACTGGAAAAGTCGTCTCCAAGTGCTATCTTAGAGCAAGCAAACGCATTATTAAAAGCACACTAATTTCTCGATGGCAGCTGTACAAGTGTTATGTCTAGGTGCGAGGGTCGGGCCAAATCAGTATAAACCAGGGGTTGTTATTCGACCTTGTAACTGTTGTTCAGACTGAGCCCAAAAGGGAACAGGAGAAAAGGTGAGCAACAGAATATGCAGACTGTTGCAGAATCACTTGGCAATAACAAAGGGCGAAAGAACAACATCCAATAATAACGTGCGCAATAGTCATCATGGCATCCAGGCCTGCGGAACATGGTCAGACCATCCAGGAGGCCATGATCCACAAGACAAATGCATTGCTCCACAATGCAGAGTTTTGCATCGCACTTTTTGCAGTTATCTGTGGCATCCAAAAGCTCAGGAAAAATGTGTGGCCTCGGTGTAGGTGGAACTCCTGCTGACGAAGTTGATGGAGAATTTGGGTCAACTTGTGCCGCTTCATTTCTCTCCCTCTGTGATATTTCTTTGGCCAAATGCAAGGGGTGAATTGTCTCCAAGTGCTTCTTCATGGAGGACGTTCTGCATAAGTACTTTTTCTCGGAACCTCTGGACAGTACTCTTTTCCATATCTTGCAAGTCACCTTCCTTGCATTCACCTTCTTCTCACCCTCCGGCACTGTAAAGAAGGCCCAAACCACACTTTCTTTTCTCTTCTTGACAGGCTCCATCACATCATCTTCCTCTTCCACTAGGTCTTGATCTAGATGACTGGATGCCATTTTTTGAAGAGCAAAAGTCAAGAAACAAAGTAAAATACGAAATTGTAAGAAGATACAACAAACAGGTCTTGCCAGGAAGACAGACACATAATTAGAGGAATAAAAGGGGTGTTGGATCCTCCCTCTAACAGAATGAAAATGTTTTAAACCAATCACAAGCTTTCTTTTCAGGTCACATGGAGTTGCGTAGGGTGCACGCATCCGTCGCACACAAGTCGCGCACCCCTAAAATTTAGTAGCCATAATTATAAAGTATAAATAGGTGTTTATAAAATATTTTAAAAAGTATATTAGTGAAAGTATTTAAACAAAACTGATATTTAAACTTTGTACAGTGATATTTCACACTTTGAAAATATGCTGAAGTCGCGACCCCAGCGCGACCCCGGAAATACGTGCAGGCAGGGGTCGTGCACCCTACGCGCATACATCACGCACTCATGAAATTTCGTACAGTTAATAGTAAAGCATAAAATACTGTTTAAAATTATTTTCTAAATTATATTAGTGAAAGTCTTTAACCAAAACTGATATTTATAATTTCTACAATGATATTTCATACTTTTGAAATTACGCCGGACTCCAGCGCGACTCCAGTGCGACTCCGGAAATGCGTGCCAGAAGGGTTCGCGCACCCTGAATCCATGCACCCATCGTGTAGGTTCACGTAGGGTGTGCGACTTCTTTGTAAAAATAAAAAAGAAGGCATAATAATACAATAAAACAACTTTCACAGTATTAAAAGCATAATTTCAAGTAAATATAAATGTAAGTTGTACATATAAATAACAGAGTATATTTTTAGTAGTGTATGATATATATATTTTAAAAGAGTGATTTTAATTGTTGAAGAAGATTTTAGAAAAAGGAAGTATATTTTAAAAAAGAAAAGTTCAAAAATATACTTCCAATCATTTTTAAATAAAAGGAATTCTATAAAACACTTACAAATATTGTAAAAAAGGTAAGGTTAAAATAATTTTATACTTAAAAAAACCTTAGAAATTCACTGAAAAAACCATAGGTTTCAGGGACGTTATCGTTAGAAATTAGCATTTGAAAAACCTTAGAAATTCACTGAAAAAAACCACAGGTTTCAGGGACGTTATAGTTAGGAATTAGCATTTGAAAAACCGTAGAAATTCACTGAATAAACCACAAGTTTCAGGGACGTTATAGTTAGGCTGATATTTCACTCGTACAAAACCAGAGAAATTCGGCCATTATAGTTAGTTGAGCTAACTATAACTCGTGCCCCCGCAATGCACTGCTGATGACATCACATATTACATCACTCATGACATGGTCAGTGACATCACTAATGACATCACTGATGACATCTCAAATGACATCACTGATGACATCACTGATGACATCACTGATGACAACATCCACATGAACATCTGATGCACCTCCTCACACCCTAATATAACCTTTGATACACCCTCTCTAAAATAGAGACTATCATTTTTGAAACCATAGACACATCAATACCAGTTACTACATACCCACTGACTGATTCCTAGATCTACAGGCACATCCACTCATTCACCCATACAGTCACTCATACATGCAGTCACTCATCAATACAGCACTATCATATACACTGATACGGCTACACAGACACTCACACACTGTCACTCACCCATAGATGTACTCAAACACCTACTCAGTCACCCAAAGAATCAATCACACTGCCATTTACTCACCTATACAGTTATACACACACCATGTCACTTATTCATACAGATAATAACACATACTTACTCTCTTATACAGTCACTGACACAAGCACACACTCATTCATACAGCCACTATCACAATGACTCACTCTCACATATAGGCATTTATATAGTCAAACACTCACATATACTGCCTTTCAGATATGTAGTTACTCACACATTTACAACTGAGACATCTAAACACTCACCGACACACCTATACACACACTCACCCACCAATACTGCCCTTCAGAGAAGCACTCTTGAACCCATACACTCAGTAAATCAGACGCTCACTCATCTATGCATGGAGTCCCACACACCCCACACCTCCCACCCACCCACACAGACACTCTGACACTCATAAAGATACTCAGACAACAAATCAATAATCCATGTAGACACTCATGTAGCTACTCACCAACCCATGGAGCCGCTTACACACCAACTGACAGACTGATACAGACATTCACACAGTTTAGTCACTAACCCATGCATTCAGTAAGAGACGTTTAATCACTCACTTATACACTCAGTCACACACCTACTAAATCATTCATACAGACACTCATACACCCACTCATTCTCCAATACACCTTGATATATATATATATATATATATATATATATATTCACTGAAAAACCATAGGTTTTAGGGGCGTTATAGTTAGAAATTAGCATTTAAAAAACCTTTGAAATTCACTGAAAAAACCATAGGTTTCAGGCACGTTATAGTTAGAAATTAGCATTTAAAAAACCTTTGAAATTCACTGAAAAAACCATAGGTTTCAGACACGTTATAATTAGAAATTAGCATTTAAAAAACCTTTGAAATTCACTGAAAAAACCATAGGTTTTAGGGACAGATATAGTTAGTTGGACATTTCACTTGTACAAAACCCGTGAAATTCCCCCGTTATAGTTAGTTCAACTAACTATAACTCGCGCCTCCGCAATGCACTGCTGATGACGTCACATATTACATCACTCATGACATGGTCAGTGACATCACTGATCACATCTCAAATGACATCACTGATGACATCATCCAGTGACTGTGTGTTTCTGTAAAGTTTAAATATTTTTAATATATATAGGGAAAGGCGTATTGAAGAATGAGTGGGTGTATAAGTATCTGGATGGATGATTTAGTAGGTGCGTGACTGACTCTATAAGTGAGTGATTAAACGTATCTTACTGAATGCATGGGTTAGTGACTAAACTGGGTGAATGTCTGTATCCATCTGTCTGTTGCTGTGTAAGTGGCTGCATGGGTTTGTGAATAGCTACATGAGTGTCTATATGAGTTATTGATTGGTTGTCTGAGTATCTGTATGGGTGCCTGAGTGTTTGTGTGGGTGGGGTGTGTGCGACTCTGTGCATAGATGTGTGAGTGGGTGATTCACTGGGTGGATGGTTTCAAGAGTGCATCTGTGATAGACTGTATGGGTGGGTAAGTGTGTGTAAGAGTGTGTTAGTGAGTGAATGTATGACCCAGTGGTACATGTGTGAGCAACTACATATGTGAAAGGCAGTATATATGTGTGTTGGAGTATATAAATAGCTATAAGCGAGAGTGAGTGATTGTGATAGTGGCTGTATGGATGAGTGTGTGCTTGTATCAGTGATTGTATAAGAGCGTAACAATGTGCTAGTATTTGTATGAGTAAGTGAGCTGGTGTGTGTATAACTGTATAAGTGAGTAAATGGCAGTGTGTTTAATTATTTGCATGACTGTGTGTGAGTACCTCTATGGATGAGTGGCGGTGTTTGAGTGTCTATATAGGAATAAGAGTGCATATGATAGTCCTGTACTGAGTGACCGTAAGTATGAGTGACTGTACGGGTGAGTGAGTGGATGTGTGTGTGTAGACCTAAGAATCAGTGAGTGGGTATGTAGTTATTGGTGTTGGAGTGTCTATGGTTTTGCGAATGGCAGTCTGTAATTTAGAGTGGGTGTATCAAAGGTTATATTAGGGTGTGAGGAGGTGCATCAGATTATCACATGGATGACGTCATCAGTGATGTCATGAGTGATGTCATTTGATATGTCATCAGTGATGTCATCAGTGATGTCACTGACCATGTCATGAGTGATGTAATATGTGACGTCATCAGCAGTGCATTGTGGAGCGCGAGTTATAGTTAGCTGAACTAACTATAACGGGGAATTTCACGGGTTTTGTACGAGTGAAATGTCCAACTAACTATAACTGTCCCTAAAACCTATGGTTTTTTCAGTGAATTTCAAAGGTTTTTTAAATGCTAATTTCTAACTATAATGTGCCTGAAACCTATGGTTTTTTCAGTGAATTTCAAAGGTTTTTAAATGCTAATTTCTAACTATAACGCCCCTAAAACCTATGGTTTTTTCAGTGAATTTCAAAGGTTTTGTAAATGACAATTTTTAAATGTATTAATTGTTATATTTATTTTTTTGATACTGATTTACTACATTTTTTAAAACTATTTATTTTTAGATATTTTATTTTTTAAATTACATTGTAATTACATTATACATTACATTACAAAATATACTTTCTCAGAATGAATTACTTTAGTTTAAATACTTTGTAAATAGGCAATAGAGTTTTAAGTACAGTAGTTACAGTTGTTGCAATGGGCAACGCAATTTCAAACACAATGCAACATTGAGCTCAATGTGAATTTCTAGTTAAATGCAATTAGTTACTTTATGGATTACTTTTCTAACCACAGGACTGGATCCTAGATTCAGTCCTGGGACATCTCCTGTAAACAGTTGAGTAAAAGCGTTTTGGTTACAGTAGTGATTTTTAAGGCATATTATTGTATTTTAAAAGTTGACACTTAGAAACTTTTTCACATAGAATCACCAATGTTATCCTATGGGAGGAAATTCACTTAGCAGGTAAGTAGTGTTATCGTTACTTTTTCTTACTCAGTGGTGGATCCTGGATCCAGCACTGGTGCATCTCCTGTAAACAGTTGAAAGAATGCGTTTAAGTCATACAGGCGATTTTTAAGGAATATTTGTAGTTTGTGAAAATCGACACTTTGAAACTTTTCTACTGAAAACCAGACAATGGATTCCTATGAAGGAAATACAAGTTACTGGTAAGTACGGTTAGAATTACTTTTCAGGATCAGTACTGGGCTCAAAGATGCAGCACTGAGGTCTCTCCTGATAACAGGTGAGTAAATCGGAATTCGTAGTTCGGCTGATTTTAGAGGAATATTATAAAGTTCCAAAACTCCACACTTAGAAGAATTTCCAATGAAACCTGTCAATGTTAGCATATGGAAGGAAATTCAAGTTACTGGTAAGTTCGGTTAGAATTACTTTTCAGGATTAGTACTGGGCTCAAAGATGCAGCACTGAGGTCTCTCCTGATAACAGGTGAGTAAATCGGAATTCGTAGTTCGGCTGATTTTAGAGGAATATTATAAAGTTCCAAAACTCCACACTTAGAAGAATTTCCAAGTGAAACCAGTCAATGTTAGCCTATGGAAGGAAATTCAAGTTACTGGTAAGTACGGTTAGAATTACTTTTCAGGATCAGTACTGGACTCAAAGATGCAGCACTGAGGTCTCTCCTGATAACAGGTGAGTAAATCGGAATTCATAGTTCGGCTGATTTTAGAGGAATATATGTGAAAATAAATCCCTAGGCAGTCATATAGTCAAATTTAGTCAAAGACTCATGTCGAAACCAGGCATGATGCAATTAACTCAGTGTCAACTACAAACATAACTTTCATAAAAAATTTCTATTTATTATTGATCTCATTTAAAAAAAACACACAGACAATACTAGACATACATGTGTATATAACTCATCAGTACAATGATTCAATCATTACAATTTGAAAACAAACAACATAAATACAATGAAATGTGTTACAAAAAATCCAAAATTGGGTACGATAGAAAATTGGTTAAATTGATAACGGAATTATAAAACCAAAAATGATTGAACAGTGGCTACAAGATGGATCTTCTTCAACGCGCGTTTCGGCGCACACTGCGCCTTCATCAGGAAAAGCCACAAACAGTGTCCTTGAATAAGTGCGAAGAATGAGATATAATTCCTACAAGTCGTCAAAGTAGGCTGCTAGGGCTGATAAACAGCAATTCGATTCTTAATTGTGCTAGAATAGCTGGTACACAATGAGCCAAGTATAACACGATTGTTTAACTTTGCAAAGGTCGATGTGGAAGAGTGAAGGAATTATTTAAGACTGCCAGGAGACTGAAGTCAATGATTAACGCTCTTGGTTGTGCTCAATGCACTGGCACACGATATGTAAAACACGAGGAATTTAAAAACTCTTCAAGAGTCGATGTAAGTTCGGTAATGATAAACAGCCTGCGGTCTGGCGTCTTGAATAAACGCTTGATACTAGCGGAGTAGTTACGCTCCCACTTCTGCAAGATAGGCGAGTGGAATATTATAAAGTTCCAAAACTCCACACTTAGAAGAATTTCCAAGTGAAACCAGTCAATGTTAGCATATGGAAGGAAATTCAAGTTACTGGTAAGTACGGTTAGAATTACTTTTCAGGATCAGTGCTGGGCTCAAAGATGCAGCACTGAGGTCTCTCCTGATAACAGGAGAGTTAATTCGAATTCGTAGTTCGGCTGATTTTAGAGGAATATTTGCACAATGGTGAAGGAAGGGGGTGGGGCCTGAGGTGACATGTCTGCAAACACGCCCTGTGGCGCGTTTTAAGTTGGAGAATTAATTCCTCCTCATTCCCGAGGGTCCCTAGGGGCCAACTAGCCCACCAGGTACCTCCAGTATGCGCCAGAGAGCTGCGTTGCAGAGAGGTGTTCAGAGGCCATGCCCCTTTTACAACACTCTGCAACACAGCTCCGTGGCGCTTACTGGAGGTACCTGGTGGGCTAGTTGGCCCCAGGGACCCTCAGGATTGAAGAGGAATTAATTTCTGAACTTAAAACACGCCACGGGGCCTGTTTGCACACATGTCACCTGAAGCCCCGCCCCCTCCCTTCACCACTGTGCAAACACGGCGCGTGGCGCGTTTTAAGTTGGGGGATTAAGTCCCCTTGAATCCTGAGGGTCCCTGGAGTCCAACTAGCCCACCAGGTACCTCCAAAAGCGCCACAGAGCTGCGTTGCAGAGAGGTGTAAAGGGGCGTGGCCTCTGTACACCTCTCTGCAATGCAGCCCCTGGCGCATACTGGAGGTTCCTGGTGGGCTACTTGGCCCCCAGGGACCCCCAGTATTCAAGGGGAATTACTTCCCCTTCTTAAAACGCGCCAGGGGGCGCTTTTGCAGACTGCTGCAGGGAGGGGGCAAGGCCTCCGGCGCGATGCCGGTCTTTTTCTTCTTTTTTTTGTATGGGAGGGGGGCTGCGTGGACCCCCTTCCCTTGGCCACTTTTGGCCCCGGGGACCCTATCCCCCGGGGCCTGAGGATTTTTTTTTTTATTTTAAATAAAAAAAAACGGGAAGGGGGCCGCGTGGCCCCCTTCCCTGGGCCTCTATTGGCCCTGGGGACCCCATCCCCGGGGCATGCCCGCTTTGTTTTTTATTTAAAAATATTGGAGGGGGCTGCGTGGCCCCCTCCTTAGGCCACTTATGGCCCCGGGGACCCCATCCCCGGGGCCGGCCTTTAAATTTTTTTTTTTAAATTTAAAAAAAGTTATTTGTAGGGGAGGGGGGCCATGTGGCCCCCCTCCCGGGCCACTAAAGGCCCCGGGGACCCCATCCCCTGGGGCCTGGCCACTCATTGGGGACCATGGGGGTCCCAAATCCCCGCACGGTCCCACCGGCTCCCGCGTCCTGCGGGAGCCGGCATAGCTTTCCATAAGGAGCTGCTGACATGCAGCTCCCCTTATTGAAAAGCAATTCTGCTTTGCTTCATTGAAGCGAGAGCAGGTTTCCTGCTCTCGCTTCAATGAAGCAAAGCTAGTTTGCAATGACAGGGCGGGAGCCGCAAGGCTCCCGTCCTGCCATTGCAAACAGCAGTGTCCCGGGGTAGGCACCCGGGACACTGCAGGAGCCGGCCCTGGGGGTGGCGGTCCCCAGGGCCACCACAGGCTCCAGGAGGGGGCCGCGCGGCCCCCTCCCATGTCTTTAAAGCCCTGGGGAGGTGGTGGTCCCCGGGGCTCGGGGTCCGTAACGGACCCCCAAATTTACATTTTTAGTGCCCCGGGAGGTGGTGGTCTCTGGGGCGTGTGGGGGCTCGAGCCCCCACACAGGTTCATTAAATTAAATTAAAAGAAGCCCCGGGGGTGGCGGTCCCGGGGCTGCGGGAGGGCTGAGTGCCGTCCCGCACCATTTTGAAATAAAAGCCCTGGGGGGGTGGTGGTCCCCGGGGCTTGGGGGCCTTAGAGGCCCCCCAAGCATTTTTATTAACCCCCGCATGCCCCCGGGACTTGGCCCACCCGGGGGCCAGTTAACAACGAAGCGCGGGAGACCGCGCTTCGTTTTTTTTTTTATCGGCAGGATCCGCGCACCCAGCGTGCTTTTTGCCGATTTAAAAAAAAAAAAAAACACTTTTTGGCCCTGGGGGTCCTTGTAGGACCCCCTGAGCAGGCCTAGGGGGTCAGGGTGTTTCTACCCTGCCCCCTTTTGCGTTTTGCGCCCTTGTTTTTGTCTTTTCTTGTCCCTCGGTTCTACCGAGTGACAAGATGGCTGCCAACACTTCCTGGTTTGGAGTGTTGACAGCCAATTAGCATGCAGCTCGTGGTCGGGAGGGTGCGCGGATCCACCGCGGCCATAGATATCGAAACTTTTATTTTGGATTTTCTCAGTAACTACTGAACGGATTTACACCATTTTTAAAAAGGGTGCTTTCTGAACCAAGCACTACCTTTTTGCCAAATTTGGTGTAATTCCGTTCAGTAGTTTTTGCTGTAGCCTTGCATAAAGTTTCCTATGGGAAATAGATTTTTTCACTCTTATTTTTTTAACTTCTCCGTAACTACTGAACGGATTTACACCATTTAAAAAAAGGTCGCTTTCTGAACCAAGCGCTACCTTTTGCCAAATTTGGTGTAATTCCGTTCAGCAGTTCAGGCTGTAGCCGTGGCTAAAATTTCCTATGGGAATTAACATGGAGAAAACACGTTTGGGACCCCCTTTTTCTCGGCCCCCGCTTGATGAATCACTCCGAAACTTTCAAGACAGGAGCGGACCGGAGCGCCCCACTAGTTTTGAAAATTTCGCGATGATTCGTCAAACGACGCCAAAGTTATTGGGAATAGAATGTTACGGATTTCCTATGGATAATAGGTCCTAACTATAACTATCTACTGGTGACCGCCAGTAGATAATATATATATATATATATATATATATATATAACATATTTAACTTTTTAGAAACTCTCAGTCACTGGATGATGTCATCAGTGATGTCATCAGTGATGTCATTTGAGATGTCATCAGTGATGTCATCAGTGATCTCACTGACCATGTCATGAGCGATGTAATATGTGATGTCATCAGAAGTGCATTGCAGGGGCGCGAGTTATAGTTAGCTCAACTAACTATAATGGCTGAATTTCTCTGGTTTTGTACGAGGGAAATATCAGCCTAACTATAACGTCCCTGAAACCTGTGGTTGTTTCAGTGAATATATATATATATATATATATTTCCAACAATGGCCCAAAAGCAACGAAAGCACACTCGACAGCAGATAAAAATTAAAAATGGAAGCCAGCGTCTGCATTCGGATGTCTTTCTCCCTCTCGCCTGACGCGTTTCGAGGTTTGGCGCCTCCTATTCATAGACAGCTTGAGTGCGGGTGTTCACAGAAGGGCTCTGATTACTGATTGACTGCATGCGTTTTCAATTTATCCTGACCCACAGTGGGTCACGCTGAGTGCGTATCATTTGTGCATGCTGGGACTAGTAGTCCTTAGAGCCATGATTGTCCTTTAGTAAGTTCTGTTCACTCACATCTTTTCAGCAATTAATACCCAAGATATTTGTTGCAAACAGATATTAGAAACAGTTCAATACAAGTCGGTTTAACCGCTTAACCGTGGCGGCAATTCCGCCGCGGTGCGGCGGTTTAGTGGAGTGGGCGGGGCCGCGTCGGCCAACGGACGTTCGCAGCACTACAGAGGTAGTGCTCGCGACGGCCGTTGGCCGACGGACGCACGCAACGGGTTAAAAGAAAAAAGCTGTAGTAGTTTGGAACGAGCAGAAAGATTCTAGTTTTCTCAATTTAAGGAGTGTAAAAAATATAATGTTCTCTCTATTTGTCATAGTAAGCTATTAAAATAGAAAAGCAATGTTTCATTTGTTGCTTTAAACAACTGCTTTAATAATGCTCCGTGGCCTGACCTGTCTTATCACAGCTGCTGGCAGTAGGAACTGTGACGTCAGAACTCAACTGTAATAATTTTACAATAGTTGAGTTCCGACATATTTTCTTTTAATCGGCGAATTGGTGCGTCACAATTCGCTGATTATAAAGAATTTAGGGCCTGACTACGATGGTGCATGGACTTAAGTCCGTCCGCCATCGTCACGGTTATTGGGACAGGCTGCATATATGGCGGTGGTCCCGCAAGAGCAATCACAATGTGACTGCCACTGTGGCGGTCGCATTGTGCATTTTTACCATTGCAGCGGGTGCTGCTGGCTGCAGCACCCGCCACAATGGTAAAAATGCAAGTTTTGCATTTCCCTGACCTACGTGGCAGACACCACGCGGTGCCTGCCACATGATACAGGTATACAGGCCTCCGTACTAAGCTCAGAAGCAGCCCGGGGCATCGACGGAGAGAGCGGGGCCTCTATTCCTGAGCAGTCGCCAGGGAGGTGAGGTCCATTCCTCGTGAACCATTGGTGCCATCAGCATCCGGGGATTTGCGGAGGATTTCCACGCCTGAAATTCAGGTTACTTGGTTGCATTGGTTCCAACCTTGTTTTATACAGACATTATTTGTTTTTTCCCTACGCAGTAGCAATAGAGTATATAGTGGTCCTGAGGAAGGCCTTGGATTATCTAAAATCCAGTTGGCTGAAACATGTAGACCCAGCTTTGACATTCTTGCAGTTATTATGTTAAAACTGCCTTTGCACTGTTTTTAGTTTGGATATCAGAAGATACTCATTAAACTTTTTCTCTTTTGACATCCAATTTTAATTGCACTTTCACCCCCCTTTTTTGCACTGCGCCCATCACTCCTAAACTTCTTTCACATTTGTTGGATCCTGTAGAGCGCCATCCTAACGATCACATTCTAAAACATCCGTGAGCTCCCTTCTGATAGTAAGAAGGTCGTAACCCTTGGATACATTAATGTGTAACTAGGAGGAGATCCCAAAGATGAAGCATGTCACCTTGGTGAGTGATGGGAATCCGTCCTCCTTTTAGGATTTTCCTTATAAAAGATCACTTTTCTTCCCTGTTGGTCCTTTGACTAGGAGATCATTGAGGCTTAGGTCTAGTTTTTCTAGTTTTTCTAGGGTTGTCTGGACCCATTAGACCGGTGGATCTTTTCAGTGTTTTGTGATATGTTGGGGGGCACCATAGGTGCCCCCCAAGTACAAAACTTGAGTGCCCCTGCTGAAGTGGGGTCCGCTACGGGCCCCCAAAGTACATCCCTGCCAGCCTGTGAATGGTGGTTGAACCGCCATACACAGGCTGGAGGGGACGCAGCAACCTAATCTGGTAGACGGTGCATGCTAGGCACTGCCACCATTTTGTGGATGCAGGGTGGGTCTGACAGGCAATCGTAATGATTGCCTGTTTCGGACCCATGGCGGACGGACTTCCTGTCCGCCAGCAATCCGCCCGCCATCCTTATCTGGCGGGCAGAGAATGGCCGCATGATGGTGGTGAATCCGCCACCGGCAGGCTCCCGGTGGCGGATTCACTGATATCCTAATCAGTCCCTTAGTTACTGTGGTATAATCAGGGATTGCAGAATCCCATCTATTATGAGTAGATAAATTCAAACTAACTAGAAATAACTAATACATAGAAATGACAAAATCAAATTAAACATAATATATTAATTAGAGTAAAATATCACATATTTAATAGGCAAATTAACAAATTAAAAAAAGTGGGTTAATTAAAAAAAAAATATATATATATATATATATATATCACTCGTGAACAAGGAGCCAGGAGCTCTGAAACGTGTTGAGCTTTGGTGTGTAGCCACTTAATAAATCACGCTGGTGGGAGCAGATAAGCCACGTCGTGTCCTTTTTGGAAGTATAGAGGACGCTTGATGGATATATATATATATACATAGACTTCCTGCACTACTCCCCCAGAAGCTCAACAATCACCAAAACTGTATACGTTATGATATGGAAAATGCACACAGCATTACACTAACATACTAAATAATACATTTATTATCAAATTATTACAGGAAAAATGCACACAAATGTACATATGTAAATAGTTACATATTGTTCATAATAAACATTCTAATTAAACAACTAAAATTAGAAATTAATAATACATAACATATGTTGTGATACACTTCCGAGTTTACCACCCTGCAAGCCCAACTAGCTGCTAACAAATTAAAAATAAATTTAATTAAATATTTAATATTATATTCAAATATTCGTAGCTATACTAAAAAATAATAAACTATGTTAAAAAGAATAATTACAATGTATTATCAATAAATAATAATACCTTATTATGCGTTGAATTTTAAAACATTTGCAAAAACAACAATATTAACTGAAACAATATGAAGTACTTCCATATTATATTATTAATTACATTAAAAAAGATATTTTGTATATATCCCACAATAATCTGGACATTGCTAAATTTTTGCAATGATATTAGAGTTGCAAGTTGAAGTTTCTAAATGTTTAATGAAACTTCTATTAAACAACCCTTTCTTTGTACACCTAGCTGTTCAATGTCCAAGCCGTCAAATTAAGGCGAAATGCTACTAGTGGGGATAGTACCTTTGTGAATGCACTCAGAGCTGATACCAATAAAAGAGAAGAACTGAAGACTGATAATGGGAAAGTCTGATTGCAAATCTTCCACAATGGGACTGTGATGGTAGTATTGGAACGTGCCAGTAAGTGTCCTTGAGATTTAAGACTGTCAGAATATCTCCAGGTTGAATAAACAGCAGGAGAGATTTAAGAGTTAACATCTGGAGCAGCTTGTTCAAACTTGTTGACAAGAGGAAGATTTTACACTGGTCTGTACTCCCTAAAAGATCTCTGCACCAGGAACAGTACTGAATAGAGCCCTGTGAAATGATCCTCCAGTGGAACCTGTTCCCTACCTGCTTGTCCATCATTATATGAAGACCTCATGCCAGAGCTTCTCACTTCACTTGGTGCCTGGGACAGGGTTTGGCTGAACACATTTACCTGTGGAAGTTCCACAAAGTTGATTTGATAACCTTTCATTAAGGCTTGAATCACCCAATTGCCCTTCATTGAGTACTGACACTGTTGGACAAAGTATCTCAATCAATCTATCTATAAATATTGCTTTGTTTTGGCTTATAAAAACCATAAACCATTTTGTCATGTAAAACAAATCAGCAAAAATAGTAAAAACATTCATTAAACACTTACATGGATATACATATTTTAAGAAACAACAGAATCACTAAAGTGCATATGCAACTTGTTATTTAAATCACACAAATTAAAGACACGCTAACTCCAGTCTGGCTCCCTTCGGTCTAATTTACCCAATCTAATTCTCCCCGCCCAAAGGAGAAACCTAGAAACGGCAAACATGATTTGCTCCTTCATGTCACACATAAGAACCCAATAAGCTTTACATTAATGTACTATGCCCATAAGTTTCCAAACTGCAATAATCCATCTTCTTCGAGTCAGGGCATAGTTTGGGCGGAAGAAGAGAAAATGTTCCTCTGTATCTTGGAGCAGAGGGGAAAAGGGCGCTGGGATCGTGAAGATTTGCTTTTGTCCCATTTGCATGTGAAAGATCTTAATGGTGGGATCCCAACTCTAGCTTTATATACAGGCTTTTAGCTTGTGAGGGGCTGATCCTATCTAGGTATGGCTCAAAGCCAGGGATGCATTTGTGTAGGAGGAATTCTTCAGAGATGCTCCCCGCTTTTTGGTCATTTCATGTCTGCAACAATATGAATTTCCAAAAAGCTTGCTTCAACTTGGTAACTATGGCTTTGCTCCTTACATTAGGGTAGTGCCATACTTCCTCCATTTTGATGACTTCACACAGATGTTTTATCTTCTTAAGCCATGGGGTGCATACACTTTTGTCAATGCTGATTAGCTCCACTAGAGCGTCTGTATAAGTCACCAAATCGGGAGTTGTCCAAAGGAGCACCCATTATAATAGGGATTTTAAGAGCACCCCATGGTCTATCCTATTTAGTTCTAGATCAACACGTAAGGGTATGAGAGGAGTACTTGGGGGCAGGCTAAACAGTGACCTAATTAATTTATTTTCAGTTTGGAGTTTGGATAAGTAAGACACATTGGGCAAGCCCCAGACTTCTTATCTATATGTAGCCCCTGACATCACAGTGGTCCTATATACCTCAAGAGGTGGCAATACTGCTCCACTCGAGGTAGCCTTGTATTTCTTTGCTATGACTGGCACCCTTTGTTGTAGAATAGCTCTGCTATTTCCTATCTGGGGGACCCAGGACAAGCAGTCAGCCAATCTTACACCCAAATAGTTAATGGTTTTCACTTGTTCCAAGGGTACCCCCTCTACCAGCATATTGCCTCTAAAAGAACGGTATGATTTTGTAGGGTTTATCTCCAAATCCCTAGTGGTGCAGAAAGATGTAAAACAATCCAAAAGGGATTGAAGGCCTAGTGGGGTTCTGGTGAATAAGAGCATACATTCTGCAAACAAGAGAATGGGAGTATGAATGCCCGCAGATTTTGGAGCGTCATGATGACATTTTGCCAACCACTTTACTGCTCCATTTATGAATAAGCTGAGCAGAGTTGGGGCAAGCACGCGTACTTGTCTTACTCCACGATTGATTGATATCCTAGCTGTGATATTCCTGCCCGAGTTCCACCTATCCTGTGCAAAGGTCGCATTGTGCAGTATTTTCTGGATTCTTAGGAGATCACTGGGATGCCATAGTTTTCTATCACCCTCCAAAGAGTGTCCCTCCCTTGGCATCTGATCAAAAGCGGCCCTCAGATCCAGGATGGCCACCTATAAGTGGCCCCGCGTCAGGGTGACATATTTCCAACATATCGTCCGGAACGGAAGACCTGGCCCAGTGTACTAACCTTACTCCTAAAACCTGGGTAGCTGTCTGAAAGAATGTGATGGTCTGTTATCCACAACAGAAGTCTTGATAGTACCTGTCTGTAGAAGATCTTCTGGCTGTTATCGCCCAAACTGATTGATCTATAGTCGGATGGGGCATCCCGCCTCCCTTTCGTGTCGATTGGTGCAATAGTTGCTCCTCACCAGTAGGTGTTTAAATAAGTAACCCAGATTTCAGGTTGGGACAAGTATAATTCACCTGGGATGCCATCAGTACAAGGCACTTTCTCCCTCTTCATTAGATTTAGTGCCTGCGCCGTTTCTCCCATGTCATATTCCAAGGAGATACCAACCTCATTCTCAGCATTTTGCTCTATGTGGACTATTATAGTGTCATCTTTCAACTGTAGTGGATCAGTAGGCCATTCACTAAGTAAATATGCAAAATTAACACAAATAATTTTGGGGGGGCTGGTGTTATATGGCCATAAGGGTCATTCTCGACATTGCTTAGTTAGCATGAGCTTTGCTGCCATGATGTTGCTTTTGCGCACGTTACTACATGACTTTATTTTGCAACACTCTGTTTATGCCTTTCACATGAGAAGTGTCTGCTTTTCGCGTTCTCTGCTAAGTTCCTGGAGTTTAGTCTGAACACGATGTACAAGGTCGATAAACAATGCCCCTTGTTATTTTGTTCTGGTCAGTCCCTTGCGCCTAGACATAACATGCTAAACACAGCTGCACTGCTGGAGACTCGTGCTTTGATATTATGGAGATGCATGTTATTTTAAAACACACTTGGAGAGAGCGCTTTACATGGAGAAGACCTATGCTGTTCCTATGATGTGAACCGTACGTCTAGGCTTTAAGGTATGGGGTCTGCTGACAAAGCCCAGAGATCTTCTTTAATATAAATAAACTTCCACCAGCCAAGGGGAGGGTGGTTAGGCCTTATAGTCCTTTTTCCACTGTCTTTATATAATGACATCCCCCTTTGTACTCTATGGAATTGTAACAATGCTAATTGTTCTGAGTTTATGCATTTTTCTGCTGGTAGTGGCTTGTATACTGTATTACAGAGCACGATAGTTAAAATAAACATTTTGAACTACTACAGTGACTCTGCCAATTCTTATCTGTGGACAATTACGAGTAAGCGAGCGAAAGGGTATGTCTTGCCACTGCGATTCATGAGAGAGTCGGGAGTGTTGTATTCTGGGTGGTCTAATCATTTGTGGCTTCTTGATTTTGGAGGAGAACGAATGAGACACTATAGCTAGTCGGTTTTGGGATTATCCATGCCACAGTAACTGCCCGCTTGGACTATGCAAATGGCCTCTACACTGGCCTACCGGCCTACCAAGTTAAGAAACTTCAAATGGTTCAAAATGCGGCGGCGAGACTAATCAAACATGTTCCTTTTCGGCAGCACATCTCTCCACACATCAGAGAACTACACTGGCTCCCAATAGCCATGCATATCAAATTCAAGGCCTTGACCCTTGCTTTCCGGGCAGTTCATGGATCTTGCCCTGCGTATTTAAAACAGAGGCTAGGTGTCTACATGCAGCCACGTGTGCTGAGATCCTGCTCTCAGAACCTACTTTGCACCCCTCGAGTGAAAAAAACTCGGTTGGGTGCCAGATCTTTCATGTTTGGGGTATCAAAACTGTGGAATTTCCTTCCTAACTCTTTGCGTCAGTTACCGTCTGAAACCCAATTTAGGAAGGCAATCAAAACTTGGCTTTTTAACCTGGCTTAATTTACGCTGTTGATCTTGTCGCCTCCCCGTGAGTTGCCTGTTGCTTTAGCGCCGGGACACCTCCTAGGAGGTAGCTGTTCACGCTCAACAAATGACAGTATTATTATTATTATTATTTTGGGCACTAAGGTGGTAGGTTTGTACACCCCTGTACACCGAGGTCCTGTTTTCCTGCGCATAGTTCTGTGTAGGTGCAGAATCCCCGCAACATGGCGCCGCCAAAGTTTGGTCTGGTTCTTTTCTGCGAGACTCCTGAGTAGTGCTTGTGCTTGTCCACGATCCCCTCACTTCTGTTTCCGGAGACAGTTGTGATGGTGTAACCTCCTAATTTGACGTTTTATAGGTTCTTTCAAGCTTGAATTTTAAAAGGTTCCTTCTCTTTCTCATTAACCCGTTATTGCGCTGCCGCGCTTTAGGTTGTTTTTCTTTGTTAATTCATTATGGCGGTTGCCATTGCACCGCCTAATCGGGCTGCAATCACAACTTATTTGACTCAAAATGGGGTCCCTAATGTTGGTGTGCCGCTTATTTTTGTTGTAGAAGCAGATGCAGCTTACCCCTTCGAGCTGTTTTATTCTTGGGTCACCTTTCCGGCGGTAGATGGAACAGATAATTTGTTTCACGAATATACTGCCACAGCCCTACCTCAGATTTATCAGCCTTATAGGGCTCTCGAAGTTCCGCTAATGGCTTGGCAACACCAAATATGGTTTAATGGCGCCCTTCCACACCCAATAACGCCGGTCTGTTTAGTCCCTTTATCGATAGATGGGGCCACGTGGCCCATGTTGGCTGGGTATACCCCACACCCACGTTATTTAACTGCTACAGTCGCAGAACTCCGTGTATTACATACTTCATTAATACGTATACATAGAGCTGTTATACAGTTCATATTGCGCAACTTTCAGGTGGGACCACCTGGCGTTGCTGCACAACCAGCTGGACCTGGTGGTGTAACCATCAGTCCCCTTATGGTTAATTCAGTGATGGGCAAGCGTCCACAAAATAAGGATGAGTTACCTTATTGGCTTGCTGAGAAATTTGGACAAATCGAAGCAGTTTTTCCGAATACCACTCTTGTGGAGAAACACAGGATCTTGACCATAAGTTTGCCTAAAGACTTGATTCCCGAATTAGCTGATTGTAACACCTGGGGCAAGGTGTTTTCAGCGGTATATTCAAAGTGTTTCGGCACTCCCTCCATGACCGCACTCCCTTCCGTGATAAAACGTGTTCAGGATGAACACGGAGACGAGGCGGCTCTAGAATTAGGGATGAGACTGGTGGGGGTGTTCGACGTGGTTGCTGATATGATCCTTGCTAATATCAAGGGTGATGCTGTGAGCTTACAAGTGGCTAACCGCTAGGAGGCTGTCGCAGACGCAGTTAAGCCACGGGAATTACTGAAGATTATTGCAAAGGCTTATAAAACCATTGGCTGCAATAGTCTGGGAGTTAAGCCTTTTAGTCAAACGCAGACGCAATCTCAAACACAAAAGGCCCAACCTGATAAAGACGGGAGCCCGTTATTTCCTAAAAAGAATTGGAAAAATACAAAACAGGGGCAGCAACAGCAGAAGCAAGGTTCGTGTGCTGGTTCACCGACACCTGAGTCTTCTGAGCGTACTTATGATTTGCACGACCGCGCGAAAATTAAGACTCCTGATAGATTTCAAGTCCCTGATCAGCGCTCTCCTCGTTCTTTACAGGACACATCGGAATCTCAAGTCGGTGGAGGGGAGCGCCAGGATCGTGGTAAAGGTCCGATGAAACAACAGGGACGAGATCAACCTCGACAGTTTGACGTTAAAGCCAAACAGGAGGACCTGCCTCATTTTCGACCCCCATATCAGAAGAAAAAAGTTGCCGCTTTAACCGCAAGGTATGCCTCAGACGATGAGAATGCGGCTCCTGGACTGGACATGGGCAGTGACTCTGCTTGACAGCGCAGCGGAGGTTACCATGGTGCGGGAGGCACTGCGTCCCTGTCTGGAGGCGACAGCAACTGATACATTCATAACTGTGGAAACAGCCGATACCCGGGTTGCCCCCCCAGATAGACTCTATGAAATTATTTTCCAAATTGAAGGTGATGTGCAACGTCCAATCAAAGCGGTTTTCTGGGAAAATCTAACCTCCTCGTACGACATTCTGTTGGCGGAGGCAGATTGGCCTCCACCATTTGTGTTAGCCGCTTCTAAAGGGGAGGACGTGATACTTCCGAGTTTTTCCCGTTACGTCCCTGAAGAGCATGCAAAGGCTTACGCAGCTGAGTGGGCTTTGGCCCTTGCCCCGGCGGTGTACCGTAATCAAGTGACCTGGGATATGGATTCACCTGCTCATGAAATACCTTTACGGTCTATGCCACAGCCACAACTGCAATATCCAATCAAACATGAAGCTAAGGCTCACGTTTGTGACATTCTAACACAGTTGGAGTATCAGGGAGTGATTGAATCATGTGCATCACCGATGAATAATTCTCTATTTACGGTATCTAAACCTGACGGTTGTATCGCATTGTGTTGGATTACCGAAATTTGAATAGTCATTGTCGCACTTTTGCAGTGCAAAACACACACAGCTCTGCGCTGGTGAACAATCTTGTTCGTAAAAAATACAAAACTACACTGGACATTTCCAATGGTTTCTACAGTCATAATTTGGCTCCTGAGAGTCGTGACTTGACAGCATTTACCGCCGTCGGAAATCAGAAAAAATGTACGCGTTTGCCTATGGGGTATAGGAATAGCCCCGGGGCATTTGCGGCACGTGTTGTGTCTTTGTTGCATGACATAGATCCAGATGCGTTCTCGTACGTTGATGACATTTATCTGACGGACGATGAACTTATGCCGCATCTTGTCTGAGTCGACAGAATCATTTTGTCATTTGCCAACTATGGATACAAGTTCAATTTTGCAAAATCGCACATCACTCATTTGGCTGTACTCTTTTTGGGCCTTGAGCTCAATAATGAGGGTAAGGGGTTGGCCCCCCTCTTCCTGGAGAAATGTGCACATTTGCAACCCCCTTATACACTGAAGAAGCTTCAGTCTTTTCTGGGATTTATGAATTTCGGGAGGACATACATTCCCGATTATGCCCAGCGTATCAAACCGCTTTATGCGTTGATACAACCAACATATTCTTCTGCCAGCTGGCTTCCGGAACATACCTCTATCCTACAATCTTTGCAATCTGACATGCTTGCGACTAACTACTTGTTGACGCGTGATAACACCACGAACCTGGTGATACGTATAGTACCTGGGAAGGTGGGTTTCACTGACTTGACGTTCAATGAGGGGGACAAAGTACCTATTGCATACAAATCACATTTGTACACTGCAGCTGAAATGCGTTTTTCCAATGTTGAGAAAATTTTAACCGCGGTCCAAATGGCGATTCTGAAGGAACGCTCATTGGCGCAAGGTAAACGCATTCTTATGGTCACGCCCTTCCCTCCTCTGGAGGTAGTGGCTAAGGCAAGTGTACCTAACTCTAAGGCATTACATCCCTGTTGGATACCATGGGCCACGTCTTTGACATCATCTGATGTCACATTTATCTTTGACCCTGCACTTCAGACACAGGAGTTTCTACAGTATGAACATGTTCATCCTCCTCCGTTGTCATTGCTTCCTTTACATGAGTACAAATGTATCATTTACACTGATGGCTTGGCTCAACCGCCCACCGGTTCCAAACACGCTTATCCTGCGGCTTGCACAATTGTTGCTGGTTCCATTGTCAATGGAGTGTTTAAGTCTTCCATAGTACATATCCAAGCGCTTGGGGACTGTACGGCACAATTAGCGGAGCTGCGTGCTCTTATTCTTGCTCTCGAGTTTGCAGGTCCTAATGTGACTACTCTTATTGTGTGCGATTCTTATTACTGTGTTCAGTCTTTTAATGACAACTTATTCTTTTGGACTCAAAATGACTATCGAGACTCTAAAGGCAGTGCAATTAAGCATAAAACGCTTTGGGTTCGAATGGCAGACCTTAAACAACGTCTGCCCCTCACACATGTTATACATACTCTTGGCCATCAGCGTGTGGGAGCACATGCTCTTGGTAATTCTTTGGCTGACGAAGCGGCCAAATCTGCAGTAGCCACGTGTGCCGTAGCAGCAGTTACAAGGTCCATGACTAAAATAGATAATGATATTCTGGCAGCGGTGGCTGCTACGAAGGAGGGAACGGCTTATCCTCAGGGTTTCCCTTCGAAATACTCTTATCATATTTCTTCCGAACAAGTTCCTTACGCTTCTAGTCCATCTGTTGGGGATCGGCTGATTCCCAACTTGGACCGCAGACTTACTTTGATCAGAGCTGCACACGAGGGCATGGCTTCTGCACATGCCGGGGTGTCTGCGACAGTCTCGATTTTACAGCACCGTTATTGGTGGCGTGGTTTATATAAAGAAACCCGTAATTATGTACTTTCTTGTGACATTTGTCAACAAATCAAACCATCTACGGTGTCGTGCCCACCACAAACACAGCTGTGTATTTCTAATCAACCATTTGGCTGTGTATATCTTGATCACTGCGGTCCGTTCTCTTCTGATACTGCATATAAATACATTTTAGTTGCAGTTGATTCGTGCACTATATTCCTTTGGGTTTGGCCACAAACCAGTGCTGACGCTCGAAAATTCATCAGGGATTTGCGTGTCTTTGTCGGAATGCTTGCCTGTGGCACCTGCCATTCAGACCAGGGTCCAGCGTTCGCCTCTAAGGGGTACAAGGATGCAATGAAGTCGATGGGAGTGCTGGTGCAGTTTTCGTCTTCATACAGGCCTGAAGGCAATTCAATTGTGGAGCGGATGAACCGTGACTTAAGGCAATACTTGACAGCTAGAGTCTTAGGTACTGGCAGGAACTGGCTGGCCCACTTGTATGGTGTTCAACATGCACTCAATAATCTCCCTAGTAGATCTCTGGGTGGACAGACCCCATACAAAATGCTCTTTGGCATTAAAATGTTTGTTCCAGACCATGATGATCTAGACGCTGTGGTGGCAGCCACAACCTTTGACGTAGATAATCATTCTACTGTGTTACAGGATCTACAAAAGACCTGTGACAGCTACGCAACTGAACATTTACCCTCTTCCAATGATGCAGCTCTGCTGATTCCAGTTGCCGGCTGGCTTCCCAAGTTTGGAGATCTGGTATGAGAAAAGCTTGAGAACAAAAAGAATTTGGTCCCTCATATTGTGCACCAGTTCCAGCACTTGGATTGAAGGGTACTCGTACAGTCATTTTACCACCTTTACCTGGTCGCAAAGACAACAGATACATCTCAGTGGACAATGTCAAGCTACACTGTCTGGCCGATTCTGAATAGTGTAACACCTGCAGTTTCGTGCAACGATATCTCTTTGAATCCGGTCCCCTCAACCTCTACGACTAACGCCTGTACCAGTGAGTCTGAGATGGAAACGGCTGTTGACCTTTCGCCCGTTTTGCCTCCTACCTCTTCCACCGCAGATGTCGAATATACATATCCCACAGATGAGTCCAACAGGGAAGTGCCAAGCAATGCTCGACAACATCATGCTGATACCTCTCACCCGCCTTTAATACCGAGGGGTGAAAACAGATATTTTGGGGACCATGCCAGCTTCTCTTATGACTCATCCTCCTCGTCTTCTAGTTTGCTGTTCCACCAACTAAATTAAGCATTTTCATCTCTTGGTTCAAAAAGACGTATCTGGTCCCCCCACGGACCTACATTTGGTTGGTGCTTATCCTACTTTTCCTCTTTATGTCGATTGGATTTGTAACAGTATTCTTCTTACTCATCAATGGTCATTATTTGCCAGAACGCTCTGCTGTGAACATAGTCGATGGAATTCTGGCTCCACACACATCGTCCCACATCATGAAACGTGATCAGACTCTTGTGAACATTTCAGCATTCCCGGTTTTAGATGGCATCGTTTGGGATAAAGTAGCTTTCGAAGTTCATGGCCTGACGGAAGTGCTCAGGGTGCCATAAGTGTTTCGCGTCTCATTAGGTGATGTGGTAACACTAGACATACATTCTGATGATTGGGATGTGCAAGCAGTACATTCATTGTTTTCTGATTTAAAATATTATGCTGCTTTTAATGCTGAAGATTTGTATTTAAATTCTGCCAATTATGCTGATCTCTTCTGTTATCAACACTATGGGCATCATTTTTTGCATAAGACAAACACTTTACGACCGGTTTTTAATCACACTCAATGGGAACATTGTCCTACTCCCATAAAGGGGAGTTAAAACATTCTTAGAAATAAGTTCACATATTTTACAGATTATAACACGTCCAGTCCGGCATCCTATTTCTTTAAACTACAATTGTCATCTCAATCCAAATTTATCCTAACACACACTAAATTGATTTATTCCAACTCTTTTGGGACTAAATTGGCCACACAGGGTTATGATCACTGGAAAGAGACCATTGATTTAAAATTAATCTGGGGCACAAAGCCTTGGCAGGTTCAGGGAACTGAGGCTCTGCATCGTGCCTGCATAATCCCGGCTCAAATTTTATTTTTAAATTATACTGTCTATCAAACCACGTGCTTTGGCTTGGCAACTGTAAAAAATGTGAATATCCTGTCTATTCCGTCTTTAGCGGAATATGACAATCGGGGTGCCCGAACGAATTATACTATCGATGCATTGCGGGCTTTGTTTCAAAATGCCACTTTTAATGTCTCAGAAATTGATGCATCCAGTTGGTTGGTGTGGCAAACAAATTCTAATGCATGTCAATTGCGTTTTTATAATGTGACACCTGGTTTCACACAGACTAGACCGGACCCTCGTTATCCACGTTCACATTCGGTCACCACATACTTGGTGGGTAAATTATTCCAACAATGGTTGGAACATTCCACCCTGTCATCAGTAAAACAACACCTGTCACTCTTGTCGAGTGACATCAATTTGGCTTATTTTATCTTAGGGCCCAGGGTTCCCAGATCTAGGAGGTTTATATATGCAGCTTACAATGAAATTTGGAAACTTTCGAAGATGGAAGCAGCCTTTTGTCTGCGCCAAATTGATCAAGCGAATTTAGAGAAGGTCCTTGCCGTGGTAGACAATAGCATCAATACACTTTCTTCACGCATTTATAGATTGGATAACATTGTTTCTTCTGTTATTGATATTGTTCAGAATGATGTATCTGTGTTATATCATGGTCAAAATCAATTACGATCAGTTATGCAGTTTGCATGGACGTTACAGACCCTTAAAATGGGAAAGGTCCCTTGGGATTATTTGAATGCTTCTGCTCTGTTTTTACAATTTAATCTGACTGATAAACAGCGTTTTATGTCCATGAAAGATGCAACATACGCGCTATTGCACATTGAACAATTGGAACCCTTTCCATTCTCTGTGGCGGAGACGGACTCCACGGTTTGGTTAATTCATGGGGTTATTTCTCTCCCATTCGCACTGTTTCAATTTAAATCTTGCATGCAACATTTTCCAATTGGCCGCTTTGAACCCCTGGGTAGTGCATTTTTGCATGAATTATGGTCCCTACCTTTCACTTACAGATGTCAACGGGAAGATAAGGAGGTCTTCCTAACAGGGGAGGACTGTGAAACCACAGTAGGACATTCCCTAGTTTGTAAACACGTTAAGTTGCACTGCGCATGCAATGTATCAGCGCCTAATCTTGCTTGTTTTTTTAAAGGAACTCCCGTCCCATCAATAATTCCTGCTTTTACCCTGCTTACGAACGGCAGTTATCTTATTTTGAACAACCAAGACTGCTGTGGTTTACGGGCAGGGATCTCGTATTTAGTAACTGTTTCCCAATGCGTTACTTGTTGTAGCAATGTGCTTATTCAGCCCACGCATGGGAATGTAGATAGTTCCATTTGGCCTTCTATTCCGACTTTGAAAACAGTTTTCAACAAATTGAGCAGACTCAAAGCGTTATTGTTCCAACAAGAAGTGGCTATCACTTCAACTCGAGAGACCTTCGAATTACAGGTGGCTAGAACTTCTAGTGAGATTCAGTCACTTCTGAACACTAACCTCCCACTCCACTTTGGGGAGCTTATACACCAAATATTTAATGCGTCTGACACTAAAGGCCTTGCATATTTTTTTAAACAAGTAGGAGCCGGCCTTGTCACTTCTTTTCAGACGATATTTGGAGTAATACCAGCCTTTATTCATTCTCTTTTTTCCAGCGTCTTCAGAGGATTCCCTTTATTGCTAGCATTAGCTGGTGGAATCCTGCTTCTTCTGTTCCTGTTGCGCAATGGCTGCTCATCTTGTGGTAATGCACAGACCAGGCCAATTGCAACTGTACCGTGATCGAATGCAACAGGTTTTTGGATGCCTGCCATTAGCAACGCTTGGCGTGAGTTATGGATTAACTTTTCGCTTTGCCTACTTTACTTGTGTGCAACCAGTTTTCTACTGTCGACGGTGCCCCTTCTATTGGGTTATGGATTTATGCCTCTCCAATACGTCCTGTCCAGTCCCGGATTTTATGCAGTTAATGTGTCTCTTAGAGGCTCATGACCAGGCTTGTTCTGGGGATGGCTGTATGGCACGTGCAGCAGCACTTGGAGTATTGGCTGAATGGAATATCTGTGCGACTGCGCTGGTCCTCTTGCATCAGAGTTTCATTGAATATCACGCAAGTTGTCCGGTTATGCTTTCGGGAGCATCAGATGACGAGGTGCAAGTTTGTTCCTTCGACCTACTTGATTGGACGGCATCCCTTTTTTCTACTAACGATAGAGATGCTATTTTGGAGGGAATTGCATTCTTAAGTTCACGTACTTTGATGGATTTACCACCTCCTTCATCATAACATTTTCCCGGCAACGCCACACTTTCACTTTTCAACCATAAAAGAAGATAAATAAAATAAAATAAATCGATTTTTTTTTCCAATTTGGTTTTTTCAGACGCCTTTGAACTCTGCTTGGCTTTTGAACTCTGATTTCATCCTTTGTCTATGTCCTATGACCTTACCAGGGGGAGGGTGTTATATGGCCATTAGGGTTAATCTCGACATTGCTAAGTTAGCATGAGCTTTGCTGCCATGATGCTGCTTTTGCGCATGTTACTACATGACTTTATTTTGCAACACTCTGTTTATGCCTTTCACATGAGAACTGTCTGCTTTTTGCATTCTCTGCTAAGTTCCTGGAGTTTAGTCTGAACACGATGTACAAGGTCGATAAAGAATGCCCCTTGTCATTTTGTTCTGGTCAGTCCCTAGCACCTAGACATAACATGCTAAACACAGCAGCACTGCTGGAGACTCGTGCTTTGATATTACGGGGATGCATATTGTTTTAAAACACACTTGGAGAGAGCGCTTTCCATGGAGAAGAGCTATGCTGTTCCTATGATGTAAACCTTACGTCTAGGCTTTAAGGTGTGGGGTCTGCTGATAAAGCCCAGAGATCTTCTTATATATAAATAAACTTCTTCCAGCCAAGGGGAGGGTGGTTAGGCCTTATCGTCCTTTTTCCACTGTCTTTATATAATGACATCCCCCTTTGTACTCTATGGAATTGTAACAATGCTAATTGTTCTGAGTTTATGCATTTTGCTGCTGGTAGTGGCGCGTAACCTGTATTACAGAGCACGATAGTTAAAATAAACATTTTGAACTATTACAGTGACTCTGCCAATTCTTATCTGTGGACAAGTACGAGTGAGCGAGCGAAAGGGTATGTCTTGCCACCGTGATTCCTGAGGGAGTCGGGAGTGTTGTGTTCTGGGTTGTCTAATCATTTGTGGCTTCTTGATTTTGGAGGAGAATGAATGAGACACTATAGCTAGTTGGTTTTGGGATTTTGGGCACTAAGGTGGTAGGTTGGTACACCCCTATACACTGAGGTCCTGTTTTCCTTCACATAGTTCTGTGTAGGTGCAGAATCCCCCCAACACTGGGTTGCAGCATTTTCTGCAATAGATGCCCGCTTAACACTATTTCGATTGTTGCTAGTTGTAACCTCGCTTGTAGAGGTATTAACCGATAGGTTTGGGTTCAGGAAAGTATCTCTACAACCATCAAAATGCTCTCCTCTGATGCTCAACATAGCTGATTTTGACAGAAGCTGAGTGGTGGAAATTTGGGCTGGTTGCTGTGATCAGGTTTTCTCTTGAGTAAGGGCCCTCTAGCCATGGGTTCACCTTTAAAAGGGATGTCAAGGTTGAGACTAGAAACTTGGTAACCCCTTGAAGTCTGAGAATATATACACCCTCTTCTCAATTGTGGGAGAAAAGGAAGAAACACCTTTCTCTAATAGAGTGGCTTCTTAACAGCTTCATGCAGCTGTTCACCAAACAGTTGTCTACCATAAATGACTGATGAATTAACTGCCCTTTCCGCGCATTCCCCATCTTCCTTGAAGACAGTCTTTTGTGTTGATAGGCTACTGTTGCTGCTCCTGTTGCTAAAGCTGCAGAATAAATATTATCAAATACATGATCTGCAAAAATAGGACTTGCTGCTCCCTGCTTTCCAGAATTTGAAGACCATCCATACACTGCCGAAATGTATCAAATAGTGCTTTAAAACCAATCAGCAAAGGCAGTGACATATAAGTAGCACAAACAGAAGAGTGCATGTTGCCATTCATTGAACTGGGAGAGGGGAAGGAACTATTTAAGCTGCAAGGTGGTGGGAGAAGTTAAGAAAGGTGGAGAGGACGGTGCTCAATTAGTAAGAACTGGGATATAGAAATCAAAACAGGAGTAAGGATGAAGTTGCCTATGGGAGGTCGAAGGCTTGTTCACACAATTTTAAAGGACATTGATATTATATCCTTACCATGCTTATAATTATAAAGTACCTGTATGTACGTGGTCCACACAGGCCCAGGTGCTTTTTAGATTTATTGAGCTGATTTGCCTGAGATTTGCTGTGGTTCTAAAGAGACTTGATTTCTGTTTGTTCCATCTCCATGAGGATTGCAGCTAAGTGCTCTAAATTGTTAGGCAGGGACAACTCTTGGAAAAGCAGAAACAGAATTTTATATAGGTCCTTATGGGGCACTCCTGGAGACGCATTTGAAAATATCACCACAGAGTAAAATTCACAAAAAAAAATAACAAAAAATAGAATATCGAGGAGGAGGAGGACCTGACAGAGGTGAGGGCTAAGAAGACATTCACGAAGACCAGGAAGAGGAGGACCAAAGATAGTGAACAAGGAGGTGTAGGAATGATTGGATGGAGTACAAAAGGAAGTAGAGAAAGGACCAGGAGGAAGACCATGAGTGGAAGTAACTGAATTTGAAGGATATCAAGGAAGTCCATGAGGAGGGGGACATAAGAGCAGTAGGCATAGGAGGAGGATCAAGTGGAGGAGGAGCAGGAGAAACTAACCTCGAGAAGTGACCAGGAGGACCAAGGCCAAGGGGATGAGGAAGACCATAAGAAGTAAGAGGATGAGAACAACCAGGTTTCCCAGGTGAGGGGAGGCAATGGAGGCAGGGATTTAAGCAACAGGTCAATGGGAAGTACGAGGACCAGGGCAAGGAGAGTCTTCAGAAGCGCCAAGAAAACGATGATCAAGAGGACTGGGAAGTGAAAAACCAGGAGGGGCCATAGGACAAGAACCAGAACGACCAAGTCCACAGGGAGGACAGTACCTGTGTTGTACTTATATTGACAGTCCAAGTCATCAGGGAAGACAGAACCAAGAACTGGACCAGTGTTAGGAATTGGGGTCTCTAGTTGGCAAAGGTTTGTCTTGATTCCCAGAAGTGAACTAAAGTTCTGGGGTCTGGGCCCCAATATTTATACTACTAAATCCTTTGTTCTCTGAAGGCAGAGAGTGTCTGTACCTAGTCAAAACCAGTTCTGTCCTCCCTGGTGCAGCTTCCTGGCAGGAGGTGGAGACAGCATTGTTGAAAGCAGACCTGGCCCAGGTAGCTGAAAGGAAAACTCCTCCCCCTACTCTCTATTCTATGAAGGCTCAGGCAAGTGAAAGGAAATCTCCTCCCCCTACTCTCTATTCTATGTGGGCTCTATTTAGCCCAGCCCTGACTCATCAGGCTGCTGGAGCCAAGGCCCTCTCCAGCCCCCTGTCACTCACAAACCAGACATGGAATACACAAACCTAGCAGAGGCATACTGGATAGTTAGGCAAGAAAATACCTACTTTCTAAAAGTGGTATTTTCAAACACAGAATGTAAAAATCACCCACACTAAAAGATGTATTTTAACATTCTGAGTTCAGGCATACTAAACGTTATTTTCCTATCTTGTTCTTTGGGTCAGTTATGTTTATAAGATGTTATAATCAAACTGCCCATTCTGGCCTATGGGAACATATAGCCTTGCAATAGTGAAAAACGAAATTGGCTGTAATTCACTATCAGGACATGCCACACACATCAGGGCATGTCCTACCTTTCACATACAATGCACCCTGCCCACAGGAGTACCCTCGGCCTACCTTAGGGGTGACTAACATGTAGAAAAGGGAAGGTTTAGGGACTGGCTAGTGTGTGCACTTGCCAAGTCGACATGGCAGTCCCAGACTGCACACAGGTTCTGCAATGGCAGGCCTGAGCCACATTTTACAAGCTGCTTCTGTGGGTGGCACAACCAGTGCTGCAATCCCACCAGCAGCATTTGATTTACAGGCCCTGGGCACACATGGTGCACTGTACTAGGGTCTGACAAGTAAATCAAATGGCCAATCATGGAGTCACTAATCCATTACAACAATTTACAATAGGGAGCACTTGCACTTTGGCACTGAATAGCAGTGACAAAGTGCCCAAAGCATCTAGACCAGCAAAAACATAGGAGGCAACAGCAAAAAATGGAAGGGAGACCCACGCCAATGGTGCCAGGTCTAACACGTGTCCCCTCCAGCTGAAATGTGGGGAGAACTACCCTACCTCTTGGGAGTTCTCTTCACTAAGGTGGAAAAAGCTGGACAGACCATCAGCATTGGCGTGCTCTGTACCAGGGCGGTGTTCCACTGTGAAGTCCATCCCCTGTAGGGAAATGGACCACCTCAACAGCTTTGGATTCTCACCCCTCATCTGCATCAACCATCTGAGGGGCCTGTGGTCTGTCTGAACCCGGAAGTGAGTCCCAAACAAGTATGGTCTCAACTTCTTCAGTGCCCAGGCCACAGCAAATGCCTCACGCTCAATTGCACTCCACCTCTGTTCCCGTGGAAGTAACCTCCTACTAATGAAGGCTACAGGTTGGTCTAGGCCCTCCTCATTCATATGTGAAAGAACAGCCCACACACCATGCTCTGAAGCGTCTGTCTGCACAATGAATTCCTTTGAGAAGTTGGGCGCCTGAAGCACGGGTGCCGTGCACATGGCAGTCTTCCAGGGCATCAAAGCTTTCTGACAGGTGTCAGTCCAGTTCACTTTCTTGGGCTGCTTCCTGAAAGTCAGCTCTGTCAAGGGTGCAACAATGCTGCCATACCCCTTGACAAACCTCCTGTAGAACCCTGTGAGTCCTAAAAAGGCTCTCACCTCTGTCTGGGTCTTGGGTGGTTCCCAAGCCAGGATGGTCTCAATCTTGGGCTGTAGGGGTGCCACCTGGCCGCTCCCAACCTGGTGTCCCAAGTACACCACGGAACCCTGCCCGATCTGGCACTTACTCGCCTTGATTGTGAGGCCTGCCCTCCACAGTGCCATCAGCACTTCCCAGAGGTGGCGCAGATGTTCTTCCCAACTGGCGCTGAACACTGCGATGTCATCCAGGTAGGCGGCACTGAGATCTTCCAGTCCAGCCAACACCTGGTTGACCAACCTCTGAAAGGTGGCAGGGGCATTCTTCATCCCAAAGGGCATAACCCGGAATTGGTAGTGCCCATCTGGTGTGGAGATTGTGGACCTTTCTCTTGCCCCATCAGTTAAGGCGATCTGCCAGTAACCAAACATTAAGTCAAACGTACTGAGGTACCGGGCAGCCCCTGACCGATCAATGAGCTCATCAGCTCTGGGGATGGGGTGCGCGTCAGTCCTGGTGACTGAATTGAGTCCTCGGTAGTCCACACAGAACCGGAGTTCGGGTGTGGCACCAGGCGCGGCAGCCTTTGGGACCAAGACCACTGGGCTGGCCCAAGGGCTGTTAGAGGACTCAATCACCCCTAAGGCAAACATCTTTTAGACCTCCTTCTTGATGCAAGCTCTCACCCTGTCAGTCACTCTGTAAGTTTTTTGTTTTACAGGAGGACTGTCCCCAGTGTCCACATCATGGACGCACCACTCAGTGACACCGGGAGTGAGGGAGAACAGATCAGGAAACTGTCCCAACAGTTGGCGACAGTCATCCTGCTGCTCAGAGGTCAGGGCGGAAGAGAGGTTCACACCGTCCACTGACCCATCTTGCTCTGTTGCAGACAGGAGGTCAGGAAGAGGCTCAGTCTCCTCCTCCATTCCATCATCTGTCGCTAGGAGCATGCCCACTTCGGACCTCTCCAAGTGGGGCTTCAGGTGGTTTACATGCAGGACTCGCAAAGGGTTCCTAGGAGACCGCAAGTCCACCAAGAAGGTGACATCACTCTTGCGCTCCACCACCTCAAATGGTCCGGTCCACTTATGTTATGTTATGTTAACTAGACTTATAAAGCGTGCAGCTGCCTCAGCAAAGAGGCGTCCCGGCGCTGGCAGTAAGAATAAAACATGGAGGCTAAGAAACTGGGTGAATCGGCGCATAAAGAAGTGCACATAAAAAGGAGGAATTAGGCCACGGGAAAGATGTATGTCTTAATGGCTTTACGGAAGGCCAGCAAGCTATCCAGGCTACGAATCTGAAAAGGCAGAGAGTTCCATAACTTAGCTGCCAAGTAACGAAAGGACCGCCCCCCGGCACAGAGACGGTTCACTCAAGGGACGACAGCCAAGTGTTGCCCCAGAGAGCGCAGTTGGCATCTAGGAGTGTAAACAGCCAACAGGTTGGCCAGAAGCCCGGGAGACGCAAGCTTAAGAATTTTAAAGGACAAACAGAGAGCCTTAAATTCGATTCGCTTAGCCATGGGCAACCAATGTAATCGCCGGATAGCGCCAGCTGTTGAGCAGCTGCGCGGGAGCCCCAACAGGGCTCTGGCGGCTGCATTTTGGACACGCTGCAAGCACACTACTTCAGCCTGATTGGCCCCAAGAAGGAGCGAGCTGGGGGAATCCAGTCTAGATGGTATCGCAGCTTGAACGATCAGCTGACGAGTGGGTGGATCAAAAAACCCCAGCAAGGGTCTAAGTCCCCGAAGGAGGCCAAAACAAGTACCGGCCACTTTCTTGGTGTGATCCTGGAAGCTGAAGGTAGAATCCATCCAGACCCCTACATTTTTAAGCACTGTCTTAGGGATGGGCGCACTACCAAGAGTGGTGGGCCACCAAAGCTCGCTCCACAGTCTACTGTCTTTCCCCACCAGCAACACCTCGGTTTTATTGGCGTTAAGCGGGAGGCAGTTGGAGATCATCCACTCCGCAACAGCAGCCAGACCACTTCTAAACTTGGAAGCGTCCTGCATAGAGTCATCGGAGAGGGCCACCACCAACTGCGTGTTGTCAGCATAGGAGACCATAGTGAGGCCTTTGTCCCTAGCCACCGTAGCAAGGGGTTGAACGTACAGATTAAAAAGTACCGGACTCAGAGCGGAGCCCTGAGGCACCCCCTGCCCGATGGAATGGACAGGGGAGAGAAACGGGGGCGGTCACTTGGAATGTTCTCCCAGACAGGAAAGATCTAAACCATTCCAGAGCAAAGCCAACAACACCCGCCTCCTCCAGACGACGTAAAAGAATCTTGTGGGAGACCGTGTCAAATGCGGCACTGAGATCGAGTAAGATCAGTGCCGCAGTGTGCCCTGTGTCAAGAATGGTCCGCCGATGCTCGGTCACAGCCAAGAGAGCAGTCTCCGTACTGTGTCTAGGGTGGAAGCCATTCTGGGAGGGGTCCAGGGTGCCATTAACGACCTTATCCTGGAGCGCACAAGGCTCCACGGGGGCCATGACCCACACTTTCTGTCCAGGCTGAAACTCGATCAGAGTGGAATTCTGATCATACCACTGTTTCATCTCCTCCTGGCTGGCTTCCAGATTCGCCTGAGCGAGTAGTCTGAAACGCTGAGTTTGGTTTCTGAAGGCCAGCATGTAACTATATACATCCAGGGGAGGTTTACTGGGAGCTTTCTCCCAGCCTTCTTTTACCAAACTCAGAGGTCCTCTTACAGGGTGACCATACAGCAGTTCAAAGGGACTGAACCCTAAGGACATCTGTGGCACCTCTCTGTAAGCAAACAGAAGGCATGGCAAGAGGACATCCCACTTACGCCTCATAGGTTTCTCAAGTCCCATAATCATGCCTTTTAGGGTCCGGTTGAATCTCTCAACCAGCCCATTGCCTTGGGGGTGGTAAGGAGTGGTGAACTTGTAGGTTACTTCTGCCACAGGGACTTCATATACTTAGATATGAAGTTGGTACCACGGTCTGACACCACCTCTCTGGGTAACCCCACACGGGAGAACATTCCCATCAATGCACGTCCCACCACGGGGGCCATCACAGTCCTGAGAGTGATGGCTTCCGGGTACCGGGTGGCATGGTCCACCAAGACCAGGATGAACCTGTTGCCCATGGCTGTCTTGGGATCCAGAGGCCCCACAATGTCAATGCCCACCCTTTCAAAGGGGGTGCTGACCCCAGGGAATGGTTGGAGAGGAGCCTTTTGCTTCTTCCCACACTTACCACTTGCCTGGCAAGTCTGACAGGTCCTTCAATGAGTATCTGAACTCTTGCGCATTTAGGGCCAATAAAAGTGTGTGACAAGCCTTTCAACGGTCTTGTCTTGCCCCAAATGTCCTGCTAAAGGCACATCATGAGCCAGACCCAGTAGGAAGGCTCTGAAGCGCTTGGGTACCACCAGCACACGGGCTGACCCAGGCTCAGCAAGCTCAGGCTCACTATACAGGAGACCATTCTCCCAGAAGTTCCAATGTGATCCAGACTGATCACCTGCTGCCTGGTTTGTGGCCTGTTGCCGCAAACCCACAAGAGAAGGGCACTTCTTCTGCTCCTCGCAGAACTCTTCCCTGGAGGATCCTCCTTCCTGCTGCCAATGGGTCAGCTCAGGCAGGTCCCCCAGTTCAGCTACTTGTTTCCCTGTAGGTTCCAGGGCATCCCCCTCAAGGTCTGCCTCCTCCTGGACTGTGGGAACTTCGGGGGCTGGTTTCCTGCGCCCCCTGCCTCTTCTCTTTAAGGCAGGCACCTGGGCCACTCTTTCAGGCTCCAGGTCCTCTTGAATATCCTTACTGGCTGCCATGGACCGAGTGGTCACACACGCCCACTCAGGCAGACCCAACATCTCCAAATGAGCTCTTCGCTCCACCTTAGCCCAAGGGGGGCTTTCCAAATCATTGTCTAGCAGACAGTCAACAGGCATGGCTGGCCTCACAGCTACTTGAAAGGTACCTGAGACCCCCCCACTCAAAGGGGAACCTGGGCCACCTTACAGTGGCTCTCTGAGTTGTCAGCAGCAACTACAGGGTAAAATGCATGGGGGATCACCTGCTCTTCAGACACCAGCCGACAACTGACAGCTGTCACACTGGCTCCGGTGTCTCTCAGAGCCTCCACCCTATGGCCATTGATGGTCGCCCACTGCCTGTATTTCTTAGTGTTATCAGGCAGCTGGGTCCTTGGGACCATCTCACTGTCTCCTAAAGAGACAAGGAACATCTCTGCAGGACTCCACCCACCTTGGGCACCCAACTCCTCCCCCAGGGCTACACTAGCCGTCTGCCGGGGTGGTGCACCAGTGGGTGCTGTCTTTCCTTTCAGGGGACACTTAGGATCCCAGAAGCAGTGGCCCACCTGACCACAAGTATAACATGTCCTGGGCCCCTTTTGAACAGCTTATCTGTCGGGCCCCTGACTTCTTCTTAGGGGGAGGTTGGGAACCCTTCCCTTGGTTCCCTTGGGGATTACTTTGGGGCCCTTTCTGGAACTCCCTCTGTTTACCCTTGTCCCCCCCACTCTTCTGCCGGGGACCCTGCCCACCTTTGGCGAAGTCTCCCACATGACCCTTGTCGACCCGGGTACTAACCCAGCGGTCCGCCTCCTCAGCAAGCTTCCTAGGGATAGTCAGCTTACTATCAATCAGGTGCTGGCGTAGCTCTGGAAAACAATTACTGGACAAGTGCTCCCATGCAATCAAATCATAGAGCGCTTCAAAATCATTCACTTTGCTACCCTTCACCCAACCATCCAATGCTCTGCAAAAAAAAGACACATATTCCACCCAAGTACTTGACTCCAGTTTCTTACAATTTCAAACCTTTGTCTATAAAGCTCTGGGTTCAACCCATACCTGGTCATCAAGGCTTCCTTCATGTGGACATAGGAATTCTGGTCCTCAGAGGGCAAGTCTAATAAGGTGTCCCGCCAATCACTGAGAAACTGCGCCCACAAGCCCGCTCCCCAATCCTTGTCAGGGACCCGGTGGGAAGACATGGCCACTTCATAGGCCTTAAACCATTGCCCAATATCTTCATGCTTGTGGAACTCCTTAATTACATCTTTGGGGATGAATACTCTTGCTTCTACAGGCATGGATGGTGTGCTGCCACCATAGGGAGTAATTTCTAAGCTCTTGACTTTCAACTCTAATTCCCTCAACATTCTCTCATGCTCTAAATGCATTCTCTTTTCTTCCAAGGCTAACATCTTGCTTTCTAATTCCATCTGACCACCCAGTTTGAGCTTGGCTAGCTCCATCTTATGCATCCTATCCCTCTCCCTGTCCTCCAGCTCTTCTGGAGACAGGCCCTTTGAAGAAACACTGCTGCCTGCCCTGGAAGGTACTTTCTCCCCGGTCAGACCCAATGGCCCATCTAGCTGCCCATCTGTATTCTCTGCCTCCTCCCTAGCCTCTTCAGAATGCTCAGGAGTTTTTCTAGCTTCCACCCAGGCCTTCAGCGCCTTTTGGAACTCCTCCTTCTTGGAGATGCCTTTCAAAGAGATTTTAAATCTTTTACAGAGGGTTTTAAGCTGTGGCACAGTGCAGATATCAGCCCTGTCTTCTTCAAATTGTAGATCCATAGATGCGTTGGATGCTGCTTTGCTCATGGTAACAAGGATTGGCAGTTTCTAGCAAAAATGGAAGTCCCAAGGAAAACAAAATCTACCAAAATGTATGTGGTCGCGTTATGGTCTGCACTCACTAGTAGTGTACACCAATCACTGTATATGAGTCACAAATGCAAGTCCAGAATCCTCACCGCTGCCCACCAATGTTAGAAATGGGGGTCTCTAGTTGGCAAAGGTTCGTCTTGATTCCCAGAAGTGATCTAAAGTTCTGTGGTCTGGGCCCCAATATTTATACTACTAAATCCTTTGTTCTCTGAAGGCAGAGAGTGTCTGTACCTAGTCAAAACCAGTTCTGTCCTCCCTGGTGCAGCTTCCTGGCAGGAGGTGGAGACAGCATTGTTGAAAGCAGACCTGGCCCAGGTAGCTGAAAGGAAAGCTCCTCCCTCTACTCTCTATTCTATGAAGGCTCAGGCAAGTGAAAGGAAATCACCTCCCCCTACTCTCTATTCTATGTGGGCTCTATTCAGCCCAGCCCTGACTCATCAGACTACTGGAGCCAAGGCCCTCTCCAGCCCCCTGTCACTCACAAACCAGACATGGAATACACAAACATAGCAGAGGCATACTGGATGGTTAGGCAAGAAAATACCTGCTTTCTAAAAGTGGTATTTTCAAACACAGAATGTAAAAATCACCCACACTAAAAGATGTATTTTAACATTCTGAGTTCAGGCATACTTAACTTTATTTTCCTATCTTGTTCCTTGGGTCAGTTATGTTTATAAGATGCTATAATCAAACTGTCCATTCTGGCCTATGGGAACAGCTAGCCTTGCAATAGTGAAAAAAGAAATTGGCTGTAATTCACTATCAGGACATGCCACACACGTCAGGGCATGTCCTACCTTTCACATACAATGCACCCTGGCCACAGGAGTACCTTGGGCCTACCTTAGGGGTGACTAACATGTAGAAAAGGTAAGGTTTAGGGACTGGCAAGTGTGTGCACTTGCCAAGTCGACATGGCAGTCCCAGACTGCACACAGGCTCTGCAATGGCAGGCCTGAGCCACATTTTACAAGCTGCTTCTGTGGGTGGCGCAACCAGTGCTGCAAGCCCACCAGCAGTATTTGATTTACAGGCCCTGGGCACACATGGTGCACTGTACTAGGGTCTGACAAGTAAATTAAATGGCCAATCATGGAGTCACTAATCCATTACAACAATTTACAATAGGGAGCACTTGCACTTTGGCACTAAATAGCATTGGCAAAATGCCCGAAGCATCTAGATCAGCAAAAACATAGCAAAAACATAGGAGGCAACAGCAAAAAATGGAAGGGAGACCCACGCCAATGGTGCCAGGTCTACAAACCAGTTATTGGAGAACCAGAGGGAAAAAGACCAGATGGAGAAGAACAAGAAGGATACAGAGGGGGTCAGAAGGGGCATCAAGAAGAGTTCCAGGAGGAAGTGAAGGTGGATGGGCGGGTGGTCCAGGATGAGGGGGACCCAGGAATGAGGATCAGTAGCAGGTCTGGAAGAGTAGGTGAACTGTGACCTCTAGGGAGATGGAGAGTGCCCGAATCAGTAAGACCAAGACGAGGACAGTACTACCAGAAGGACTGGTACTCTAGGATCAAAAGGAACAGTACCTAGAGGATCAAGACCAGGACAAGGGTCAAGCGAGTCAGCTTGACCCTGGGGACGAGGAGTAGGAGCAAGACTAGGCAGATGACAAGGATAACCTGGACAAGGACAAGGAGGAGAGGGATCACTATGATGTGGACCAGCATGAGGCTCAGAATGGAGCCAAATGGAGGACCAGGGGGCGTATGAACGTAGACAAGAAGTACTAGGAGGACCAGAAGGGCAAGAATCAGGAGGATTGAGGGATAGGCTAAGAGAACCAGGAGGAGGATGACCAATATAAGGACATCACAAAAGACCAGTTTAAGACAGACACTGCATTAATGTGAAAAAGTGTTCTGTTGCTGTACCCAAACCACACCCTGTATGCTTAAATATACACAAATATTCTTGACTCACATTGCCACCTCCGCATATCTGGTTTCATAAGATGGTTGTAAAAGGTTTTGCACCAAGCATTGCCTTACTGATAACCAAGGACATTCTTCAAAAACAGGTGCAGGGTTCTCTTCTGTGCCAGTGCATAAGTGAAAAACGCATCATGCTACTCACATGTATAAAGTGTAATATACAACCCACACATTTCTCATAACAGGATATCTTCACTTTTCCCTTAGGTGCTACACTGGAGTTAAACAAAATGTGGGCGCCAAGAATGAAAAACCGATTGCTTTTCACTGCTTGATGTGTTCTCGGTGGCAAACGATAAATTGTTTCATTCTGTTGTTTTGCATGAGCATTCGGTGGTGTGAAATGTATTTATTTCCATTTGACATGCAATTAGCAAACTCATCAGCCACACAGAGAGCGTATTTGGGAAAATGAATGGTTGTCTAGGGCTATATTTGAGCATTGTGTATGAAATTAAAAAAGATTAGCACATTTGCTTTACTAATAGAGTGTTAACATGGAACTATAAAAATAAATGATGACAATAAATAACTCCAGGGGTCACGTTAGTTTAAAATAAGACAGCCTGCAGCAAGCGCATAATGAGAGAGAATAAAGTTATATGAGCACTGGTGTCTATGTTGTTCTAGAGTATGAAGATTAACACTCAATTCTGAAGAAGTATGGTATACTTATTTTGTAGAATAGTTTCTAGAAAAAAAGTCAAACCAATTGATTTAGTGATGTTGTGTTCAAAGTTGATCAGCGTACCATTAGCATGCCACAAGTACAAACTCATGTTCAATCAACAGCAAAGAAGCAAATACGAGCAAAGACAAGAGATATGTTATGTATGACAGCCATAGAGATCATTTATCTTTATTTCAGTTCCTAAATGTCATACCTCACTGCTACCACATAGCAGCAGTTGATAACAAACCTCATTAACCACCATGTCTACATCATAAAAGCCTTCCAGACCAGGATGACAGGGGTCTCCGAGAGCCTGTCCGCACAGCACTGTTTCTCTGCTTCACTGTAAGCTGCAGCAGGGGAAGGAAGGCAGGGAAGGTTGGCTGGGTTGGTTAGGGATTGCAGGTAAGGTTTTTGTTCATTTGGGACAGGGAGGAGAGTCTGTGTTATGGATGGTTCCCCCATTACTACTCCTCTGCCCCGGCCTAGGAGTTGAAAGCAGGAGAAGGTGATTTTGGGGCCATGCATAACATATTATAGATGGGTAAAAAGTGAATCACTGGGGTGTTTTTCAGCTCTCGTTGTCTATTTGATCTCGCCCAGAACCCCTCAGTGAAAAACAGCCCCATAATTCACTATTACCCATTTGTAATTCTATATGGTTCTAAAAGTGCTTTTTCATTGATGATCCTTTAGTGTGTGTGTTTTTTGGGTTAATGGGTGACAGGATGCATATGAAAATGAATGGATGAGTGAGAGCATAAATGGAAGAATATGTTAGGGTCTTAGTGTAACACTGCACGACTGACTTGGTGAATGAAGGGCTGAATGGATAAGTGTGCTTATGGATGAGTGATGGAGCAACGATATAGGGAAGGGTGAGCAGCAGTATTAGGGGCAGAGAGTAGCTTAACACCATTAACAGGATCGCTAATACCTCCAGCTCCCTTACCTCAGTCATTGATGCACTCCTTAATGCTTTCATTCACTTTCTAGCCATTCATCCAACTATATACCTATGTATTCATCCAGGTGTTAACTTATCTATTGCTTTAACCATGATCTTATTAATTCAACCAAAAACTCACACATTCCTTGATTTAACATCATATCATGTAGATAAACATCACTTAACTGTTAATCCATCCATGCATTCATTCAGAGGGCAGGTTTCTCTTTAGAAGATTCACTATTTGGAGAAAGAATCCTAAAAGTCATAACATTTTCCAATTGTATGACAAACAAGAGCAACCTAATAAGTCAATAGTTCCTCTGGAACTAATTTTAGAAGTAGAAGATATACAAATGCTGATCGATTGATTAATTGGCACCAGGTTAGAAACATTTACCTTAATTTAATGAACAAAACATAACCATAGTGACTAAAATCCAAAAACCAGAACCGGAGTTATGAATTTATAAAGAATATCTCCAAATATAGTGCTTAAAAGCATAACGTGCCAACTAGGGTTATCTGGTTGCACTTGACCGGATCAATCCAAACGTTCAGGTTGACCGCAATGGAGCACGGGTCCTACACAGGGACCAACCTTGTCCACTGAAAAAGTACCTTGTTGGTCCATCAATGCGTTCAGATGCGTAGAACAGAGGAGGTGATGCGTCGTCATCATTCCCTCTGGATGTACGAGATGCGTCGGTTATGAGTCACGCAAATCAAGATGCGTCAGCTTCTTTCGATGTAGGTGATTCGTCATCATTTAGCTGTGCAGCTGGCGATGTGATGTCCTCGAAGCAGGCGATGCGTTGGCGCTGAAGGAGACGCGTCAGTTCAGACCAGCGCAACAACGTTGATGTGTGGATTTTGTTAAATGCAGAAAAGAAAACCACTTCTAAGGGCCCAGGACTGCATTGCCACCACTTGGCAGGGCAAGACTCATAGTTGGTTCAGTTGTTGTAGCAGGGTTGCTGGAAGTCTTTGATGTCACTGAGACTTCAGAATATGAGGCAAACCGGCAAGCCCTTGGAGTCACTTTGGTTCTGGGTTGTGGAGATACAGGTACAGTCCTTCTCACTCCCAGGCAAGGAGGGCAGCAGACAGCAGGACAGACTTAGCAGAGCAGAGCAGGAGTCCAGCAAGGTCCATCAGAGTCCAGCAGAGTGACAGTCCTTTCAGCAGGACACAAGTCCTTTGGTAAGGTGGTTCTGAGTGGCAAAGTAAAAATCACTCTAGAGCTTGCGTTTCCCTTGTGTCACCTTCTGTGAATCATGGACAACACAAACCCTTGACAAATCTCACCCTTATATTTTAGAAATGTTACTGCAAAGAGAGAGAGAGGTAGTGTTAAGCGAATTAGAATAGTTATGTTGAATTTGATGTATGCTAACTTGAACTTAATTCTTATTGTAGGTTGTGTTTGCATCAGGTCTATGTCATTTTATTTTAAATAAAAGTAAAGAAAACATTCTAAAAAAGATTAAACATTATATATTGAAGCTAATTACATAGCATGTTTTGTTTACATCTATGAAAATAACACAATTTGTTTTTGCGTTGCGTTTTTAAAATAGTGAACTGGAGAAGCTAAAAGAAAAGAGAAGATAGAATTTAAAAGAAGACAATTTTTCAAAACAAGTGAAGAAATATAGAATGAGCAGAATCTGAAAATAAAAGAAGAAGACGGATTAAGAAGAAACAAAGATTAGGAAGAAAAAAAGATTTTTTTTAAACTAAATGTTTATATATTTTTGTGAATTATATTTTTTGCAATGAAGACATTGCAGTGCAGGGGTTTGCTTCAGCTTTAATGTGGATTATTGGACTAAGTGATTCTTGGTGATATGAAATTAGAAGAATGTTACTAAGGGCAGAAAAAAAGAAAATAACTCTGAATAAGTCATATTTTAATCATTATAATGTTTATCTTTAAGAAGAAGCCAATTTAAAATGTGTTCTGGATATCAAAACGGGTAAGTAATTCAAAGAAGCATTTCTAGTTAGTAGTGTAAAATATATGCGTTGTTTTCCAGATAGTCTGCAGTCCTGACTAATATATTCTTGTAATTTAGATAACAGGTTTTTAGGCTTTATTTTTACTTCTTTTAGATATTTGAGGGTGCATGCTACCAGGTAAATGTAAAATTACCACAATATGTACAGTGGGTGCTACAATAAACAATACATAAAAACGGAAAGGAAATCTCTTCAAGGATGTCAATGAATGTTCAGCCTTTTAGTTTATTCTTTAGGTTTCATTGATAGGAAGAAAAACCAGCCGACATGTGTTTCGTCGCGTGTGGAAATTACTTCTGCGACTTCCTCAGGGCTGGGAAGGGATACAAGGGAAATAGGTGATAAATGCATCATAAAACTTCATTGCAATGATTTTCTTTAAAAGGCAATTTCCAGAAAAAAGCTCATATGTCAAATACAAGTGGAAACCCACAACACCCAGAGCTGAGATAATCTTATCCTCTAGATGGTGCTCAAATCACATTATAAAACTTCAGAAAAAATGACAGCCAGTGTTAGGATGGTGGACGTGTAAATCTGGAATATAAACCGAATCCTGACTAAATAACACAATTGTACATCCAAAGAAGTGAGTGTTGCATAGGTGGAGGTGCATTCCAAGAAAGTGGAAAGAGTCCCGACTGTGAGTGTGAGACTGTTCCCACACGAAATAACAGAATTATATAAAGAAAAAAACAAGAAAATCTAAATCAATTAAATAGATTGAATTGAACATGGTGTCTATAATACCTGTATACAGATGAAGAGTATTCTGATTGTCTGTGAATATAAACAGGGGAAACAAAAAATAGAAAGGGGGAAGTGAACAAATATCAACATAAAAAGGTGTGAGCTTAAATATAAGAAGAATAAAAAGAGCGTTATATAAAGGGTGAAAGCGCACAAAGTAGTTATGCTCTAAGTGAAAAGCTTGGTCGAGCGAGGTGAAAGGCCAACGGTACAGATAAAAAAGGATGAAGAAGAGGTTATATCGAGAAAAACGGAACGATGGAGCTTACCGCTCAGCCGGTGATAATTCCAACCCGGCTGGGCAAACAAACCACCAGTCAGGGATAAGTCTGTTCATTTAGGACGTATCTGGCAGTGTGAAGACAAGAAAGGAAATGCCTATGAGACCCAATATATATAAGAAACCTTGACATACACTCAAACTATTAGGTAATTAAAGCCAAGACGCTAAACTAGTCGACAGGAAAAAAGAAATAAATGCTCACCAAAATTGCGGTAATGATGCATATCCCGCATCCAAGGGGTAAAAAATGACAATATCTCTACAAATTGGCGATTGTCACATCAGGTCTCGATGGACCAACTGCGTGTCGGGATGCCGTGAGGGGGTTGGAAAAACCGGCAAGGTAATACCAGCGTTAAAATAGATCTGAAAACAGATCAATCAGGTATTCGTTAGAAGGTCGCGTTCAAAGGTATCTGTAATCTTAACAATAAGTAGGGCAAACCATACTGCTATAAAATCTTACCTCAAGGCGAGTGTGCCCGGGGAGCCCCTCTGGCAGATCACTGTGTTCCAAGTTGTGGACACGTGATCGGGACACCGGAAGTGAATTTATACTATCGGAGGTAGAACCTCTCGAAAACTGGATGCTAGAACGTCAACCCTCCATCGCTTAAAGCAAAGCAATGGAGAATTTTAGAAGAAAGACTAGGGAAATACTCCATATTAAACTGAGAGTCACAGAATAGTGTAGAGACGAGGTTCAGAATATGGATTAAAATTAAAAGGGTAATCACTCTTTTAGTAAATATGTACAGGCAGGACTTCTTAATCAAAACATAAATGCCTGCATAATATTGCTTATGAAGGATGGTGGCATATATCCAAGACCAATATAAAGAAGGAGCTTTAAAAACACTGATAGTGCAAAAAAAACTAGAGATATATCAAAACGAGTTCATACAAAGATAACAGAGGGAATAGGACCGTAAAAGTAAAGTATGAACCACCAATTAGTTCGTGGTTAGATACATGCTCACGTGTGCAGTGCCGAAATAGTGTATCCCAGGTGAATATAGCTATCTCCATTTCAATCTTATATATAACATTGAAAGTTTACATTTATCAGTACATGCCAAAGATATGAGCACATTACAGAATTCTGAACAGAAACCGAGAATCAGGTTAGTGTGTTCCATGTGAATAGAGTTAGCTCTATTATCAGCTATACATATGCATAAATTAGATACAAACACATAACTGATTTATAAATTCTACTTATAGGACACAGAATATCATATGGTTCAAACCTATGTTGAAAATAATTGTTAATACATATAGGACAAAAAACCATGTCAATCTTGCGATACATATAAAACACATGAAGCATGTCTTGCGACCAATTGTATATGGTCTAAATAAGGCATATACATTCTAGTGTTCAAATTAATTATGTCTAATCTGAGTGCACGTCACGTTATAAAACAATTTTATCTCTATTATCTTTGATACACATGTAACACGGCATATTGCATTGTTTCACAGGGCTGAGAAAATATTATACAGACTAGATTATATGGGTGCCTATTTCTTGGAAATACCACCAGGGACCTGATGAAAGTCTGTGGTGGCCCAGTTAGTCACCTAAAAAGTATTGCATTTCGTGATCATAATTAAGGCCAAATTCTACTGTATGCAAACGCATAATCCACATAGCTTCTGTCCTTCTAAGTCTGAGTTCTCTGTTGCCCCCACGAACGTTGGGCTGTGTCACATCAATACCAAAAAAGGACACAATCTTCTCCATTACCTGTGAAGGACATGTAGCTGTATGTAATGCTACCGGGTACTTAGGATCCTGTTTATGTATGGCTCGGATGTGTTCTGTGATTCTCTCTCTCAATGGTCTGATAGTACTTCCAACATAGATTTTTTTGCACTTACACTCTATGACGTATACTACGAATCTAGTGGTACTTGTGATGTTACACCTGATGTCATACTTCCTTCCATCAAAATCTGTGAAATGTTTAGTGCCATGCTTCGCCCACCTGCAAAGCCCACAAGAACCGCACTTGTAGAAACCCAGAGTATGTGGTCTCAACCAGGTAGCCCCCGTTGTTCCATGTGGGATGGTGGGGCTAAGTCTATTTCTTAGAGTTTTGCCCCTCCTGAAAGTAATCTGTGGATAGTTAGCAATGTATTCTTCTAAGGACTTATCTGATTGTAAGATGCCCCAATGTCTTGTGAAAGTTCTCCTTACATGATTACTTTCAGGAGGGGCAAAACTCTAAGAAATAGACTTAGCCCCACCATCCCACATGGAACAATGGGGGCTACCTGGTTGAGACCACATACTCTGGGTTTCTACAAGTGCGGTTCTTGTGGGCTTTGCAGGTGGGCGAAGCATGGCACTAAACATTTCACAGATTTTGATGGAAGGAAGTATGACATCAGGTGTAACATCACATGTACCACTAGATTCGTAGTATACGTCATAGAGTGTAAGTGCAAAAAAATCTATGTTGGAAGTACTATCAGACCATTGAGAGAGAGAATCACAGAACACATCCGAGCCATACATAAACAGGATCCTAAGTACCCGGTAGCATTACATACAGCTACATGTCCTTCACAGGGAATGGAGAAGATTGTGTCCTTTTTTGGTATTGATGTGACACAGCCCAACATTCGTGGGGGCAACAGAGAACTCAGACTTAGAAGGACAGAAGCTATGTGGATTATGCGTTTGCATACAGTAGAATTTGGCCTTAATTATGATCACGAAATGCAATACTTTTAGGTGACTAACTGGGCCACCACAGACGTTCATCAGGTCCCTGGTGGTATTTCCAAGAAATAGGCAACCATATAATCTAGTCTGTATAATATTTTCTCAGCCCTGTGAAACAATGCAATATGCCGTGTTACATGTGTATCAAAGATAATAGAGATAAAATTGTTTTATAACGTGACGTGCACTCAGATTAGACATAATTAATTTGAACACTAGAATGTATATGCCTTATTTAGACCATATACAATTGGTCGCAAGACATGCTTCATGTGTTTTATATGTATCGCAAGAATGACATGGTTTTTTGTCCTATATGTATTAACAATTATTTTCAACATAGGTTTGAACCTAATGATATTCTGTGTACTATAAGTAGAATTTATAAATCAGTTATGTGTTTGTATCTAATTTATGCATATGAATAGCTGATAATAGAGCTAACTCTATTCACATGGAACACACTAACCTGATTCTCGGTTTCTGTTCAGAATTATGTTATGTGCTCATATCTTTGGCATGTACTGATAAATGTAAACTTTCAATGTTATATATAAGATTGAAATGGAGATAGCTATATTCACCTGGGATACACTATTTCGGCACTGCACACGTGAGCATGTATCTAACCACGAACTAATTGGTGGTTCATACTTTACTTTTACGGTCCTATTCCTCTGTTATCTTTGTATGAACTCGTTTTGATATATCTCTAGTTTTTTTGCACTATCAGTGTTTTTAAAGCTCCTTCTTTATATTGGTCTTGGATATATGCCACCATCCTTCATAAGCAATATTATGCAGGCATTTATGTTTTGATTAAGAAGTCCTGCCTGTACATATTTACTAAAAGAGTGATTACCCTTTAATTTTAATCCATATTCTGAACCTCGTCTCTACCCTATTCTGTGACTCTCAGTTTAATATGGAGTATTTCCTAGTCTTTCTAAAATTCTCCATTGCTTTGCTTTAAGCGATGGAGGGTTGACGTTCTAGCATCCAGTTTTCGAGAGGTTCTACCTCCGATAGTATAAATTCACTTCCGGTGTCCAGATCACGTGTCCACAACTTGGAACACAGTGATCTGCCAGAGGGGCTCCCCGGGTGCACTCGCCTTGAGGTAAGAGTTTATAGCAGTATGGTTTGCCCTACTTATTGTTAAGATTACAGATACCTTTGAACGCGACCTTCTAATGAATACCTGATTGATCTGTTTTCAGATCTATTTTAACGCTGGTATTACCTTGCCGGTTTTTCCAACCCTCACAGCATCCCGACACGCAGTTGGTCCATCGAGACCTGATGTGACAATCGCCAATTTGTAGAGATATTGTCATTTTTTACTCCTTGGATGCGGGATATGCATCATTACCGTAATTTTGGTGAGCATTTATTTCTTTTTTCATGTCGACTAGTTTAGCGTCTTGGCTTTAATTACCTAATAGTTTGAGTGTATGTCAAGGTTTCTATATATATTGGGTCTCATAGGCATTTCCTTTCTTGTCTTCACACTGCCAGATACGTCCTAAATGAACAGACTTATCCCTGACTGGTGGTTTGTTTGCCCAGCCGGGTTGGAATTATCACCGGCTGAGCGGTAAGCTCCATCGTTCCGTTTTTCTTGATATAACCTCTTCTTCATCCTTTTTTATCTGTACCGTTGGCCTTTCACCTCGCTCGACCAAGCTTTTCACTTAGTGCATAACTACTTTGTGCGCTTTCACCCTTTATATAACCCTCTTTTTATTCTTCTTATATTTAAGCTCACACCTTTTTATGTTGATATTTGTTCAGTTCCCCCTTTCTATTTTTCGTTTCCCCTGTTTATATTCACAGACAATCAGAATACTCTTCATCTGTATACAGGTATTATAGACACCATGTTCAATTCAATCTATTTAATTGATTTAGATTTTCTTGTTTTTTTTGTTATATAATTCTGTTATTTCGTGTGGGAACAGTCTCACACTCACAGTCGGGACTCTTTCCACTTTCTTGGAATGCACCTCCACATATGCAACACTCACTTCTTTGGATGTACAATTGTGTTATTTAGTCAGGATTCGGTTTATATTCCAGATTTGCACGTCCACCATCCTAACACTGGCTGTCATTTTTTCTGAAGTTTTATAATGTGATTTGAGCACCATCTAGAGGATAAGATTATCTCACCTCTGGGTGTTGTGGGTTTCCACTTGTATTTGACATATGAGCTTTTTTCTGGAAATTGCCTTTTAAAGAAAATCATTGCAATGAAGTTTTATGATGCATTTATCACCTATTTCCCTTGTATCCCTTTCCAGCCCTGAGGAAGTCGCGGAAGTAATTTCCACACGCGACGAAACACGTGTCGGCTGGTTTTTCTTCCTATCAATGAAACCTAAAGACTAAACTAAAAGGCTGAACATTCATTGACATCCTTGAAGAGATTTCCTTTCCGTTTTTATGTATTCTTTATTGTAGCACCCACTGTAGATTTGTGGTAATTTTACATTTATGTGTGCCTAGGTTTCCGTTTGGTCTGTTCGGTGAGGGTTTTTTAACCCACACATAATTGGGGGGTTACAGGGTTTATCCCCTCTCCTAGTTGCACCATACTGATTATATTTTGAGCTTGCTATTTGTGCGTATATATAGGGCAGAGCGCCTAGGTTCTTTCCCTGACTACTAAAACCCTTTCTCTAGAATTTGATTGCTACCAGATAAATGTTGTACTTGTCTCATTTCCTGAAAACGTTGCTCCTGTTTCAACATTTTTAAGAAATGGTACGAGTTTGACTTTTGACAGTTGAATTATTGAAAGAGTTATGCCAACCCTCCATGGCATTATTTGTTGTTGTCCCTCCTTCCAAACACGTATTATTTACAAATTACCTGAAGATACCTGGGGCTGTATTTCATAAAGTGCCCACTTTCTGTGCCCGGGGCACTTTATTATTACAAAAGGGGCCACAGACGCATACACAACCTCTTTTGCCATTTTGTAGTACAGAACACACCGGTTGTTAGACTTGGCTTTTTCAGCGGGTTAACCCCAGACTTTTTGCTTATTGGCCTCCTGTTTTTGACCCTGTTTTTGTTGGTTTTAGGACTCGGGGCACTTTGCCAATGCTATTCAATGCTAAAGTGCATATGCTCTCCTGGTAAATTGTAATTATGGATTGGTGTTTCCATATTTGGCTTATTTGTTTTACTACTAAGTTCCTAGTACAGTGCACTGTGTGTGACAGGGCCTGTAAATCAAATGCTGCTAGTGGGCCTGCAGCACTGATTGTGCCACCCACACGAGGAGCCTTTCAAAGCGTTCCCAGACCTGCCACTACAGTGTCTGTGCGCAGCTTTTACTGCCATGTCGACCTGGCAAGTGCACCCACCTGCTTGGCCCTAACCTTCAGTTTTATTACATGTGAGTCACCCTTAAGGAAGGCACAAGGTTTCCCTGTGGACAGGGTGCAGTGTATGTGAAAAGTAGGACATGTACTGGTGTATGTGACATGTCCTGATAGTGAAATACAGTGTATTTCGTTTTTCACTATTGAAAGGCTATCTGTCACATAGGATAGAATGAGAGATACTTTGTAACATCTTACAAGTATAACTTCCCTTTGGAACGAGATATAGAAATGGAGTTTAGTATGCCTGAACTCAGAACGTAAAAATGCATCTTTTAGTAAATATGATTTTTATGTTATGTTTGAAAATACCACTTTTAGAAAGTGGGTATTTTCTTGCTTAGCTATCCTGTGGGCCTCCGCTGGGTTGTTGATTGACTGTCTGGCTTTGGAGCGAGAGGGGCTGGGGATGTGCATTCAACTGGGGGGCCAAGGTGTATCCTACCTTTCCTGAATGAGTCAGGGCTAAGCTGAATAGACCTGGTCTGCATTTAGAGTGGTGGGAGGAGATTTCTCTAGCACCTGAATAGGCCTGGTCTGCATTTAGAGTGGTGGGAGGAGATTTCCCTTGCACCTGAAAGGGCCTGGTCTGCCTTGGACAATGATGTCTCCACCTTCTGCCGGGAAGCTGGACCAGAGAGGACAGAACTGGTTTGGATTGAGCACAGACACTTTCTGCCAAAAAGAAAAAGAGAAACTGAGTATAAATATTGGGGCCTAGACCCCAGAACTTTAGATTACTGCTGAACTAAGGAACTTGCCAGGAAGAAGAGCTGGAAAAGCTCTCAAGAGGAACTGCCACTTTGCTGTGTGCTCTGCTGTGTTGGCCTGCTGCTTGCTGCTTCTGTCTTGGGCAGGAAAAGGACTGGATTGTACTTCCGTCATCCTGCTGTTAGAGTTTTCTCCATGGGCTTGAAGTAGAGCTTGCCTCCTGTTGAAAGTCTCAGGGACATAAAAGACTCCAGAGAACTTGCTTGGATCAAGGAATGTGCCATGAAGAAGAGTGGGAAGAACTGCCAGGAGGAGAACTGCCCCTCTGATGTATTGTTGCTTTGCTGGATTGGCCTGCAGTTGCCGCTTCTGCCTAGGGCAGTGAAAGGACTGGACTGAACCTTCTTTACTTGTCGCTGAGTATCTCCATGGGCTTGAAATCAAGCTTGCCTCCTGTTCACAAAGTCTCAGGGACAGCAAAGACTTCACTTGCCTCTGGGTACTGCCTCTGGAACCGTGGGTTTCGGATGCCAAATAGGGGGAAAGCAGCCAACACCGTCACCAACACCGCTGCTGGCTCTGTGTCCTGAAGGCACTGCCCCAATTTGCACCGCAACCCTGGTCGCAGCAATGATGATGACCGCTGCTGCCACCTAGCCGCTGCTTGCACCGCGACCTGTGGGCACTGCACTTCGCACCGCCTTGCTTCACTCCGCCACCCTGGTCTCACAACACAGTCTGGCCAACCGAAGCCAGCTCCCATCAACCAGCACTGCTGCATGCACCGTGACCTGCCAGCACCTCAACGAGCACTGCCTCACTCCAAACCGCAGCCCTGGTCTCACCGATGCCAATGGATGACCATCACCGAGCCGTTACCTGCACCGCAACTGGAGGGCACTGCACACCGCTCCGCTACTTCACATTGCTACTGCAACAGTTGCCATGACCGGCCCGCACCAACACGGTCGGCCTGAACCAAAGGTACTGTTTACGAGTCTGCTGACACTAACACCGGTCTGTACCGACGAGGTTTACCGGAACTATTGGATTCTGTTGTTTTCAGCACCACGTAGCCCCGAACGGAGCTACCTGCTTTAAGGAACTGAATTTTAAAGTCATTCTTGCAAAGTGCATATTTTTGATCAATGTATGTTGGTCATTTATAGTTTTGGTCTTGTTTACACAGATAAATATGTGTTATGTTTCTAAAACTGGTGTTGTGCCCTTTTGTAGTGTTTTCACTGTATTACTGTTGGTTATGTGCACATGCTTTACATACTGCCTCTAAGATAAGCCTGACTGCTCATGCCAAGCTACCAAGGGGGTGAGCATGGGTTATTTCAGTAGTGTGTCCCCCTTATCCTGACTAGAGGGAAGGGTCCCTATTTGGGCAAAGGTGCAATCCATTGCCAACTAGAGAACCCCATTTCTAACATTTGTTTTCAGCAGGGAGAGCAGGACTTGCGTTTTCACTTGACCCACATTGATTGATGTACACTACTACCATATCGCAGACCATTACATACCACATACTGTCTTTCCCTGTTTGCCTTCTGTAAATATTGTTGAAAACTGGAACTCTGGTTAGTTGTTGTCCCTGTGAGGCCTTGACAAAATGGAAATCAACTTTTGGCACTTGTACATCTACACAATGAAGGAGCTCCAAGTCTTTTGCAAGGAGAGGGGTTTGCCTGTGAAGAGGAGATCCACAAGGCGGGATCTTGAGACAGCCCTGTTTTGTTATGAGGAAATGCGTTGGGTAACAGCACTACCAGATAACTCTGAGGAGGAGTCTGAGGGGAAGGACCCCCTGCCAGAGTACCAGGAGGGCAGTAGCCCTGAGAAGGAAACATGGGGGAAATATGGGCTTGGGAAGAAAAGAGTAGGATCCAAGCTCGTGATTGGAGACTGAGAGAGAGTTCGACTGGGAACTCAGGAGGGCTGAGGCTAAAAGAGCCTTAGGCCAAGAAAAAGAAAAGTGTGTTGCTCAGGACCTGAGCAGGGTGGAGTCCAGCTCAGATGGTGGCAGCAAAAGTGTTAGGTCCAGTACTGACCAGGGAGATGTAGACACACACACACGCAAATGTGGTGCCCTGCTTCAAGGAGGGGGTTGACATACACCAAGGGTTTCAGGATTGTGAGGTAACTGCAGTGGTGTGCAGTATCCCTGAGATGGATTGGGGAACTGACACAGGAGATCATATTCCTAGTGGTGGGAGGGACACTCCACTGCTTCTAGATGAGAGATGCAGGGAGAGGGGTTCCCCCATGGTAGAAGTCCTGGTATGTGAATGTGGAGACCGCCCAGAAGAGTGTGGGTTGAGCGACAGCAACTGTCAGACACTGTCTCACCAGTCTTGCGAGGGTGATGTGGGGTACTTTCCTGAGGCATTGGATGTTTGGATGAAGGGAGGTTTGGTTGACACATGTGAGGGGCTGTGTAATTTGGATGCTGGAGAGCATATGTTCAGTCCCTGTTTTCCAGAGCTAGGCCAACACTCGGTGGAGTGTGAGTTCTATGACCCCAGGGAGCTCACACTGGAGGCAGACCTTTTGGTGGATTTCAGAGGGTCTGGAGAATCATCTGGGTGTGATCCTGAAAGAGGTGGCTCAGGTTTTCTCCAACCCAGTGAGGTAGGGGCGGTTGGTAGTGACCCAGATAGGTCCCAGTGTAGTGGGATGGGTGAGGGGTCCCATATGTCCCATCTCTGAGTAGAGGGAGAGGGGGTGGGCTGAATCCCAAGGTACCCGAAACCCAGTCCTAGGGCCTGGTTGGTTTCATGAGGGAACACCAGGAGGGGGCATAGTCTATACCAAGAGGCCATTCCTTGAAGGGGATGCCAAAGTATCAGGTGAGCTGGGGGCACTGCTGTAACCAGCATTCCACCAGTTCTGGTGTCTGGCAGCACCACTTCCGTTGGGAGGGTACATGAGTCCAGAGCTAGGTGTGACGGGGATAGACAGTCCCAAGTGGAAGGACCAGTGGGTCAGGGGTTGTCAGCTCTGAGGTCAGAGCACCCCAAGACTGAACCTTTTTGAGGCCACTTCTGCCCTCGGGGGGTCATCACGCACTGTCAAGTGGACAGGAGGTGGGAGACCTGCACCAGGCAGAGTCTCATACAACTCAAGAGGAGTGTGCTTCCCTTGGGGGGGTGGGTGTACTCCCCCAGAAGTCCTGTCTTGCCAGGCACAGGTCCAGCCTAAGGGTACAGACCCTGGCTTGGCAGACCAGGTCTGGGGTGTCCCCCCCTCACCTGGGGGAAAGGCCAACTGCCAACAGTGCCCCTACTGGTTTGTCTTCTGGGAGTACCGCTCCAGGGGGGAGGGTGCAGAGCCCCCAGTAGGAGGACAGGGTGTCAGAAAGCCCACCCCGGTCCCTTGTTCAGCCTCAGCCTACAGACCCTAGGTTGGCAAACCAGTTGCAGGATAGCACCACTTAACTGGTGGGAAGATTGTGCAGGATGGCTGGCCCAGTTGCCCTGACAATTCTAGAGCCTGGGGGTACATATCCACAGTAGAGGGCACAGGACCCTAGCGGGGAAGACAGGGTGTGATTGAGCCCACCCCAGTGTCCTGGCCAGCCGCAGGGTACGGACCCTGGGCTGGTGGGTCAGTGTCAGGATGCCATACCTGATCTGACAGGAGGGAGAGTGGACAAACGGTGTCAAGCATCTGGGGCTACTGTTCCCCACTCTCTAATGCCACAGAGGTTAGAGAGCCCTGAGAGGAATGAGGCCTGGCTCTCGTCACTGCCAGCTGTCAGTGGCCACTGTGGCTTGCTGTCTTGGTGGACAGGGCTGCCCCTGGGGAGGGAGCCAGAGTCACACCAAGGGGTGGACTGGGCCACACCACTGTGCTGTCCATGTGAGTACTGTCTGCCTACTGGGTCACACCTGTGAGAAAGCTAAGGTTTGGTGGTGCACAGATGGTGTCCACAGGTGAGGAGAAGGGTTCCCCATGGGTTAGCTTAGTGGGCCCTGAGAGTATGGACAGAGGGATCCAACTGGGTTCAGCAAGGCGTAGAACCAGAACGTGCCCCCGCTGTTGTAGGCCAGGTCTATGTTCTATTGCCCTCAGCAGGGAAGTCCATCAAGGGATCGATTAGTCTACCCTGGCTTTAGGCTGGTAGGGGGTTGTGTTAGACTTGACTTTTTCAGCGGGTTTACCTCCAGACTTTTTGCTTTTTGGCCTCCTGTTTTTTACCTTGTTTTTGTTGGTTTTAGGACTCTGGGCACTTTACCACTGCTATTCAGTGCTAAAGGGCATATGCTCTCCTGGTAAATTGTTATTATGGATTGGTGTTTCCATAATTGGCTTATTTGATTTACTACTAAGTCCCTAGTACAGTGCACTGTGTGTGCCAGGGCCTGCAAATCAAATGCTGCTAGTGGGCCTGCAGCACTGATTGTACCATCCACACAAGCAGCCTCTCAAAGGGTTCTCAGACCTGCCACTGCAGTGTCTGCACGCAATTTTTACTGTCATGTCGCTCTGGCAAGTGCCCCCACTTGCCAGGCCCTAACCTTCCCTTTTATCACATGTGAGTCACCTGTAAGGTAGGCCCAAGGTACCCCTGTGGGCAGGGTGAAGTGTATGTGAAAGGTGGGACATGTACTGGTGTATGTGACATCTCCTGATAGTGAAATACAGTGTATTTCGTTTTTCACTATTGAAAGGCTATCTGTCTCATAGGATAGAATGGGAGGTACTTTGTAACATTTTACAAGTATAACTTCCCATTTGGATGAGATACAGAAATGGAGTTTAGTATGCCTGAACTCAGAATGTAAAAATGCATCTTTTAGTAAAGATGATTTTTAAGTTGTGTGTTTGAAAATACCACTTTTAGAAAGTGGGCATTTTCTTGCTTAGCCATCCTGGGTGCCTCTGCTTGTTTGTGGATTGACTGTCTGGCTTTGGAGTGAGAGTGGCTGGGGATGTGCATTCACTGTAGACAGCCACTGGGGGGGGGTCGAGGTGTGTCCTGCCTTTCCTGGATGAGTCAGGGCTGGGCTCAGTAGACCTGGTCTGCACTTAGAGTGGTGGGAGGAGATTTCCCTAGCACCTGAATAGGCCTGGTCTGCATTTAGAGTGGTTGGAGGAGATTTCCCTTGCACCTGAATGGGCCTGGTCTGCCTTGGACTATGCTGTCTCCACCTCCTGCCGGAATGTTGGACCAGAGAGGACAGAACCGGTTTGGGCTAAGCACAGACACTATATGCCCAAAAGAAATGAGAGAAACTGAGTATAAATATTGGGGCCCAGACCCCAGAACTTTAGGTAACTGACTAGAAGGAAGGGTCCTTTTTTGGACAAAGGTGCAAACCATTGCCAACTAGAGACCCCCATTTCTAACATTGGTGCACATATAGATTGGGGGTGGGTGGGGCTCGCGGAGTTGCATAAAAACTCCATGGAATTCCACAGAGTTCCACAAGCGGGCGAAGTTGCTCCACTCGCCCACCCAAATCCAGCCAGCGCTCAGCAAAGATAGCTTCTATGGTCTCCAGCTCCCTACTGTACAGCATGCTGCCTGCAATGTGTCACTCTCATCCATCTGCGGTGAGTGCTGATGCAATTCTTAGGTGCTTGTGAGTCAAACTTTAGCAGCAACTTCTGAACGTGGTGGGTCTCCTCCTGCAGAGCACATCCCCAGACACACAGCTCAGCTACTGGCACTGAGAGCACCTGCAGCTTTGTTGAGAGATATATAACACAGAACAGTACTGACATCCCGAGGAGCAAAGCACTTACAGATACGGGTGGTAGACAATAATATTTCTGCAAATACTAGAAAGTAAACAAACGTATCCTATTTATGTAACGCAGCCACACAAACGTTTACTACCTCCCCTCGCACCCACATTTCCCCATAAAATATACTGAAGGGTGGCACAGTGGCAATGTACGTTTGGGAAGCCGGGCAATTTTGCTATGCAAGCACAAGGACTTGCATAATCTCAACACATTCTGTGTGGCACACAACACTCAATCAAACAATAGGCATAGTGCACCCTTCAAAAATCATTTAAAGACACTGTTTGTCACTCACAGTTTTCCCTCTCTTGCCCCGGCTTCAGACCTCTTCCCTCTCTCCGCCGCATCAATTTCCTCCCCAAGAATCTTGCATCCGTGAAGCTTCAGAGCCGCTGTGTCCACTTCCGGCATTCTTATTTCTTTCGGTTTGAGCTTCTATCCTGACGTAACTTTATTGCGATGGCCGCAAATTTGGGAATTGGAATACAGCATGATAAGGTCTGCCACACTGGGGAGTTTTTAAGGTGATTTTGGGGAGTAGAGCCTACAACATATGTGACAATGGATAGTTGCAAAGCGTGCCGGTGAACTCTGCTTTTTTAATAACTCCACACTTTGCTTGGAGTGTGGAGTGCCAAAACTCAATGAACTCCACCAGAGGAACAGAGTTCACCGCCCACCGTTAATATAGATCCAGTTCCTAAATTAGCAAGGGGGTATGGACCCATGCTAAGTAGGGAAACACTTTACCTCTGCACACTATATTATGGATGCAGGCTCAGACGCAAAGGGGCCATCAGGAGGTGCACTAACTGTGCATCACATAGAGGACAAAGGGTTTCATGGACCCCCCAGACATCCTCTGCAGGCAGGTGCAGCATCTGCCTACAGGGGATCTCTGTTGCATGTACCATGAAAGACCGACTGGCTGCTAAACCTTTGAATAATGCTGTGCCTCAAGGGCAGTTGGGAGTGCATGGCTGCCCCGGTGGCAACATATCATCTTTTATAGGGTGCACAGTATGTTAAATGTGGCTATGGCTCAAACAGGGACAGTGCAGGACTCTGTGTTTAGACTTGAGTTCATCCCTCAGATCTGGAGTAGCATAATTTTGACTATATCCTTTTGCGTTTGGCTAGGCCATATATATAAACTTATCTTTGGCCTTATGTACTCGTGTGATGCAATAATATTAATCAGATATGGTGCACTAAAGGTTTAGGGGTGCATTTATTGACTGTTTGAAACATATGTGTGTATATTAACATTTTGCCTTGTCAGAAACATCTGGATTGCTGACATTAATCTTTTATAGGGTTAGATTGTAAGGTGGTGTGCTAAAATACATTTAATGCAGTGCATTCACCAGGGATTAGTGAGGATGAATGATGTATGTGTTTAATGCTTTCTTTATAAATTGTACCCAGTTGTCGTTTTTGGTTAATAATACATGTAATAGTTTTATGTACCACATATAAGACAGAGTACAGTATCATTTATTGGATTATATGTAGGTTGTAGAATTAGTATGCATTTGAAAGAGATTGTTAAGTGAGCTTGATTGTGGACCTTAAGCCTGCAGTTGAGAGATCTAATACTAACGTGAAAGTTTTTCTCCTCCTCTGCAGGTGCATACCAAAGGCAATCATTAATTAGTATAAAGCACATACTATTTCAGAGATAGAGAGGCAGGAAGAACAGGCAAGATCCAATTATTTTAATGAAGAACAAAGCGAGTGTTACCAGTTGGTACTATCAGATGAAGGGAAGAATCCAAGGACACCTTGGAAGCGGGGACTGGAATATGGGAGCAGGGTTCATGGTGTTAAATTCTTCCTTGGGAACTCGAAAAGTACTATGATGTGTAGGAGGTCATATTTCTCGAATGGTCTTTGTGCATTTTAATTAGTGAACCCATCTTCGGTTTTGTCAGATTTCCTTTAGATTTAGGGAGGCACGGAGCTCTCTTGTCATCTCTGTTTGTGTGGCTTTAGGATATTCATGACTCCTTACCTATAGAACTTCTACAGAGGTTCTGATGCTGATGCCTTTCTTGCTTCCATGATTTAATAGGGTGTCCCCGATCCTTAGCGTAGTGCAGAGTTTAACAGTTGTTGAAAATCTTTTCCATGGATGGGGAGAAGGATCTAAACCCTTCGTTTAGTCATCCAGGGCCAGATGTACGATGGATTTTTGCATGCGCAAATGGGTTTTAGACCAGTTTGCGCATGCAAAAATCCTGTTGGCCATGTACAAACCCTATTTTGCGACTCGCAAAAATTTGCGACTCGCAAAATAGTGTTTTGCGACTCGCTTTTAGGAAGGGGCGTTCCCTTCCTAATAGCGACCCCAAATGCCATTTATGACTGTTTTGCGACCGCAATTGCGGTCGCAAAACAGTCGCAGTTTACCACTCTTCACAGAAGAGTGGTAAACCACTCGCAAACGGGAAGGGATCCCCAGGGGACCCCTTCCCCTTTGTGACTGGCTCTAAAAATATTTTTTAAGGGCAGGCAATGGTCCCAGGGACCACTGCCTGACCTTAAAAAAATGAAACTGAAAAGTTTCTTTTTTCTTTTTTAAATGCACCCTGTTTTCCTTTAAGGAAAACAGGCTGCATTTAAAAATAAAAAACTGCTTTATTTAACCCCTTGGCCGCGGCGGTAATTCCGCCGCGGCACTGGGGAGGTGGGGGGTGAGTGCGGCACCGCCATGCTCATGATGGAACCACGCCGTCATGAGTCACGGGCGAGCTGTGCTCATGACGGCGTGGTTCCGTCACGACCCCGCCCACTCACTAATTCGCCCGCACAGGCGGGGAATCAGTACCGCGTGGGCGGAGTGGCCGCAGCATGACGGAACCACGCCGTCATGAGCACACGCCGCCCATGGCTCATGACGGCGTGGTTCCGTCATGCGCAGGGAAGGGGTGAAAAGCAGTTCCAGACATGGAGGTCCCTGGGAGTGCCCACCCTTCCCAATGGGGTCGCAAATTGCGACAGCCTCATTAATGTTAATGAGGCATGCAATTTGTGACCCCATTGGGAATAGCTAACAGTGTCTCAGACACTGTTGTACATCCCAATTTGAGACTCGCAAATTGCAAGTCGCTATTGCAACGCAATTTGCGTGTCTCATTTTTTGTATCACTGCCACTGACATTCTCATATGCTCTTTGCTGGCGAGGACCAATATTATACATCGCTTTGGTCTTCCCTTGATAATTTTGTACTTTTACAGTATGCTCTTGAGGCAGATTTATATAGTCTGGGTTTGAGTTTTGTGGTCCTAAAGGTCACACTGTACCTTAAGATTTAAATTGTTGCTAACCAATTTTTTCTTTCAGGCTACTTGAAAGGTCTGTTGACCTGAGTAAATTGGAAGAAACAGCCCAGAGCATTCTCAGATAGTGGCATGCTGAGGATGGTTAGATCCTGAAGTAGAGGGGTTAGAAAACTGTTACTTTAGATTATTTCAGATCCAATCTCAAGTCCCTAGCGTCCATGGTTCGACTTGGAGAATTGGTGTCAGTGATGTTGTAATGGTTCGAGAGCAAGTTGTAACAGCCGACGAGTGAGTATCAGTAGGGTTGTGAATAAGCTGCTTATGCTTAGCTTGCAGCGTTTGTGGCAATTGTGTGGTGTCTTGCGGCAATTGTGTTATATGGTATGATAATGTTTTAGTGTGAGTGTACTTATTGTGGAGAAGTTGTTATTGGCCTAAGATCCCGGAAGATATTAAAAAGTGTGGAGGACACTGTATTGTAATTGTCTGCTGAGGTTTTGTGGGGGTTTGTTGTGGACGTCATCAACAAGCCCAATCAAGATAGGGACATTTATCTTTGTGTAAAAGTGAAGTATAATTAGTGTGACTGACCTTTTGCACAGAGAAAAGCTGCATTGTTCAGAGTGATTCCCAGCTGGACGGGGTTTCATTTGAATGTGTGTTTGTGTTATTTTTGTGTGATTGATTTCTTTTTATTCTTTAGTAAAGCCAACAATAGTTATTTGTTGCTATTGCATTCTATTAGCTGCAAGCATATTGCTGAAGCGTATTGCTAAAAAGAGTTTGTTTGTGAAAAATGTAAAGGAGGGCGTGCTGCTGCGAGGAGTGAGATTGTCATCACAGTATGCCACACTGGGATGGGTCAGTGGTATGAAACTGTGTTGTTATTGCTGTCTACGTCACTTTTAAAGGTTGATGACTTGGAACACGATTTTTAAGTAAAATATTGATTTTGTGTTGCAACAAATACATTTTTGTTAAAAATGGGGGTCTCTGTTTGGCAGAGGTAGGTACCTTTGTCCAAATAGGGACCCTTGCTTCTAGTCAGGGAAAGGAGGATACACACGTTATATAACCCCTGCTCACCCCCTTGGTAGCTTGGCACGAGCAGACAGGCTTCTCCCAAAGACAATGTGTAAAGTATTTGTACCCACACTCACAGTAACACAGTGATAACACCACAAATGGACACCACACTGGTTTAGAAAAATAAAGTATCTTTATCTAAACTTAACAAGACCAAAACAACAAAAATCCAACATACAAGTATTAAGAAAAATGACTTTCAAAAGGATTTAGCAACTGAGTCAATAGAAAACTATGGATGCGTGATTTGTTGCAAAGTACCTGTTGTTGCGACAAAATTCACCAAGCCAAACAGTCGCTGAGAAGCGTAGAAAAACAAAGAGATACGTCGTTCCTGAGACCTTCGTGGATGCGATGCGACAGTTCCACTGTACACAGGGGAGCGATTCGTCAGGTCAGGTCAGTAGGGGGAAGCAATGCGTTGATTTTGAGACGACTCCGATCTGCGGGTGATGCGTCGGGGAAAACTTGCTGCACAGGGACGATGTATGGAAATCTGGGATGCGTCGGCGAACGATGCGGCGGCGTCAAGCAGCACTGCGTCGATTTCTTCAGCCACGATCCCTCGATGTGTCGATTCTTGCAGCGGCGAGAGGCGCTGCGTCGGTTTAAGCAGCGGCGCGGTGATGCATGGAGATTCTTCTCACACCATGGTGTTGCGTTGGAAAAACTGTCGCAAGAAGAGCGATGCGTCGATTTTCTTGTTGTTGCGTTGCTTTCCAGCTCCCAGCAGCAGAAACAACCTCCAGAGGCCCCACACAGTCACAGGCACTCCTGGCAGGTCAGAACTCCCAGCAAGGAAGTTCAAGGGAGCTGGGGGTGAAGTCTTTGTGTTCCTGAGACTTCAAAACAGGAGGCAAGCTCTACTCAAGCCCTTGGAGACTTTCCTCAAGCAGGGGACACAGCACACAGCAAAGTCCTTCTCCTTTCCTAGACAGAAACAGCTACTGCAGGCCAACCCCAGACACACAGCAAATGCAGTGCTTCTCAATTTCTCCAGCTCTTCTCCTTGGCAAAGGTTCCTCTTGATTCCAGAAGTAGTCTAAAAGTCTGGGGTTTTGGGTCTGATACTTATACCCCAAAATGTCTTTGTTCTCTTTGTGCAAGGGGCTTTGAGCCCAGTTCAAACCAGTTCTGGGGGGCACTCTGCAAGTGCACAACAACATCCATTGTCAGTGGGAGCCTTGGCTCCAGACACACCACAGGGGGGCGGAGCCAGCATTGTGGAAGGCAGGCACAGCCCTATTCAGGTACAGGTGCTACTCCTCCTACCACTCCAAATGCAGATCAGGCCTATTCAACCTAGTGCTGACTCATCCAGACTCCTGGAGCCACTGCACCTCCCCAGCCCCTGTCACTCCAAAGCCAGACAGTCAATCCACAAACAGGCAGAGGCACACAGGATGGTTAAACAAGAAAATAGCCACTTTCTAAAAGTGGTATTTTCAAACTCAGAATGTAAAAATCACCTTTCCTAAAAGATGCATCTTTAGATTCTGAGTTCAGGCATAGTAAACTTTATTTTCCTATCTGGTCCCAATGGTAAGTTATATTTATAAGATGTTATAAATTAACTCCCATGCTTTCCTATGGGGACAGATAGCCTTACAATAGTGAAAAACTAAATTGGCAGTATTTCACTATCAGGACATGCCACACACATCAGTGCATGTCCTACCTTTCACATACACTGCACCCTGCCCACAGGGGTACCTTGGGCCTACCTTAGGGGTGACTGACATGTAAGAAAAGTGAAGGTTAGGGCCTGGCAAGTGGGGGCACTTGCCAAGTCGATATGGCAGTTAACAACTGCGCACAGACACTGAGGTGGCAGGTCTGAGTTAACTTTTCATAGCTACTCATGTGGGTGGCACAATCAGTGCTGCAGGGCTACTAGTAGCATTTGATTTACCAGCCCTGGCACACTTAGTGCACTTTACTAGGGACTGACCAGTAAGTCAAATATGCCAATCATGGATAACCAATCATGCTCACAATTTACACAGAGAGCATATGCACTTTAGCACTGATTAGCAGTGGTAAATTGCCCAGAGTCCTAAAACCAACAACAGGTCAGGAAAAATAGGAGGAAGAAGCAAAAGTTTGGGGATAACCCTGCAAAAGGGCCAAGTCCAACAATTTGATTGAAAATAAAATGTTTTAAAGTTGTATGAGATTTGTTTAGAGGAGATGTTCAAATACCTCTTAGGGGGGGAAGCCCCAGCCAAAGACACTGCAGGATATTATATGGTGATAAACATAGGGTTACACACATGTATTTGGCCAGAACAATGGCACAAGATCATTGAGAAGGAAGGTGTACTGGCATTTCCACGCTATGGTACATTTAATCTGAGAATTATTGAAAATTTCAGGAGAATTCTACATGAAATGAAACCACAACCTAGACCCACACAATTCGAAGCGCTTAATGCTTGGAAGCATGCGGCTCACACTAGACAAAAAGAAACATGTCAAGGTTGAGTGAAAAAGGCAGTACGTACTTATGCAGATGCAAGTTGGTATGTAGAACAGAAATGGTGAGGAACTGGCATGATAGATGCCGCAAAATTATACCCATTAATGCAAAGTGGAGATGTGGAAAGAGGGGCCGAAGGGAGAAAGATATTCCAGATCGAAAGATTAAGAGAGTGACACTAGTGACAGTCTTCTAGATGTATTAATGTCCGAGCGATCACCTCTGTAAAATGAGATTCGAACAGAGGGGGGTGGGATCAATGCTGCAGGTGGGAATACTGGATTGCCTATTACACCAGTAAGTACAAGTTCAAATACGATAGGGATTTCTCCTGTGAAGCATGACCAGAACATTATAGGGATCATTACAATAAATCAAAATATGATAGGAGGAAATCCAGGGACTTGTGTCCCTGGGACCTCCTCTGTCTGCACGTTCCCGAATGCACTTACAGCTCCTGTTACCATTGGTTTCTAAATAAAAACCTGGATTCGGGGGAAGCGGGATTCAAAATGTCACTGTCCTGTGACACAACAGGCGTCAGAAGTTACACCCATGAGTCAGAGGGTGGGAGAATTTGTTCCTTTAAGTCCAATTAATGCAAGTTCTCTGTGTGGTGCCAGTACAGACCCATCTGGGCATCAGATTGAATTTGAACCTTTAAGGTCATTCCCGAGGTTACCAGATCTGGGTTCATTTACTTAGGAACCACCTTAAATATGCAGAGTACCGCACCTAAAGTAAAGATAGTATCTAAATTCTGGTCTTAATATTTAGGAACTAGAAGTCTTTTTAAAGTCCTTAATGCTACATTGAATGAGAGTGCGAGTACGGAATTGTGTCAGGGAACTCTTCAGTCCACTTTGAAAGTAAATTTGGTGGAAGTGAGAAAACTGAAGTCGGAATTTGGATGAAATGATAAGTGGCTGTCTCGCATATGATCGAATGGAAATGTATCAGCAGAGTGAACTGTTGTTCATGAGTAAGGTTGTTACTAGGAGAGCAAGACAAGCCCATGACAAATTATCTGAATTATCTCAAAAGAATGTGGTAGATTTGGAGTAGACAAAAGTGTTAGAGAAAAGCCACTAACTCGCTTTTAGTGATCGGGACATGCAATATATGAGAATACCAGGGATGAAGCTGTAAATTCGGGAACTAATTCATAGTATCCGAATTTGGAGTGATTTAGAGAAGTTGGAAGTTTAATGGCCGAAAAGAATGACTCCCAAGAAAACGACAGGAGAACCAACACCTGCCAGAGGGGGGGACAAGGGAGCTACAAGCTTTCCTTTGCAGGAAGTACCTAGTGGAGGTTACATATATGTACCATGGAGTAGTAGTGATCGTGCGTCATTTACAAATGAATTTCCCAAATTAAGGGAGAAGCCTGTGGAGTGGTACAAACAAACTGAGCAGTTTGTGAAAATGTTGACGGTTTTGTGGACTGATTTGAATACCTTGTTGGATATTGTGGTCCCAAGTGATTTGTGGACGGTGTGCAAAATAGCCATGGATTGGCACGAGAGAGCCATCAAGAGATCCTCAGACTAATGGTCCTTCAGCTATAGTGATGAGGACGTATGATCATGTAATGGTGTGGTTGTATTTAAAGGTGCCACCCCAAGGTATTGACTGGGTCAAGATCGATTAGACAACCCCAGGAACCAAAAGATACGATTCATGCATACTATGAGAGAATGTTACAGGCATTCAAACAGTATAGTGTAATGGAAACACTGGAGCCTAAAGATATGGGATATTTTGTGTCCAGGTTTGTGACAGGACTGAGGCCTGAGGTTAGTATGATGACTCAACAGCATTTGATTTGTTGACAGAATAAGTTGGTTGACAATAATTTGCGATATGCTAAATATGAGATTGAAATGAGGCAGAAAAAGGTGAAGAAGAAATTGATGGTGGTACAAATGAAGGCTGCTCAAAGAGGAATTCAAAATCCACCATTTGTAGGGAATGCCCCTCCAACGCAAGGAGTGTCTCAACAGGGAAATCTGGCAATACAAGGTGGAGGTGGAGGTGGATTTCAGTCACAAGGTAGAGGTTGGGGTGTCCATATGATCTGAGTAATAGAATTGATGTAGCTACATTAAAGACGTCTAATCCATGCCACTATTGTAATAGGTTGGGTCAGTGGAAGCAAGAATGTCATCTTACTCTCGGCAATCAGGGACAAAATTCAGGGTTTGTACCACCTCAGAATAGTAATTCTGTGCAGCAACAGAATGTACCCAGACCTAGATCTCAGAAATGTAATGTGCCACAAGCCCCAGTGATGCAAGTTACTCAACCTCCGATGCCACAGCAAACTGCCAATATTCCCAGATTATATTCAAACAAGGTCCCAAATTTGAATCAGAATGCTTCCCTGAATAATAATCTTTTTCAACAATTCCCCATGTTTGAGACAGGTGAACATTTCAGTTTTGGTCAGTCGTTCTGACAGTGCCTGAGGGGGGAGGAAGATTGCATGCTTGGCACAGTCTTGAAGGTAGACCAGAGTGGCCCATTTATAGATGCTGAGGTAAATGGCTGCTATGTATCATTTTCTATTGATACTTGTGCTACCTGTTCTACTATGAGATCAGTGGAAGTTCCAAACCTATCCCTCTCGAGAAAAACTATCCAAGTTGTTGTAGTTACTAATCAACAAATAAAGAACCCCATTACTGAGGAGGCCCCTTTAAAGATAGGACATTTTGTGGATAATCATCAATTTGTAGGTTGTGATTTGAGTCCTGTGAGTTTGTTAGGACGAGATTTGTTTTGCAAACCGAACTGTACCATATACTGTAACCCGAAAAGAATAGAATAACAAATTCATGATGAGGACATTGCCTTTAAGTTGGCAAATCAAAATGTAATTATTGGAATGTGTCCAATGATGACAACAGAAGACTTGCCTTCAGATCTCAGAGATACAGTGAGATCAGAAGTTTGGGATTTTTCAGGGACGGACATTGGACTCATTAATGAATTGAGCCTGTCTGTATACAGAGAAAGCCGAATGCAAAATATCCCAGAACATTGCAGTATAATTTGACCCCTGATAAGATTGCTGGAATAACCCCAGTGATCAAGACAATGATTCAATAAGGGATACTGAAAGAAATCATGGGGAATCCATGTAACTCACCAATTATGGGCCTGTATAAGCCTTGTAGTAAGTACAGCATAGTGCAGGACCTTCGCAAAGTCAATAATATTTTGATTCCCTGTTGTCCCATGGTACCGGATCCTGCTGTAATATTGTTTCAAATTCCATGTGAGGCTGAGTGGCTTACTGTTATTGATTTGTGCCCGGCATTCTTCTCCTTACCCTTGCATGAGGACAGTCAGTTCCTCTTTGCACTCAGGCTCGGGAACTGTGTTTTGGCATGGTCCCGAGTCCCACACAGGTGTACAGAGAGAACCTGTCCCTAAAGAGGTGTTCGGTTTTGAATCCTGCCACTTTGCTACCCTTTCCTGAGAATGACATTGATGATGGTGAGGTGGAGCACGACTGTCTCAATGTCACTGGACTATGCACCAAGCCGAGACCAGGTATATAAGATGAACCACTACCTGATTTTTTTTGGATGGCTCATATTTACGAGATCATGAGAAAAATTTGAGAGCTGCTTATGAGGTCTGTACCATTTTGGGAGTAATGGAAGCTGACTGGTTACAAGGAGTAGTCACGCACAGGTGGCTGAATTGTTTGCTCTTACGCGTGTATGCCATGTTTCAGATTGTTTACAGGTGTCTATATTTACAGATAGTCAGTACGGCTTTGGGGTTGTGCACGACTTCGTACAGTTATGGTCTCAGAGGAGATTTATGATGTCATCAGGATCCCCTATTCCTAATGGTGAACAGGTGAGTAAACTGTTAGGGGCTTTGCAATTGCCTGCGGAAGTTGCGGTTGTTAAATGCTACGCACATTGCAAGGGAGTTGATTATGTGACAGTCGGAAACAGATATGCTGACGGAGTCGCAAGGAACTGCTCTTACAATGCCTGTACATTTAATGGGGAGTATGTCAATGATGGAACAGCCAAGACAAATTAAAAACTTTTGCTCAAAGCAGCTGATTCTCCGGAGGAAGTAAAGAGGTTACAGGAAGAGGTGTCAGAAGCAGAACAGTAGAGATAGGGAAACACAGGTTGTGTTAAAGGAAATGATGAAATATGGGTTTCAGGAGATGGCATACATTGTTGCCAAATAGTTTATTGCCGCCAATGGCTAGACATTACCATGGTCTGACTCTTGTAGGGAAGAATCCTATGGTCATATTTTTTTGCCAAACATGGTTTAATTATGTCACAGATGTGTTGTGTGCCAATGTAGGGGAAAGAACCACAGTGACATTGAGCCACATAGGGAAGTTAGGTGGTCTCTTCAACAGGATACAGATGGACTTTATTGAGATGCTTGTGTGTAACGGGCTGAAATATGTGTTGGTAGTTGTGTACATCTTTTCACGACGGATTTAGTCATATCCCACAAGAAGAAATGATAGTCTCATAGTAGCAAAGTTCTTGTTGAGGGAGTTGATACCAAGGTGCGGCTTCCCTACATCTTTAGAATTGCACCGAGACACGTACTTCAATAACGAGGTGCTGAGGATGCTGTGTGATGCATTGCAGGTGGAACAGAGACTGCATTCTAGTTACCAAACTGAGGCTTCAGATCTGGTGGAGCAAGTCAATGGGACACTGAAATCAAGACTTGCCAAAGTGTGTGCTTCTACATGAAATGGCCGGATGCTTTGCTGTTGGTGTTGATGAGTCTGCACAGCACACCCAATCGTAGGACAGGACTGTCTCCCCATGAGATCATCATGGGAAGGGCAATGAGATTGCCAGCTGTACCTGCAAATGCTCTTGTGAACATTACTGATGATCTGATACTAGATTACTAGAAAGGATCGGCTGACGTGGTGCGTTCTGTGTCTCATCAGGTTGAAGCTGCTAAACCCAGCCACACCAGAAATAGTGCCACCACCTAAGTCCCGGAGACTGGGTGTTGGTGAAGAAGCACGCATAGAAATCGTGCTTGGAGCCTCATTGGCATGGGCCATACCAAGTCATACTGGTGACTACAACTGCTGTGAAGTGGGAAGGTCTCCCCAATTGGATCCATGCTGGTCAAATTAGCAGAGTTCCAAGTCCCCTTGATGAAACAACAGCACCTCTCTCAGAAGAACTAGTTGTGGTTGAGAGATCACAGGAGTAGGTTAGTCCAGCAATAGGGGAACAGTCAGAAATTGAAAACGCACTTGATCGGACTGAGAAGGGTTCTGGAGAGTTGAATGACAAAACTGGTGAAGGAGATGAAAATCCAGTGGTCGTAACAGAGATAGACTGGGACCTTGATGAAGGGCCTAGTGCAAGAGAATCTTGAGGGCCAATAGAAGGACGTTGGCCAAGATGGCAGGAGAGCGGGAGACTGGTTCTGTAAAGAGAAATGTATCTCCCAGATATCTCAGAGGACATAGAGGATTCAGACCGGGTGAAGGAGAAGAAAAGACAACACTCAGGAGGTCAAAGTGAGCGAGAGTGCCCTGTCGAAGGAACTCATCCCCTAAATGGACATATTTTCTTGCAAATGACAGGGAGAACGTGTTCTGGGAATTTTCGGATCACTGTTAAAGTTCAATTGAAACTTTGGAAACTTGATCTCCAGTTCGATCTTACATTTGAACTTCCTTTGGTAACAAGACTGAGTGCCTTGAGACATCTTATCTTAGATGTGACTGAATTTCTCTTTTTGGATGCAAATGAGTTTCCTGTGTTAGTGGATGAACTGAAGCATTTCATACTGGGTCTAGTACTGAATTAATTCGAATCGTTCATTATTACAGACATTTCATTGATTTTGTCGAGGAAAAAGAAGATTCATAAAGACTTAGGGGCATATTTACGTTCCCTGGCGCATCCCTGCAAATCAGCAGGGATGCGCCAGGGAAGATGCGACACGCAAGTTTGCCCTTGCGCCACCGCCGATGCGCCGCATTTACAATGCGGTGCGCCCGTGGCGCACAGAATGGCAGATGTGTGTCGCATCCCCCGACGGAAAGGCGGCGCATTGCTGGAGTCGCGTTGCAAGCGCGACGCAGCTCCAGCAATGCTCGGGGGTGCCCTATCCCTAACATGGTGCGTCAATCCTTACGCCTGCTTCAAGCAGGCGCAGGGTTTTGACGCAGCATGGGCGTAAAAGTGACTCAGTGAAATCTTGTAGATTTCACTGCGTCACTTTTACGTGGCGTACCTGCGAGGGAACGCCCACCCTGCGTGGAACGCCCACATGAAACCTGATGCAGGTTTCATGTGGCGCAGGGGTTTACATCGTGACGCATCTCCCTAGATGCGTCACGTTGTAAATATTGCGCAACGTGGCGCATGGTTTGCGTCGCCGCTGCGTCACATGAGTGATGCAACGGCGGCGCAAAAGTGGCGCAAGGGGCTTGTAAATATGCCCCTTAGTACATAATTTTGTTGCACAATCATCCAAACTTGATATAGGTCAATATTTAGCTGCAGATAGCACAGTGGAATATAAGTCTACTGTTGCTCCTACCACTCCACATTCTTCTGATGGGGCATGCAGTTTTGGGGGGGTTAAGAAATTGCACACAGATGTATCAAGAGGGGATTATACCTCGAATGTTTATTTTAGATTTCTTTATGAGTATATAGACATGATGAATGCTAGAAATTGCTAAGTTTGCACTCAGTTACCCTCTTCTGCTTCAAAGGGAATTATATACCCTTATCTCCCTCTGACATATGGTATTTCCTGTAGTGTTCTATTAAGTATATTTTGTAGAGAAGGCAGTTTGCAATATTATTCTTTGAATTATGATATAGTTCCTCTTATCAAACATTTAAATTAGAATACTTATTTTAAAAGTGCAGCGATTTCAGGAAAATATTTTGTATCCCTCAAGTCACTAGACACTGTGTATGCACATACACATAATTTGACTTGTTCGATGTCAGATGAGGAAAATAATTTTTGGGATTTGGTGGAGGATAGATGGAGAGACTTAAAGTCTCAAACTGAAACTGATAAGGATCTTAAAAAGCACAAGTGGAGTAGGGAAGAAATTGAACACCAGGAAAAAGGAAATTTACTCTCCTCGGTTTTAGATTGGAAACACAAAGGAAAGTGGTGTATACATGTAGATCAGAGTTATAGAGATCTGTTGTTTTTAGGGGAGAGCGAGTGTGAGTGCAATTTTGAAGCGAGAGGGGAATAATCTCGTTTCCTGGAGGTACTGGATCCTGTGTTTCATGGAGTCTACTTTATTTCTGGACAAAATGCATATTTCAAATTGCCACATGGATGGCATGGTACTTGTTATCTTGGTATAGTTTTCCCAAAGATTTATCATGTGGAACATTTTAATGATCACGTAGTGGAGGAGAAATCCAGAACTAAACAAAGTGTTAGTACAGCAGAAATAGTAGTAGGAGATATTTCTGGTGCTATAATCACTTCTATAGGTGAGATTCTGAATGACCTGAGAATTAGAAAGCTGTCAACAATAGTGGATAATTTGGTGACTCGTACCTGCAAATTCCCTATCACTTGTAAATACTGAGATGATTGTGATAAGGTCTATGGTTTTACAGAACCTCCTTGCGTTAGACCTTTTGCTCGAAAAAGAGGTCGGAAGCTGTTGGATGTAGAAAATTCAGCAATGCTGTACTTATATTCCAGAGAAAGTAAGGACCTAGAAAAATATATTAAGAATATCTCTGGGTTATCGAAGAATTTGAATGAGTTGGAAGCGACAGGTGCTTCAGAAGCTATTGGAAATGGGTTTGCTTCGATAGGTCAATGGCTTGTAAGCCTGGGAAGTGGAATTTTGGGCACCATGTTGAAACCTCTTTTGATAATCGCCCTTTGTGTAATATTCGTATTTCTGATCTTTAAGGGATGACAGCATGCACAAGCTAGATAGGGAGTGCAGGGACTGAAGAGAAGGAGAGCATATGTGGAATTAGAAGAATGTCAGAGCAGATACTATGACAATATTAAGCATCTAGAGGAGTTTAGAGGAAAGATATTCAAGACCACAAGGTTTCGATTGGTCTAATCTGACAACAATCTGATTGTAATCTGTGATGACTGATCGCCTTCAGAAGGGGGATTCGAGTAGCATAATTTTGGCTCCATTCTTTTGTGTTTGGCTGGCCATATATATATACTTACCTTTGGCCTTATGTACTTGTGTGATGCAATAATATTAATGAAATATGGTGCGTTACGGGTATAGGACGGTGGTACTCATAGTACGGCCCACGGTCCGCCAGCAGCCCGACAGGCCTTCATTGGCGGCCCGCGGACCTTTCCATGCCATTTTTACATTGCCAGTGAGGCCGACAGTAAACACAGAAGATGACCGCAGCAGCAAACGTAGTGAATAGTATGCTCCTGCAGCCATCTTCTGTGTTTACTGCCGGCCTCTGGCCTCTGCGACCTCACACATGGCACAGTCGGAAAGCTTCCTAAAAGGCCCTTTAAAAGTCAGCTGTAAGCATTTTCACAGCTGACTTTTAAAGGACATTTTAGGAAGCTTCCTGTTTCGTGTTGCCAATGACGTCCTCTTCTATGTCCTCTTCTCCCGCAGCCTTTACTCCATCCACAGAGACAGACACACAGACACGCAGAGACACACACAGAGACACACACACAGACACAGAGACACACACACAGACACAGAGACACAAACACACAGAGGCACACATAGACAGACACACACACAGAGACAGAGAGAGAGAGAGACACACAAACAGAGACACACACACAAAGACAGAGACTGAGACAGAGAGACACAGAGACAGAGAGACACAGAGACAGAGAGACACACAGAGACAGAGACACACAACAGACAGAGAGAGACACACACACAGAGACAGACACACACACAGACAGACACACACACAGAGACACACAGACAGAGACACAGAGACACACAGAGACAGACACGCAGAGACAGACACACAGAGACAGAGACACACAGAGAGACAGAGACAGACACACAGAGACAGACACAAAGAGACAGAGACACACAGAGACAGACACACAGAGACAGAGAGACACACACAGATACACACAGAGACAGACACACACACAGACGCACACACAGAGACAGACACGCACACAGAGACAGAGACGCACACACAGACAGACGCACAGACAGAGACACACACACAGAGACAAACGCACACACAGAGACAGAGACGCACACACAGAGACAGAGACGCACTCACAGAGATGCACACACAGAGACAGAGACATGCACACACACAGAGACACACACACACAGACACACACACAGAGAGAGACACACACACAGAGACAGACGCGCACACAGAGACAGACACATGCACAGAGACGGAGACACACACAGAGACAGAGACACACACAGAGACAGAGACGCACACACAGAGACAGATGCACAGACAGAGACGCAGAGACAGAGACGCACACACAGAGACAAAGACACACACAGAGACAGACACACACACAGACGCACACACACAGACAGACACGCACACAGAGACAGAGACGCACACACAGACAGACGCACAGAGATGCACACACAGAGACAAACGCACACACAGAGACACAGAGACAGAGACGCACACACAGAGACAGAGATGCACACACAGAGACAGAGACGCACTCACAGAGACAGAGACGCACACACAGAGACAGAGACAATCACACAGAGACACCACACACACAGAGACACACACACACACACAGAGACACACACACAGAGACAGAAGCACACACAGAGACAGACGCACGCACAGAGACAGTGACACACACAGAGACAGAGACACACACAGAGACGCACACACAGAGACAAACGCACACACAGAGACAGACACACAGAGACAGAGACGCAGAGACAGAGACGCACACACAGAGACAAAGACAGAGACAGAGATGCACACACAGAGACAGAGATGCACACACAGAGACAGAGACGCACACAGAGACGCACACACAGAGACAGAGATGCACACACAGAGACAGAGACGCACACACAGAGACACACAGAGACAGAGATGCACACAAAGAGACACACAGAGACAGAGACACACAGATACAGAGACACACAGACAGAGACACACAGATAGAGACACACAGGCAGAGACACACAGGCAGAGACACACAGGCAGAGACACACAGACAGAAGACACACAGACAAAGATAGACAGACACACAGACAGAGACACACAAACAGACAGAGACAGACACACACACAGAGATAGACATGTGTGTGTATGCTGTGTCTGGTGGCTCAGTGGACTAATGCATCCGCTGCAGGGGCCTGTGTTCAACCTCATGGTCACAGTTTTTTTTACTCTAGCCCCGCCCCCACTGACCCCGCCCCCACAGGTGCGGCCCTCGGCCACAAACCACACACTAAATTTGGCCCCTGAGAGAAAGTTTGTGAGTACCCATGGTATAGGAGGTGCATTCATTGTCTGTTTGAGACATATATGTGTGAATATTATCGTTTTTCGATTTAAAAAACATCTGGACATGTTAATGGCCTGCCACATAATCTGGGTGGGTACTGTCCCAAAAGACAGAGACACACAACAGACAGAGAGAGACACACACACAGAGACAGACACACACACAGACAGACACACACACACAGACACACAGACAGAGACACAGAGACAGAGACACACAGAGACAGACACACAGAGACAGACACACAGAGACAGAGACACACAGAGAGACAGAGACAAACACAGAGAGACAGACACACAGAGACAGAGACACACAGAGAGACAGAGACAAACACACAGAGACAGACACACAGAGACAGAGACACACAGAGACAGACACACAGAGACAGACACGCACACACAGACAGAGACACACACACAGACAGACGCACAGACAGAGACACACACACAGTGACAAACACACACACAGAGACAGAGACGCACACACAGAGACAGAGACGCACTCACAGAGACAGAGACGCACACACAGAGACAGAGACATGCACACAGAGACATGCACACACACAGAGACACACAGACACACACACAGAGAGAGACACACACCCAGAGACAGACGCGCACACAGAGACAGACACACGCACAGAGACAGAGACACACACAGAGACAGAGACGCACACACAGAGACAGATGCACAGACAGAGACGCAGAGACAGAGACACACACACAGAGACAAAGACACACACAGAGACAGACACACACACAGACGCACACACAGAGACAGACACGCACACAGAGACAGAGACGCACACACAGACAGACGCACAGAGATGCACACACAGAGACAAACGCACACACAGAGACACAGAGACAGAGACGCACACACAGAGACAGAGATGCACACACAGAGACAGAAACGCACTCACAGAGACACACACACAGAGACAGAGACAATCACACAGAGACACCACACACACAGAGACACACACACACACAGAGACACACACACAGAGACAGAAGCACACACAGAGACAGACGCACGCACAGAGACAGTGACACACACAGAGACAGAGACACACACAGAGACGCACACACAGAGACAAACGCACACACAGAGACAGACACACAGAGACGCAGAGACGCACACACAGAGACAAAGACAGAGACAGAGACGCACACACAGAGACAGAGACGCACACACAGAGACAGAGACGCACACAGAGACGCACACACAGAGACAGAGATGCACACACAGAGACAGAGACGCACACACAGAGACACACAGAGACAGAGATGCACACAAAGAGACACACAGAGACACACAGAGACAGAGACACACAGACAGAGACACACAGATAGAGACACACAGGCAGAGACACACAGGCAGAGACACACAGACAGACAGAGACACACAGACAAAGATAGACAGACACACAGACAGAGACACACAAACAGACAGAGACAGACACACACACAGAGACAGACATGTGTGTGTATGCTGTGTCTGGTGGCTCAGTGGACTAATGCATCCGCTGCAGGGGCCTGTGTTCAACCTCATGGTCACAGTTTTTTTTACTCTAGCCCCGCCCCCACTGACCCCGCCCCCACAGGTGTGGCCCTCGGCCACAAACCACACTCTAAATTTGGCCCCCGAGAGAAAGTTTGTGAGTACCCATGGTATAGGAGGTGCATTCATTGTCTGTTTGAGACATATATGTGTGAATATTATCGTTTTTCGATTTAAAAAACATCTGGACATGTTAATGGCCCGCCACATAATCTGGGTGGGTACTGTCCCAAAAGACAGAGTACAGTTTCATTTACTGGATTATATGTAAGTTGTAGAATTAGTATGCACTTAAAGGAGATTTTTAAGCTAGCATGATTGTGGGCCTTATGCTTACAGTCGAGAGATCTAATACTAATGTGAAAGTTGTTTTCCTGCATGTTTTATTCCTCTCCATGTGCAGACTCAAGGCATTCATTAGTTAATAAAAACCTAATTTTATTTCAGAGTTAGAGAAGCAAAGCGAGGAAGAACTGGCAAGGTTCAACAATTTTAATGAAGAACAAAGGGAGTGTTACCAGTTGGTACTATCAGACGAAGGGCGGAATCCAAGGACATCCTGGAAGCAGAGACTGGAGTATGGGAGTAGTGTTCAAGGTGCTAAGTTCTTACTTAGGAGATGGAAAAGTACTATAGTGTGTATGAGGTCATATTTCTTGAATGGTCTTTGTGCATTTTAATTAATGAACCCATCTTGGGTTTGGTCAGATTCCCTTTGGACTTAGAGAGGTACAGACCTCTCTTGTCATCTCTGATTGTGTGGCTTTAGGCTGTACATGACTACTTTCCTATAGAACTTCTACAGAGGTTCTGATGCTGACACTGTTCTTGCTTCTTTGATTCAATAGTGTATCCCGTATCTAGGGTTTATTAGATGTTGAAAACCTTTTCTATTTATGGCGAGAAGGATCGAAACGATTCATCCAGTCATCAAATTCTTTTTCATATTTTTGTATCGCTGCTGCTGAAATTCTCATATGCGCTTTGCTGTTGAGGACCAATATTGTATGTTGCTTTGGTCTCCCCTTGATAATTTTGTGCTTTTACATTATGTTCTCGAGACTGATTTATATTAGTCTTTCTTTGCATCTGTAATTAACCTTTTAACTTCAAGTTACTGATTTAGACTTTTATTGTGTGGTCCTAATGGTCACAGTGTGCCTTAAGATTTAAATTGCTGCATATCCCTTTTCCTGTCAGGCTACTAAAATGGTCTGTCGACCTGAGTAAATTGGAAAAAACGGCCAAGAGTGTTCTCAGACCTCTACCCTGCAAAGCTAGGGATTCAAAAAGGTTAGTACAGGAGTGTCTAGTATGCTGTTGTCTTGTGTTGCTTCCAAGTTAGAATAAAAGAACCACAAAATTGACTCATTTTGGAGTAATGAGGTTGCTCCTGCACACAAAATGCAATATGGCCTAGAGGGCTAAAATGCCTCTAATTGTTTCTGCATATAACATGCTAAACTTTAAGTTGCCTTCCAGGAATTTCTGCATTGAACTACCTTTCCCTGCATTTCTTCTATTCAACTGACCTGTTGTTAGCTAGACCCAGTGAAATAGGATGTCAACACTATATGACAATACAGATGAGACTGTGGATATCGTTAATGCTGAGACTAAAGTGAGAGTCTCTCAGTAAGAAAGAGCTCTGCTTTATCCAGTCTTGAATGCAAATGCCCTCATTACAAGTGGCCTTTTCATTTACAATGCCTGTGCATACTATTGTTTGCACCTGAATAGTAATTACACATTTTGAGCCAATTACCACATCCCTTTGCAATTTTCGACAGGTAAGATTAGGCAAGATAAATGTGCCCAATTTTACCTGGGCACAATACCAAGTAAAAATCGGCAGATGCAGATTTTGGTGCATAAAGCACCAAATTCCACATGTGATGGTCCATTTTAAAGGGCACTGCTTGTAGTAGGCGATAATTTGCATATCTTTTAAATCCCAATCCCTGGGGTATCAGATTTTAAAAGGTGCAAAAATGATTCTATCCTTGGCCAGACCACTAGTAATGTGGGCCTAAGAGACAAAAAGTACCAGCAGTATCCATCCTACAAGGAAACATCGGGAGTATCAATAGCAAAAGTAATACAACACTAATCCCACATTCCCTGGATCCTACCACTGTGAAAGAAGGGACAAAGTGAAGGTCACATTGATTCTGAGCTAACTCAAGTCCTGCAAATTAATGGGGTAATCAAATTCTGCTTTTTCTACATCATTTCATCTTTACTCGTGCAGCAATTCTAATGAATGCAACTGCTTCGTCAAAATAGGGCTACTGTAATTCCATACACCTGGGATTGTTGAAGGAACAATTCCTAAACTGTAACTAGTTGGGAAAGCTTGAGGTGCTGAGCTGAAACGCTCTGTCAACAAGTCTCCAGACTGAGGCCCATATTTGTGAAGTGTTTGCGTTGTCATTGCATCACGCAATGCAATACAAGTACAACGCAAAGGCTTCAGTAATATTTACAAAGCTACGCTAGGCCTTATTTGCATGGCCTTGTAATGAAATGTAAAACAAAACCTGGGTCGGACTGGCCTGTAGGGCAATCAGGTAGTGCCAGATGAGCTGGTCTGACAGATTGGTGTGTGGGTAGATTTTTTAGCAGTTGTTGGATAGTTTTAACTGTTTATTTCAGTGATAGTGGCACTTTTTTTTTAGCTACCTGCTTTGCTAATAGGGGCCAATTTTATTTTGGTGTCTATTTTTATTGTCCCAGTCCGACCTTGCACAAGGCAGCTGCTTGCACTGCGTTACGTTACATTTCAATTTGGAGGGCATTCCCATGCATCCACTCATGGATTTTAGTGCATTCCCAGACTTACAAAGACTTAAAAACCTGAGAATATGTCAAAATGCTTCGCTTTCCCAAGTGAGGCATTACAAGAAGAATCATATTTATTTCTCCTCATTATGTCTTCTTTCCATGTGTGATGTATTCTGCAGCACACGTTGAAAGAGAAAAATGCCTTTGAGGATTGTTTCTGTGCAGGAAGTTGTCACTTCCTGCACAAAACCAATCCTGCTTATAAATCAGGACCCATGCACTGCATGTGCAAGTTGCTAGATATTAAAATACTAGACGATCTGACCGTTTGGAATACTTGTGACACATACTAACTTGTGAGAAATTATATATGGATAATGTCACCGTTCACATTGTTATGTGTAACATGCGATTGTGCAATATTTGATGCATACTCATGCTATGACATTTTTTGGTACACTTGATCATGTTGGATAAAGCGGGTTAGAATTATTAATGATGACTTTTGCACTTAAGGCCATCTTAAGAATGCTTGGTTACACTTTTATGTCTCTATGAAGTTATTTAGATTCTCGCTTTTAGATACTTGGGGGTTATGTACAAGGAAGTGGCGGAGAGAGGCGTTAGCCGTCATGGCTTAACGCCTCTCTTCGCCACTTCTGAAATGCAAGGAGATTGCCTCGTATGCCTCATATGTATGCCACCCTTGTACATAGGGGGCAGCGTCAAATACAATGGGTGTTGTGGTGGAACGCCCACTGCAACACCCACTGCCCACCCCTTTCACACTGACAATAGCGTGAAAAGGGGCCTTATTTACAAGGCAGCGTTAAGCCACATTAAGTGGCTTAACGCTGCCTTGTAAATAAGGCGCAGCCCTATCACCACACAACGTCGATAAAAGTGACGTTGTGGTGGCAATAGGGGCTTGTATATATGCCCCTTGGTTTTCATTAATTGTTATTGTCTCTTTCTATTCACTTATTAAGGACCCATTTTCTACATGATATATACATGTTGATTCTACCCAATTAGCACATTATAAGGAATCAGAGAAATTAATTTGCCACATTTCAGGTCTTTATTATAAATCTTTTACCTGTTTAGTTTCCTTTCTGGAATGGCACAGAGGGGTGAGCACAATAATTTGGGTAACTGCAACTGTGGTTGTTCACAGATTTTGCACTTACATGATGTTGGTTTTCATTCTCCTTATGCTGTTAATGTGTGATGTAATCTTATCAATCCTGTAATCAAACTATAAGTTTTAATAATCTTTTGTGACTTAAACCGCACATAGTTGTTCAGTGTATTGCATGCGTCGTCCCCCTTTGGACAGGATGAGTCACATTGGACTTATTGGCTTATGATTTTATGTAATGAAGTTTCGGACCTTGCACCGAATGGTGAATGATGGTACCTTATTGTTCAGTACCTTCACTTAATTTTTGTTATGATTTGTTTATTATTTACAGCCCCGATGAAGTCGGAGGCTAAGAAGCCTTAGGGCGAAACATGTGTTGGCTGTGCAGAGTGCATTATCGATGTATACAGATTGATGTACCGAAACTAAAGTGTGGAGGAAAGAATTGGTGGATCGAATTAAAGACTTCGGATACCTTACGACTCCTTAATTGGACATTTCATTTCGTTTTGAACTCTGAGGTGCTCGGGACAATTGTCTTGCCAATATATTGCTCTTACCTTTACAGACAAGCGATTCTGATTGGCATTGCCAATGTCTGTTTATGGTAACCTGTCAAGATGAATATTGTATCTCCCAATTTTCTGCTGTAGCTTTTCTAGTAATGACTAGATGGCAATGAAAGCTGGTGTTGTTTATGCTTGGATCTGTTTGCAATGTTGTGCTTAGAACAGGAAGAATGACAAATCTATACAGAGGGCAAAACCAAGCAAATCCTGTAGGCGGGTCAAACACTGATGGAAAGGAAAGCAACAAATTACCTACCTGCAGAGTATAGTCACAATGATGTCTCTAGATAGGCGGATGGACCTGTCTGTATTATGACGGCTGTAGGGAAGGACAGGATATGAGGGAGATGGAATGCAGAGTGGAAAATGGGTGGTCACGTGGCCTCCCCCATGGAAATTTTGGAAGAAAGAGATCTCTATAATCCCAAAAAAACATATAAGAGCAAGATGGCTCAAAGAATAAATTCTCTCTGTTGAAATGTGCGATCTGCTGGTTGCAAACGCAAATGCCAGCATGACCAACTAAACTTTATATCCTTCCGAGGTTGGTCAATCAAATTGGGTAATAGCAACCCCTGCTATTTAAAGCACCATAAAATAAAGAAGATAATATTATTATCACAGAGGACCGGAATCTGAGCAGTAGCCTTTCAGCAGCCCGTATGAGCCCCTCTGTGGCAAACCTATTAGATTCATATTATCTTAGGAGAAATACAAAAAACTGGAAAATACAATTGGAGATATTCAGGTCAGGAGAACCAACTCATTTGAGTCAGCACCTGAGTTTTGAGGAACCTGGAATAAATGTGGGCTCCAATGCTTTTTAACGAGACAAAATGTGTATTGGCGGCCGCTACATTATGCTCCAGGGTCTTTGAGTACAGAATGATGCTTCAGGAACCAGCATTAAAACATAGTAAAAGCTTCAACTTGGAAGTAAGTTGAAATGCTGGAATGTGGCTGGAGGCGTTCATGGGTAATGAAATGCAGCAACTGCAATACACTTAAGTGAGACAGCAACTGAAATATACCAAGATGACAGGAAGGCTGTAAATGTGTGCATCGATCCATCTTCCTAACACATTTTCTTGTCTGCCAGGAAGAACCGAGACCATTAAAATGTCAGTCATTTGTGAATTTAGAGTTTCACTTGTTGCACGTTACAAATTGCCTCGAAATGCAAGCAACTTCAAGGACCTTCACTGTGTTACAAATATATAGAAAACATATGTAGATAAGTATATCTATTGAATGGCACATAAAATAGATTTTATGCAAAATTTATATCTCTAAAATGTAGCATAGATATATTTATGAAGAATAACACAAAGTTACTGCGAAAGCATGGTTCATTTATGTAAGTCAGGGCCCAGTGATTCCGGATCTTAAATGTCTTTGAGAGTCACGATGTTAATACCCGAATTTCTTGCAAAAGGAGGGTGGAAAATTATCACTCATCCATGGTTGTGTGTAATGAATGAATGAAAAAATGTATTGTTCAGTTAATAAAAACTTACAATAAAACACCTTTATACAATTTTCTTACATTTCATACGTAACTAATCCTGTACCCTTATTTAAAAACCACATAATTAAAAATACTATTCATCAATTAATAAATGCTAAAATCTTTTCATTAAACACTGTTAATCAGTTTCCTCTCTACTATATCTATGAACTTCAAAAATCTGCCAGTGAATTGTAAACATTCTCCCTGCAAGCAGGCTATGACTGCTTGTCAACATGTTCATCTCAGTTGACTATTAAAGTCCAGCATCAGCAGTCTTCTACGTTCAACTATTAAAGCAGGGCAGCTACAAATGATATGGGAGATGTCTCCTCTCTTGTAATTACAGAGACGGCACGACCTTTCACTACTCAGCTTTTTCCAAGCTGGGGTGTCTCCACGAAATTGGCTATTGCCAAATCGGAGTGTCATAAACTTCAGCTTAGCCCTTTGGCTATTCAGATCCCCTAGATAACTCTGCGGTTTGAGCATGCCATAGGAAGCAATCACTGTCCACGCATGGGATCTCTTTGCCAATACTGCTCTATCCAATAGGGAAGACATTTTTTTACTGCACCCATTTATAACTTTGTTAAATGCCACCTGTGAGAGGGGTAAAGCCCATAATTGTTCAGCCTTAAACGTGTCTATAGCCAATTTGAAATATTCATGGGCCTGCTTATGTTTGCTATCACATATAGCCTCCCAGACCACTGTCATTAGCGTGGAGTTATTATCCCTTCTAAGTTTATGACAGAATTTCAAATATGCCCCTAAGCTGTTTAAATTCTGTCGTTTAAGACCGAACTCAAGTCGAATTTGCGCTGGTGATGTCTGCTGAGGAAGATTAAACAGGCGACGGTAGGTACCTGTCACAAGCTTGTCTATGATATTGTCAGCACATCCTCTTAAAATCTCTACACCATATGTCAGAGATGGAACATGTTTAACTGCCATAACTTGTAGTAATGGTTTGAGGGAAAGCCCTTTTAAGTTATTCTGGAGGGTAGCGAATGCTGCAGTTAATGAGTTATTTCTTCTCTGTAGTGCTGCACACTGATTCTTACCCGAACCCCTTGCGTCTAGTATGACGCCCAGATATTTGTACTCTGAAACTGATTCTAGCACCGACCCTTCTATGCTCAATTTAGGTCGTACAGCTGTCCCCCTTGACACCAGCATAGTTTTTGTCTTCTTTAAGTTGACCTTTAACCAATGAGATGAAGCATAAAGAGCAGTTTCCCTAATTAATCTCTGCAGCTCCACCTTTGTATAACTTATTAATACAATATCGGCAGAATACAATAAGTGGGAGACCTTAAATCCGGCCACCGACGGAGAGTGAGAGTTAATACTATTCAACCCTGAAGAGATGGCAGCAAGATAAAGGTTGAACAAGGTTGGAGCCAGTACACATCCTTGATTCAAACCATTCCTTGTTATCATTTTTTTTTACACTGCTGTACCCTGGCCCAACCTTACTCTCGTCCAGGTATTAGTATACAGCAGTTGGATCGCTCTCAGCAGTCTAGGTGCAATACTCATTTTCGATAACTTGTTCCAAAGAATGTTCCTTTGCACAGTGTCAAAGGCAGAGCTAAAATCGATAAAACACATTTGAATGTTAATGATAGTCCCCATACCTTTAATAAACCCTGTTTGATTCATTGGCAGCAGTTTACTGGCACCCACCTAAGCCGTTAACTTTGCCAGCAAACATTTAGCGAAAAACTTTGCTTCGCAATCCATTAAGGCTATTAGCCTGTAGTTAGCAGGGTCCGAGGCTTGACCAGCTTTATAAATTGGGGCCAAAATTGAGCCCCTCCATTTATCGGGGATTTCTTCGTTCATCAGCAGATAATTAAATAATATTATCAGTTTCTTTGCCCAATATTGTGGATTTTCCTTGTATAGTACTTGAGGGAGGCCATTTGGCCCCGAAGCACCACTCCGGCGACTAGAACTTATGATTTTCTCCACTGTTATATACTGGATCTCTAACTGCGTGTTTTCCCTTAAGTTATCACCTGTTCCATCTTCAACTAGATTTGTTATGATACTTATGCCACCTGACGTCGTTCCCAAATGCTTTTCCCAGGCTTCTTCCGATATATTTGATGTTACTTGTTGTTGTTTCCTACCAGTAGCTCGGTTTACCAGTCTCCAAAACTCTTGTACATCTTTACGTTTAGCTGCATAATTAATTTTACACCAGTACAGATCTAATTCAGCTTTTGTTTGTGCCCATACCTCTTTTTTATAGAGTGACCTTAATTTTGGTAAGGCCTCACTCCTGAAACTGGAGGATGCGTTGTTTCTTAAAACCCTCAGGGCGTGATTCAATTTCCTTTTCGCTGTTTTAAGTTGAACGGACATTTTCTTTGGAAAAGAAGTAGCTGTTGATACCATGACTTTTGACTGAACAGCATTTTGCTCTACTAGACGGATTACGAACTGCTCCCAAAGGGTCAAAAGATTTTGATCGGTATTGTTTAAGTCTTCCCACAGGTCTCTTGCTTGCTGTTCGATGTTTTGTAAGCTACTTACTGACCAGTGTAGCCTCTTATAATTAAGACCGATGGACTGACCTAACTCTGGGGCAATTTGTTAGTGTAGAGAAATATTTAAATTAAGTCTGATCATTTGTGGCTGGTGATCACTTTCCATCCTTTTGCCCAACTTGTAGCTTGTTACCGTCTGATATAGTGGGAGTGATACTAAAGAATAATCTATAACGGCTTTCGATTTTGCAGAGTAATGAGTCGCTTGAGCTGGAATGTCCGGGTCCATCCGGCCATTCACCACTTCTTTACCCATTCTATCAGATCGTTGTTTGAATACTTCAGTCGCCGGGATGTGCCAGATTTGATCAATAACGTCCAATATTTGATCCCTAGGCGTCACCTGGAAGTGATTCATATTAAAATCTCCCGTCAAGAGGATCCGGGGTACTGGATTGATTATGCTTTGCGATGACAGTAGACTCAGTATCTTATCGATAGTTTCTTTTTTTCTGCTACCGAGGGGATGTGTATACACGTTTATTATCAACAAGGGGATCATGTTTCCTGGACTAAGAGGCCAAACCATAATTGCTTGTATATGTATTTATAGCACACACCCCAGTGATTTTCCCAAATCTTGAAGAGCCTGCCAACATGGCATGTTTTTTCAGGTTGTATGAACATGCCAAATATCACGTTGTTTGATGATCTATAGCAATTTCACATTACACATTCAACTAAACAATGTACCACCAAGCATTGTGCCTTGATTTTTCTGTTACAATCCAATTATTTATAAAATCAAATAATAATTTTTCTTTCTAGACTTCTACTTGGGAATTCCAAAACTAACAAGCACAGTCTGTGTGGTTGAAATGGCCTGTTGTAGTGTAAACAATAGGTTTAATTGAGGATACCAAACACCCAATAGAAACAAATTGACTCATCTAAATCTACCTGGAACATTGTAATGAGCTGACTTACTCATACAACGAAGACAATAATTAACTCCTAACTATTGTCCCCTTGTTTCCCAGCTGAGGCCTACAGAGTTTTTTATTTTTATTTTATATGTGCTTGTAGTAGATGTAGATGGTAACAAGGCCCAAACAGACACACTCATAGGGCTGAACATTGTAACATACAGCAATGGTGTCTTCATCACACTTCATGAACACATAACAATAAAGATTTTTACTGAAACAAAAAAAATCACGTCAAAAAACGTAATTATTTGTGAAGTCCATAATCAATTTTTCAACATTTTTTTTATAAGTTTTATAATTCACATTAACTATCCAGGATCGTTGGCATGTGTGGCTAACATCAGTTCACCAGCAAGGCCAGATGTGCCAGCTTCATCGGGATCCACCAGCAGTGTCGACAGATTGCTTCTAGATATGTGGCCCAATTCCAAGGATTGGGTTAGAAAATGCTCCTCAGACTAGAATGGAAAATAGTTCTTGTATCCTCCATGGGCTTGCCATTTGAAAATTTGTTTCAGTCAGTATGGACTATAGGTATTTTATAGTGTGCTGGTGATAATTCAAGACACAGGTGGGCATGCAAAGGGAGCAAGGAAATTAGCAACGATAGAGGAAGATAAAAAAAAAATTGCTTTTAAAAATGCCAGGATGATATGGTGAGAGCCATTGTCAGGCAACATAACAAGCAGGGCCTCCAAGTATGACTAGGGTGATGAAAGGACAGCAGACAAAAGAGCATCCTTCTGCCTGCTTCGCTTCATCAGTATGTTTATCATTTCAGCCTTCAGATATACTGCTCTCAATGATTTCCCTTTCTAGGATGAATATATGTACGACCACCAGTACCAAAATACAAATAAAAGCATATGGCAGGAAGATGATATTGTACAAAGTGAATCTTTTGTCACATGTTCCCTGTTTTTTTGCTTTTTTGAGTACCGGTATTGCTGGGGTTTTGGGCTTCTAGCTAGAGAGGGACTGAGTATGGCTTTCCCAGAACTATAGTATCAATCAATATTTACTTTATTCGATTTTGTAATAAAACCATACAAGTGACGTGATAGAAAGTCCAACATGATTATACATAAAAATACGATAAAATGACATGTTATACAAATATGAAAGTCATCAAGAGCCACTTATCCCCAAGATCATACTTTGTCATGCAGAACTACAAACCCCCATAAGAAACTTTGACACATTAAAACAAACTTTGTGTGTAACTAAAAGTTGTAAGCATAAAAAAGCAGGTCTAGCCTGATAAAAATCCAAGGAAATAAAAAGAGGCTTTAAGAACTGATGTCGGAGAGATTGATATAAATAACATATCAAAACAGTGTGCACGGTATCGCATTTAGAGAACAAATCACACATGCATGTGGGTCGTTCAGAATACTTAAAATGAGACCCTCGGGACAAAACAGATGATGGAACAAACCGAACCTAAAATAGGTCAGCAAATGACGCTGGTGAATAGGTATTTCAAAGAGAAGGTATGGCTCTATTCCGGGGACTGTTTTAACCATTACATATCTTTGAAATTATGGCTTAACCAGATCTGAAGCTTCCCTCCCAGCAGCCACTCTATAGTTAAATGCCTCGCTTAACCAAGCGATGTCATGTTTAATAATTCCCTGTGGATTTGTGAATAGCTCTGGTCTCCCAAGTGTTTTAAAATTCTTTTTAACATAGACCAACCAGGGAATATTGGACATATTATCCAACAGCATGAAATCATAAATGACTGATCTATTAAGGGTCAACTCTTCCTTAAGCCAAACTGCACACCACAACAAAAAAGGTCAAAGCCGGATGTAATCTACGATGTATCTTATCCCTAACTCTTTATGCAGAATCTCAGTGGCGGTACATTGCCAAACTCCCAAGAGACCCCTAAAATATTTATTTTCTGCCACCCCCATTGAGTACAAGTTCACGTAGCCCCAAATCTCACTACCAAAGGTGGAAAGGGGAATGCACTTAGCTTTATAAATCTGTAACATAGTTCTCAAGGGCCTTTGTACCAACTGTGTGGAGAAGTCACTGACTCCGGCTCATGCCCTCTTAATGTTTCCAATATTCTTCTTTATTAGGGGTTGCCAGCAGAGCCTATGGTGGTGCTTTTTGTGTTTTTTGGACACAAACCCATAACTTGTGACTTTTTAAAATTAGTGAGTAAATCAAGACTACCCATAAAACCAACAGAAAGTTCTGAAAGCAGCTGCAAACCTCTGGCAGTATGGGCAATTAAAACAATGTCATCTGCATAGAGGAGCGCCGGGAGCAATCTTTCCTGACTCTCATAACATCAATCCCTGGCTCTAGTGCATTCTCCAAAAAGTTAATATGTATAATAAAAAGGAAGGGGGCCAAAATACAACACTGACAGACCCCCTGCAGAGAGTAAAGTACTTGATGCATTCTCCATTACTGCCATAGTGAACTGATGCCGTCAACCCACATTGAAGATCCCTGAGGAAATTAACCAGATTTGGTTCCACCCCCATGGAACTCAACTCTGCCCAGAGCTTCTCTCTGTTGACCTTGTCAAAGGTTGAGCTGAGATCCATGAAGGCAAGATAAAGGGACTCCTTTTTGACCCGGATTTATTTATTAATGACCAGATGGAGATTAAGATTCTGCTCCACCGTACCCTGCCCTGAGCGAAACCCATTTTTTACATTGGACAGTATTTTACCTTCCTCTGCCCAGTGAGTTAGCCTTTTTAATAAAACCCTGCCTATGATCTTAACCTCGATCAGGGAAATAGGGCCTGTAACTTGGCCTAGGCGTAAAACTCCGCTCGTAAAGTTTGCGGAGTTTGGCAACTCAGTGTTCCACATAGAACGAGGAGTTACCGATAAACTCCACACTTTGCAACGGAGCGGAATTATTTTTTGGTTACCGCGCTCAAAATGTCCTTTCTTGCACATGGGAGTGACTTGCTGGGCACTAACGATCACTCTTGAGATTTCAGAACCATTGGGTAGCTCCACGAGATTTGGTAGCCGGCCACATACTACCATGAGATTTTACAGTGACCAACACATCATTTGGGCATGCCAGCGACGTCCGGCCTATGTTTTGTGATGTACGGATCTACCTCAGCTGCAATCTAGGGAAGATTATATCATCAAGAAGCATCAAAATCTTTCAGAAATGACAAATTTGAGTCAAAAACCTCCTCAAATGGTCCTTTTGCATTGTTTTTTTTTGTGCGAGGAGTCCTTTCTTATTTTACTTTTTTTCCAACAGGAAGGAAGTGCCCCAGAGTCTCCAACTTCCTGTTCCTGTCCAGCAGGCTCCTCCCAGTGCTTTGTGCATCTCCTGGTCACTTTCATTTGGATCTGGAGCTGGAAGGATCACTCTTTGTGTCTGCTGAATATACCATTGGATTTGAGGACTTTGAATTTGGGATTTCACAAGTATGTTGAAAAACTGGTGTTGTTTGTTTGATTGGGGGCATGCACCTGGATGTTTGTGTACTTTGAATCGATTTTTAAAATTAATTGCGGTGGGTGGCCTATAGTTTCAGTAGGGGCCAAGTTATTTCTTTGCAAAATACTTTTTCTTCTTTTATAAAGGAAAAATGTTGCACAGTTCACTGCATTTTCTCCACATTTTTTTTAATATATTTGCAATATTGATTTAATTCACTATGTGGCCTAATCTGCCAATAGGCCTTCCAGCCAGTAGGCCCAGTGCTAGTCATGGGTGCATGAAACAACTGTTTCTGGGGTGTCTGATACATTGAAACATCATCTAGGCCATGGATTGCTTTAGATCAAAATCCAAAAAAGTGTATTTTATGGTCTTTTTTTCTTTCCCCCTGCAGTGTATAGGTGAAGTAATGCCTTTGGAGGATATGTGTTTTTGGCATTCATGAATTATTCAATAGTGTGTTCTCTGTCTTATCAATACATGCCTCCTTTTTCTAGCCAGTGTGTGTGTGTGTGTGTGTGCGTGTGTGTGTGTGTGTTTGCCATAGGTCACCATTTGCCTTTGTTCACCATACCATGCAGCCAGGGGCCATTTTGTATAGTCAGTGTCCATAGGCCTGAATGTGTTCTTTGTTTACCAGGCCTCCTGCTTCTTGTTGTGATCATGTGGCTGGTGGCCATTGTGCAGAGGCATCCAGTGTGCTAGCTTTTGCCTTAGGCATGCATGTGTTGTTCTACTATCATTATGTTGTGGCCATGCCCCCGTGATTGCTGTTTCACCATGTGGTCAGTGGCCATTTTGTGCTGGCAGCCAGTGTGCATTTGCCGTAGGCCTGCATGTCCTCTCTTAGGGGCTGATTACGTTGGCGGGCGGTAGCACATCCGCGGTGCTGGCGGGGGCGGAAAAAGCCCATTTCCACACTCCAGCAGTGGTCCTCCCGCCCGCCATATTACGATGGGCAAACATGGCCCATTTTCCGTCCGCTGCGGAGTCCGGTGAACCGCCAGATTTTTGCGCCCGCCACCGCGGCGGAGGGAGCCAATAGGGACTCACTGTCGTGCGGAATGACGATCCGTCCGCCGTACAAATCACAATGCCGCAAACAGCCCATCACACCGCAGCGAAGAATCCACCCACCAGAGACGGTGGACGCATGACAGCGGAGCGTGAAACCAGACTCCTGGTCCCCTCCACCCAGTCCTGATCGCAATGGATCCAGCACTCCAAGCCCTTCCGGTGCTGTACCTCCTCCACTACCAGCAAATAATGCACCGTCGCGGACAACGACGCAGGTACGCAAATACACAACTCCGAACACAACCACAACACACAACTCTTGTGCCGCCACACGGTTCCTGTCCACATCAGACACTCTGGTGGGGACAGGAACACATCCCCCAGTGTACCCACACATCTCCCACCTGCCAGAACCTCACCCCTCCGCATCCGAGTCACCCATCAACGGCAAAATCACTGCAATGTCCCGGTCACGTCACCGCAGCGGTGAAGACGCGGGAAAACCTGCGCATAATGTAGTAGGCAGGGCCTTCGCCAGGCATGGGCAGTCCGCAAAGATTCACAGGGCTCCACCTTCACCCTACCCACACTACTCATCCCACACCCATTTGAGAACATGCTGTGTGCTCCTCCTGTGCCCCCCTGCACAATTAATCTGCCAGGTGCAGCCAGACCTTGCACCTCACACATCAAAGGACAAGGGAGATTGACTGGGAAGGTGGGGGTGAAGAGGAACACCCTGCACAGAAGCTCAGGGGCTGGATAACCCTCCTCCTCACACCAACCTTCCACCCCTGTGAAGCTAACTGAGTATGATCACAAAATGAAGACTCACACTACCTATGAACATCCAATGAACTGTTCACACTGCCTGTCAAGTCACTCACAAACACCCCACACTGACACCCAGCCACATACCCATACCATAGGCCACCAGCAATGGAGGACAACAAATGTGCCAGCCAAAAGTGAAGTGGACAGTGCTGGAAAACCATGGAGCAAGCCACATAGCATCTGTACATCACATGCAAGAGAAGGAACATATCACACCACCCTTAGGCCATCAAATCAGACATGGCTGGCACAGTGAGTCAAATTAAGCCAAAGTGACCTCTGTGCAACAACTCAGGGAGACATCAAGGCAGGCCATGCATAGGCACTGGAATGATAGGAAGTGTCTGAAGTCATACAGTGACCAGCCACACATCTGTCTCCACTTACTTGACATGTGTATGTCATCAGCACAACACACATGGCTCATTGTCACTCTCCTTGACTGTCAAACACAAGTAGGACCTTCACACATACCTCTATACCCACCTCACACCTGCAACCCACAACACCTGTGAGAAACACACAGAATGGTCCAAATGATGTCCTGTGAGTCCAATGACAACCAATCACACTCCCTGTGGTGCATCCACAAATGGCACTCCCGCACTCAGGGATGCCTGAACCAATGCTGACACAAAAACAATAGCCAAACACAAAGCTCAAAAACAACATCCACAGAAGTCCAATAAGCCCAGACATGTGCAGCCAAATAGTGGAAAGGCAATGTGACCACAGACAGAACAGGAGTACACAACATTGTCACTCAGGGCCAATGCCCAGACACCATACCCCAACACTAACAAGAATCGCATCATCCAAAAACAAACATGAACAATAACTGGGATCAATGGGACAATGAGCTGACACAGACTGAGACACCACACCACTCATGCAGTGAACATGGCGTCACAGTGTACCACAAGCATGCACATGCACAATCCTGACAAGTAACAGGTCAAAAATAGGAGGAGAAACCACCAATGTGCACCCAAAACAAGCTCAGGAACAAGAATCCACCTGTCTGCATGTACCAGACCACACAAGTAATGCACACTACACTTGCAACACACATCTGCATGTATCACACAGCAACAACTACTCACACACAATCCCATGCAAATAGAACATCACACACACATAGCATCTGTCCTTAGAAAGAGCCAACACAGGCCAAACACTGCATATATCCACAACAAAAACACAACAGATGCACATACCAATGCATCACATAGCAAACTCAGCTGGACATCAGGGGGATGCACACCAGGCAAGTACAAGGCAACACACACTGACATCACTGCAAGCATACCAAGCATTGTGTGCACACCAACCAAACCAGTAGCACATATATCTGAGTGCCACACCATGAACTCCCACAACACAAATCATCACAGCACACAGAGAACATCACACTCAGGAAGGGTAGCAGTACCTCAGCAAACACACATACAGCTTAACCATCACCCACAGATGCACAACTAAGGGAAACCCAGGGGCAAACAACATGACTAGAGGACTATGCTGCTCAAACATATGCACTGCACATGAGCAACCATGACTGCAAAACAGTTAAAGAAAACAACACATAACTAATTTTGGCAACTGTCCTGAGTGGCACATTGGTCCTGTACACATTTCAGCCCCACACAGCATAGTGTCACACTATGAAGTGGTGGGGAGGCTCACACACTGGCAAGCCATGGGGTGGAAGACATGAGATTGAAGTGGTGTGTACGTCAGTAGTGGACAGGTGAAGAGTGAACAGTACACAAACACATAGAGGAGTCACTCACAATGTGTAGGCATCAGAAGCACATATAGGGGATGGCATGACTCCACATACCACATACCATACTGGAGCCAAAAATGGGTCAAGTGACAGCAATGCATGAGAAAACTCACAAATAATGTCAGTGTGGCTGAGCAGGTCTGCACAGTGAGCACAAACAGTAACAAGACAGATGGCTGATCAACAAAATACAACACAGACTTGGCAGGCACACACTGCATACTCACAACTGGCAGCGACAACAAGTAGGTGTCCCCCAGGAGTGCAAGGACACACCAACACACTGCACAGTGCCCAACCTACAACTCCTACATGTGCCCACAATCTGAAGCACATGTCAGACAATTGAAACAAACAGGCACCCATTACCTGGATCATACATGTGTGCAGTTGGCATTGCAGGGGCACACACACATCAACACCACTAACAATGACAGCACATTCATACTGTATGATCACTGAAGTTCACATATTCAAATGTACCCCGTGTGACTAGGAAGACAGGCCCACACAAGATGACCACATATCAACACTGCTGTTCACACATCAAGAAAGATCACACAGATATGATGGACCATGCCCACCCCGCAAGTAATCCTGTGAATAGAAATCACCTCTGTCGTGGCATTGCATCATAACATGACATGTGTACAATGTAGCAAACCTGACCATAGAGTGAGTAGGATAAGAGTAGATCACCACAAACAACCATTATTGCACCCTCAGGCCTCACAGTCTTGAAGAACTAAAGTGCCTGTCACCTCTGCCAAATTCTGAAAAAGTAAAACAACAAATTGGCAATGTTGAATTGGCATACAGAGCATGTGTCACATGAAACCATACCCATACATAAAACCTCTTATTTCGCAAGGACACAGACAAAGCAGACAACAGGAGTAACTGTCTTTATTACATATTACTCAGATAGGCACCAAAAGTAGAAAACAGCAAGGCCATTGGCCAGTCCATAGTTCAAAGTATGTACATGTGTGCATGAGAACCTGCACAGGGAATGGGCATCCAAAGTGACAAACAGCAAGGCCAGTGGCCAGTCCATAGTTCAAAGTATGTACATGTGTGCATGAGAACCTGCACAGGGAATGGGCATCCAAAGTGACAAACAGCAAGGCCAGTGGCCAGTCCATAGTTCAAAGTATGTACATGTGTGCATGAGAACCTGCACAGGGAATGGGCATCCAAAGTGACAAACAGCAAGGCCATGTGGCCAGTCCATAGTTCAAAGTATGTACATGCGTGCATGAGAACCTGCACAGGGAATGGGCATCCAAAGTGACAAACAGCAAGGCCAGAAGCCAGTCCATAGTTCAAAGTATGTATATGTGTGCATGAGAACCTGCACAGGGAATGGGCATCCAAAGTGACAAACAGCAAGGCCAGTGGCCAGTCCATAGTTCAAAGTATGTACATGTGTGGATGAGAACCTGCACAGGGAATGGGTAACACCGTACACTGCCATGGGAATTAGCACAGCTCTGGGGATACAAATGGGCAGTCCAGGCACCGCTGTGGGAGCGATGGGTTGGGGAGGGGGACTGTGCCTCACACTTGGCTGTCAGTTGAACTGGGAGGTGGCTGATTGTCGGGGCCAGTTGGAGGACTGAACCTGGGAGAGAGAGGAGCAGCTGAGGTAGAGGCATCAGTGGCTTTGTGAGCCGGAGGGCTGCTTGGACCGGGTGGCAGTGTGGCACGGGGAGGCATAGACATGCTGCTGTGAGACACAGTGTGTGAGGGAGAATGTGGAGGGCTGCCTTTCCACTTCTTGGGGATTCGATAGGTAAGAATTGTCTTGGTAGGAGTGGGAAGTGGGGCGGGCACAACAGCCTCCCTCACAACCAAAGGTGCATCAGGTGCAGGTGGCTCTCTCTGTGGGGATTTGCTGGATCTGGTGTTACGCTTGGGCTGGCCTTGCCTTTTCCCCTCCATCCCCTGTTGACCAGGTGAACCCCCACATTGCTCTCCTGTCCCAGCTTCACAGGGGTGTGGGTGGGAGTTGAGGTTGTGGGTGAATCTGCCTTAGAGAGCTGTTTGTGCGGACTCTTTGTAGGCACCAGCTTTACAGCAGGCAGGGCAACTGTTTGTCTGCCTTTGGGAGCAGGTTTGGGGACGGGAGTGTCCTTGGATGGGGGTGATGTGGATGCATGTGAGCCTGAGGCCTGCTTCTTGGCCTGATGCCCCTGAGTGTCACCAGAAGGGCTTTTCCCTTTGCGCTCCTGTGTGCCTGTTTTTGGTTTGAGGGATGGTGTCTGTGCTCTGGGCTACTTGGAGTGCTGCTGTTGTGTGCTGCGTGTTGAGCACTTGGAGCCTGAGGGCTGTGGTGTGAGGTCACCCTCGTCAGATGTTGCCACTGTCAGGGTGGTTGCGGAAGGGACTGGAGCTGGACTCTGAGCCTGTGACAGCTGAATGGCTGCCGTCACTGTGGAGGACAAAGACTGGACAGTTCTGTGCAGCCCACCCATGTCAGAATGAATGCCCTCCATGAAGGCAACTACCTGTGCCAACTTCCTGTCATGATCCCCGAAGGCATTCAGGAGAGTAGTCTGACCCACACACAGCTGGCGCAAAAGGTCCACCGCCTCAACACTGAGGGCAGCAGGGGAGACAGGGGCAGCGGTGCCTGGGGGAAGGACACTCTAACCTTCTTACTGCAGCGGGAATGGGCAGCACTAGTGGTAGTAGCCGGGAGGGTGGGCACAGAACGATGTGTGGTGGAAGAAGAGGCAGATTTCCCACTTACTGTGCCCGCAAACATCGAGGAGTCACCGCTAGAGTCAGATGATGTTGAGGTTGGTGTTTCTGGGCGTGAGTCTTCCAGGACACTCCTGTCCCCCTCCGAGGCGCTGGTCACATCAGTGTCAGTGAGCTCATGTGTAGCAGTCGTGCCAGATGCCTCAGTACTGGTGTCCATCCCCTGTCCTTCTGTGCCCTCGGTAGATGCTGCAAAAGAAAGAGACGTAGGTTTAGTACAGTGCCCTACTCACAAACATCATATGCAACCAAAGCAAAAAACTGGAATATGATACCCCCATGTAGCACACCACCCTGTGCAGTCTGCATGTGCAAGCTTTATGCAAAAGTCAGAAGATGCATGAAATCATGCCTAGTTGGCATTAATGACCCATGTGACGTTCACACTGCCAAATAGCTGGCCCGTGCCTCCTAGTTACCTGACATACTGATTCCTGTAAGCATACCTACGTGCCTGTAGGTGAGATAGATGTACATCTCAACATGTTGTCACAGTCACATACAGAGTCACTTTAAGGGGACAACACAGATACTGACTCCAGAATGTCCTTATACCATGGCCATGAGCTACTGATGTCCACCATGTTGTGCTTTGAAGCGCAACGACCCTTGCACATTGTTGGCAGATGTGTAGTTCTCACAATTCCAAAGTCAGGCACTGCACACATCGACGTAAGCACACTAAGATGAGGAACACAGGGGTTCACTCCCCGGTGATGTCTATGACACCCATAATGCAGCAGATGGCATGAGGCCACATCTCATCTTGCAATGTCAAGGGCCATTATTTTAAACACATGAGAAAGTACATGTAGCAAAAATGCATGTCAGCTGCACTCAACACAGAGGCCCCTTACAAGCCATTGCATCACACTGGAAACATCACAGAGCTCAACACTGGCGCAGGGTTGGGATACATGCAGTCACTCACACCCAAAGTCACCCTTCGCAGAATACTCACCCCCAACTTGCTGCTGATGGGCCCTCAAACGTCCATCCAGCTCTGGCTGTGTCACAGCCAAGATGCGGGCCATTAGTGGTGTCATGCTCCTGCGCGACAACCTTCCAGTCCGAGGGAGCAGCCCCAGCGTTATCTCTGCCACATTTTTGCTCAGCCAGCAGATGTCATCCCACCTCTTGTGACAGTGTGTGTGCCGTCGGTTGCAGACACCCAGAGCCCGCACCTTGCGTGCAATGGCCCTCCATAAGGCCTTACGCTGGCGGACTTTAAGTTGCAGGCATGGGAGACAAGAAGAGGCAGTTTCAGGGACAATGGGCCATGTTCCACTGTGTCTCAGGACAGGAGCATGCAAACACTTAGCACAGCTGTACAGAAACCTTGAGCAGAGGCCATACAACATGACACGTAGTACATTTGCATCAGATAATCGGATTGAAATGCATTTAGGTATGAGGGTGGACACAGGACCTGGCCATCTCACACACATGCAGAATGGCAGCACACAAAGCAATGTGAAGAAGGCCCTCATCTGTGATGCAGTATGTGAGGGAGCAAGATATACATCATGTTGGAAATTATGTGTTGGGGAAGACTCACTGTCTCCAACACTACACACCCCTCAATGTCCTTGGCCTGTGAGTGGCTCACTGTGTCGTGGATGTCACATCTAGGGACATGATCTTACATTCTCACACCCTTCTCACAAGGTCTGTCTTGTGCAATCATCAGGCCTAAGATAGCTCATTGAGTGACAGGGCGGCAGAGAACACATATGTCGCACTCTGTTCATTTACTGATGGGTCCCTGTCAAATTGGGCAGTATCTGTGCAGGCCAGGGGGACTCACACTGAGGTCAAACCTGGCCCATCGGAACAATCACATGCATGTACAACATGAGAGGTCAAACAGTGCCTACACATGCGAGTCAGTACACATCATGTAATCAATGGAAGGAGGATGTTTCAGAAGTACATCACTCTGATGTGTCATAGGCGATTTCCCACCAAGAGTGTCACCCTCAGGCATTTCGATCTTGTGCATAATGGTCACATATCCATGGTGACAATAAGAAAAGTGTACACACATCCTTCAGTACCCTCTGGATGAAACACATTTGAATGTCCCAAATAAGCATGTGAAAGGCGAATGGACTCTGACATCCATTAGCACAGGCAATGTTTGTTCTGACTTCCACTCTCCAAACCAGCAGTGTTACTGTATGTCTGCAAAGACACTGCATGTCCCTCCCATCCTTCAATGCAGCCATGTATCTGTGGTAATAAGGCTACACACCCCATTGACATGAAGTCAGCATGCTAGGCAGTGTATCACACAAACTTGCACTTACAGGCACGTACTACAGCAGAGCCACATCATGTGAGCACTCTTTGCACTCTCCAAATTTCACTCTCAAACACTCACCATAACACCAGGAGCACCATATAGCCTCCCGTAGTGTGTAAGCACCTTGTCCACCAGGACCTCCAGCTCCTCTGTGGTGAAGGGACGGGCCCTGATGTGCTCAGTTCTCGCCATCACTGGGTCCAGGAGACAGGAACAGCAGCAGTTGGGGATGAAGAATGGCAGGCAGCATTGTCTGGATGCAGTGGAAATGTGTGGCTCTCTCACAGACATATATAGCCCCCTGGGGTTGTTTCAGTGGTACTCATCTGCTACAATTGGTGTTCCAGATCAGCTTTGTTCAAATGTAACCAATGACCGGCCCCGCGGTAGCGGAGGACGCCTACCGCGATTTTCAAAAGTGTATTCCACTAGCGCGATTGCGGTTCCCATTGGCTGGATGGGCATGGGCATTGGCGGTATCACACCGCGGGGCCCAGGCAGTCGCTTCCGCAATTGTGCATCTTACAATTGTATCCAATGACTGGCCTCACGGTACCGGAGCACGCCTACCGTGATTTTCAAAAGTGTATTCCACTAGCGCGATGGCGGTTCCCATTGGCTGAATGGGCATGGGCATTGGCAGTGTCACACCGCGGTGCCCAGGTGGTCGCTACCGCAATCGCGCATCTTACAATTGTATCCAATGAGCGGCCCCGCGGTAGCGGAACACGCCTACCGTGATTTTCAAAAGTGTATTTCGCTAGCGCGATGGGGGTTCCCATTGGCTGAATGGGCATGGGCATTGGCGGTGTCACACCGCGGGGCCCAGGCAGTCGCTACCGCGATTTGGCATCTTTACATTTGTGCCAATGACCGTGATTACAGTGGCGGTGCATGCTTAGGGCACCTATGGACACATTATGCTGTAGCAATGGCCAGTTCTCATCATTGAACACTCCACACTTACAATGTATCATGCCACCAGATAGTTAAATTGAATGCTAGTGTGACATTCAACTCACTGATGTCTACACATGCCATGTCAGTGCACTGGAGTACATGCATTGGCATGTAGTCCCTCACATGTCACTGATGATGTTGTTGTGCATGTACACAGATCTGTTGTGTGATGGACTCTCAAATATGGAAACATGTCAATGTGTGAGATGGCTAAGCAACACACAGTAATGATGGACTGACTACTTAATGTGCCTACTTCACTGTGTAGTTTGCTGAACTCATGTTGATATCTGATCTTAATGCACACACTGTGCTCATTGTGTCGTTAATGTGTGCCCTGTCCGACTCACGCAAGAAGGTGTGGCAGGTACAGCAGCTACGTAAGAGACAGCAGTGTTGCAGTTTCAGACATGTGCTGTGTCAAGTACTCTCAGGGCTGGTGACACAAGATGTCGTAATGTCCCATTTCACATTCACATAGTCTGAATCTGTCTCGGGTGTACTCAGTTTGTACATACTGATCACGTGTACAACTACTTGGGGTCAAGTTGTCTCTGCATGTGACTTGTGCTGTAAGCTGTTGTTTCAGGCCAGTCATTGTTGGTGCTGTGTCAGTCAAGACGTTAGATGTTGGACACATCTCATAGGTGGATTGTATTGACAAGTGTCCCCTTTTATCTTATGTAGGAGGCGACCAAATGTGCATCGGCCATTCTCCTTGCTGGCGGACATGGAGGATGTGGACATCATCTGTAAGTTCCGTTTGGATCAGCAAACCCTCCAAGACCTATGTGCTCAGTTGGAGCCCCATCTGAGGCCTCGCAGGACATATACAACTGCTGTGTCACCAACATGTAAGGTGATGGCAGTCCTGCATTTCCTTGCAACTGGCTCGTTCCAGTACACGGTGGCCAGCGCAGGTGGGATGTCGCAGGCAATGTTCAGCATGGTGCTACTGGATGTCGTGTCCGCTATGATGGTATACCTACATCCATTTTCCACGAAGACAGGAATTGGCAGCTGTGAAGGGTGATTTTTATGCCCTTGCCCACATCCCTAATATTGTTGGTGCCATTGACTGCACCCATGTTGGCCTGGTTCCGCCACAGGCACATGAGCATATCTACAGGAATAGGAAGCATACCCATTCCATTAATGTGCAGGTTGTATGCCAGGCAGATATGATCATCTCACATGTCTGTGCCAGATTCCCTGGCTCAGCCCACGACTCCTACATCCTGCGTAACAGCATCGTACCACAGATGATGGCAAATCTGCATCCTGACCGTGCGTGGCTTGTAGGTGAGTTAGCTGAGTCAAGTATTGTGCTGTATGTGTGACATGCTGTCCGCAGCTACAGTCATATTACTAAATTGTTCTGTGTATCTGACACCTAGGTGACTCTGCATATCCCAACCGGCCTTGGTTGCTGAGCCCACTGCGGAATCCCAGGACCCCGGGTGAAGTCAGCTACAATGAGGCCCATGGGAGGACACGTCGTGTGGTGGAGAGCACTTTTGGGCTTCTGAAGTCTCGGTTTCGGTGCCTGGACAGGACCGGAGGTGCACTGATGTACTCTCCCAAAAAGGTGTGCCAGATAATTGTTGCATGCTGCATGCTCCACAACCTGGCCTGGCGCAAGGAGATCCCCCTGCTCCTGGACGATGATGCGCCGCAGATGCCCCCCCCTGCAAGCCCACACGTCCAATGACAAGGATAGTGGAGAGGAGGAAGGTATCGACCTGCGCCAACAGATCATCAACCGCTACTTCCCTTGAGTGTGAGTAACATTGTACAACAGTGCCATTGTCTGCTGTCTTTGATGGTGGTGTTGAGGCCGAGAGGGGCTTTTTGACTGCTGCCTGTAGTTGGCTCTGTGCTGACGGCTGATGTGTGTGGCACAGTGTAGTCCTGACCAGCCACATGATGTCTATGTTGAGATTGTTTCTCCTTGTGATGTGTGCTGGTGTGTGTACCTTGATGACTAGTGTTGTGTACTGGCTGTGATGCCAACACCTGATGAGTAAATGTCGTTCTCTTGTGTCTCTCTAGGTCCCTTCAGACTCTCAATGCCTCGTCACGATCTGGGCTTCTGGTACATTGTGTTCTGACTCAACATTGTACATATTGTGATAAACATAGAGCTGACACAAAGACATAGGTGTGTAAAGAGTGTTTATTTACATTGAGTGGTTGTGACAGACAAGTGATGTTTCAAGAAATGGTGCTAAGTGAATCAATGAGTTGTCAGTGATGGCAAACAAGACAATAGAGTAGTCACCACATTGATGAGGTGACACAGTCCAACAGACACCTGCCATCAACATGGCAGTGTGGGTAAGGATAGTCAACAAAGTCAATGTCAAGTTGTACAGAGGTGTTATCATGGATGTCTCTTTGACTTGCGTTTGGCTGGTGCTTTGACACTTGATCCTCCCGTGGTGTTTCTCGGATGGCCCCTCTTGTGTTTTCCAGGGGGGGCTCCTGCTGCTGGGTCAGCGGTGTCTGAGGAGTCATCCTGTTGCTGCTCACTCCTCTCTGTGGCCGCAGTTGGGCTGGTGGGGTGTTCACCCTGCGGGCCACTGGAGGGGGGTTGAGCTGTAGTTTGGGCCACAGGTCTGTCCTTCAGAACACCCACGAGCTGGCCCAAGAGGTCCACGATATAGCCCATACACCTGTCTATGGACCTCAGCAGCAGGCGGAGCTCACGCGATTCTTCCAGAGCCTGTCCCGTGTGTCCCTGGGCTTGTTCGTAGGCCCCAAGGACTCTGTCGCTCTTGGCCAGGGCTTCGGTCCCAGTGTCCTCTCGATTTTGTCCCCTAGTTGCCCTTCCACCTGCCCTGCTGCCCCGAACCTGTGGCGTTGCCACTCGATGCACCCGCAGGCTCTCCCTGCCCTCCTCTGATTGTGTGATGGGGTTGGTAACCACTGAGGCAGGGCGAGTGTTGCAGGCAGCGGTGGTGGTGGTGGTTTATGCCGCACAGGTTGTTGCAGCAGGAGTCAGTGTAGTTGTTGTTGCTGGGGTGGTGGTGGTAGGGACAGTGGGGGCCTGGGACGTGGTGTGCCCTGGCAGTCCGGACAGGCCAGGTCGGTGCTCCTCATCAGAGAAACTTAGGGAGTCTGCATCTGAGAGTCCATGTTCCGAGTGTGGAGACTGGCTCTGCAGGTTGGTGTTGTCTTCTGCAGCAGTGAGTTGTTGATCTCCTGTTAAACAGAGGTGAAATGGTCATTAAAGTGCACCCCACAAGCATGGTGTTAGATGTTTGGATGTTACATGTGTTACACCACAAAGTTTGCATTGTTTTCACTTTGTATGGCTGCAAGGTACTGCACATCATGCCATGATGTGTGGGTACATACATTACTTGTACATGGTGTGACATGTAAATAGGTACCATGTTCCACGTACAGATTGTGTGATTACAAGAACATGTTGTCATCTACCGACTTGCAGCCCATCAACTTTATGTGATTTGTCTTTTTGGTTTGCTCTGCAATGAAGACGTTACATCTGAGCAAGAACTATCCATTGTAATCTTCTGCATACCTTTGTGTTATCATGTACTTTACTTTCTTTCAACAACTGACCATGCATGTTTTGTGTTCATATGGGCCTTCATGCTCTGCCACCATGGCACTTGCACATAGCATTCCGTGCTGGACATGATTGTGCCCTGAATTTCTTCACAATGTGTCTTGCTGGCTTAACGTTACATTTCTGTGACAGTTACATACGCTTGGCTGTCTGCACACAGGAAGTGACTATTGGATGTATGCCATGTTGGGTGACATGTTAGGGGTGGTGTGGTCATATGGCTCCATGCTTTTTGAGAGGCTTGGCAGGGTGCATGCACTGTCTACCTACCTGTACTGTGACACAATTGAGGGGAATTGCTGCCACATGGTTGTGGGTGTGGGGAGTGCTCCATCCTGGTGAGCTTTGGGACAAGGGGGCCTGGTGGGAGTTGTAGTGCAGGCTTCCCAAACACAACCACCCCCTCCCTGTTAAGATGGCTACCTACCTGTTAGATGAAGGTGGGCAATGCAATGGCTGACACATGCTTCTGGGTGGGGTGGGGGGAGTGCTCCATCCTGGTGTGCTTTGGGACAAGGGGGCCTGGTGGGAGTTGTAGTGCAGGCTTCCTAAACACAACCACCCCTCCCTGTTAAGATGGCTACCTACCTGTTAGGTGAAGGTGGGCAATGCAATTGCTGACACATGCTTCTTGGTGGGGTGGGGGAGTGCTCCATCCTGGTATGCTTTGGGACAAGGGGGCCTGGTGGGAGTTGCAGTGCAGGCTTCTCAAGCACAACCACCCCCTCCCTGTTAAGATGGCTACCTACCTGTTAGTTTGATGAGGGGAATGCAATGGCTGACACATGCTTCTGGGTGGGGTGGGGGGAGTGCTCCATCCTGGTATGCTTTGGGACAAGGGGGCCTGGTGGGAGTTGTAGTGCAGGCTTCCTAAACACAACCACCCCCTCCCTGTTAAGATGGCTACCTACCTGTTAGGTGAAGGTGGGCAATGCAATGGCTGACACATGCTTCTGGGTGGGGTGGGGGGAGTGCTCCATCCTGGTGTGCTTTGGGACAAGGGGGCCTGGTGGGAGCTGTAGTGCAGGCTTCCCAAACACAACCACCCCCTCCCTGTTAAGATGGCTACCTACCTGTTAGGTGAAGGTGGGCAATGCAATGGCTGACACATGCTTCTGGGTGTGGTGTGGGGAGTGCTCCTTCCTGGTGAGCTTTGGGACAAGGGGGCCTGGTGGGAGTTGTAGTGCAGGCTTCCCAAACACAACCACCCCCTCCCTGTTGAGATGGCTACCTACCTGTTAGTTTGATGAGGGGAATGCAATGTCTGCCACTTGCTTCTGGGTGGGGTGGGGGAGTGCTCCATCCTGGTGTGCTTTGGGACAGGGGGCCCGGTGGGAGTTGTAGTGCTGGCTGCCTGTACACCTTCCCCCATGGTAATATTGCTAGCTACCTTTGGGGTGAATCAGAGGGAGTGGATGTTGGAACTGTGAGACATGTGTTGGGGAGAGTGTGGTGCACATGCATGCATTTTGACCTGGGAAGTGTAGCTGTGTAGTTGTGCAAGACAGTACATAGCAGTGTGATGGTAGACATTTGTTGGTACTTACCAGCCTCTACTCCCCCGGGTATTCTTGTGAGACTCTCTGGATGCAGTATGCCAAGCACCTTCTCCTCCCATGCCGTGAATGTTCATAGTGGAATGGGAGGGCCACCGCCAGTCCTCTGAGCCAGCTCACGGTTCTTGTTGTTCTTCTCTTTCACCTTGCTCTTGAGGTCATGCCACCACCTCATGATCTCCTTCTTGGTGCGCGGGATGGTCCCTACTGCATTGACCCTGCTGACTATCCTTGCCCACATTTGCGTTCTGGTGGCTAATGGTGTCTGTTGGACCATGTTTCCAAACAAATGTGGTTCTACTCTGATGACCTCATCTACCATCACTGACAACTCATTGTCTGTGAATTTGGGCATTTTAGTCTGTGACATGGTGTGTGATGTGCAAATGGGTTAAAGGTGCAGGTGTGGAGGAGGTGGTGGTGATGTGTGTGGTGTGTGTGGTTGTGATGGTGTGATGTGTGCAGATTTGACTATCCTTTGTGCTGTGGGGTTGGACCCTTCAGTTGTGGAGTAGTGCAAAGGATTGTGGTCAGGGAAGGGGCTGGTTTTATACTCAGCAATGTGGGTGGGTCAAAATGGTGTATTCCTGTCAGGTGTGTTGTGTGGGTTGACCTGGGATTTGTATTTTTTTGGTGCCATGGGGATGTGTCATTGGGGTGTGTTAGGTGTTTTTTGAGGCTGAGCCAGGTTAATTGCCACACTTGGTAGCCTTGTTGTGTGTTTTGTTGTCGTCCGCCATTGCTGTTCCGGAGGGAGCGCGGCGGTGGGTATACAACCGCTCTTCCACCAGCTCTCCCATTCATCGATGCTTGCGATCGCGCCGGTCGAAATGCAACGGCCCTTCCACCGGCTCTCCCATTCACCAATGGTTGTGATCGCGGTGGTTGGAAAAGAGCTGATCGTTCCGCTGTCACCGCAATGGTATCCTAATTCAACATGCGGTCACTCCGCTGGCCGTGCGGCGGTTTTGGGTGTTCACACTGCAGGACCGACCGCAGCGGCCGGATTTTTACCTGCTCCGCACGCTCCCGGCGGTGTTTTGTGCATTCCGACCGCCGCAGTCGGATTTTTCTGGCGGTTCATCCTAATCTGACCGCCGGTTTTCCCGCGGTACATGTGGACGGTTAATTTCCGCTACCGCGGCGGTCGGAGTGCTTTTCCGCCCGCCATCGTAATCGGGCCCTTAGTTCCCAATGTCTTCTTGCGCAGTGTTGTTGTGGTTGGTGACCATGTGGCACAGGCTGTCAGCCATTTTGTGCATCTAGCCAGTGTGGCCCTTTGCCATATGCTTGCATGGATGGTTGAGCAATAAGATAGCAGTTTAATAAATTATATGCATAGGAATAATTTCACTTATTTATAATTCTTTAACTGTAATTTATTTTTAATTGTTATTTTTTATTTCAATTTTTTATAAAAAATGTATGTTTTAATTTTACTTGTTTTTATTTTTTATTATAAATATGTTTCATTTGTTTTTTAATTTTTAGATTTTTTTGAACCATTTTTCTAACATCTGGCATCAACGAATCAACCCCATGTCTGGTATAGGTGCACGACAGCATTCATTGTCTAAGGATTATTCCATTATCATTTGTCAGCTGCACCTCTCTGAGTGCCACATCCCATGCGATGCACATAAAAGCAGTTACATCTGTATGTTGTTGTTGCTCTTTCTTATCCCTCCTGAGTGTACAGTACACCATGAAAGTTTATGTTGGATACACTGTATTGTTAATTATTTATAATATTAATAACTTAAGTAACCAGTGACCACACTAAATGATATTGTTTGTTTGTACTACTAATTGAACTGCAACAATGCCACGTTTCACTGATGTTCTTCTTGCTTGTTTGCTTCTAATTGCACAAGACAAGAGACAACATCACCCACAGTACTGCCAGACAGAAGGCCTGTGCATGGGGTGACGTGTGACCACACATCACAGACATCTCTTCAACTTGTGAAATTAAGTGCCGCTTCTGACAGCTTCAAGATGGCCCAAAGAAAGGTGCTACCAAGAAAGTGGCTAGTGAGAAGAAGCTAGAGCCTCACGCCACTGGTACGTCAACCCAGACCTTTTTCGGAAATAAAACCTGTGCTTGCCGCACCGTGCTATGGAGAGCAAGCTAGGAGTAGCACCCCCACATCAGCGGACCCACTCCAACCTAGGCCAAAGCCCATATCTGTCACAGAGGCTGCCAGTCTAATCACAACAACTCCAGCGAGTAGTGATGTTTAAGTTGTCTTATCTCTTTCGCAAACTAGTACCCAATCGTTGCAGGATTTGCACCATAGATACCACCACCGCCACCAGCTGCCATATTTTGCAAAGTCCCAGCATCGACCATCATCCACAGCCACCTCTGTAGAAGTAGGTACTGCAGAGAAGCAAACATCAAAATGCCCAACTTCTGTCAGTTCATCCGATATTGGCAGTGCCACCAGCATCAGAAAGTGGACCTCCCCAGTTTGGGACTTCTTTATGGTTAGCAAGAAGGAGGTGAACATTTCCATATGCTCTATTTGTGAAGCAAGTGTTAGTCAGGGTAAGCTTGGTACAAACTATGATGGTAAACGTCCATTACAATGCAGGCATTACATCGTAATGCCTTTACAACGCAACTTTTGCAACGCAGTTGACATTACATTGCATGCCATTACAATGCATGTGCCATTACAATGCATGTCATTACAACGCATGCCATTACAACGCATAGTAAGGTAAGTATGGATGTAAGTGAGGTAAGTTGTTATTTTTGATTATTTTTGATATTTTGGTTTTTAAGGAATGTAATAGTTAATAGTAATAGTATTATTTTACAAATGTTTTATTTGTTTAAAAAAAAATATATCATAAAATGTAATTGAAATGGATAGTTTTTTTTTGGGTATTGTGTTAATACTCAGGTGCTACTTCAAAATATTTGAGTTTTATTAAAAAATTAGATTAGTTGTTAATTTATAAAAAAAAATATATATGTATATATGTATATATGTATATATGTGTGTATATATATATATATCCTCCACACACTTCCCAAGGGAAATAATAGGTCGCACTCCGGTTCGTGTTAAAAAAGCTTGCAGTGCTTTTATTTTACCAAGTAGCAATTACTTCATATGGCAAACAACCAAAACCAACGCGTTTCGGTCTCAACTGAGACCTTGCTCATGGTAACGCCCCTTTCCGGACACATGTTTTTAACCTTTCCTCAAGTCATTACATCATTTCCTGTGTCTCATGAATGGGGCATTATGGGTGTTGTAGTACAAAAGTATATCACATTTTGCCATTAAAACTAAATACTTTTTCTTGCATCATAAATATTTCAAATATTTTTTTATCTATACTTTTAAACTTATTTTTCCACCTATATACATGAATGTGGATTGATTTCATGTGTAAACTGGATTTACCTTTACATCTAGCAGGTTAGTCTCACATTTTATATTTTTATGGTAATTCGACTTCATTACCCATTTATACTCCTCAAGTGGAGAGTATCAACCACTTTTTTCCAGAAACACCATTTCCTTAAAATATATAATTTTGTTATTAAAATCCACATTCTCATAAATAATCCACACAACTAAATTTAAAGAAAAAGTTGAAAATAAACCCAAAAAGTTTTTTTGAAATAATAAAATAAAATTTTCCTTAGAGAGTGAAAGGCTGACAGGACATTTTCTTCTAATATCACCAATTTTTACAAATGAATATAAAGTTCTTCACTTTGGTTAAGACCATACGGGGTGAGAGTTCGCAAATTCACAATGTGACGGGATTCTCTTTGTCTCAATTTTCTTTCCCTGTCACCTCCTCTTTCTTGTTTTTTTATAAAGATTTGAAAAAAGAGGGTACCCAAAAAATCAAATCAGAAAAGGATGGGAAAAAGCAAATGAAAAAAACAGAAAAGATTTATTGCAGTTAAAATCAACAAATGAGGGAAATATTTCAAAATCTGAACCCATAAGATTTATAACAACTTTTTCCCAGGAATCTAAACAAATAAAGCAGATCATCAAAAGAAATTGGAAAATCTTACAATTAGATACTACTGCCAGCAAAATCATGGGTAAGACTCCTAATATAACATACAGAAGGGCGAGAAATCTGAAAGATCGATTAACACATAGGGGTCGATTCCGATTCGGGCCGGAAATTTCTCCGACCGAGCCGGACCCGGAGAGATTTCCGACCGAATCGGACCCGTGCAGTCCGACCGAACGAGTTCGATGCGTCCGTATGTTATCGGACTCGAGTCGGTCGGACTCCCATTGAAGTCAATGGGAGCCGGTCGTACAACGCGTACGCGGGCTCCCATTGACTCAATGGGTGCGAGTCGGACAAGGGCGCCCCCTACAGCGGGTACGCGGCGAAGCGATTCGCGCCGTACACGCACAGGTAGGGGGGACCCATGGGTCTCCCCTGTGTGCGACTCGCGCGGCTACGCGTACAGGGGGGTCCGACACGGACCCCCAAAGTACGGCTCCGACAGCTCTTACGAGCCGGAGTGCGCGGCTCGGTCGGACTGCTCGCGGCGCGCATCGTACTTACCCGGCCGGGAAACGTCTCCATTGCGCGGTGCGAGTCGAGTCCGAGCGAGTCGGTCGGAGCGGTTCGAGCCGGGATCGAGTCGGTCGGAGCGGTCGGGACGCCCGGACGAGTCGGTCGGAGATTTCGCATCGTACTCGCTCGGCCGGACCCGCGTACGGTTCGGTCGGGAAACAGGGCTCCGAATCGGATCCGGTAAAGCCGAATCCGATTCGGAGCCCTACCGGCCGAGATCGGAATCGGCCCCATAGTCATTTCCAAAAAGAGAAAAACAAAACGTGGCTACAAAGTAAAGGTTTCAAGAAATGTTTCAACTGCAAAGTTTGTCAAATTGCCAAAAACATTGAATCAGTACAAATGGCGGACGGAAAATCATGGAACATACAAGATCTTATTACATGTAAAAGTCAATATGTTGTTTATGTAATTGAGTGTCCATGCCCATTACGGTATGTAGGCAGCACCATTTGTGAACTAAAAAAACGCATACTTGAACATGTAAGAGCAACCATACACAAAGACAGAAGCAATGCAGTTGCTAAACATATGGAAACGAACCACGAAAGCAACTGGAAATTGCTAAAGTTTTATGGAATTGACTATATAAAAAAACAAGAAAGAGGAGGTGACAGGGAAAGAAAATTGAGACAAAGAGAATCCCGTCACATTGTGAATTTACGAACTCTCACCCCGTATGGTCTTAACCAAAGTGAAGAACTTTATATTCATTTGTAAAAATTGGTGATATTAGAAGAAAATGTCCTGTCAGCCTTTCACTCTCTAAGGAGAATTTTATTTTATTATTTCAAAAAAACTTTTTGGGTTTATTTTCAACTTTTTCTTTAAATTTAGTTGTGTGGATTATTTATGAGAATGTGGATTTTAATAACAAAATTATATATTTTAAGGAAATGGTGTTTCTGGAAAAAAGTGGTTGATACTCTCCACTTGAGGAGTATAAATGGGTAATGAAGTCGAATTACCATAAAAATATAAAATGTGAGACTAACCTGCTAGATGTAAAGGTAAATCCAGTTTACACATGAAATCAATCCACATTCATGTATATAGGTGGAAAAATAAGTTTAAAAGTATAGATAAAAAAATATTTGAAATATTTATGATGCAAGAAAAAGTATTTAGTTTTAATGGCAAAATGTGATATACTTTTGTACTACAACACCCATAATGCCCCATTCATGAGACACAGGAAATGATGTAATGACTTGAGGAAAGGTTAAAAACATGTGTCCGGAAAGGGGGCGTTACCGTGAGCAAGGTCTCAGTTGAGACCGAAACGCGTTGGTTTTGGTTGTTTGCCATATGAAGTAATTGCTACTTGGTAAAATAAAAGCACTGCAAGCTTTTTTAACACGAACCGGAGTGCGACCTATTATTTCCCTTGGGAAGTGTGTAGAGGATTAATGGCGACCGGGCTCGGCCGCGAGGTAACGCACAGCTAACCAGAGCGCCATGCCAGCGAAAGGAGCCACAGGAGAAGGATTAATATATATATATATATATATAATTTAATAGATTAATTTAAAATATATTTAATGTGCTTTGCACTTTTTCCCTGGTACGAGATGTATGGGAAATAGGGGTTTTGGGTGGGGGAGTGTATTATTACTCAGGTATTAATTTTAATACTTGAGAATTAAATGATATTTAGTTTTAATCATAGTAAATTAAAAAAAATTAAACATTTTAATTAATAAAAGAGACTTAGGCACATATCCTCTGGGATGGGATGCAAGGGAAATAGGGGTTTTTTGGTGGGGGAGTGTAATAATACTTAGGGGCCCATTACGATAACCGGCGGTAAAAAATCCGCCATCTACTATAGCCTGAAAAATCCGCCCGCCTGCACCATGGGAATACCGACAGAGCAATTATGAAGTCGCGAAGCAACCTCCGCCTGCGGCGGTAAAAACACACCAAATTCCACCCGTCCATGTCAGAGTAGAAGATCATCCATCCGCCACGGACGCAATCCCCCCCGAAAACACAAAACCGCCCGCTCTGACGACCGAGACAACGACCGTGAAATTATGATCTCCCCGACATGAGCGCGGAAAATCCACATATTCCCCGCCTGCCACGGTTAACAACAGCGATGAATAACTGACACGGCAGAAGGCCTGGCGGCCACGTACGTGCACGGAAATCATTTGCGGAACAAAGAAAAACACACAACAAGTCCACACAGCAAACTACGCCAAAACACCCAAACACAGAACACATCCCAAAGACACATCCCCCCTGGCAAAAATAAAAAACTGCAAATCCCAGGACACCAGACACAACACACCTGAAAACGACAGCCCATCATGACACACCCACATAGGTCAGTACAAAAGCAGCCCCTTCACAGACCACAATCCCTTGCACTACTACAAAGCGAAGACGACAGCAGAGAACCCAGAGAGCCACAAAGGAAAGCAGCACACCACACGCACGCACACATCACACCCATCACCAACAACACCACCACCATCACCACTGAAACAACGGCACCACGAACCCCCTGCACAGCACACACCACACACCACACACCCACCACACCAGCACCACAAACCATACACCATGGCAACACAAAGAATCCCAAAGTACACTGCCACTGAGTTGACGTTCATGGTCGACGAGATCATCAAGGTGCACCCACAAATCTATGGGAACCAGGTCCAACAGACACCAGTAGCCACCAGAAACAGAATGTGGAGCAGGATCGTAGACCAGGTGAATGCAGTTGGGAACGTGCCACGCAACCGGGGTGAAATCACAAAGAGGTGGCACGACCTGAAAAGCGTGGTCAGGAAGAAGGAGGCCAAGAATTGTGAGCTGGCTGCCAGGACTGGCGGCGGTAATCCAGTGCTATTCAAGACCTTCAAGGCGTGGGAGGAGAAGGTGCGAGGCATCCTACATCCGGAGAGTCTCACCGGAATACCAGGGGAAGTGGAGGCTGGTAAGTACAAACAAATGTATACCAGCACACCACTATGTACTGCCATGCACTACCAGAATGCCATAGCTCCGAGGGCCAAACACCCCCATGTCCAGTACACAATACACAAGACATCTCTCACACATGCAACAGACACTCGCACACACAGCCCAAAGGTACCAACAAACTAAACCATGGGGGCATGCGTACAGTCAGCCAGCACCACAACTCCCACCAGGTCCCCCTGTACCCCAGATGCGCCGGAAGGAGCACTCCCCACACCCACACACATGTGTCAGCCATAGCTGCACTAACCAACAAGTAACAGGTAAGTAGCCTTACCACAAAGTCCATGTATCGGAGGGGGGACTGCAGAAGTACAACCCCCACCAGGCCCCTAGTCCTACAGCGCAGCAAGATGGAGCACTCCCCACACCCATGTGTCAGCCACTGCAGTGCACAACCTCACCCGATAGGTAGATATGTTTCCCAACATGGAGGGGTGTCTGTGGGTGGTAAGCCATCACCACAACTCACAACACGGCCCCCACTCCCACAGACCAGCAAGATGGAGCACCCCTCCCTCTCATAACCTTGTGGTAGCCATTGCATTGCTCCCTCCAAACCAACAAGTAGGTAGACTACTGTACAGGGCGGGGTGTCTGTAGGCATGAGGACTGTACTACAACTAACATTTGGGACATGTCACGTAGCAGAGGAACAGGTAGCACTGCTCCCTGTCATAATCATGTGACTAATGTGCACACGGAAATGAATTACAGAGTCATAGCCCACATGAGCCATCTCAAATACATTAACACGTAAGGAGTCACGTCTGCATGCACAAGTCTCACTGGAGTACTGACCCACATGGCGTGCACTGTGCCAGTCATCACACACATCAGCAACACCATCGAAGTCCTGTCCATGTAGTCGTTACTGCCTGTTCCCCACAAAACGTACAACATCGCCCATGTAAGTCTAACCTGTCTAGAACTAACAGTGTGGAACCCCAGTAATGCACATAAACACCACTGGACCAATGAAACACACAGCCACACAATGCACATCCAACATACCATCCATCTCATCTGTCAGCCCCAGTGTCATGAAAGGTATGTCATTGGAACAGCTGGCCCTCACACAGTAGTTCTGCAAAGATACCTGCCCATCATAAATGTGTCTGCAGTGACTGAAGCGCACATCACACTGATTTACAACATACATAATATAGTCATTATTGTTCCGTTGGCATTGTACAACATCACCCATGTAAGTCTATCTCCTCTCAATGTAACAGAGTGGAACCCCAGTAATGTCACATACACCACTGGACCCATGAACCACACAGCTACACAATGCACATTCAAAATCTCATCCATCCCATCTTACAGCCCCAGTGTCATGAAAGGTATATCATCTAAACAGTAGTCCCATATACAGTAGTTCAGCAAAGATTCCTGCCGATGACCAAAAATGTGTCTGCAGTGTCTGAAGCGCAAGTCACACTGTGATTTACAACATACCTAATATAGTCAACACCCCAAGAGCACTGCATTGCTGCACATGGCTGAGGGTAGCATGCACACCAAGGAATACTCCCATCTGCAATACGTTGTGTGGCACACAACCGTTTATCACTCACTACAATGCTTGCAGTGTAATGTCCCCAAATGATAACAGTGAGCAGATATGCTGGGTATGTCAGACATACACACACCTGTGTCTCTGCAGTGTCGTGTGGCCAAAACACATGTCCCTTTCTGCACCCATATGTCACAGTATGTACCACAAAACCATATTTCAACTCAAAAGCGTTGATGGGGCTGTACCCCTTTTGCCATCTGCGTTTCTAAGCGTTTCATTTGAACCCCAAAAACATATTTCATCTCAAAAGCGTTCATGGGGCTGTACCCCTTTTCCCATCTGCGTTTCTAAGTGTTTCATTTGAACTCCAAAAACATATATCATCTCAAAAGCGTTCATGGGGCTGTACCCCGTTTCCACCAAAGCCACAAAATGTAGGGGTACTGCAACACACACCGATTGGCATTCCAAATCCGTCCCATGCCATATGCACCCATCACACTATTCTATTGCCTTGATCACGCACACACATTGTAGAGCCATACACACGCATCTGGGAAATCAGTGCACAACTGTGCACAAACTGTGAATGTCAGACATCTAACACAAACCTTGCAAGGTGCAACACAATAACCTTTCGTCTCCGCCCCACAGGTGACGAACAGCATGATGCTGGAGAGGGAGACAGCAGCCATCACAGCCAGTCCACAAGCCCTCCACCCGGACTCACGGATGTGGAAGACCTGGACACCTCTACGGACGAGGACTCCCGACCAGGCACATCTGGTGTGGCAGGGCGCAACCGCTCCCCAGGACCCCTCCTACCCACCAACCCATCTCCCAGGGCTGGTGACCAGTCCCAGGCCCCTGCTGCCACGGTCATTGCGGCCACCACCACCACCGCAACCACCACCACCACCACCACCAGGGCCTCCATGACCACTAACCCTGCGCAAGGGGCTGCACGCACATCGACATCGACCCTGGGAGCCACAACGAGGCCCCGGGTGACCACTGTGGCGAGTGGGCAGGTCGGTGGCAGCAGTTCAGGTGGGAGGAGCAGGGTCAGGCCAACGCCATCAGAGCCTGGGAGCCATGCCCTGCCGCAAATCGCCAGAGTCCTTGGGGCCTATGAAGAGGCCCAGGGACAATGGGCCCGGTCATCTGCCGATACGCGGGAAGTCCTTGGGGTGTTGAGGTCCATGGACGCCCATATGGGCCAATTCGTGACCCGTATGGGCAAACTTGTCGACCTCATGGGCCAGCTAGTGGTGGCGGTGAGGGCCCAATCAAGGCCAACCACACCACCTCCGACACCAACTGCTGGGGCGCAGGTCCGTGCAACATCTAGTTCCCCTGCGTCCACAGCGAGTGGGCAATCCTCAGCCACCACCAGCAGCCCACAAACACAACCCCCCCCTCTCAAACGTGGAAGGGGTCGTCCGAAGAGGAAACAGGTGTCCAGAGATGACTTTGCACGCTCCAAACGCCAGTGAGACAGCCAGCCACAGTGGCCATCTACTGCATTCACTTGGACTACTATCCTACCCCACACTGCCATGTGAATGGCATGTGTCTGTCAGACTGTGGACCCAGTACAACATGGGTACACCGGACCATCACGCGGACATGTCCGTCAACTCATTGTTCCAGCATGCACTACTCTTGTGATCACCTTGCCCACAATCACTTGTCACCGCTTAAAATAAATACACCTGGATCAGATTCTGTTGTATCTGCTCTGTGTTTAATCAAGGATGTGCAACCGTCACCATGATCAGAAATGCATCTGGAGTGTGGTATGTCGATAGGCCAGGAGAGGCTGTAGGGACCTAGGGGTGAAAAACAGAACAAGAGTCCATTGAATGTGTGTGTCACACACTCATCACACAGTACTTGTCATCAAGTTTAAGCAATGTACACACATCTCACAGAGCAATAGGGCACAATGCTACAGCCACTGACAGTGGCATACTACCCTGGACATGGACCATTGCCACACAGCACTCAGTGAACAATAGGCCGCCGTCACAATGCACACATACACCTACACAACTACAGCAACATCAGCCGTCGTACATGGTCACTCACCGTCAAGTGAAGTAGCAGGCGATGAGCTGCTGACGCTCATTCACTGCTTCCTCCTCTCCACTGTCCTCGTCACTGGACATGGCCTGGTCTGCAGGCGGGGGCCCTGGCTGATCACCGTCATCCACTATCAGGGGGATCTGCCTGCGAATAGTGAGATTGTGCAGCATGCAGCATGCCACAACTATCTGGCACACCTTCTGTGGGGAGTATGGCAGTGCATCCCGGTGCGGTCCAGGCATCTGAATCTGGACTTCAGGAGTCCAAAAGTCCGCTCCACCACACGTCTGGTCCTCCCATGTGCCTCATTGTATCTGACATCAGCTGGTGTCCTGGGATTACGTAGTGGGCTCAGCAGCCAAGGCCCGTTAGGATATGCAGAGTCACCTGGGTGTGAGAAACACAGAGAATCGTTGCAATTCCAACAGGATACAAGACAGCATGTCACACCCACCACGCTACACGAGTATGCATACTCACCAACAATCCATGCACGGTCCGGTTGAATATTGGACATCAATCGTGGGAGGATGCTGTGGCGCATGATGTGCGTGTCATGGGTGGATCCGGGAAAATTTGCACACACGTGTGTGATTATCATGTCCGCCAGGCACACCACTTGGACATTCAGGGAGTGGAAATGTTTCCGGTTCCGAAAGATGTGCTCCATGGCCTGTGGTGCAACAAGGCCAACATGGGTGCAATCAATTGCACCAACAACGTGGGGGATGCGTCCAAGGGCATAGAAAGCACCATTCACTGCCGCCAAATCACGAGCCCTGGGGAATCGGATGTACTGGTTCCTGTACAGCATCATGGCTGACAGGACATCCCATAGCACCATGCTGAACATGGGTTGGAACATCCCACCTCCACTGCCCACCGTATGTTGGAAAGATCCGGTAGCGAAAAAATGCAGTGCAGCCATCACCTTAGCCGTGGGGGTGAATGCTGTTGGATACACCCTGCGAGGATGAAGGTGGGGTTCCAACATGGCACATAGGTGATGCAGGGTGGGTCGGTCCAGCCGGAATTTACGTATAACCTCCACATCCTCCATGTCTGACAGCAATTGGTAGGGGCGATGTATGTTTGGTCTCCTCCTAGGACAGATGGAAGTGGACACATGTCAATGCAACACACCACATGGCACTTTCACATACACAAAACTAAAATTACTGACAAAGCAATAGAATCACAGAACAGCTGACAAGTAGGGACAGCACAGCTACAATACTCTTACACAGGTCCCCTTACCAATAGCAATGGCCACTGACACAAACCATTGCTATGAGCATGCACATGGGGATTTAGGCCCTAATAGCTTGAAAGGCATGATGATTATTTCAGACTGCATATGTGGGAAGTGGCAACACCACAGCAATATACCTAGCTGCTGTGCCAGACACAGCTTCCGAGGCTGGGTGAGTATGGCACACACCAACAACTCAATGTACACAGGCTGAGCGGCCAAAACAAGTAGGTCCTGTTGCACAACGGGATATGAGACAGTCAATGATGTCCCTAGTTCACCCAATGTACAGCACCGTAAGTATCACACCTCCAACACACATTGACAGGTGTACACATTGACAACTCCATGACAACAGAGCTGTGTGAATGCAAATACACATCACAAGTGACACGTAACGTTGCACGTGCCAAGTGGGAGATGTACATTGAGAAATATGGCATGTGTGTGCATATGCACATCCCATGCTCCCATGCTAATGTGTACATGATGATGTGCCAACAGACATGTGGAGGCTGAGCACTGGCCGTCAATGCCTATGCACACAGCATGAAGTGGCCCTGTCTAGTGTGGACATGCTCCCACACACAAATCATGGCCACACCTGCAAATGCATGGCGCACATTCAACTGTGGATTCCACATGGCACCAACGGACTGTTCCCGCCGTGGACCAGGCCCTTGAGGCCAACTCCAATGGCCCTCACGGCTGCATCCTGCGTGTTCGACGTTAGAGGTAAGCGTACTGGGACAGCTCGGAGCAGGCCATTGTGTGCATTTGAAGTAGGCAGACATGGTACACCAATTGCAGCAGCTTGGACCCACTGTAACAGCCCCAGGGGGCTATATGAGTGTGGGAGGGAGACCGGCATTACCACAGCTTCCAGGGACTGCTGCCTGGCATCCCTCAACAACACCTGCTTCTGCTGCCACATGTCCACCTTCATGTCGACGACTATGAAGATATGTCCAGGCGCACTCACCAGCGAGGAGCTGGAGATCCTGGATTCCGAGCTCCACGCACACAGCCCAAGGCTATTTCTTGCAAAAGTTGTGTGTGTAAGACAACTAAAGTGTGTGTGGGAGTGCATGTGGGGGACACACATGTCGTTGATCCGCAGCACTATGATTCTGAGCCTGTGGGGTTCCAACATGCACTGCTTACCATGCTAACTACAGGTGGAAGGGGTATGTAGGCTCTCTGGCGCTTTCCCATGCATGTCCCTCCCGAGTGGTGGTACATGGCATTTTCATGTCAGACATCCAGTGACGCAGCCACTTGGCAATGCAGGACTCAGGGCAGTTGTTGCTTGTGTGAATGGCTGGCTGGGTCCCTGCTGGCCTTCTCAGTCTCAGCAGACCTGGGCTGCACATTGACCGCCCATTCCTAGAAGGAAACAACACTGACTGTACAGTGGGTTACATGTGTCTTTTGTTCACAACTCTCCGGAAATGCGCAAACTCAGCCCTGTCGATTGAACACTCCAGGCCTTGTGATAGGGATGTGTGTGAGAGATAGTGGCACTGAATGTGACCTCCATTGCGGGGAGAGCCATTCACAGGGCGAGTACGTTGAGGGCTGCGCAGTGTTGGACACAGTGAGTCCACCCACAAAGATGTGTTGCCTTGTGGTCTATGTGTTGGTCCACCTGACAATGGACAGTAGATGTGGGCAGACTACACATTTCTCAATGTGCTGGCATCCTGCATGTGAATGGGATGGACAGGTACTGTGTACACACTCCCACCAGCATGAATTCACGTGTGGTGAACACATGCTGTTAGGCCATGTCCGATTACTTCTTGGCTCTGTCACACATCTCTGAGTATTTTGGATGGGTCAGCATCATGCCACTGTGATTGGTGGATGTGGGTGATGATGAAAAGTGTATGAGTGATATTCCAACCCTCTTGTGTACCATCCCTGCAGTTGGAAGTCCTCCAGCCCAAGGCCTTGTGATGAGCCATTGCATCCAAGTTGATGCCTCTGTGTATGTGTAACCGACAGTGCAGCCAATTCCACAAAGGGTGTGACGTCATCTGCCGGATGAGCGACTACGTGGCGAAAACCAATCGGGGGATGCCCCCTCGTATTGTCTGGTTAGCACGGCGCTGCATTTCATCACTAATGGTCTGCATCTTGACAGTCACACAGCCTGTGTCGGATGCACGTTTGTAGGGGCATCAGCAGCAAGCAAGTGTACAGTATTGTGGGATGGTGTCTTTTGCTGTGAGAGGCAGCATGTGTCCACAGCCTACACATAATCTGGGTAATGTGATGTTTGTTGTGTGATGCAGTGGGTTGTAAGTGTACTCTGTGCTGTGTGCATCTGACATGCATATGCGATTCCTGAGGGTCAAGATGTAATTTGAGCACTCTGCATTGTCAATGCACTCAGAGTCGTAGCCCTCAGGAACAACCTGTAGTAGGCTGGAGTGGCAATTCACATGTATGTTTGAGGCACTGTGCCTACTCTGATTTCGTTCGGACATATGTGTGCGATGCCTCACCTCATATTCCTGGTACTTACACATCCGGCACACTGTGCAACAGTAGTTGTGCTCGTGCGAACGACAGGTGGATGGCATGGGCTCATGACCATTGTGGACTGTCATGTTGCAGTCTGTGTGAGTGGTGTCCCATTCAGCTCCATGCAGGTATGTCCTTGGCCTAATTACGTAGTGGTCCTCCTTGCCACCATCAGGACAGTGGGTGTGCACACAGCGATTTGTGTCTATGGTCGCAGGGTGACACAGGCCGGGTGTTGTGCTATGTGCACAACACATGTGCCACTTATTAGCGGCTTCATTTTCTGTACGCCAGCCATTACGTGTTGATTGTGGTGGCTGTATACAGTTGCACAGGTATCGTGCAACATGTGGATTTGGGAATGTTCTGTGCTGCTTCCCTTGCACATGTCTGTTTAATTGATGCCAAATGAGTGAGGCCACCACGCTCTCTCTCATGTGGCATCTCCCGTGGGTGCTGAGGGACAGGGGACGGTCAACAGTGGTGAGGCATCGGATGAAGCATCTGCACAGGAGCTGAGTGAGACAGATGTGACCAGCGCCTCGGAGGGGCCAGACGTGTGCTGGATGAATCACAGGCCGAGACGGCAATTTCGGCGTCATCTGAGGACAGAGGTGATGCATCCATGTTTGCTAGCACAGGGGACGTGGACTCTGGCTCCTCTTCAGCCACGCGGAGGCCAATGCCCGCCCTCCCATCTACTTCCACTGGTGCAACACGTGTCGACACAAGGATGAAGGATAGAGTGTCCTTCACACCAGGCACAGCTGCCCCTGCACATGTGACCCCTGCTGCCCACAGTGCTGGGTCTGTTGAGCTTGTGCGGCATCTCTGCGTGGGGCAGACAGCTCTCCTCAATTACTTCATTGCCCATGACATCACCTTGCCGCAGGTGACATAGTTCATGGAGGGCCTACATGTACGCGTGGGTGGGCTGCACCAGACTGTCCAATGGTTGTCCTCCCCAGTCAAGGTGGGCCTTCAACTGGGCCAATCTCAGGCTGACATTCCTGACCCTTTCTCCACCCCCCTGGAAAGTGGCACATCTGACAACAGCAGGGCACGAGTCCTAACAAAAAGAAGTGGGGGGACGCTGACGTCACGACAGGAAGTGACATCACGAAAGGTGGCTTGCACCGGCACCCCTTATATGCGATTGCATCGGAGAAGCCAGCGCGTGCACAAGCAGCTCAGATCTCGCCCCAGAGAGGCCAAAGAGTGAATGTGTGGGTCCATTTGCTCCAGTTATCGGGCTCGCGGAAAAATAAGTGGAGGGACGCCGTCCACCCGCGTGGTACCCCAACTCGAGACCTGGACAACAGTGACAATGCATGACAGCCTCCGGAGTCCGGATACACCACATGCAACACACAGAGGCTGTAGCTGCCCTAGCGGGCCAGGCCGCAAACACAATCCCAGACGAAAGGTAGACCCACCCCGGCGCGCATAGTCATTGCAACCGCTGCCATTGACAAGGGACCCATGTGGTGAGACATGGGCCTCAGGGTGACGGGCCTCCGAGCCATCCCCCGCCAACGAGTGTCATGCAACTCACACATATCGCAAAGCCAATAGGACACTTTGCCTGCACACCGGGTCTCGAGTCGGGGTACCACGCGGGTGGACGGCGTCCCCCCACTTATTTTACCGCGAGCCCGATAACTGGAGCAAATGGACCCACACATTCACTCTTTGGCCTCTCTGGGGTGAGATCGGAGCTGCTTGTGCACGCGCTGGCTTCTCTGTTGCAATCGCATGTAAGGGGTGGGCGGAGGGAGGCAATAAGTCTGATGGTGCAAGCCACCTTTCGTGACGTCAATTCCTGTTGTGACGTCTGCGTCCCCCCACTTATTATTTAGGACTTGTGCCATGCTTCACACTGAGAATGTGTTGCCTGCGAGATGTGACCAGGAGAAGGGCGCCATGACCTCCCACCCACCAAGCTCCACTGCCATCCCGTGCCCTGGGTAGCCTGTGCAGGCGGACAATGTAGGGGGTACACCTGGTGGACCGGGGATGTGAGTGCCTTGGCAAGGGCCTGGCAGACGCACAGCAGTATCCAGCATGTCCCCAGAGGGAGGGCTAACGTCTACACCTGATGCAGCATTGATCGTGTGCCCGCCTGTTGTGCCCACACGAGTTCACATTCATCCCCAGACAGGTGGGCTTTCCAAATACACAACACAGTGGAAATCTAGCCCTCCTGAATCCTCCCCACACAGTCTGTTTCAACACTGCATGTGTGCACCTACCCGTGCCACCCACCCACCTGGGCCAAGCGGAACTCCTGCTTCACATGACACATGTGTGTCTTCCACAGTTGTGCTTCTCTCTCAGGGGCAGACCTCCAACTGTCCCGTAGCAGACAGACAGCACCGAGTCGAACTGGCATCCTGTTTGAATGGTAGGCACCCTCACACATCTTCCTGTGACACAGTGGTGGCTGTAATGGCTATTGTGACTGCCATGGCAGTGTTGGTGGCCATGGCAGGGTACACTCACACGCATTGCATACGCAGCTTTTCGTGTCACTACTCGGCACATCCGACTGGCCACTGGCCCTGGTGTTGATCAATTTTGCCGCCTGTCTATGTCATCTGTGACTGGATGCTGTTGTTCCTGTAGTCGGTTGTGTCTGTGTAGTTGCTTATTGCAGTTGTTGCTGTGTGTGCATGGTTAAGTGAGGCACATGCCGTGTATGGTACCTCAACTATTGCAATGTCTGGTCTCACATTCCAATGTGTTTTACACGTGGCAGGGACTTCACTTCTTTCAGACTCTGCTACTTGTGTGTGTGATGAAGAAGTATTTTTGTGACACGGATTGTCTGCATGTATTTGGTGGTATATCTGGGAAAATGTATACGTGTCATGTTTGCGTGCAAGCAAAGCACAGGGTGTGAGTCTAGCAACAGGATGACAGGTAGCATGTGCAGAGTATGCGGGTATGTGTGAGCTTACTTTCGGTGTGGCCAGCAGTGTAGGTGTATGTTAATCTTGTGATGAACATTGAGCCTGGGCACATGGCTTACTTTCAATGTGTGCATTTGGGAGTTGTAGGTGTGTGTGGTGTGAAGGGTGTGACTTTGGGGTAGTGTTGGTGTGTGTGTGTGCGCTCTGGCAATGTCGACTACACACATGTGTTACCCAGGCCCATGGTGGGTGTTTGTATCCGTGTTCAGGTCTGTGAATGTGATCACATGTGTGTATTGTATGTTGCACAGTGTGCATTGTGTGGGTGTATCCTTGCAGTTCAGGATGACTCCTACTTGATATGTTTTGGACATTGTGTGTCTGCAGGGTGTGTGACTGTCAAGATTGTGCCTTGTTTAATTGAGCATGTATGTGAATTTCTGCAGTTCGTACTCACTGTGCAGTCCTGCCCACCCACACTGATATCGTGTGTGTGTTTTGTCATGCCTTGCTGTAGCATGCTTTTGCGTGGCTCCTACTTTTGCTTGATGTGTGTGATGTCAGACTGTGAAGGTAATTATACACATATGTAGAACTGTGCTTTGTAGTGACCAGGCCGTCAGTGTTAATGTGATGATCTGTTGGGCCACGTCAGAGTCTGACAAGTCAAGGCCTACGAGCTGTAGTATTTCACTAGGTCCACTGTGGCGGCAACTCATATGCATTGACATCCAATGACACTAGACTACATGGTCATCTCACGACTCTCGTGTACTTCACACACTTTCATCCTCTCTCATTCGTACTTGTCTTCGTAAAATAATTCTACAGAGTCACATATTTGCTTCAAGGCATGTATTTGGACTTACTTTCTCTGTGATGCAGTATAGTGGACACTACTGGCAGCAAAATGCATGTGGAGGATATACTTAGCATGATTACACATACAAAAGGGGGTACGGGTAGATGTGATTAGTTGTTGACTGTGGAATGAAGGCTTCAGAGTTACAACTGCCTTGCCCTTGCTATGCTAAAGTACATTTGCTAATTACTGAAGAGCTCTAGACTTTGACACAGACAGTATTCATTTTGCCTACCAGACAGCTTGACATCATAGGCACAGTACATCTCAGTTCCATGATACAGGATTACTACAATAGTAACTCCGACACACCTGCATCAGAGGTGACATCAGAGCATGAGCCTACATGCATGCAGCAGCGTCTCACTAGTTGTTGCAATGTGGTGGCTACTGAACATGACACAATAACTAGGGCCATGTTGTAGGGGGTTGCATTTGTTGTCCATGCAAAAGTCCTGGCACGGAAGTACAGACAAAGGTGAGGTGACAGTTCTCACGTAATACAGCAGACAGATAAGTGTGCACTGACAGGTGCATGTGTCCAGGTGCACAGAATACATATTATAGCATAGTTGTTTGTGCAGTATTGGCCATGTGGTTACTGTACACAAGTCCCATACCTCTGCCTACCCCTGTTCATGCAGAGACACAGGATATGGTGAGGAACAGAGTGCATGTCCCGAAAATGTCAGATGTCATGGCAGTGGAGTTGATGGTAAGGTGTTAGTTGCAGATTGTATGGTATAGTTGTTGTACAGCTAACTGCCCACTCCGTGCGAAAGCCAAGCATAGGTACGGTGTTGAACATCAATGTTCAATTGGGGGTATTGAGTCGGGGACCCATGAATTGACAAGTTGTCATGTATGCAATACCTTCCAGCAGGGCATCCATCCCATTGATGGTAAACATGGATGACATCCAATGAAGCGGATGGTGGGTAGCAACGTGTTTGTCGTAAGTTGTCCCTTGTAGCAGCCTGATGGGACATGTTGGATGACATTCGATGAAACTGTGATCCAGAAGACGTTGTGTGGAGGCACACTGGTCCCATTGCAGTGTGTCCCCGATTGCTGCCACATACGCCATGCCCCCATACACTGAACAGATCCTGTCGTGGGCGTCCAGGGGTGCAAACAAGTGTACCAAGTCCGACTTTGGACATGCCGGGTTGGAGAGACATAAATCCACAGGACAGTGGAATGGGCACCTCCGACAGTAGAAAACGGGGATGACGCAGCTGAACATTGCAATGCGGTAAGTTACTCGGTAACTTACATTCAGCATAGCCAGATTTGAACAGCCCACTATGTCTAGCAAGCTGTCATTGTACAGCTTGATCTGTCCGGCGTAGTTGAGAAGCAGTGGTGCAACAGCCATTTTGCTACAGGGTGATGTGATGGCGTGCTCCGGCTGCCTGAGCAGTCAGCAGAGTGCAACCTCCGACGATGCTGGGAATTCTGGAATGGATGTATGGCGGCAGGACTTGGGGTATAGCTTGGGCGGAGGACACAGGCCCTCATCCCACATGCTTCATTGAATGGTCAAGGCCAGTGGAGTCTGACTCTTTCCAGATTACTTGCATTTGGCCCACATGGAGGAGTGTTATAATTGTATTTTGTGTTATTATCTTTCTTTCATGTTAGGCGCTATCTGCCAGTGGAAGTTTTCATCTGCATGGCTATGTTTGGCTTCTTGTTGGTACAATGGCTCCATTCTCCTGCATAATTTGTTGCAATGTGATTTCAGAGTAGGAATGGAAGGCCATTCAGTGCTATCTGCTCTCCCGTGTGTGGGTGGGACACTCCGTTGCTGCTGTACATTGAGGCTTCTGTGTGGGTGTAGTGATTGGGAACACCTGTTCTCAGGCAGCAGGGTTTTTCTAATTTGTACATTGCATGGCTTGATATTGCGAGTAGGATGGTATAGGTATTTTTGGATGAGACTGGCGTGCCTTTTGCGGACGATGTCCATGTTCTGCGCTGTTATGTAGCAGCCGCCGTGTGCTTCGCCATGTTTTGCACACAAGGGTGTGTCCTATTTTGCCATCACATTACTCCCCTGTTCGGGACACTTGTGTGACATCAGGTTGACAACTATGAGTTGTCGGTTGGGGACATGACTGATGCAGGAAGGCCACGTGACATGTGCCTTCAGGGTGGGGCTGGGGTGTGGGGTGTGTAGTTGTGACCCTGTGGTGTTTGTGTGCAGCCCATGCATGGCGCTGTCGTTGGCCTCTGCGTTGTGCGCATGTGTACCTGCGTCATCGCCGCTGCGCTGCAGTGCCGTGACGGGGACGTCACTTCCTGGTCCCGGGTAGTGGGTGCCCAGGATGTTGCGAGTTGTTTTATTTTAACAGGTGGGACATGTGTGGGTACAGTGGTGGATGTGTCCTGTCCACACAGGGGTGTCTGGGGGGGGCCATGTACAGTTTTTCCGCCCTTGCATTGTGAGCAGTGTTTGCGTGCCCTTGTTGTGTGTCTGCCTACCTGCTTCGTCGTGGCGCGTTCACTCCTAGGTGGTGCATCAGGTAGAGCATGGGGATGGCCTGGAGTGCAGGATTCATCTCTGGGTGGGCCGCCTTTTTAGTCTCCGTACTGAACAGTCGGGTTTCCGCCTAGGTATCTCGTGCGGTAACTCTTTGCCGGTGAGGCTGTTTGGTTGTGGCATCGTAATTTGTACGCCGGGCGGTACGTCATTTCGTCGGACGGTGTGTCTCCATTGGCTCGCGCCGCTACATAGACGGGCGCACTTTGATGGCGGGTGGCGTCGCAGGCTTACGGGCGGTGTTTGCCTGACTTTTCACATCCTAATTTTGCGGGCGTGTGGGCCGTTGCTGGCGGACGGTAACTAGCGGTTTTTGCCTCCGACAGCACGGCGGTAGTGCTTCCGCCCGACATCGTAATGGGCCCCTTAATAATTAATTAATTAATTTTTATTTATGGTGATAGAAATATTTTATATTAATTTATTTAAAATATTTGAAAAATGGTTAGGCATCTATAATTTGGGAATGTATTCATGTGAAACATGGGTTTTGGGTGGGGGATTGTATTAATACTCAGGTATTTTAATACTTGAGAATTAATAGGAATTTAGTTTTACTGTTAGATAATTTTAAAAATAATTTATATTTAAAGTAATAAAAAAGGCTTTTGCCTCTATAATCTAGGAAACAGGTGTTTTGGGTGGGGGAGTGCATTAATGCTCAGTTATTTTTTTTTAATTCTAGAGAATTAATTGATATTTAGAGTTACTGATAGATAATTATTAAAAAACAAATTGTAATAATTTAAAAAATGGCTTTCGCACCTATTCTCTGGGACGGGATGCATGGGAAACAGGGGTTTTGATGGGGGAGTGTATTAACACAGGCATTAATTTTAATACTTGAGTATTATTTATTACTTAATTTATACTTTTTTAATTGTAAAACATTTACATTATTTTAATTAATAAAATTTATAAAAGTAATGTGCAGATAAATTCAGGGTGTTTTTGAGAAGGGGGGTGAATTGATTTAAAGGAATAAATATAACTTATCATTTAAAAATGTATATATTTTTTAAATTAAATTTATAAAATTAATAATCTTTTAAAAGTTAATTAGTATATTTAAAAAATTTAAGAGAGCATAAATGTACAACATGAGTATGCATAAATCGACATATAAAATATATAAAAGCAAAAATTGAATAAAAAAAACTTAATATTTAACAAAACAATCAATAGACACATTAATAGTATTGTAGATATTTTTATTATATTTATTAGAAATATAAAACAAAATAAAAAAATAATCAAAAAATGTGGTACAAATATTTTATTAGTAGTGTTATTTTTAAAAAATAAACATAGATTTTTGTTTGCATTGTAACATATATTTTTTATTTTCTTTGTAGGTTTTCCCACGGTTTTCCATTGAAGTCAGGGGGAGAAATTGTCCTTTGTTCCTTTTTACGGAAAGAGATGACGTTGCCGCTTGTACGTAAGTTTCGTCATTGCGAGGTTCGTCGTGGTCCGGATCAGAAGCAAGGGAGAGCTGCGTCCAGGTAAGGCAAATTTAAAATATTAAAAATAGATTAAGGGTGGTATAATTTATTGTAAGGAGGGAGGTAGTAAGATCTAGGAAGTTGTATTTTAATATTATTGTATGATTTTACTTAAAAATGTTTTCCAAAACAGGTAGCAGTTGTAGGCCCACGTCGGGTTGATTGCTTTCGTAACACTTTTGTTTAATAGGATTACTTTAAAAGATTGATTATTATTCCTATTAAACAATAGTGTCATGAAAGTAATCTTTTTGGTAATTTTTTGATGCATCGTGTTTTTAGCAATTTTGTTATTGCGTCGTCGTGGTTTTCCGGATAGGACGAAGGAACATGGACAAAGACTTTGTGGGTTGAAAAAATACTTTTTGGGACATTTGTAAACCATTGCTATATGATTTTTGGGAGTTATGCTGGACTTTGGTTGAGAGTGGATTTCAACGATGGATTTTTTGGTTGTGTTTTTATCGAAACGTTTTTACTTTTTCATGTTTTTTTAAATTTGAATTTGAGCGATAGAGGATTGCATCGACGGAATCTTGTTGTGTTTTTTGTCAAAAAAGTATTCTTTTTCGGATTTTTTTTTTGGGTGCGTTTTTTGTAGGTATGCACCGTACAGTTTACAGCACACTTTTTGCTGTTAAAATATGGCTTTGCCTAACTGTGTCCTTTTTGGTTAGTTTAACTCGGGTTATGGCTTATATCAAGGATTATGGATTATTTCCAATGTATTAAAGGACTGCTCAAGACTCTTGGTGAAATGTGCGATTGTACATAAGTCCAGGAGTTGAAAAAGAAGACAACTGAAGGTAAGAAACCCGACTTTTTATTTATAATTTAATTTTTTTAGAAAAATGCCAATTGAATTAGGGAATTTGTTGTCAAAACAGGTAAGTAAAGTGGTTTAGCAGTTAGTATAGATTAGAAATGTAGGATGTGTGCAATATTATCTAGGTAGTCTAAAGCCACCATCAACGAAAATTGTTGAATTGCACCCAATAGTCGCTCAGACATTTCTTTTGTTCTTTTAGAGATTTGTGGGTTCAGACTACCAGTTAATGATTGTGCAATTCTCATTTCTTGGAAACTTTGCTCCTTCATCAAAATCTCCAAGAAATTATAGAAGTTAGGATGTGGTTTACCAATATATTTGTTGAAGGAGTTGTGCCATCCCACTATGGCAATATTTGTTTTTGCTCCTCCCTCTAAGCAGGTCGAGTAGCAGTTCCACCACTTCACATGGAAACGTGGCTTCCTCCTGCACCTGACCTGCTTAGATGGCCAATCCATGTGTCTTCAAAGTAATTTAGAAGGGGTGCCAATATGTCCTCATTTGCAGTAAAATAGTCAGATTCAGTATTAGATGTGTAGTATTCATCTACACTGTAAGGAGGAACAAAGCAAAGTGCAGTTAGTTTCTTTAATTTAAATTGTAGTTTACTGTCTGATATGTAATCCTCAACTAAGGATGTTTTTTGAATTTTTCGCCAATACTCCTGTGAAAAGTGAAAAAACCATCCTTGAATTTGGATATCCATGTACATTTTGGTAATTGTGTTAATCATAGGTAATTCAAAGTCAATTAACACTTTTCTAGGACTTTTGTTCATGGTTTTAGCTTTTATCACTGACAAAAATTCAGTGTATGTTGAGGATTGTTCATCAGGGAGTAAACTGTACACTAAGGGCACTACTGTATGATTAATGTAGGCATGAATAGTGCATATTTGGGTGAATGGATGGGGAGTGGATTTAAATGTCCCATCCATCATCCAAATATCACTACTCTCCAACTTAACAAGATTATGGGGTGTGCTAAAGATTAGTATTCTTTTAAGAGGGTTTTTGTTGTCATGCAAAATAAAGGATTCATTAGCAACGGTTACAGAAAGTTCAGGTGGAATGTTAATGTCAAAAAAGGTTTGGGGTGTTACACGTAGGGGGTTACTTGCCTGTTTTTTACGCTGAATAATTCTGCGTAGGCAGGGGATTTTGGGCATGTTTTGAGACACCTCCCTCAAAACTGAGCCACAGGGTTCATTGAAGGTGGATGCCAGGGCTTTAATTTTGTTTATATTCTCCCTTACCTCTATCTCCATTGCAGAGGCAGAGTGGTTATGCTTGGTGGTCCTTTCAACAGTGTCACCAAGAGTAACCGCTCTGCCTGTGCAATGGGATGAGTAATAATGCACACACATCCAATAACACCTGGGCTCAGTTAATCTCTCCTTACAATAAACGTAGCCACTGTGACTTAACAGTCTAGTTCCACGGCTTGATTGTATATATTTGGCTTCTTTTCTTACTGCCATTCTCTGTAGAAAGAAGAAAAAGAGAAAAGGATTGTTTTAGTGATTTTAAGTGTGGTTCGTTTTAAAACTATTTTGCCTGCACGTGAAAAGTTAGTGCACATTGTTTATTTTTCAGCTTTATTTTTTAACATAATTGTACCAGGTTTTAATTGCATTGGCTTGATAATGTTTTTTTTAAATTGTTTCCTGCTTTTGTTCCTTTGATAAAAAAAGGTTAATTTTGGTTCAACTTTACAGAATGGTACAGGTTACCTTTTTTAGGTTTTTCTGTTGTCTTGTTGGAAAGACCTGGTGTATATGCTGTTTTTTAAAAATATTTTTCTTTCAGTTCTTCACTATGTTGTGTTTCGTGGTTTTGATTCTTTGGTTCTGTAAAAAGAGAAGAAATGTTAATACTTTGGGGCCTATTAGGATGGCGGGCGGACTTTAGTCCGCCCGCCACCCTAGCGGTAACGGGACCGGCCGCCAGACATGCGGCGGTCCTGCCACCCTATGATGCGACCGCCACCGCAGCAGTCGCATCTGGCGATTTAACATTGCGGCGGGTGCTGCTGGCTGCAGCACCCACCGCAATGGTGAAATGGCATGTTGTGCATTTCCATGCACAACGTGGCAGGCACCGCGTGGTGCCTGCCACCTTGTGCATGGACATGCAGGGGGGTACCATAGGTACCCCCCAAGTACACCCACCACCCCCCCCCGGGGGCCCGCAACGGGCCCCCAAAGCAAATCCCCGCCTTCAAATCCTCACATCCTAATATGGCTGGCGGTGCCTGCTAGGCACCGCCACCATATTTGGGCCCCTGCTCCGCCGGGCCGGCAATCGTAACAATTGCCGACCGGCGGAAAAGCGGCGGAAGCACTTTGAGTCCACCGCGATACCCACTGCCATCGTAATATGGTGGCGGGTAATTCACGTTACGATGGCGTAACGGTCGCCACCGGCGGCCCAGCGGTGGCGATCGTTACGCCATCGTAATGACCCCCTTTGTTGTTTGGATATTTTTTTGTTTTGCAAATAGCCTGCACAGAAAATGATTAGTGTTTTTGTCGTTGAATAAAAGTCATTTTACTTTTGTTTATGAGGCTGACATTTTTACTGCAAAGATACTTTTTAAAATAAAATGATTCTGTACTTGAAACCTGCAAAAAAACTATAATGTTGTTTTTGATTATATTTACCTTGTATAGTTTTGCTTCTCCAGTGGTGATGGCTTTTTTTTAACTTTGATTGAGGATGTGTTCCTCTATTCTTGCTGGTTTATATGGTTTAATCTGTTGAGAAGGTAAAAGCAAAAAAATGTTTGACTGTAAGCTTGACAAATAACAGAAATAAAAATATAACATTTACTGTTTAATTTTAACTTTTTTTAATTTATGTACAATCAATTTCCCCCCACCACCATGCAACACTTTCCCTGAGGCAAGCACTTGTCGGAGTAGGAATAGTAAATTTTCCCCCACCACCATCCAGCACTTTCCCTGAGGCAAGCACAGGTCGGAGCAGGAATTGTAAATTTGCCCCACCACCATCCAGCACTTTACCTGAGGCAAGCACAGGTCAGAGTAGGACTTTGACCATCCCTCAGCTACCAATTTAACTTCTTACCCATGATTCAATCCTCACGGGTATTGCGTAAACACACCCCTTATTGAGTTGATTATAATTGCTATTTATAATAATGTCCTTGGTAGGGACCACGATCATGTAATATTAATGTTGAGGATACAAGGGTACCACAAAGGATTTATTGGCCTGGAGAGGATTAGATTGGATGATTTTAACTATATCCATTAGGTCTTTAACACAGTAGCTTTGACTTATCCTCAGATGATGTGGAGGGTAAAAAGTAATTTAAAACATTACTGTCAGATGAAGATGGCAGCCACGTTGTAGTAATTAAGAATGAACACAGGTGGCTCATAGGTTAGTGTACTCAGAGAGGAGATAATAATGATACACTGTGAAGTTGTATACTGTCTCAGATTCTGGCACTTACGCATTAAGTAATAGTGTTATTTATACTTAATAAATGGAATAGAGAATGTAATGTGCGGACGGTGATCGCAAACACAAATCTAGTCTACACAAAAAATAACTCAATGTTTCTCTTGTTGTGCATCAACAGCATTGTACTACAGGTCGATCTATTGCATTTGAGTTGGGACACAGTCGGTACAGAGTTGGACACCTTACTCGGAGTCAGGAGGATAAGGATGATGGAAGGACTCAGGGCGTGAGCGAGACTACTTTGAGAACTGCCACCAGAAGAAGGAAGTTTTCAACTTCACTGAAACCAACCTACTTGTTTAAAGTGGCTTAACCAACTCTGTTGAGTGATAGTGAGTGTTGACAGCGGTGCTTTGATTTTACTTGCTTTGGAAAATGCAATGTTGCTGCGTGTGTGTGCTCAGTGCAGTCTGGCTCAAATTTAAAGCTAAGTGGTGCTTGGGTAGGGGGCCTGCTCATTGCCCAGATGAATTTCTCCTTGTGTAGTGTTTGTCTTTGTCAAACCTTTTGCCAGATCCCCCTTAGCATCCGTTCATCGAACCCCTAACCCTCTTCCCCTGGGCTGTGTGATTTATTGAGGTGTGACTTAATAATTTACACCACTAATTGATCACACACTTGGTGGGGCGGATGTGGTGAATGCAACACCAACACAGTGGAGGATCTTCAGCTCTAAATATAGCCCACACTTGCTACATTTACTCATCCACGCATAAAAATAGTGTTTGATATTTTCAGGAGAACATCATTGCCAGCATCATCATTCAGACACTGTGTTGCATCAAAGTTTACCCTTGTCCACTTCAGAGATCGAGTCCACTTAATTTCGTAACTTACTAGCTCACCATTGTTCTGAATAATTCAATTTAGCATTGCTTATTATATTTTCTCTATTGTCTCTCTTCTTGTGTACTAGTAATCTAGGGGTCGATTACAATGTCGGGCGGATCGCCACCGCCCGCATGGCGGTGGCGATCCGCCCGCCATTTACGTCCGTCCGCCACCAAATTCCCCCCCGCCATATTACCATGGCGGAGGGGACACCGGCGGACGGAAAGACCGTCCGCATGTTTTCCGCCCGGCCGATCAGTCGACCGGGCGGAAAAGGGATTAATATGGTGGCGGTGTCTGCAAGACACCGCCATCCACATTATGATGCCGGCGGTGATGAGCCTTTCCATGGCGGCGTCGCCGCCATGGAAAGGCTCGCGGTCCCTGACATTGGGGGCCCGTAGCGGGCCCCCAGGTATTTTGGGGGGTGGGGGGTGCACATGGGGGGTACCTATGGTACCCCCCTGCATCTGCATGCACAAGGTGGCAGGCACCGCGCGGTGCCTGTCACGTTGTGCACGCAGATGCACAACATGCATTTCCAGCACTGTGGCGGGCGGTGTTGTGAGCACCGCCCGCCACAATGCTGGAAATGGGGGATGCCACCGCCACCGTGGCGGTGGCATCCTAATCACATGTGCGGGACCGCCGCACACATAGAGGGCGGTCCCATTTACTGGGGCGATGTCGGGCGGACAAAGTCCGCCCGCCATCACAATCGGCCCCTTAGTCTGGTGACTATCTCAATTATTTGTAAAGCTTTCATATAATAATTTATAACCCGTTAACTCAGTTTTTATTTCAATGTAGTTAGTTCTCTGTGATGAATAGTCCTTATTCGCTTCTGATGCCTTCACTGTTAGTGCGCTAGCATGCTAGAACTACCACCACCATGGCACCTTGGGAACTCACGCAGCCCTCACTTCATCTATTCAGGTAAGAGAACTGTGGAGCATTGTTGTACTGCAATATAGACAATGGAAAATCACCCCCGCTCCTTAGGGGGTCAATATAGTTGCAGACCGCAGAGACTAGGAGGAGAGTAGAAGTACAAGGGTACCGCATTACTAATTTGTTATACATTATCAGCAGATTTTAAAAACAGGCTGCGGCAAAGGTAGCAGTGCGAAGTAAAGATTTAAATCATAATGTAAAATTATGAAATATTAATTCCCCTCACAATATAAATTAAACCCACAACTGGCCCACCCCTCTACCTAAACAAATCTCCCCATCCCCAACCAATGTCCCCAAAGAAAGTTGTGTCCAAAGTAAGGGTGGGCGGAATTTGCGTAGTCGCGCTACGCAAAGCTCCGCAAAACGGTAAAAAATGTCTGCGAGCATGCAAAAGTTCCGCGAACACGCGGAATTGCTTGTTCCGCCCGTTCGCGATGCTTTTTTCTGTTCGCGAACGCTGTTTGCGTGCTCGGGGAGAAATATCTCGTGAACACGTATTTTGAAAGCGCGAACAAGCAACAAATTCAGCGAAGCCGCGGATCGCGGAATTTTTGGTAATTCCGCGAAACGCGAAATTACCCAAATTCCGCAAATTCCGCGAGCGGAACGGAATTTACCTCCCAGGCCTAGTCCAAAGTCCAAACTGATGTAAGACCCAAAATGAAATTGTCCATAAAACAAATCCAAATGTCCCAACTCCCACATTCCCACTCTCTCCCTACAACAAGTCATACTCATCATAAAAAGGATTAAAAAAGGGACAGAAGAGGGCACTAACGGCAGGCTAGGAGCTTTTTTAGGTGCCTACAATCCGTTCCTGCTGGCTTCCATGCACGCCAGCCTCTGCATGACACAGTGCTCAAATGCGCAGAAGTAGGGGTGGTAAGCAATGATGGAAGGGTGGTGTGTGGCTGCCATCGGACCGTGGTGCCGGTGGACTGGAGGCACTCGGTCTGGCTGGGGCCCTGGGCATCGCAGCTGCTGCCTCCTCCTCCCCCTTGACCACCAACTGCTGGTATTGTGCCCTGATGGCCCCCTGATGGCCTCCAGTTTTCTCTTTCACGTCTGGGCTGCAATTTCCTGCCTGTTAGGACCAACAGGATTAGCTACATCAAGAAAGAAAAAAGACAAATTGTAAACAAGGCTCTTAGCAAAACAAATAATGTAGTGGTACAGTAGCATTACATTTGCTGGTATCCTCGGCCCATTTGATTTTGATCTGATTAGAGTTTCAGATGTTGTGCGCTATGGAGAACACAAGTATTCTTCTCTCTCTTGTTGTGCTAAATTAATGGAGGCATGCTAGCTCAGCTGACGCCCTAGTCATATTTGCGTTACTTTGCTACTGTCTGCAGGTGGGGCACCTGTAATAGACAATTATCTGATTCCTATGGCCATGCTCTGACCAAAATGCCTTTCAATTTTACCCTGACTACAAGGCAGATGAATACTATGAATGATATATCTCACATGAGGTACTATAAAATCAATCATGCAGACATCCTCCTGTCTGCCGTAAGTGGACAGCGGGAAAAGCGATGCACTACAGTATGGTGAAAGGATTAAGGAACAGGATATTGTTTTTGGCACTTTTGTCACAGGCTGTCCCATCCACAAATGTCAAGCCACTTACTCTTAGTCCCACTTTACTCCCTGGCCTCACCCTCTGTCACCACACTTTAAAATTACTTTTTCCCAACTAAATAGATTTGCTTGGCAGTAAGAAAAGGAGTTATTAACTTACTCTACTGTGGGTAAGTTAGAGAGGCTAGGCCTGATAAGTATACGTTTTACTGATCATCATCATCATGTGCCTAAGCTTTGGCTAGTAGTGAGTCACTGGTTGGCAAATGTTGAAAGGGAAAACTTTGAACAGACGTAATCCGTTATGGAAGCCATAATAAAATATATCACTTGGCCAGAAGAATGTGGCGCATACAAACAATGTTTTTTTTCAAATTTTTCAAAAGGCTAGGACAGAATTTAGGAAAGGGGTTATGTACTATGAAGTAACTGAGTGGGCATGAGGAGGGAAGGGACGCACACCTTGTTTTTACATTGCCATGGACTTTGTAAATGGCACACTAACTGAAGTAGATGCACATTGCACAGCCAACAATGTAGTGATGCCAAATTAAACCATGTAGCCATTAGGTCACCATTGGTGTTACTGGTGAAATCCCATGGGTAGGAAGGGAGGGAGGTGACTGATGATTGGTGGGTAGGTTACATAATATATGTTGCACTTGAAAACTACTGGGACTCAAGGGAGTAGTCAGAAATACCACCTCAACCCTTTGAATCAAAGCCTTGATAAAACCATTCAAAGCAAGTTATGTTAAGTAGGATAGAAGAATGCCCCTTCAAAGAAGCTCCCTAGTCCCTTGTTCCTTCTTCATTCCACGCATGTACCCATTCATCATTGCATTGTTCTTTTAGTATTATCATTCTTCACCCTTGGCTTTGCTACTCACCGTTTATGTTTTATATTCTCTCATCCAGTCTTCACCATTGAAAACCATCCATCCATATATCCATCCATCCAAACATGGATCGCAGTCTCAATGAGCCTTTCACCAACATACATTTACTGACCTATGCATCCTTTCACCCATCAAACCCAGCCGAGGATTCCTTTCCCCGACCCAGGCAGGCATCCTTTCACCCATACCCTTTCACCCACCCAGGCAGGCATCCTTTCATTCGTATACCCTTTCATCCATCCTTCACCCACCCATGCATCCTATCACCCACCTATATGCATCCTTTCGCACATGCATCCTTCGCTTTCACTCCATACTTTTTTCCCTTTTCCATCAACTCATCATATTTAAAGTTCATTAAGAAACTTTGGGGTATATTTACAAGAATTGCTGCTAACCCGTGTTTGCGTTAGTTAGCAGCAATTTTCTTAATGCTGTCACCGAAAACTATTGCCCTTTTATCAACGTATTTACAATACATCACTACATGGTGATAGTATCAGCTAGCCGCAGTGAAAACTGCTGCTAACACTAGCGTCACGGCGATAAAAAATTTGACGTTAGTGAGAGAAAAGTGACGAAAGGCCAATTAGCAGGAAAAAAAATCACGTTAGTCAACCCAACATCACTTTTCAGCCTCTAGAGGCATAAAAAAGCCTATAAATACACCTCTAATGAAAAAAAAAAAAAAAAAACAATGGAATGCTGAATGGAGCAGCCAGGGTCATGTTCAACACAGGTCAACAACCCCACCAAACCTCCCCAACAGCCAGATGACCAGCCAGATTCCCAGAGGAAATGCAAAATCAGGGCCTCATTTATGAAAAGAGGTGCATCGCTAGGGAAAAAAAGTGATGCAGCACTTTGCGTATAACCATTCTTGCCACACCATGGCAGCCGATGCCTGGAAGTGCATACAGTATCCGGGGCCCGGAGGCCACGCTGGGCCTGCATCTAAGACCCGGAGTGAGAAGCAATGGTGCTGTGGAGTCAAGGCGGCCTGACGGTGGAGGCGGGCCGTGTCGGGCCCAAGCCTGTGGGCTGTGGCGGTAGACATTGAGGCGTTGGCGGTCACACTTACCTGGTGGGGAAGTCTGGCAGGTCACATGGAGACACGTTGCTCACCTGTGTGAGAAGACCGCCTGGTGCCCGGTGGAGCTGTGATCGGTAGAGGCACTCCTGAGCACTGACGTAGGGAGGTCTGCATTGAATAACACGTACCACCAGTACACCAGGGTGCACGGAGGAGATTGCCAATGGTGGGCCACGCCTCTCTGCATCACAGGCCAGAGGATGTGGTGCAGCCTGGACGCTGTGGAGAGTGAGGCCCTTGAGCTGTGCTGAACTTGTGTGGCGAGAGTGCTGCTACTTCAAGCCTAAGGGGGCCATGTTGCATCACCTGCATCATGAGGTTCCCCAGCGGACTTGTTGGTGACTGCTGTACCCAGGCTTGTGAAATCTACCTGGCTGAAGCTCCTGCTGGCTGAGTTACAGATTCAGAGAGAGCGTGACGGATTGAGCCCCAGTGTCGATGTCCAGGTGAAGAGAAGGTGGGAAGCATAGTGGAGGAGGCCCAGGAGTCGAGTTGGGCCCAGGCCTAGTGCCTGTGGGTGGCGCACACCATGCCCTGAGCAATCCTTGCACTGCAGCTGACCTACATCACTAAGGGCACAGCACAAGACTATTGGGGGGCTCCACTAACTGGCTCTAGTCTCTGATATCAGCCGTTGGTGGCTGCGAGTGCTGGGGCACAGGGGTTGTTTCAGGCCCAGGCCCTTGGGTGCACAGCTTGATCTACCGTCACTCACTGGGGCACTGGGGAACACAGAATCTGATTGTCACTGTTAGATGGGAGAAGGCGACCGTGTGGTGCTGCCTTTCCTCACCCCCTGGTAGTGAGCTCTTGGGTGTATGGGGGATTTCTATCAGTGCTGCCTGAATAAAGATTCCTGGCTAGCATACACCTGACTGGAGAAGAGGGGATGGCTGGCCACACAGCACTGCACCGCAAGTCATACATAGTGCCTGGGCACCTGGTGCAGTGATGGCCCGCCTGCAGACGGGGGCGTTGTCGACATTTGGCTGCTCCTCCATGTCGGGGAACCAAGCGGCTGGTGATCACTGGCTGCTGGGGCGAGTGACAGTGGACAGCCTGGAATACAAACTAGACTCTGTACTCGCAGTGGGTACCTCCCTCGAAAAAAACGGCCACTTCCTTTGAGGGCCGCATAGACAAAATCACAGTCAACTTCATCCAGGAGCATGCAGATCATCACAAGCTGACTTACAAGGAACACAATATTGAGCAAGAACTGGCCAAAGTCCCGCCGAGTACCCTGAGCTCAGCATTGGAGGTGTAGCAGCTAATTGCACATGTGAAGTCACTGGCAAGAACAGTGGAGGATGTGGAGGGCTGCTCCCAGCATAACAATGTGAAGGTGATGGGTTTGCCTGAGGGAGCAGAAGGGGCTGATGCAGTGGCATATACTGAGACATGGTTGCGTTACTTACTGCCAGCAGGTGACCCTCCCCATTCTTTGTTGTAGAGCAGGTCCATCGAGTGCCGGTGAGCCTCCTGCTGCCAGGGACAGGTCCTAGACCCTTTCTCTCCCCCCATACAGGGATCGTGACGCTATCCTGAGGGAGCGACACAAGCTGGGGGAGGTGAAAGTGGATAACACCACCGTTATTTTCTTCCCTGACTACGCCACGGGGTGCACAGGCAGAGGGGCTCGTCTCTAGTGTTTAAGCAATACCTCCGAGAGTTGGGCATCAAATACTCCCTCCTCTACCCGTAAAGGCTGCGAGTGATCTCAGATGTTGACACGCAAATCATTGACACCGCTGAACAGGTCTGGACCTGGCTTCAATTTACTGGTCGCCAGGTGCTGCAGACAGGGAGTGAAGGGTCTGCACAATAAGCTGTCATTCGTGGAGTCAGTCATGCTGTGAGGCGTAAGAGGAGCAGGCGTCCCCGCCACAACTACAAGCCACCCCAATGTGCCTCAGCATGTTTACAAGGCCATGCAAAGCCACTTTATGTGGCTTTTCATGGACTTGTAAATATGTGCCCCTTTCACGCATTAAACAGTATGAAAGGGGTGTTTAATGGGTGTTGCTGTGGGAGTACCCATGCCAAACCAATAGAATCTGAAGCATTACCAGGTTAACGAGAAACCATAAACCTTTGGAATGCATCAGAATCTAATACCACCCCAAGGGTGAAGTTTCAGAGGTGCTACGAGGATAAATGTTTTTCATTTCTCCTCTTTTTTCACTCACACATTCTGCAGCACACATTGATAGTTTTTGTGCAGGTAGGTGTCCCTTTCTGCACAACATCAATCAACTCCGCAACACAGTCACCCTTGCACCTGTATCATCGCATGGCAGCCAGTGTGAGTCAACGTAGATGAAAAACACAGGGGGCTTATTCATGAGCTCCTTTCGGCAGTTTAACACCGCCAGTGTGGAATTTTCCTGATGTACTTGCAGCATGAATTTTGCACCACGTTGTGCTGTATGTACAAAGTGACACATCTAGGCATATTCGTGACCTTGTAAAGCCCTGTGCCACATTATACCTGCTTCAGGTATGATGTATGCAGGTTGTGCGTTCCCAAGCAACAAAGACTCGTAGGAGTGGGCAGTGAAATCATTCAGATTTCACAGCAACAATTCTAGGATGCCACTGGGTCAAAACCTTACGCCTTCCTCATGGCAGGCGTAAGGGTGATGCAGTGCCATAGGGATAGGCTGGCCCCATGCATTGCTGGAGTTGTATCATGCTTGTGACACAACTGCAGCAGCGTGTGACTTTTGCTGACAGATACGTTAGGATTCCAGACGTATCTGTCATTGATTGCGACATGGAGCGCCGTACACTAAATACGGGGCAGCCATGGCATCGCAAGGAGGGCGCAGTGAAAAGTGTCCAATCGCTGTTTTATCGCAGTGATGCAACACTTTTCATGAATGGGGCCCAGGATTACGCCCTATCTTATTGATAGGGTGCATTCCTGACCTTTTATTTTGGTGCAGGGCAGCGCAGCAATATTCATTGCAGCGCTGCCCAGCACCCAGACATCTTATATGTGGGCCCAAGTGTTTGCACCAATTTTAAGACTAGCTACTTTCTGGTCTTATAAAACTACCTCTAATTGGACTCAGCTGCAGTTTTGGGGGGTTATCGACAAACTGGGATTTTCTTGTAAATGTCGAAAAGTGTGTTTAGCTGCAATTTTTTCATGGGAATGTATTCCTTGAATCTCATTTTCATTAAGTCCCGCTAACAGAAGTGGCGATCTTGAAAATTCACGTTTACGCTGGAAAATTGCCACTAACTGCAGTTAGCGGCAACTTGTAAATAAGGCGATAAAAAAGAGCCACCGTAACGTCAAAAAATTGACACTATGGCAGTGTTAAGTTCTTGTAAATATGCCCCTTTATCTGCTGAGTTGCAGACAGAAGAGGGCATTAAATACTCAACTCCCGCTGTATCTGCTTAAGAGGGGTGTTCACAAGTCAACAGCACACCTTTGCAGTGAGTATATTATTAATTGTCAATAAGCATATGTCTTACCACTGCCCGCCAATGCTGCTGGCTCACCCCCTTGGACCACTGCCATGTCTGCCTGGCTGGCGCTGTCACTGCTGGTCCCAGCACTGGTGGCCAATGCGGCTAGAAAAAAGATTACACATTTTTAGATGCCAGATACGCCTTCCCCTATTAATTTTTTATAGCAAAATACAACCAGAACACATCACTACAATTCAGTTACAGTATCTTCTATCAAAAATATCAGGTTGGGCATTTTATTGCAGGCAATTTTTGAAAAGCCAGGTAGTCAAGACAAACAATAACTTTTTGTAATGGAGTGGCAGAGCTATTGATGAATCTGAGTTTTTGAAAAGAAATAAAAGGGTGGACAACTGGACATATGGTCTTGGTTGGTAAATGCAATGGGGTTGTCTTCCTTATACTTGCTTCCAGCCCTGGTGCACGGTCATCATCAACTGCTGGTATACTATAATAAATAGTACATACACAACATTGGGGTGTCCAACTTGACCATGGCCACTCTCTCGTTTTACTGATTGAGCAAGTTCAAGAAAGCCTTCTCATCTCAACAAACATGCGTAGAATACCTTACTTGGACATACAATCTTCACGGCAGAGTAGTAGTACGTGACCAATGGGTTCTCTGAGTCTTACAGTACCACAACTGGGCAGTCCACAAGATGTATAAGGGGAGAGGGAAAACTGACTGACAAAGCAGAAGAAAGGAAGCTACATACGGACTAGTAAAGAGACAGTTTGAAGTAAAGCACAGAAACTTGAAATACAGAAAATACGTAAATAGGATAATGCCGAGATGACACAAATTCAGAAATGGATAGATTGAAGACAATTTGGAAAAAATTAGGAGACGGGCAGAAATAATTCAAAATAAGGAGCTGTAAAAGTTACGGAAATAAATATTAATGTTAACAACAGGAGAATTTACTGGGGCCAGCAGAGCCATTGTCCACTGAACTTTGGGAGGCTCCACCAGCTCCCTCACCTACCTCATCAGCCTTCTTCTTGCCCCTGGATGCTGCTGTGAGACATAAAGACAAGAAAATAAAAAAAGATTGGTGGTAAATAAATAATCTCTCCAAAAATATTTTTGGCCATGAAAAGGCAATCGCAATAACATTGAACTTTTCTAAATCAGATCGACTAGTAGTATTCCAAACTTCCTAAACCAACCTAACCCTATTCCAAATTTACTAAACTAGATTTTGCAATTACTAATAAATTGCAATGGATGATGTTTGCTTCTCATCTCATTCACAATCTCTCAACCCCCTTTGACGGGCCAATTCACTAAGTCTGCAATTTTCAATGCATAGATGGATGCATGTGTATACATCACTGGGAAATTTCTTGACACTGTATGAGCTACAAAAATATCTCTCATTCAGGAATGTCGGACCACCGGTGGGTCAGCTTTTGCAGGGTGCGCCAGACCCCAGAGCAGTGGCTTACAGCCCGGCGCACCATCTCCCTCTGCTGCTGACATTCCCAGAGTCCATAACTGCTAGCAGGCCTCCCGTCTGCTGCCAGGGTGAAGGGGAACTCCATGAAGTCCGCCCAGGCCTACCTGTAACAAGTGTGGTCCCTTCTTGAACACAGGTAGAATAACTGAATGACGCCATGCCTCTGGAAGGGAACAGCTGATGGGGCATGAATATAAAGCATAAGAAAAGGTGCCCAAAATCCACAGAGAACTTAAACAAATCCATGGGAACTCCAATAGCCCCAAATGCTTTTTCCACAGGTAGAGATAAGGCAGCGTCTCCCAGTACAGCATCAGCTTCCCACCCTGTGCAGGGAAGGAAGATGAAGGAAAAGAATCATCCCCCTGCTATAGAGTTGAAAAGTAGTCCTTCCAGACCTTGGCAGGGACTAAAGCGACTAAGTCTGCCTTCCTGTCCACCTTGCAAAAAAGGAGGCTGGCCATCTTACAGCATTAAACGCTATCTTTCTTAGTGCTTGCCTGGAGAAGATCCACCCAAACCTCTTTTTTTAAATTCCGTTTTTCTGAGTTTTACTGCAGCTTTATATGTAGCCCTGCATTCTCTTACCTCCCCCGTCCCTCCCCCATCAATGCCAACAAAAGAACCTCACATGCGTTTGTACAGCCTTTATCAAACCAGTGACAAGGCATCTGAAAACCAATCCTTGCCGACCTAGAAAGGGCGTTTTTAATGTGAGAACAGATCTTATCATATGCCAACATAATACTATGCTGTGAGGCCTCTACATTCAGACAAGTCTGAAACTCCAAAGAGCAAGAATTTACTAGCCTGGTGATAAAAATATCAGGTATATTATTAAACCACATCAGTCTTTGTCCCTGGGCCATTGATATAACCTGGGTTTTAAGACATTGGAGAGATTCTACCTGTTTAAATTCCCAATTAAAGCTGGGAAAAAAGAAGGTTGTGGTCACTGGTGTGTTCCAGTCCACAAAGAATAAATTAAGGGAAGAGAGAAGCCCCCAAGAGACACAGATGTAATCAGAATTAGAGCCACAACCATGGCCCACAAAGTAAGGGTGATATTCCCCATAAGCAGGCTCTCTAGACTCATGAGGTTAACTAAGTTATAATTGATAGAGAGCTCATTCATCATGTTGCCTTGTGTAGTATGCTCAAGACATGTGCCTGAAAGCCATCCACCCCATGATCAACTCTCTCATAAGATAGCAACCTCTACAGGGGTGGATACTGAAATCATCAAGGATCATCAAAACGTTGTGGGAACTAGAGTGACTAGAAAAGAAAGAATGTTGGAAAGTTCTAAGTGAAGCCAACACATCCTCAATTACTGACCCATGAATCACATTTTAAATATTCATACACAAAATACTTGAGTTATTGTTGAAGGAGACAACACCAAGAATATGGGGAGAACAACCCTCAAATACTTCCACTAGGTGATGGTAAGGCATTAATAGAAAAAAAGGAATAGCCGTCCAAGTGATCCCCCCCTTTTGTATCCCATGTCTCCTGAAAAGCAATAATATCAGAAGGGGCTAAGGTCTTTAACAATTTGGGGGGAGATTTGCTAAGATTTTGCTCCATGTTTGCGTCCCAAAAGTGACGCAAAACAGCGCAAAATCTTTTTTTCTAATTAACTTTCCAGCGCTGAACTTGTTTAGCGCTGGAAATAACTTAAAAGTAATGCGAAGCAGCGCATTGCCCTGCTTGGCGTTACTTTGCGCCATGGGGGCATACAAAGGGTGGAGCATGGGCGTTTCCATGCAACCACCCAAGGTTTCTCATGCTAAACCCAATTTACTAAAAACAGTAGATTGGGTTTAGCGTGGGAAAACTGCGCCCTTTTCAACTAGGCACAAGGAAGGAGAAATGCTTTAATTTCTCCTTCTTTTTCAGAGTTTGAATGCTTGCTGCACTGTGCAGCACGCATGCAAAGTGGGAAAAGCTTTCCCTTGTGTGTAGCATAGTATTTTGTACAGGAAGGGTACCCTTACTGTACAAAACCTATGCTACACTCATGCACACACATCAGTTTCTCCCTTAGGCTAGCACTGTTTCAGGATATAACTTGGAAAACCATGGGGGGAGTAGACACATCAACAGAAATACTAAGATTAAGATACCCCCATCAGTCTTGGTCATTCAAACCACTAAAGGGTTTGAATCGATTGGACACAACTAGACTCGAGCCAAGGTTTCCAACATAACTTCTAACAGGGTCCTTGGAAACATCACAAGGAGGGATCTGCTGGAAGGACGGCCCGTGAACATTGGTCTATGAAAATAACTCAAAGGTAAAATTGTGATGTCATTGGGAGTTGTTAGATCAGACCTGAGTTTTGAAAGCAAAATGCCTGCCCTGTGGCTGTTGCAAAATTAACTACAATGCAGTCCCTCCCAAAAGATTTGGGGAACACTACCTATCCAACTCACCCGACGTACCATGATTATTTCATCATATAATTTCAGTAAAAGGTCTGGAGGAACCTTCTCTGCAAGCCAATGTGTGACCGTATTTTTAAGTTGCGGAAGATCCTCCTGGGCAGATGGTAACACAGGTGGGACATTATCCAAAACCACAACATGAGGGGTATAAGCCAGTGGAAGGTGTAAAATGACAGGAGAGGTGGTCCAGATTTGGGAAAACTCCTATGAGCTTTCTGGGATGGACAAGAAGACAACTGCACTGGATTAGGTACATGCAGAGCCAACCTAGATCCATCCACTGGTATAGCACTAGCACCACTCCGAGTGAGACACCTGGGTCCCAATAAAGTTGGCTGGTGAGTTGTGTATATCACTTCTTGTGGCTGTAGGAGCACTGATATTAACTGCCCACGGTATGGTGCCAATTGAGGTAGGGGGTTTCTGACTGGAGCTTGATGGTATTGCTGCAGGGTGCTCATTCACTGGTGCAATGACAGTCGATGTACTTAGGGTATGGGAGGTCTTTACTCAGGATAATTTCAAGGAGATCTCTGAGGAGCCCAATAGAACTTATCACCGTTCCCATCCTATCGTCCAGCTTGGCAAGTTTGAGAGATACAATCTAAAGCTGCTAAGATTTTTACTTCCATGGTGCTAGGTACATTCTGTGTGGGGTGGTCATCTGCAGTGGTCACTTGATCCTTCTTAGATTTCCTTGCGGGAATTATACTAGGACGTAAGGGAAGTAGAGGCACTCCTTTCTTCTTCTACCCTTAGAGGTGGGACCACATGTTAAAACGCTCTCCTCTGATGCTCCAAACCCTCCCCCAAACTCCCTCCAGTAGGTGGTTCTTGATTAACAGTCCTAAACCCTACCTAGAATTGAGGGAGGAGAAACCCCAACTGCCACTAATGAGTCCAATCCCTGTCTGGAGTGACTTATTTGTTCTTCGACAGACGAGATTTTATTAGCAAGGACTCCAACGGTGTTATTTAATAAATTAAATAATGTAACTGCTGGTTATAGGATGTTTGTAAGTAGTATTCCTGTCCTCAGCCTTACTCTTCCCCATGATACCAGATGGCAAGCAGCTAGTTTGTGAAAGCAAAATAGCCTTTCATGATGTATGAAAGGCTTTGTAGTCACAATTTTAGGTAATCGCAAAATTGTGATCACCTGAAATTGCGTCTACAAATAGGGGATCGCAAATTGCGATTCCCTTAGCAGATGTATGAAGCATTTTCCAAATGCAAACTGTGCATTTAGGAAAATGCAATTACCATCAACTTCAAGTCGATGGTAACCAAGTGCAAACTTTAAAAATGCACAAAACGTATTCTTCAAAGTGCCATGTAGTGCACACATGCCCCTAGTGCATGTGTGCGCATTACATGTACACATTTATTTTTTTGGGGGTGCTTCATGGGGGCCTTAGGCACCTGAGCACCCTTGACTTTGCATTACCAAATTTGCAATTTCCAATCAGGTATTCACAATTTAGCTAATGCAAAAACATTCGCACCTATGGGCCTTTCAGCCCATAGGAACAAATGGAGTGATATTACCTAACATCGATTCACTAATTACCGAATCGCTATTAGGTAATATTAAGGAATCACCAAATCTTTGGCGATTCCTTACATACATAGCATTTTGCGATTACCAAATAGCGATTCGTTAAAAATCGCTATTTGGTAACTGCAAAATGCGTATTTGATACATGTGGCCTATGGTGCAAGGTAGGCACTATTCAAGGTCAGGGCAATATGTGCTTATTCAATCATCTTAAGATAATAATAATAAAAAAGCAGCAAATCACAATAAAGTGAATTACATTTAGAACCAGCTGGGCCTTCAGGACAGATAATCAAACTGTGCAAAATAGGCAGATAGGTAAACCATCCAATCTATTTGAAGCCAAAACAATATGGGGCAGATTTACAAGCCCCTTGCAACATTTGTGCGCCGCCGTTGCGTCACTTTTGTGACGCAGCGGCGGCGTAAAAAATTAGGCCAATTTACAAAGTGACACATCTAGGGAGATGCGTCACTTTGTAAAGCCCTGCATCACATTATACCTGCGCCAGGTATAATGTATGCAGGGTAGGCGTTCCCATGCAAAAAGCCACGTAGAACTGGCGCAGTGAAAGTTACAAGATTTCACTGCGTCATTCTACGCCTTCACTGCGTCAAAATCCCTACGCCTGCTTAGACTAGGCGTAAGGATTGGCGCAGGGCTTTTTACATGGGACCAACCTATGTTTTCTGGCGCATTGCTGGAGTTGCGTCACTTTTGTGACCAACTCCAACAATGCGTCACTTTTGCTCCAACATATGCGTCAGAATTTCTGATACATCTGTAATTCCTTGCGCCATGGTGCACTGTATTGTAAATACAGTGTATCCATGGTGGTGCAAGGACATTTGGAGCTGACGCAAGGAAACTGACGCATCTATGCAGATGTGTCAGTTCCTTGTAAATCTGCCCCACTATACTTACTAAAACCTCCGGGGATGATAATAAAAAAGCAATAAATCTCATAAGAAAACATCATAATCAAAACCAGCAGACCTAGCAGGACATCGGACAGTCATGAAAAATCTCATACAGAAGAAAAAGTGCATAATGAATGAGAGATCAAGTAAGACCTAATCCTATGTCAGATGCCTTCCGCACCCTCAAAGATGAGGCTAGGAAGCAAGCGACAACATTGGTTACATGAACATCCGGAAGTAACTGAAGTTACATGAGAGTGGGCTTGAACTGAACAAAATTCAGAGATTTCAGTATAGGTAATAAAATTGTCCTACGAAGACCATCATAAAAACCATTGAAAAATACAAAATGCAGAAGATCCTGGGAATAAAAATTATCACAAGGCAGGGCCTCAACCTCGTATTCTGAATACTGGGCTTTGGATGAGCCAACAACAAATGAAAGTGGTTAAACCTGAATCTAGTAAAAAGGAACCGGTGATGACAGTTGGACATATGAAGCGGAAATGGTTAAATAGCAAGCCCCGTTAGGATCAACAGGTGTCCTCGCAACAAGGGCTTCTCAAGTTCTACCCCTTCTCTCTCTGCGTTCCTCCATGACAAAAAGGTGATCCGGGTCCAGGATATTGCAGGGTGAGTCAAGCAATGCAGCTCTACCTAGCTTAACAAAAGTATCCCTTATGTATGCCACCCATTTTATTGACCTCCACCTTTGGAGCTGGAAACAGTCAATGAGTGTTTCCCTGCTATAACGATTCTTGGGTCTCACCCAAATGGTGAGCCAATTGATCAAGAGCTGCAGAGCAATAAGGTCCAACAAATAAGGCAGGCCCAATTCCTCATAGACCATAAAAGCAGGTGTCGAGACTGGGGCTGCCAAAAGATGTCTGCAAAACCCATTCTCCTCCACTTGGAACTCCGATTGTGGCCACTGAGACTGATTTCACCTGGTAGATCTTGGTCAGTGCACCCAGTGGTTTGCTACCAGTCCGAGAATAAAAGGAGAAAACAGACCCAATAGAGCGAGACAGGGCTAGTCTTTTTGATTTTTTCCAGTGGGTCCCTGGGAGATGGATCATCAAAAACCACACCTAAGTAAGTACAGGTCTACACCCTGGGCAGCTTGTGGTCTTGAACATGGAAGGCTCTCAACTTAGTCCCTCTAGGGCCCAGAACCATTACTTGTGATTTACCATAGTTGGTTGACAGTTCCAGACTGTTCATATCCCTAAAAAAACGTCCAGCAGTATCTGGAGTCCCAAAGCAGTTCTTGCCATCAAAACGGTATTGTCCACATATAACAGCACGGGGATCTGATGGGTGCCTTCTCATGGACAATCCACCTGTTTGTCTAACAACCAGGCCCCCAGATTGTTGGCGTACAAGGTGAACAGAAAGGCGGCCAGTATGCAACCCTGTCTTACCCCACTCTTCATATGGAAAGAGTTATCTCATCTTATGGCCAGGGCACTCTAGGGTAATCGCGTACACTATAGAACTAATAATAATAATAATCTCTCCTTACCACTCTCTCATATGCATTTATTTTATAGCACTTCTCATCCCAATGTAGAGTGTCAGAGTGTGTAACATCACGAACACATTATCCAGAGAGAATGAGCCATACAAGTGTGCAAATCAATGTATAGTAATTGTTGCTGAAAACAATGAGGACAACAAGGTGTAGGTATCTAATGTCATCTGTACTAGTAAGCCTTATGGGCCTGATTCACAAAGGTACCTTACACTTTTCAGTATGTTTACACTATTGAGTATATTTGCTACTTTTTGGTATTCACAAACTGCACTTTTGTAGTAAATTGTAGAAACTTACACTTTTATAGAAAGTCCAACACTACACATGGCCAACCAGTGATACTGCAACACTAAATATTGGGGTAGTGACTTAAAATAAAACCCCATTGGATTTTTTTTAAAAATTACATTGAATTATTCTAAATAGTTAAAAATGTATATAAATTAATCGAATCTCGATGCACTTCCTGAGCTAGGTCATCGAATAGTTAACAGCATGGTGAAAATCTGTTGATGTGATCTGTTAGTGAAAAAAACAAGTTAAAGGCACATAGTTGACTGGTAATGTGGCCTTTCGATGCACTTGGATAAGATGTTCAGTGGGAGCAGCTGGAGATGGTAACATATCCTAGTGTCTAAACCTAACTTTGACACATTCAGCCAGTGCTGAATCTTCATAGATCACGTCCTGGACATTCTAGACAGTCTTGTAAACCAGTCTCTGTAGAAGGTTCACACAGGGTCATTGGCAGCTTTTTACATATTTAAGTCTGCACTATGTGCACCTTGGTGAGATTGGCATGTGGGAAAGGACCAGTTTCAAGTATGACTGCTGGAGGTGCTGTTCCTGATCTGGCCAGGCTTATCCTTGGTCTGCTGATCCATGACACTTCCCGTACCACCATCACCACATGGAAAGAGAAGTGTTGGGTTGCTTCTTTGATATATATACATAGATCTGTTTAGATTTCTCTACACTGCATTCCTAATGCAATTTAATAGTTTCTGAATGTTTTATTGGATCATTAGCTTTTCTTTTGAAATAAATATGTCCTACCATCTTACCCCAGGGCTTAGCATAGTACTACAAGGACAGTGTGTCTGGGTTTTAGAGTACCAACTGTTGTTGTAGGGTTGGACCATCTCATATTAACAGGCACAGCTGCAAGGGGCGATCAACCTCCTGCACTGACCTCATGGCATATTCCATCATTTCCCGGCAGTGTTTTTTCCAACATAATGTTGATTGCTGGCTGTGATACCATTACAGTTGGTGGCAATGCAATTCTTGCCATTGGTGATTTTATCCCTGAGGTAACCATTGAAGTGACGTTTTACTGCTGGGCAGTATTTCCCCTTTTTGAATGGGTGGTATTTGCGACCCAGCAGTAAATAAAATGTATAGCGATATTACAAATGCATGTTTAGAAATATAGACCAGATGTTCAAGAAAACCTCAAGAGATGAGAGCATGTCGCATTTTTGTGACAGAAGACTCACAACAATCAGTTTGATCTATATTCATGAGGCTTCATACCACAGGAAAAAATAGCTATTCTAAAAATGCGGATAGATACTCTCTGGTTGGATTTGTCTAAAATTGCATTCCTGTCATTAAAACTTGCATCTGGATTCATTTTCACACAGTTTTCTGTTTAAATACTAAAATGCTTAATACATCATAAATGCTAGTAGTCATAATGGATTTTTCAGAAACAACATTTTGATACCAACTCTTTATTTAGCGCTACTAATGAAGGAAGATAAATATTATTGGGGCTTGTAGCGAGAGATCCAGCAGTAGCTTTCTCCTTCATTGCTCCTAAAGCGCGGAATGGTCTCCCTCTACACATAAGAGCCCCCTTCTCACTTTTTTAATTCTGCAAGAAGCTGAAGACCTGGCTTTTTGAACAGCACAACTAGGCCCTAGACTCACACCTGCTCAGCACCAGGATACCCTCCAGGATGATAGTGCGCTGTACAAATCTGCATAACATAACTTAACATAGAAGAGAAATTCCCATAGTGTGCCCCAGGGGATGGGAGACACATATGAGATCTGGAATCAATTTTGAGATCTATGGTTGTTATTAGGGTAAAAGTAATGTCAAAGGGGAGGCTCTCGGGCTATATAGGGACTCCTTGGCCAATGGTTTTGGTCAGAACGTTTTCAGAGAGTCCAGATTAACGTTCATACTCAACGGGAAAAATAACTGATATTTCGCTGTACCGGCCCTGTAGCAAAACAAAAAGCTTCGATCCCACCGCCCTTTCACTCTGGTAAAATACATTGCCATGTTATCTGGGGGTAAACGCAAAAAGAACAATTGATGGACAGAATGCAGAACAATGTCATACATTCTCCCCAGTACAGGGATCTGAGCCTAAATCCATATTTTTTTGCTCACCATGCCATTCCAGTTTGGACCCAGCCATATGCAAATCAGTCTTGACCCTGCGCCCAATGGGAACAGTCCAGCCCGAAATGCCAGGCCAGGTCCTCCCTGGACTGGAAACAAGCATCCTAGGACCGGTTTCTGGGTTTTACCCCTCATCAGCCAGGATAGCTTGACTCCAGTGGCAAGGAGAGCACAGGACCCACGTCTGGGCATACCTGTCCCACTCGGTGTAACAAATGCAAAAAGAACAATGGATGGACAGAATGCAGAACAATGTCATACATTCTCCCCAGTACAGGGATCTGGGCCTAATTCCATCGTTTTTTTGCTCACCATGCCATTCCAGTTTGGACATAGCCATATGCAAATCAGTTTTGACCCTGCGCCCAATGGGAACAGTCCAGCCCGAACTGCCAGGCCAGGTCCTCCCTGGACTGGAAACAAGCATCCTAGGACCGGTTTCGGGGTTTCACCCCTCATCAGCCAGGATAGCTTGACTCCAGTGGCAAGGAGAGCACGGGACCCACGTCTGGGCATATCCGTCCCACTCGGGGTGACAAATGCAAAAAGAACAATTGATGGACAGAATGCAGAACAATGTCATACATTCTCCCCAGTACAGGGATCTGGGCCTAAATCCATCGTTTTTTTGCTCACCATGCCATTCCAGTTTGGACCCAGCCATATGCAAATCATGCACTTGGCTTGGCAGTTCGGCCTGGACTGTTCCCATGAGGCACAGGGTCAAGACTGACTTGCATATGGCCAGGTCGAAACTGGGGTGGCATGGTGAGCAAAAGAATTATGGATTTAACCAAGATCTCTTGACTGGGGGTGAATGTTTTGATTTGTTCTGCATTCTGTCCATCAATTCTGTGTCTTTTGCTTCCTCGCCCTAAGTGCACCGGGTATGCCCAAACGTGGGTCCCGGGCTCACTGTGCCACTGGATTCAAGCTATCCTGGCTGATGAGGGGGTGAAACCCCGAAACCGGTCCTAGGATGCTTGTTTCCGGTCCAGGGAGGACCTGGCTTGGCAGTTCGGCCTGGACTGTTGCCATGCGGCACAGGGTCAAGACTGACTAGCATATGCCCAGGTCTAAACTGGGGTGGCATGGTGAGCAAAAGAATGATGGATTTAACCCAGATTTCTTGACTGGGGGTGAATGTTTTTATTTGTTCTGCATTCCGTCCATCAATTGTGTGTCTTTTGCTTCCTCGCCCTAGGTGTGCTGGGTATGCCCAGATGTGGGTCCCGGGCTCACTGTGCCACTGGATTCAAGCTATCCTGGCTGATGAGGGGGTGAAACCCCAAAACCGGTCCTAGGATGCTTGTTTCCAGTCCAGGGAGGACCTGGCTTGGCAGTTCGGCCTGGACTGTTCCCATGCGGCACAGGGTCAAGACTGACTAGCATATGCCCAGGTCTAAACTGGGGTGGCATGGTGAGCAAAAGAATGATGGATTTAACCCAGATCTCTTGACTAGGGATGAATGTTTTGATTTGTTCTGCATTCCGTCCATCAATTGTGTGTCATCTGGGGGTAAACAACATATAAGTTGCCATGCTCTCCTTCACAGTTTCCTTGTGCAGTCTGTTGGAGGTTGATTGATAGTATAATACCTGCCGTAACTGTTTTTGATTAATATCTAAGTTGTTGAGTGGATCTACAAAAACTCGTTCAAGGTTAACAGAACAAAATGTGGATCTTACGCTAGCTAGCCAGGGAATCTTGATCCCCTTCTTGCATTTAAGGCAATCCTTAATGATATCCCTGGTTAGGCAGGCTTTCTCATTTTTCCAAATGGCAAGCCATTATAGCGGCGGTCGAGTCTTATTGTAATCTTCAATATATGGGATGCCTATTTCTCCATGACAGATATAAATAGAAGAATAAATAGATGCCATAAGGGCCTTTCTACAAAATCTGTTTTTTTCCAGCTGGACTGGGTTGCAATGCTGAAATCCCCAGACACCATACGTGGCCGATGGCAAACATTGTGTTTTGTATATTTGCATTAAAGGAGAGAGAGCACCCCCACCCCTAGGTTGCGGTAAAAAGAATAAAGGGCTAATAGATTTTAACCAACTATGTGCAACCTGGGTAGCCCACGAGCCTCTGGCTGCAAATGATAATCCCAGATAGGAGAAAGTGTAATAACTTATTATTGCCTGCAGAAATAAAAGATAAACGATGTTTCCTTGGGCCACAGGCCATGATAAAAGATGTTTTAAAATTTGTTTGCAAGTCTAGAGTGGCCGTAAAGTCAACAAAACCCTGCACCAGTCGCCGTAAAGCATTTTGCGTACACGCCATTAAAGCTGCACTGTCTGCATACAAAAGTGTGGGTAAAGGAGAACCATTGACTAGAGGAATGTCTGAAGTCATATTTTGTTTTAAACGGGAGAAAGTTATTAATATAAAAAAATGAATAAAAGTGGTGCCAGCGCACACCCTTTGCCTCACACCTTGCAAGACGTTAATTGGGGCTGATGCCTCACCCTCTGCAGTAATTCTAAGCTTGGCCTTCATATCTGTGTGCAAAAAAGCAAGAAAGTGCACCAGTGCAACATCCAATCCCTGCGCCAAAAGGTTAGCTCAGAGCTTAGACCGATTTACGCTGACAAAAGATTAGGATAGATCCATAAAGGCTAAATATACTGGTGATTTACTTGCAATTGTATATTTGCCTAAAATCAATTATAGATTTAAACATTGCTCGACAGTACAAACATTACTCCTGAACACATATTGGCAAGGATATAAAACTGATGCTGTTTCTGCCCAGTTCTTAATACGGTTATATAAAACTCTCCCAAGACTCTTAGCCATGGTGTCGATAAGGGAAATGGGTCAATAGCAACTTGGTTGGGCACAGTCTCCCTTTTCATAAATCAGCAGAATGATGGACATTGACCAAGATTCAGGTGGTGGAGAGTGAGTCAAACCTCTAAAAACATTCGCTAACAGGGGTGCTCAAAACTCAGTAGAGTGCTTAAAAAGATTTATTGGGACTCCCTCCGGTCTGGGTGCCTTACCACCCAGACTTTGAGGGATTGCATCCTCCACTTCTTCTAAAGAGACCGAAAAATCATTACAGCGGCCATCACATCTTCCATACTGGGGTCACCAACGGCAGTGAAGATTTTAGAAAAGTGTGTCTCCCAGGTAACACTACCAATATGACATGTTAAGGCTGTTACCGGTTGGATCACTCTCCTTAATGCAGATACCTCACTCCAGAATAGATTGCTGTTTTTTGTAGCTACAGATAGTGCAAGTGAGTCCCACTGAATTTGCAACATTACCCATTTCCTGCTTGCAGTGGCCTTTTTGTATATCTTACAGCATGAGGCCACTACTATGGGGTCCCTGGGAATAGATGTAAGTGGCTTTCTTAAATTGCGATTAGCCATTGAACATTCATGATCAAAACATCTAGGTTTAAGGCGTTTAACTTGTGAGGGATGAAGCAACTTGCTCTTAATGTTAGGTAAACTTGAGCAAAAGCCAGAATCACACCATGATTTGCACTATCATTATCCAAGCAGACTTCAACCAGGGCCATATTTTCTCTGACTATAGTGTAAAAGAGTTGGGTTTGGTCTATCGCTCTCCATTTCAGTCTTAAGCCACCAGTGTTTATTTGTAGGCTCGATGCACCACACTCCACACTTAAAATATCCTTATTCAGCAGAGCAATGTTATCTCAAGACGATTATGGTCCCCGTAAGTAGAGACCAGCACTCTCCCAAGTAATACAAGATCACCCAAATTAGCTGTTATAAAGAAATAATCTATTGTGGAAGGGCGGCCTCTGCCCCTATGTGTAGGTATCGCTTGCTCAGTGGAGCCAGCAACATCCATGACATTAAATAAATTATGGGAATCCAAAACATCCTTTAGTTCTGCTCCTCAACTAACAATACCAGAAAAACATCTATTATGGCTTTCCTCCTTCACTGTGCTACAAATGACTGCAGAGATGTTGTCTATACCCAATCTAGTGTTAAAATCTCCCGCCAAGCAGAACTCCGGTGATAGACTGTTGACTACCACAACATTTTGCAATTCCATCATCTACTCAAAAACTTGTATACATTTTGTATTAGTGGTGTTACAGAAATCATTGTTATAAAAATTAATAAAATATAAAAACAATTGTTTCTTGAATTTAGCACTTGAAAGCTATTATTGTTAGTCGGGATGAACTTAACATGCGCCCCCAAGCTAATTTCACCCAACTGGTCAATCCCCCAGCAGCCCTCCTTGAGCGAGAGGGTATTGCTGGAACATAATAACAGTCAAATCTGTCAATTGAAATGTCCTCCACTAGCCATGTTTCCTGGAACAAAAGCAAGTGAAACTGTTTTATAAACATTAACTAGAATCCATAATGCGGTATAGAGTCATAATATCGATGTTTAAATAACGATATGCCATAATATCGATGTTTAAATATCGATGTGACACAATATCGACCTTCAAGAATATCGTCGACCAGAATATCGACATGCAGGTAAGAAATATAGTTTTTGTTAATATCGAAGTTAGTAATATCGTTAGTCAAAATATCGTTGTTAATAATATCGAAATTTATTTTAGTGTTCTGTATTTTAGTATATGTGTTAAAAGTATAGCTTATTTTTTTAATGTATGTTTGAAATTTTTAGAAGTAATTAATTTTATGTTAAGTAATTTTTGCGTATTTTAGTTCCGTATCGGGTTGTGGGTTTATAGGGGAATAGGGTGGGAAGTAATTTAATTATAATGTATTTATTAATACATTTTTAGAAATTATTAATTTTTTAAGAGATTAAGGGGCCGATTACGATGGCGGGCGGATCGCCGGCCTGGCGGGTGCTGTTTTGCCTACTACGGTCGCGAATCCCCGACCGCCATATTACGATGGGCAGACATAGGCCAAATCCCTACCGCCGCGGTGTTTTTAGTTCCGCCAGTAGTTTGGTTCCGCGACGAGGGCGGACGTAGCCAATAGCGGGAGACCGCCGTGCGGAATGACGTGTAGACTGCCGTCCGAATCACATTGCCTCAAATAGGCAATCGGACCGCAACGGAGAAACCACCCATTGAAACACGGCGGAAGCAATACTGCGGAGGAAAACGGGAATCACACACAACTCCACGCGTTCGCTACCGCAATGGATCCTGCTCTACAAGCCCTCCCGCTGCTGTTCCTGATCCGCGATCAACAAAGACGCCGCCGCCGTCGACAACACCGCAGGTACGTCAATGCCACACCTCCGCATCGGGGTCATCCATCAACAACGTCATCACCGCATCCTCCCGGTCACGTCACCGCAGCAGTGAAGACGCGGGAAAAGTTCCGCACAATCTAGTAGGCAGGTCCAGTGGCACGCATGGGCAGTCACAGGGACGTGTAAGGATTGTGTTGGCCCTGGGCCAAATGTATATTGTGTGCCTCTGTTGGTAGCAGCTGTCATTACCTGATACCATCGCAGCTCCTACCATCCCACCCTGTTCAACATCAAAATGTGTCCCCATCTGATATTCAGGGATAGTGATGTATGTGAACAAGTTCATAGGTGTATTGTGGCAAAACAACACCTGCATAGTAATGCCAAATAGGTGCTTGTGGTGTGAAACCCCCTTCCTGCCACTGCCAAGATGAGTAATAGGTGGCAAAACAACACCTGCAAAGTAATGCCAAAAAGGTGCTTGTGGTGTTAAACCCCCTTCCTGCCACTGCCAAGATGAGTATGAGGGGGCAAACCCCACCTGCAAAGTAATGCCAAAAGGTGCTTGTGGTGTTAAACCCCCTTCCTGCCACTGCCAAGATGAGTATTAGGGGGCAGACCCCACCTGCAAAGTAATGCCAAAAGGTGCTTGTGGTGTTAAACCCCCTTCCTGCCACTGCCAAGATGAGTATTAGGGGGCAAACCCCACCTGCAAAGTAATGCCAAAAAGGTGCTTGTGGTGTTAAACCCCCTTCCTGCCACTGCCAAGATGAGTATTAGGGGCAAACCCCACCTGCAAAGTAATGCCAAAAAGGTGCTTGTGGTGTTAAACCCCTTCCTGCCACTGCCAAGATGAGTATTAGGGGCAAACCCCACCTGGAACATACACGTGTGTAGTTGGCATGTACAGGGCCACATACACCTCAACACCACTGACAAGGACAGGACAAGCACACTGTGTGACCACTCAACTGCACACATCCAAATATACCCATGTGAGTACGAAGACAGGCCTACACAAGATTACCACACACACACTGCTGTTCACACATCCAAACACATCACACAGACATCACCAACCTTGGACACCCCGCAAGTTAGACTGTGTGTAGAATTCACCTCTGTTGTGGTATAGCCCCCTAACATGACATGTGTACAATCATACTAAAATCAACAGCGAATGATGATTGCAAGAGTACATCAACACCCACAAACATCATTGCACCCCCAAACCTCAGAGTCAAGCAGACCAAAAGTGTGTGTTACATTTGCCAAACAATGACAAAGTGAATGAAGTAAATGGCAATGTGGAAGTGCCATGCAGAGCATGTGGCACATTTAGCCATACCCACACATTAAAATGTTTAATTAAGCAAGGGCAGTAACAAACTATATGACAGGAGTAACAGTGTTTATTGCAAAATATCCTGATAGGCACAAAATTTCAAACAAATAAAAGGCCATTGGCCAGTCCACAGTTCAAACAATGCACATGTGTGCATGAACATGTTTACAGTTAATGTGTAAAACCGTACACTGTCATGTGAATGACCAAAGCACCGGGGATGTCAAAGCTCAGTCCAGGCACCGCTGTGGGAGAGATGGGTATGGGAGGGGGTCCGTGCCTCAGACTTGCCTGTCAGTTGGACTGGGAGGTGGCTGATTGTCGTGGCCACTGGCGGAACTGGACCTGGGAGAGAGAGGATCATCAGAGTCAGAGTCAGCAGTGGCTGTGGCAGGCGTAGGGCTGCTTGGACCGGGTGGCATGGTGGCACGTGGAGGCGGAGAGATGCTGCCGTGAGACACAGAGGCAGTAGTGGCTGTGGCAGGTGTAGGCCTGCTCGTACCGGGTGGCATGGTGGCACGTGGAGGCGGAGAGATGCTGCCGTGAGACACAGAGGCAGTAGTGGCTGTGGCAGGTGTAGGCCTGCTCGTACCGGGTGGCATGGTGGCACGTGGAGGCGGAGAGATGCTGCCATGAGACACAGAGGCAGTAGTGGCTGTGGCAGGTGTATGGCTGCTAGGACCGGGTGGCATGGTGGCACGTGGAGGCGGAGAGATGCTGCCGTGAGACACAGTGGGTGAGGGTGAATGTTGAGGGCTGCCTCTACACTTCTTGGGTATCCGATATTGCAGAAGTGTCTTGGGAGTAGTGGGAAGTGTGGCTGGCACAACAGAGTCCCTCTCCACCAAAGGTGTGACAGGTGCAGGTGGCCCTCCTTGTGGAGATTTGCTGGATATGGACTTAGCCTTGCTTTTTGCTTGCCTTTTGCCCTCCATCCCCTGTGGTCCTGGTGAACCACTCACATTGCTCTCCTGACCACGCTTCACAGGGGTGTGGGTGGGAGTAGAGGTCCTGGGTGAAGCAGTCTTAGGGAGCTTTTGGGCTTTCCCTTCAGCGGCACCAGCACCACAGCAGGCATGCCAACTGTTTGTCACTTGGAGCAGTTGTGTGGATGGGAGTCTCTTGTGATGGGTGCAATCTTGTGCACCGTGAGCTAGAGGCCTGCTTCTTTGCCTGATGCCCCTGAGTGTCATGTGAAGGGCTTTTTTCTTTGCGTCCCTGTGTGCCTGTGTTACTTTTTGGGGATGGTGTCTGTGGTCTGGCATGCTTGGAGCGCTCCTGTCGTGTGCTGGGTGTCAACGACTCGGGGCCTGAGGGCTCAGTTGTGTGGTCACTCTCCTCAGGGGTTGCCACTGGCAGGGTGGTTGTTGAAGGAATTGGGGCTGGACTTGGATGCTGTGATAGCTGAATGGCTGCCGTCACAGTGGAGGACAAACCCTGGACAGTCCTGTGTAGCCCTCCCACGTCCGAATGAATGCCCTACATAAATGCCAGAACCTGTCCCAACTTCTTGTCCTGATCCTGGAAAGCATTTAGGAGAGCTGTCTGACCCACACACAGCTGGCGCAAGAGCTCTACCACCTCAACACTGAGGGCAGCAGGGGAGACAGGGGCAGGGGCAGCGGTGCCTGGGGTGAAGGCGACTCTACCCTTAACAGCCCTGCGGGCACGGACAGCACTAGTGGTAGTAGCCGGGATGGTGGGCACTGGCCGATGTGTGGTGGAGGAAGAGGCAGCATTGACACTCCCTGTGACCACCATTGTCGCTGACTCCCCACTGGAGTCCGATGATGTTGAGTTTGTGCTTTCTTCGCGCGAGTCCTCAAGGACACTCCTGTCCCTCTCCGAGGCGCTGGTCACCTCAGTGTCAGTGATCTCATGGCTATCATGCGTGCCACATGCTTCAGCACTGGTGTCCGTCTCATGGCCTTCCGTGCACTCGGTAGATGCTGCAATGGACAGAGACATAGGTTCAGTACAGTGCCATACACACAAACATCAAATGCAAGCACAGCACTAAACTAGATAATGACAACCCCAAGTTGCACAACACCCTGTGCAGTCTGCATGTGCAACAATCATGCTAAACACAGAAGATGCATGAAAATATGAATTGTTTACATCAATCAGCCATGTGAGGTTCACACAGGCAAATAGCAGGTCCCTGCCTCCTTGTAATCCAACATAAACATCTCTGCAAGCATACCCACGTGCCTGTATGTGAGAGAGGTATACATCTCAGCATGTTGCCTCTGTCACATATGGAGTCACTGTAAGGGGACAACACAGATACAGATTCAAATTTGTACTTTAGAATGTCCATGAGCTACTGATGTCTAACAAGTTGAGCAATTCATCACGCAGACTGTTGCACATTGGTGTCAGATGTGTAGTTCACACCATTTACAAGTCCTGCAGTGCACACATCGTTAAATGCACACTGACATGATGCACACTGCTGTACACTGCCTGGTGATGTCCATGACACCCAGAATGCAGAAGATGTCATAAGGCCACATCTCATCATGCAATGTCAAGGGCCATTGTATGAAACACATGATCAAGTCCATCTAGGGAAAATACATGACACCTGCACTCAACACATAGGCCACTGAGAAGTATTTCCTCAAAATGTACACAGCAGCAAGATCAGCAATGGCTCCCGGTCGCCATTCATGCAGTCACTCACACCCAAAGTCAGCCTACGCAGAATACTCACCACTAACTCCCTGCTGATGGTCCCTCAAACGTTCATACAGCTCTGGCTGTGTCACAGACAAGATGCGGGACATTAGTGGAGTCATGGTTCGGCGCGCCAACCTGCCACTGCGAGGGAGCAGCCCTACCGCCATCTCTGCCACGCTCCTGCTCAGATGGGAGATGTCGTCCCACCTCTTGTGGCAGTGTGTGTGCCGTCTGTTGGATACACCCAGAGTCCGCACCTTCCGTGCAATGTTCTTCCATGTGGCCTTACGCTGGTGGACCTTCAGCTGCAGGCATGGGAGACAAGAAAAGGAAGTATCAGAGACCCTGTGTCATTCACACTGTGTGTCAACACAGGAGAACATAAATGCATGACACACAAATCGCTACATCTTCATCAGAGGCCATACAGCATGACACATAGTACATGTTCATTACAATACTACATAGAAATGAATGCATGTATGACGCGGCACACAGTACATGGCCATCTCATACACATGCACAATGGCAGCACAGACAGCTATGTGCAGAAGGCCCTCATCTGTGATGCAGTATGTGAGTGAGCATGACATGCAATACAGTGCTAATGAAGTGTAGTGGCAGACTCACTGTGTCCACCACTACACACCCCTCGATGCCCTTGGCCTGTGAATGGCTCAATGCATTTTTCAGGAAACATATTGGGACATAATCTGAATTATCACGCCCTTCTCACAATGTTAAGTCCTCTATTGTGCAATTCTCAGGACTATGATGGCTCAGTGAGTATTAGGTGTGTGGACTAAACACATGTTTGACTCAGTCCAGTTAGGCATGGCTCAGAGTAACATTGGACAGTGTCTGTGCAGGCCAGAGGAACTCACACTGTGGTTCAACATGGTCCCTCAGATAAATCACATGGATGTACAGCATGAGAGGGTGAAAAGTGCCAACACATGCGAGACTGAACACATGTTCAAATCAATGTAAGGATGACATCTACTACTTACATTGATGTGAAGTGTCATAGTTGCATTAACATCAAGTGGGTTCCACTCATGCATTGGACTATTGTGCATGATGCTCACATCAACATAGTGCACTTAAGAAATATACAACACACATCAGTTATTGCTCCATTCCAATATACATTTCAACAGTCACATATGAGGTTGTGAAGAGTGAGTGGACAGTTACATAACATGGCACAGTAAAAATTAGTCCCGACTTGTACTGTTTCAAAACACCATCGTATATGTGTGGCTGTTTAAACAATGCATGTCTCCCCCTACCTTCAATCAACTTATGTAGGTGTGGAAATAAGCCTACAGACACCATTGACATGAAGTTAGCATGCATGGCAGTGTAACACACATTTACATCACCTAGTCTCAGACCAACATGTTCATTAAGTTTGTGCAAGAATGGCTGTAGTAGTGTTCATTTTCTACACATAATCAAATGCAATTTCCACTGAACATGTATGGAGCATGTCATGGTAACTATTAGGATGCCTGTACATCGACTTGCACTCACAGGCACATACTACTGCACAGCAACATCATGGTATCATTTTGATCACTCTCACACTTGGAATCAGGAACACTTACCAGTACATCTGGCGCACCAAAAAGCCTCCCATACTGTGCAAGGACCTTGTCCACCAGAAGCTCCAGCTCCTCTGTAGTGAAGGGACGGGCCCTGACATTCTCCGTTCTCGCCATCACTGGGTCCAGGATACAGAAAAATATGCAGTTGTAGAGGAATGGCAGTCAGCAGTGTCTGAATGGATGTGAAATGTGTGGCTCTCCCACAGAGATTTATAGGCCCCTGGGGTGGTATCAGTGGCAGTCAGCTGCTGCAATTGGTCCACCTGGCTGGCATCTTTCAAGTGTGGCCAATGAGCGGCCCCGCGGTGGCGGTGCACGCCTACCGCGGTTTTCAAAGTAGCATTTCACTACCGCGATCGCGGTTCCCATTGGCTGCAATGGCATTGGTGGTGTCACACCGCGGAGGCCAGGCGGTCGCTACTGCTATGCTGCATCTTTCAAGTGTGGCCAATGAGCGGCCCCGCGGTGGCGGTACACGCCTACCGCGGTTTTCAAAGTAGCATTTCACTACCACGATCGCGGGTCCCATTGGCTGCAATGGCATTGGTGGTGTCACACCGCGGAGGCCAGGCGGTCGCTACCGCTATGCTGCATCTTTCAAGTGTGGCCAATGAGCGGCCCCGCGGTGGCGGTGCACGCCTACTGTGGTTTTCAAAGTAGCATTTCACTACCGCGATTGCGGGTCCCATTGTCTGCAATGGCATTGATGGTGTCACACCGCGGAGGCCAGGCGGTCGCTACCGCTATGCTGCATCTTTAAAGTGTGGCCAATGAGCGGCCCCGCGGTGGCGGTGCACGCCTACTGCGGTTTTCAAAGTAGCATTTCACTACCGCGATCGCGGGTCCCATTGTCTGCAATGGCATTGGTGGTGTCACACCGCGGAGGCCAGGCGGTCGCTACCGCTATGCTGCATCTTTCAAGTGTGGCCAATGAGCAGCCCTGCGGTGGCGGTGCACGACTACTGCGGTTTTCAAAGTAGCATTTCACTACCGCGATCGCGGTTCCCATTGTCTGCAATGGCATTGGTGGTGTCACACCGCGGAGGCCAGGCGGTCGCTACCGCTATGCTGCATCTTTCAAGTGTGGCCAATGAGCGGTCCCGCGGTGGCGGTGCATGCCTACCGCGGTTATGGACACATTATGCACTAGCAATGGCAATGGTCAAATTTAACAATTGAACACTATGCCTCCATAGTGTCTTACTGCACTTGTTTTGTACAATGAATGCTAGTGTGACATTCAACTCACTGATGCCTACACATGCCATGTCTGTGGAAAATGTGACATGCATTGCCATGCACTTACTCATGTCACCTATGATATGTGTGTGGATGTACATCTATTGGTTGTATGATGTTGTCTCATCTTTGAAATCAACTCAATGGGTGAGATGGCTAATCAAACAACAGTAATGATTGCCTGAACACATCATGGTGGTATTTTACTGTGCCCATAGCTGATTTAAGTAGGATATGTGATCAGCTTACACACACTGTGCACATTGTGATGATAACTAGTGGTCTGTGCAACTTAAGCAAGAAGGTGTGGCAGGTAAAGCAGCTACATATGAGTCAGCAGTGTTGCTGTCTCATACATCTGCTGTGTCACCTACTCCTAGGCCTGGGGACACCAGATGTATTAGTGTACCATTCACAACCTCTGATTATGTTTTTGGGGTAGTCAGTATGTACAACATGTCCACTTGTAAAAACACATGTGGTGAAGGTGTCTCTGCATCTGAGTTGTGGATTAAGCAATTGTTGGAGTACATTCATTGTTTCTGCTGCGTGAGTTAAGATGTGAGAAGTCGGACACATCTCATTGTGTAATTTGAATAACATTAGTCCTGTTCCATTTCATGTAGGTGACGACCAAATGTGGACCGGCCTTTCACAGTACTGGCGGACATGGAGGATGTGGACATCATCCGGAAATTTCGTCTGGATCGCGTTACACTGCAAGAGCTGTGTGCTCAGTTGGAGCCCCATCTGAGGCCTCAACGAACATATCCAACTGCCCTATCCCCAACAGTAAAGATCATGGCAGCGCTGCATTTGTTTGCTACGGGCTCTTTCCAATACACGGTGGCCAGCGCCGGTGAGATGTCGCAAGCCACATTCAGCATGGTGCTCAGGGATGTGGTGTCCGCAATGATGCTATACAAGGACCAATACATACGATTCCCAAATACAGCAGATTTGCCTGCTGTGAAGGCTGGTTTTTATGCCCTTGGCCACATTCCTCATGTAGTTGGTTCCATTGACAGCACACACATTGCCCTTGTCCCACCACAGACACATGAGCAGGTGTATAGGAACAGGAAGCACTACCATTCCATAAATGTGCAGGTGGTATGCCAAGCTGATATGATCATCAGCCATGTTTGTGCGTGATTTGCTGGCTCCGCCCATGACTCCTACATCCTGCGGAACAGCATTGTACCCCGGCTGATGGAAAATCTACATCCAGAGCGTGCATGGCTTGTAGGTGAGTACACTGAGTCAAGTAGTGTGCTGTGTGTGACATGCTGTTCTCGTCAACTGTTTGTATCACAACATTTCTCTGTGTATGTCACACCTAGGTGACTGAGCGTATCCCAACAGGCCGTGGTTGCTGAGCCCACTGCGGAATCCAAGTACCCCGGGTGAAGTCAGCTACAACGAGGCATATGGTAGGACACGACATGTGGTGGAGCGCACTTTTGGCCTCCTGAAGTCCCGATTCCGGTGCCTGGGCAAGAGCGGAGGTGCACTGTTGTATTCCCCACGAAAGGTGTGCCGGATAGTTGTAGCATGCTGCATGCTACACAACCATGCCTTGCGCAAAGCCGTTCCGCTGATCATGGATGACGATGAGCAGCAGATGCCCCCTCCTGCACACCCACACACTTCCAGTGCGGACAATAGTGGTGAAGAGGAAGGTGTTGACCTGCGTCAACAGCTCATTGCCAACTACTTCCCTTGAATGTAAGTGACTTTGTAGAACAGTGACATTGTGGGGCCGATGCCGATCTCGGCCGGTAGGGCTCCGAATCGGATTCGGCTTAACCGGATCCGATTCGGAGCCCTATGTCCCGAACGATTCGTACGCGCGTCCGGGCGAGCGAGTACGATGCAAAATCGCCGACCGACTCATCCGGGCGTCCCGACCGCTCCGACCGACTCGATCCCGGGTCTAACCGCACCGACCGACTCGCTCAGACACGACTCGCACCGCGCAATGGAGACGTTCCCCGGCCGGGTAAGTACGATGCGTGCCGCGAGCAGTCCGACCGAGCCGCACACTCCGGCTCCAAAGAGCAGTCGGAGCCGTACTTCGGGGGTCCGTGTCGGACCCCCCTGTACGCGTAGCCGCGCGAGTCGCACACAGGGGGGACCCATGGGTCCCCCCTACCTGTGCGTGTACGGCGCGAGTTGCTTCGCCGCGTACACGCTGTAGGGGGCGCCCTTGTCCGCCTCGCACCCATTGAGTCAATGGGAGCTTGCGTATGCGTTGTACGACAGGCTCCCATTGACTTCAATGGGAGTCCGACCGACTCGAGTCCGATGGCATACGTGCGCATCGTACTCGTTCGGTTGGGCTGCACGGGTCCGATTCGGTCGGAAATCTCTCCGGGTCCGGCTCGGTCGGAGAGATTTCCGGCCCGAATCGGAATCGGCCCCTGTGTGTTTGCTTGGATGTTAGTATCAAGGCATAGAGAATTTTAACTGCTGGCTGTTGTTGTGTGTGTGATAAGGGATGATTGTGTGGCACAGGGTATTTGTATCCAGGTACATCATGTGTATGTTGAGGTTGTTGACCATTGCTATGGGTGCTTGTTTTTGTACCTTGATGCCTTGTGTTGTGTTTCTGCTGTAAAGGCGTCACATGATAAGTAAATGTCATTCTCTTGTGTCTTTCTAGGTTCATTCACCCTCTCAATGCCTCCTCTGCTTCAGAGCTGTTGGAACATTGAAATCTGATTTGTCATTGTACATACTGGAATAAACATGTAGCTCACACAGACATAGGTATGTGAAGAGTGTTTATTTAAAATTAGTTTTTGTGCAAGTGAAGGGAATATGTACATAAATGTGAACAGTGAATAAATGAGTTGTCAGTCATGGTAGTTGAGACAAATAGTGTAGTCACCACAAAGCTGAAGTCACACAGTCCAACAGACTCAGGCCATCAACATGGCAATGTGGGCAAGGATAGTCAACATAGTCAATGCAAAGGGGAACAACAAGATACCATCATGGCTGGCTCTGTGAGTGGCGTTGGTATGGTGGCCTGCCACCAAATCCTCCCCTGTGGATTCTCGGACGGCCCCTGGTGCGTTTGGGAGGGGGGGCATCTGCTGCAGGGTCAGTGGTGTCTGAGAACTCACTCTCCTCCTGCACACCCCTCTCTGTGGCTGCAGCTGGAATGGTGGGCTGCACAGCAGGCAATGCACTGGAGGGGGGTGGAGCTGCACTTGGGGCTGGGAGTCTGTCCCTCAGAACACCCACTAGCTGGCCAACAAGGTTGACAAGTTGGCCCATCCGTGTGTCCATGGACTGCTGCAGCAGGCGGATCTCATGCATGTCTTCAGCAAGCTGGCCCATTACGCCATGGTTCTCTTGGTAGGCACCAAGGACTCTTGCAATGGTGGCCAGGGATTCAGGGTCATTGTCCTCCTGTGTCTCTGCCCCAGTTGTACTCCCACCTGCCCTCCTGACACGGAGCTGTGGCATAGTCCCCCGACGCACTGGCACACTCTCCCTGGCATGCTGTGATTGTGTGGTGGTGTTGGTAACCACCGTGGCAGGGCATGTGTTGCAGGCAGCAGTGGTGATGGTGGTGGTGGAGGCCACACAGGTCGTAGTGGCAGGGGGCAGCACAGTTGTTCTTGCCGTGGTGGTGGTGGTGGTGGTGGTGGAGGCCACACAGGTCGTAGTGGCAGGGGGCAGCACAGTTGTTCTTGCCGTGGTGGTGGAGGCCACACCGCTTGTAGTGGATGGGGGCAGCACAGTTGTTCTTGCCGTGGTGGTGGTGGTGGAGGCCACACAGCTCGTAGTGGATGGGGGCAGCACAGTTGTTCTTGCCGTGGTGGTGGAGGCCACACAGCTCGTAGTGGATAGGGGCAGCACAGTTGTTCTTGCCGTGGTGGTGGGGACAATGAGGGCTTGAGATATGTTAGTCCCTGCCACACCAGAGGGGCCAGCTTGAGAATCCTCGTCCGAGAATGTTGGGGAATCTGCATCCGAGAGTCCACGTTCCAGGGGGGGAGACTGGCTCCGCATGTTGGTGTCATCCTCTGCAGTTAGTTGTTGATCTCCTGTTGAACAGAGGTCATATGGTAATTGAGTTGCACGCAACAAGCTTGATGTTAGACAATTGTTTGAGACATTTGATACAACACACACTTTACAATGCAATGACTTTGTATGCCTGCTATGTACTGTGCACCATGACATGACGTTGAGGTACATACCTTAGTAGTTCATGGTGTCCGTTGTGAATTGAAACTTGGTGCAGTGTACAGATAGTGTAACTACACGTACATGTTGTCATCTGCCTAATTGCGTGACATCAACTTTCTGTTGTGCGTCTTTTCATTTAGCTGTTCATGTTATCTATTTCAACAGAGCTAGAAGGAACCATTGTCACGTTATACATAGCTTTGGAATCACATGTACTTACCTTTATTTTCATGTGGACCATGCATGTTTGGTGTTGAGATGGGCCTTCATGCTCAGACACCATGGCACTTCCACATTGCATTCTCTGCTGTGCATGATTGTGGGATGCATTTGTTTCACTTGTGACTTGGTGAGTATGAGTTCAGAATATGTGGCTCAACTCTTATAATCTCATCCACCAGGACTGACAACTCACCATCAGTGAATTTGGGCATCTTCTGTGCCATGGTGTGTGATGTGCTGAGTGGTTAAGAGTGCAGGTGTGAAGGTGGTTGTGGTGGTGGTGATGTGTGTGGTGTGTGTGTTTGTGATGGTGTGATGTGTGCAGGGTTGCCTATCCTTTGTGTGATATTGTTGTGCCCTTCAGTTCTGGAGTTGTGCAAAGAATTGTGGTCATGCAGGGGCTGGTTTTATGCTCTGCTATGTGGGTGGGTCCAAACTGAGTATTCATGTCAGGTGTGTTTTCTGTGTTGAGCTGGGATTTGTAGTTTTTATTTGCCAGGGGCATGTGTCAATGGGGTGTGTTAGCTGTTTTTATTGGCTGAGCCAGATACACAGCCACATTTGGTAGTTTTGTGGTGTAGTTGCTTTCGACCGCCATTACTATTTCCGCGCGAACACCGTGGTCGGACTGCAATGGTCATTCCTCCAGCTCTCCCATTCATCATTGCTGACAATCGCGGCAGTCGGAAACAAGCGGTCGTACCGCAGGCACCGCGGTAAGATCATAATTGCACTTGTGGAAATTCTTCTTGTGTATCGGCGGTTTGTGAGCTTTCCGCAGTGAATCCGACCGCCGTGGAGGGTATTTCGCCTCTTCTGCAAGTGCGCCGCCGGTGTTTCTTCCCGATTGCCTACCGCAACATCATGGTATCAGTCTGTGTTTTGTGCTGTCCACTACTCTTATTGGTTGATGAAAAACAGCAAACCTTGCTATTTGTTTTTTGTCTGCTGGGTGCAAATACATAGGGGCTCATTAGGATGGCGGGCAGATATCCGCCACCTGGCCGGCGGTGGCGACCGCCGGACCGGCGGCGGACACCCGCCCGCGATCACAAGCCAGGAAACCGCAGGTCATATTAGGATGGCGGTGGTGATCGCGGAGGTGGGAAATTCCGACCGCCGCTTTTCCGCCGGTTGCCATCCGCACTCCTGCCTTGCGGACGGAGAAGGACCGGAATAATGGTGGCGGTGCCGATCTGGGTCCGCCGGCACGATTATGATGCCGGCGGTAGCCAGCCTTTCCTCAGCGGTGAAACCGCCATGGAAAGGCGGCGGAGAATGTCTTCTGGGGGCCCATTGCAGGCCCCCAATGTGTTGGGGTGGGGGGGTGCACTGGGGGGATACCCATGGTCCCCCCTACATTTCCCTGTACCAGGTGGCAGGCACTGTGCAGTGCCTGCTACGCAGTGCAGGGAAATGCAGGACATGCTCCTTTCGACATCGCAGCGGTGCTGTGTGCATCAGCAACCGCCGCAATGTTAAAGCCCGCGATCCGACCGCCGCGGTCGGATTTCGAGCAAGGAACATCGTAATGCGACCGGCGGTTATGTCGCGGGCCTTGCGGGTGGTCTTTTCCCGCTACCATGGCGGTCGGGGAGGTTTTCCGCCCGCCATCCTAATGAGCCTCATAGTTCTTTCTTTCAGAAATGTTTGTATTTAACCCTTATTGCATTTTTGTTCAGGTAGTTCGAAGGACGCTAAAAACCTGGCTCTTTTGACCGCTCTCCTCCTCCTGTCAGTCGTCTATCTTTCCCTTCACTGGTTTTCGCTAGCGCTTTGAGACCCTTCCGGGTGATATGTGTGCTTAATAAAATCTTATGACTTATGACTAGTTCAGTGGGTTACTGTTCCTGCTGTAAAGATCATTGTTTGACCTCTTCAATTGGAAGAAATGGGCATGACATTCAGGACAGTCATTTATTCCCCACCACTTTTAAATGTCACAAGCCACCCCTGGAAGCTATCAGGAAACCCCTAAAAACAGAGCTCCCTGGAGGGAGCAATAGACTTGGCTTTGGGTGGGAGGCAGTACAAACAAAATACACTCATTCCCTTTAGCAACAATTGTCAGAGATGAGAACAGACCGGGCTCCTTAGACACAAGCACCAAATAAACTGGAAAAATATGCCTTCATGAGATGTTCTGACCTTAAGGGGACAAATGAATACTGTTTACAATCACCAACTGACCGGGGACAACAGTCTACATTTAGGGATGTTCTGAAAGCAGTGAGGGAAACTAGGACAGCCCTGGAACAAAAAATAACCCCAGTGGTCACTGATTTCGCTTATCTAAGAGATGACATCAATGAAATAACTAAAAGCGGGAACACAGTTGAGAAGGGTTTACAGAAGCATACAGAGGATGTGAGTCCCCCAGCGATGCAAAGTTTCCTTATAACTCATCGTGAAGGAGGATGAAGAGAGGCACTCTAAGCAAAACAATATTTGCATCCTGAGGAGGCCTGAATGACTGAAGGGCAGAGCAAAAAATTGTTGAGAAATGTAATACTCAATAAACTTAAGCTGAAATGACTTTCAGTGCTCTTCTCGATAGAACTGGCACACGTGGCTCTGCTGGAACCTTCCTAATTGTGATAAACTTTGCACAGTAATGTATTTTAAGACTGCTGACCAATACCCCCTGCCTCACATACGGGCTAGATAATTTCTGAATGTACTTACTGGTGGTGTGGCATGAGGGCGGGCAATTTCCACTTCTGGCATTTTTTCTTTTCTAAGGATAGGAGTTAAATTATTTAATTGCGGGCGAATGTCAACCAGATAGAATTGACAATCTCCAGAGCACCTCCTGAGTAGAGTGGTGCTGTACCAACTATGATATTAGGTTGTGTAAGGGTGATAAGTTCCTTGTGCATGGGGGTATACCTGGTACATGAGTTTGTGGGGTAGGGGAAGGAATAATATTAACATTTTTACTCTAGAGACAGGGAGACACAGATGTTGTACATGACTATTAGTGGAAGTATTGCTTTAGAGACAGCCCAAGATGACACATGAAAGCAGATAGGCACATTAATATTGAACACTTACAGAAATGATCTTAAGGCACTTACAATGTATGTCAATGGATTAGGAAGTGATATTAAGATCTGAGAGGTGTTTTGGGTGCTCTTGAACTATGGCGGACCCTGCACCATGGACCCAAACCCCACATGTGGCCTAGGAAACTCAATACATTTTCTTTTTCATTTTCATCATATGATTTGCAGATGCCATACTGAATTAGAGACTCCTGATACCCCTAGGAGGGTCCACGGGAGTCATAGAGGGTCCACAATTTGTGAATCCCACCATAAAAATAATTTTTTGACTAATATTTTATTGCTGGGGGTTCACTTTATCCCACCACCCACATGAACATGGGGGTCAGGGTAGGCTCACCCTTACCACCTTATGCGGTTTTTCTTTTTCCCAACACAGTGCTCAGTGCAACATGCTGGGTAATGTCAGCAGCAACAGAAATGTATCTGTAACATCCAGCAAATTAGAAAGAGGCGAATCCGCAATGCAGTAGGGAGTAAAAGCTCCCTAGTCAAAGGGGGTGTCTTTATTTTTTTAATGGATTTGATAATCTACTGAGGATACACAAACTAGTGATACATATATCTCTAAAATGTGACCTCTCCAAGCCCCACCCTAGCACCTATTTAAACGCTTTTCAAAACCTGATGAACAGATTTACACCTAACCAGGAAAAGCCTACCAATATTTTCCCACATTTATGTGTCAGAAAATGTGTTTGTTTTTAGCTAATGGTTACAGCCTTACTAACTTACTTTCCCAAATTAAAACTGATTGAAACACTGCTTACCACGCTTGGGTGGCCCATATGCTTGTCAAAGGAATACACCAAAATTGTGATCATGTAAAGTATTAATTGATACCACATTGACTTAACACGGTCAATGTTTTGACTAGTTCCTGTTGTGAGCGATAGGCCTATCCACACAAGTGGGGCACCTCTCTTATCAGGATAAGTGTGAAAATGCAGGGCGATAGGACTTTTGTGGACCTCAACAGATTTCAGAGCTATCCCTCACAAAAATGTGATGAATGTCCATGTTTTTACCAAAACTTGACATTTGGGCATTTGGGATAAGCAAAACTAATGGGAGCAATGCAAGTCACACCATCTTGGATTCCCCTAGGTACCTAGGGTTCAGAAAGGTTAATGGAGATGCAAACAAGTGGTGGTTCAGGAACAGTCTGAGTAGAGGCGATTTGCAGTTCCTCAGTGTCATTCGCGATGACATGAAAGATGATTGGTTTGTCTACCTCACTATGCTTACTGAAACTTTCCTTTCCTTTCTCTCCCAAGGCAGAGATCTTGGTCCACTCTATGGGGCCGATTCCGATCTCGGCCGGTAGGGCACTGAATCGGATTCGGCTTAACCGGATCCGATTCGGAGCCCTATTTCCCGACCGTACGTGCGTCCGGGCGAGCGAGTACGATGCGTGCGCTCGCGAAATCTCCGACCGACTCGTTCGCAGGACCCGACCGCTCCGACCGAATCGCACGGGGACGACGCGCACCTCGCAATGGAGACGTTCCCCGGCCGGGTAAGTACGATGCGCACCTCGACCGCTCCGACCGACTCGCGCAGTCCGACTCCAAGGAGCTGTCGGAGCCGCACTTTGGGGGTCCGTGTCGGACCCCCCTGGAAGCGTAGGCGTGCGAGTCGCACACAGGGGGGACCCATGGGTCCCCCCTACACGTGCATGTATGGTGCGATCCGCATCGACGCGAACACGCTGTACGGGGCGCCCTTGTTCGCGTCGTGCCCATTGAGTCAATGGGAGCCCGTGTACGCGTCGTACGACTGGCTCCCATTGACTTCAATGGGAGTCCGACCGAATCGAGTCCGATAGCATACGTGTGCATCGTACTCGTTCGGTCGGACTGCTAGGGTCCGATTCGGTCGGAAATCTCTCCGGGTCCGGCTCGGTCGGGGAGATTTCCGGCCTGAATCGGAATCGGCCCCTATGTCTGCTAGATCTGAAGAGCAGCTTGAAGAAATTGGGGGGGATTTACCTTTTATATGAAAGAGGAGGATATGATGATGGTGCCCATGAAGGAAGCAGGCACAACATCCTGCAATGCATCAATCACAACATTCTACTTTGCTGTAAATGCCTCTTACTGCTCTGTCCTGCCATCATGAGGAGAAGGCTTACCAGATTTGTGCTCCTTCTGTTCTTGCTGGAACGATTCTGTTTGCTGGGAAATTTCAATTTCTGACTCACTGATTACAGCCATGACAGTGATCAGTGCAGCACTGTGAACATCTGCTTTCATTTTCATGGGTTATGTGGTACTCTGATCCAGAGGTGATCCTAGTATCTTCCTGCCGAGAATGCAGCAGGTACACAGATTTGTTCCCCGTTTTTCTTTTTTTTAAATCCTATATGAACCTCAGACAGGCATAGTCTACAATATCCATTTATGCATGAGACATAATATTTGGATCATTGTGAGAAAGCGGCTTATTAGTTGGGGTGGATAGGACTCCACCACATGTAATATGTCACTATCCTGTTAGGTCCAGTAAAGGTTTCCATAATTTAAACCTGAACTCAACCCCTCATAGCTATGGCAGAGTAGACGGGCTTAACTTAAGAAAATGTGTAAAACATTTAGAAGTTCTAAAACAGTTATTGTTGGAACTAGCCCTCTCTGCAGGGTCACCTCTTACATTTTACCTTTACCTTCCACTTTTTGCTGAATTAGTTCTTGTGGTCTTAGCACTCTATGTGCCAGATGTACAACAGGAGATCCTCACGTTTGCGACCCCAAAAAGGGTAATGGCATGTACAAATGCTATTTTGCGAGTCACTGACTCGCAAAATAGCATTTGTGACTCTCGCTATTAGGAAGGGGCGTCCCTTCCTAATAGCGAGTCACCATGCCATGGACTATTGTTTTGCGACTGCATTTGCGGTCGCAAAACACTCGCAGTTTACCACCTACTTCATGTAGGTGGTAAACCACTCGCAAACGGGAAGGGGTCCCCAGGGGACCTCTTCCCCTTTGTGAGTATGTGAGAAAATATTTTTTAAGGTCAGGCAGTGGTCCCAGGGACCACTGCCTGCCCTTAAAAAAATGAAACTGTAAAGTTTCATTTCTCTTTTTTCCTTTAAGGGAAACGGGCTGCATTTAAAAAAAAACTGCTTTATTAAAAAAGCAGTCACAGGGATGGTGGTCTGCTGACCCCAGCATGCCACCATCCCTGTGAGTGCTAGCCATTCCCAATGGGGTCACAAATTGCAACTGCCTCATGAATATTAATGAGGCATGCAATTTGCGACCCCATTGGGAATCGCAAACAGTGTCTGAGGCACTGTTGTACATTCACATTTGCAGTGCGAGTCGCAATTTGACGCAATTTGCGACTCGCAAATGTGAATGTTTGTACAACTGGCCCTATGCACTTTACCATTGCTAACCAGTGGTAACGTGCTTATGCTCTCTCCTCTAACATGGTAATATCAGCGTATACCCAATTGGCATATTTAAATTACTTATAAGTCCCTAGGAAAATGCTACTACATGCACCCAGGGCATGTAAATGAAATGCTACTAGTGGGCTAGCAGTACTGATTGTGCCACCCATTTAAGTAGCACGTTAAACATGTCTCAGGCCTGTCACTGCAGCCTGCATGTGTGTAGTTTTAAGATGCCATTTCGACCTCTTAAAATAAATCTTTAGCAAGGCCAAACCTTTCTTTTTAATGCATATAAGCCACCCCTAGGGTGGGCCCTTGACAGCCCAGATGGCAGGGTGCAATTCATTTAAACATTAGGACATGTACTTGTAAGCTTAACATGACCTGGTAGTGAAAAACTCTTAAATTCTTTTTTCACTACTGCAAGGCCTAGCTCTCCCTTAGGATAATATTCAAGCTGCCTTATTACATTTTTTAAGTGTAATTTCCAAATGGTAAGAGATAACTAGTCCCTGATGGTTGTCTCTGAAATGACAATTTAAAATCATAACTTATGTGAAGTTGGATTTCACATTGTATTTCTGAAAATGCCACTTTTAGAACGTTATATTTTAAAGAAACAAGGGAACCCAAGTAAGGTCTGCCAGGGACCTTGGGAATCGAGCTATTTTTAAGAAGAGTGGTCCCTAGGAAAATGACAATAAAGAGGGGGAAATGAATATAGACCCAGTCAGTACTATATTTGTATAACTTGCCCAGCCGGACAGAGGTCAGATATTTAATATTTTAAATTCAGATAGGAACAATACAGACAAAACAATTTTGTAAGTGGGACACAAGCCTGCATCCTACTAAACCAAGAGGGACAAACAATAGAAAACACAGAAGGCTCAGGCAAAGCTATAGGTTTGTTAAACACAAAATTTCTCAATGTAACAAACAAATCGCAAGGAACCACCTTTACACATTAAATAACAATTTAGAGCAGTGTATAAGGTGTATCGGGATGTCGACGGCGTTTCGATCCATATAAATAATAAATGGATCATCATCAGGACATTTAGAATAAGCATGCCTGTGTGTAATTGCCTGTATTGACTGATGTACAATTGGGAGAAGAAAAAGGGGGGAAAAAAGAAAGTACAAATAATTAAAAAGGAACACCGATTCAGGTACCAACATTAGAATAAAATACGGACTAGTCTGTTTCATGTAACAAGGTTTGTGAGCAACTGATATATAGATTACAATTGAACATTTGCCCTAATACAAGGGAGACCGTGTGAGTAGAGATAAAAACATGAAGGGAAGAAAAATGCATAGCAGTTCTACGCTTAGCCGCGTGAAAGTGCCTAAGAGATAAAAAAAGGTGAGCGATTACGCTGTGAGCTGGGAAGAGTGAGCGTTCGCGCCTTTAGTAAGCTTAGCCGTGAATAAACAATTATAGGGAGACACATACATGTTGGCAATTCCCGCATGGAAAATAACCAATATATAGCTGAAGGCACAGATGGCGAGCAGCCAAAACCTGAAGAGGAAAAATAGAAAATCTGTAGTGAGGGGGGAAAAAAGAGGTTAAGATAGATGCCAAATGATGGGCAGGCAGGTGCTTACCAAGAAAGATAAAATCAGAGGTATGGGGGAGCCGGACCGGCTAGGGCGTCAAAGGCAAGGTATAAATGTAGAGTGACCTGTACAAACAAGGGTAATAGGAAATTGTAAGGAGCGTGCTCAGCAACCGCTCAAGAACAGAAATTAGTGAGTAATGGGAATTGAGGGCTTACCCATCCAGTGATGGAAAGGGGAAGGCACGATGGCTTATGTAACCAGATAGAGGAGGGAGCCTCAGCCGCGTGCTCCTGATTCCAGATAAAGGGTTATTCTGTAAGGAAAGATTGAGGTCAAGTTTGAAGAATGGTGGTGTCTTCAAGCGTTGTGAAAGGTCGTGGGTGGGAGAGAGCGCTTACCTAGGTCTGTGTTCCTGGGTGGAAGACAGTGTGTGCCGGCTTCCGAAATGCGGGAGAGAGAGTCCCAGGCCAGCTGGGTTTAAGGAGCGTGTGGATGTGCGCAATTGGACAGAAATGGTCATGTGGTCTATCAATTGAAATGGAAGAGGGACTAGCGAAGGAAAGAATGGTGTCGGCCATCTTTAAGCAGGTAGGGAAAGAATGGTGTCGGCCATCTTTAAGCAGGTAGGGAAATGGCCGAGTGGTAGAGTGTTGAATGCACTTCAGATGGCGAGAGAATTTAGAGAAGATAGGTCACGGAGGTGAGAGTAAAAGAGAATTGATATCCAGAGTTTCAGGAAAAGTGAAAACGGGGTGCCCATTGGTGAAATTCTATATAGTTACGAGTGTCAGGCGCTTATGTGATTAAAGGGTCAGAGTTAAGTACGGTCGGCCAGAGGCAAGTGGAACGATGCCTATAAATCAAGTTGAGTTCATAAAATACGAATTGATATAAAGAGGGACAGTAGAAGGTTGGTGGAACAAAAACATGTAAGCAATAAGCAGGCACGATCACAATGCTAAATATACATGGGTGTCGAGATAGTAATACTGCCATTGAAGGGTTACAGATATTGTACAATTAAACCATAATTGCGTTATGCCTTATATAAGTGTGGTCCAGTCTTCAAGCCGGTTCAGACCTGTGTGTATGCTGTTAGTCTTCAGGATCCATTTTAATTCTTCCTTGTTGAGTAGTTTGGAGATGTCCCCGCCTCTTGGGGGTGGTTTAACCACGCTAATGACAGTCCAGCTTATGTCATTGTCAGTATGACCGGTTTCCTCAAAATGTTCAACAAGGGGGCATTTTGTGTCTTACAACGTACTCTGCTGCGATGTTGGCAGATCCTGATGCGTATCTTTTGGGTGGTTTGCCCTATGTAGATTTTATTCCATGGACATAAAATAGCATAAACAACATTGTGTGTATTGCAATTAGAGAACGATTTTAGTACGATTTTAGTATTTTCAAAAACAAATTCTTTACATTCAATGGTGAAGTCGCATACACTACAGTTTCCACACTTTGCGTGCCCAGTAAGAGGTGCAAGACCCCAGTGATCATTGAGGGTGCTCGAGGGTTTGGTATTGGGTAAGGCTGCATGCACGAGATGGTCTTTAATATTTTTGTTCTTCTTGAAAGCAAACATCGGACGTTCAAGATTAAGTGTGCCAGCATTTAGGACCCCCCAATTCTTAATGATAGTTTTGCGTATAATGTTAGAGACCGGGGAAAAGGTAGTAACGCAGACTAGGCGATTTTGGGAGGGTTTTTCCCTTGGTTCAAGGAGGACGTCTCGAGGACAATACCAGGCTCTTTTCATGGCATTGCAGACTAGCCTACGTGGGTAGCCTCTGCTTGTCAATTTGTTGTTCAGCACTTTGGCCTCATGGAAATAATCTTCTTTGAGTGAGCAGTTCCTCCTAATCCGGAGGAACTGAGAGTACGGTAAAGAGTCTCTGAGTACGCGGGGATGGTGGCTGTTGTATCTTAATAGTGTGTTGCACTCGGTAGGTTTGCGGAAAAGGCTGGTGATTAGTATCCCTTCTTTATGGAGGATATTGAGATCAAGGAATGGAATGGAAGATTTGTCATACGTCAATGTGAATTTGAGGCCTTCGCAATTGTTATTAAGCCAGTGGAGAAATGAATGCAGGGTTATTTCAGTATCTTGCAGATCAGAAAAATATCATCTATGTATCTCTTCCACTTAATAATGCCAACCTGGAATGGATTATAAGGTGACAAAATGCGGTTTTTCTCAAGAGAATCCATGTACAATATCGCTAAGTTTGGGGCAAAAACGGCCCCCACTGATGTGCCCTTCACCTGTTGAAAAAACTGCTCATCAAATAGGAAAAAATTCCTCGTGAGGCAGATCTCTAGAAGTTGCAGTTTGAAGACTGTGGGGACAGCATGGGGACGTGGACGGTTATTGAGAATGGTCTCCATCACTAATAAGGAGTCAATTTGGGGGATATTTGTGTACAAGGACTCCACGTCCAAAGTACACAAAGTATCCGTATTGAGATTGAAGGGGTGGTTTTCTATGATGTTAATCATGGCCATGCTGTCACGGATATAGTATTCGGTGTGAGGGACAAAGTCCTTAATAAAAAAATTGACGTATTGTCCAAGTGGCTCTAAAATTGAGCCGCAACCAGAAACTATCGGGCGGCCCGTGGGGTTATCCTGACTCTTATGCACTTTGGGCAGAGTGTTGATAACTGGGGTGCGAGGCGATTTGGTGTTTAAAAACTGATGTTCATGTTTGCTCAGGAACCCCTGCTCGAGACCTTCGAGCAGCCAAAACCTGAAGAGGAAAAATAGAAAATCTGTAGTGAGGGGGAAAAAGAGGTTAAGATAGATGCCAAATGATGGGCAGGCAGGTGCTTACCAAGAAAGATAAAATCAGAGGTATGGGGGAGCCGGACCGGCTAGGGCGTTAAAGGCAAGGTATAAATGTAGAGTGACCTGTACAAACAAGGGTAATAGGAAATTGTAAGGAGCGTGCTCAGCAACCACTCAAGAACAGAAATTAGTGAGTAATGGGAATTGAGGGCTTACCCATCCAGTGATGGAAAGGGGAAGGCACGATGGCTTATGTAACTAGATAGAGGAGGGAGCCTCAGCCGCGTGCTCCTGATTCCAGATAAAGGGTTATTCTGTAAGGAAAGATTGAGGTCAAGTTTGAAGAATGGTGGTGTCTTCAAGCGTTGTGAAAGGTCGTGGGTGGGAGAGAGCGCTTACCTAGGTCTGTGTTCCTGGGTGGAAGACAGTGTGTGCCGGCTTCCGAAATGCGGGAGAGAGAGTCCCAGGCCAGCTGGGTTTAAGGAGCGTGTGGATGTGCGCAATTGGACAGAAATGGTCATGTGGTCTATCAATTGAAATGGAAGAGGGACTAGGGAAGGAAAGAATGGTGTCGGCCACCTTTAAGCAGGTAGGGAAAGAATGGTGTCGGCCATCTTTAAGCAGGTAGGGAAATGGCCGAGTGGTAGAGTGTTGAATGCACTTCAGATGGCGAGAGCATTTAGAGAAGATAGGTCACGTAGGTGAGAGTAAAAGAGAATTGATATCCAGAGTTTCAGGAAAAGTGAAAACGGGGTGCCCATTGGTGAAATTCTATATAGTTACGAGTGTCAGGCGCTTATGTGATTAAAGGGTCAGAGTTAAGTACGGTCGGCCAGAGGCAAGTGGAACGATGCCTATAAATCAAGTTGAGTTCATAAAATACGAATTGATATAAAGAGGGACAGTAGAAGGTTGGTGGAACAAAAACATGTAAGCAATAAGCAGGCACGATCACAATGCTAAATATACATGGGTGTCGAGATAGTAATACTGCCATTGAAGGGTTACAGATATTGTACAATTAAACCATAATTGCGTTATGCTTTATATAAGTGTGGTCCAGTCTTCAAGCCGGTTCAGACCTGTGTGTATGCTGTTAGTCTTCAGGATCCATTTTAATTCTTCCTTGTTGAGTAGTTTGGAGATGTCCCCGCCTCTTGGGGGTGGTTTAACCACGCTAATGACAGTCCAGCGTATGTCATTGTCAGTATGACCGGTTTCCTCAAAATGTTCAACAAGGGGGGCATTTTGTGTCTTACAACGTACTCTGCTGCGATGTTGGCAGATCCTGATGCGTATCTTTTGGGTGGTTTGCCCTATGTAGATTTTATTCCATGGACATAAAATAGCATAAACAACATTGTGTGTATTGCAATTAGAGAACGATTTTAGTACGATTTTAGTATTTTCAAAAACAAATTCTTTACATTCAATGGTGAAGTCGCATACACTACAGTTTCCACACTTTGCATGCCCAGTAAGAGGTGCAAGACCCCAGTGATCATTGAGGGTGCTCGAGGGTTTGGTATTGGGTAAGGCTGCATGCACGAGATGGTCTTTAATATTTTTGTTCTTCTTGAAAGCAAACATCGGACGTTCAAGATTAAGTGTGCCAGCATTTAGGACTCCCCAATTCTTAATGATAGTTTTGCGTATAATGTTAGAGACCGGGGAAAAGGTAGTAACGCAGACTAGGCGATTTTGGGAGGGTTTTTCCCTTGGTTCAAGGAGGACGTCTCGAGGACAATACCAGGCTCTTTTCATGGCATTGCAGACTAGCCTACGTGGGTAGCCTCTGCTTGTCAATTTGTTGTTCTGCACTTTGGCCTCATGGAAATAATCTTCTTTGAGTGAGCAGTTCCTCCTAATCCGGAGGAACTGAGAGTACGGTAAAGAGTCTCTGAGTACGCGGGGATGGTGGCTGTTGTATCTTAATAGTGTGTTGCGCTCGGTAGGTTTGCGGAAAAGGCTGGTGATTAGTATCCCTTCTTTATGGAGGATATTGAGATCAAGGAATGGAATGGAAGATTTGTCATACGTCAATGTGAATTTGAGGCCTTCGCAATTGTTATTAAGCCAGTGGAGAAATGAATGCAGGGTTATTTCAGTATCTTGCAGATCAGAAAAATATCATCTATGTATCTCTTCCACTTAATAATGCCAACCTGGAATGGATTATAAGGTGACAAAATGCGGTTTTTCTCAAGAGAATCCATGTACAATATCGCTAAGTTTGGGGCAAAAACGGCCCCCACTGATGTGCCCTTCACCTGTTGAAAAAACTGCTCATCAAATAGGAAAAAATTCCTCGTGAGGCAGATCTCTAGAAGTTGCAGTTTGAAGACTGTGGGGACAGCATGGGGACGTGGACGGTTATTGAGAATGGTCTCCATCACTAATAAGGAGTCAATTTGGGGGATATTTGTGTACAAGGACTCCACGTCCAAAGTACACAAAGTATCCGTATTGAGATTGAAGGGGTGGTTTTCTATGATGTTAATCATGGCCATGCTGTCACGGATATAGTATTCGGTGTGAGGGACAAAGTCCTTAATAAAAAAATTGACGTATTGTCCAAGTGGCTCTAAAATTGAGCCGCAACCAGAAACTATCGGGCGGCCCGTGGGGTTATCCTGACTCTTATGCACTTTGGGCAGAGTGTTGATAACTGGGGTGCGAGGCGATTTGGTGTTTAAAAACTGATGTTCATGTTTGCTCAGGAACCCCTGCTCGAGACCTTCGAGCAGCCAAAACCTGAAGAGGAAAAATAGAAAATCTGTAGTGAGGGGGAAAAAGAGGTTAAGATAGATGCCAAATGATGGGCAGGCAGGTGCTTACCAAGAAAGATAAAATCAGAGGTATGGGGGAGCCGGACCGGCTAGGGCGTTAAAGGCAAGGTATAAATGTAGAGTGACCTGTACAAACAAGGGTAATAGGAAATTGTAAGGAGCGTGCTCAGCAACCACTCAAGAACAGAAATTAGTGAGTAATGGGAATTGAGGGCTTACCCATCCAGTGATGGAAAGGGGAAGGCACGATGGCTTATGTAACCAGATAGAGGAGGGAGCCTCAGCCGCGTGCTCCTGATTCCAGATAAAGGGTTATTCTGTAAGGAAAGATTGAGGTCAAGTTTGAAGAATGGTGGTGTCTTCAAGCGTTGTGAAAGGTCGTGGGTGGGAGAGAGCGCTTACCTAGGTCTGTGTTCCTGGGTGGAAGACAGTGTGTGCCGGCTTCCGAAATGCGGGAGAGAGAGTCCCAGGCCAGCTGGGTTTAAGGAGCGTGTGGATGTGCGCAATTGGACAGAAATGGTCATGTGGTATATCAATTGAAATGGAAGAGGGACTAGGGAAGGAAAGAATGGTGTCGGCCACCTTTAAGCAGGTAGGGAAAGAATGGTGTCGGCCATCTTTAAGCAGGTAGGGAAATGGCCGAGTGGTAGAGTGTTGAATGCACTTCAGATGGCGAGAGCATTTAGAGAAGATAGGTCACGTAGGTGAGAGTAAAAGAGAATTGATATCCAGAGTTTCAGGAAAAGTGAAAACGGGGTGCCCATTGGTGAAATTCTATATAGTTACGAGTGTCAGGCGCTTATGTGATTAAAGGGTCAGAGTTAAGTACGGTCGGCCAGAGGCAAGTGGAACGATGCCTATAAATCAAGTTGAGTTCATAAAATACGAATTGATATAAAGAGGGACAGTAGAAGGTTGGTGGAACAAAAACATGTAAGCAATAAGCAGGCACGATCACAATGCTAAATATACATGGGTGTCGAGATAGTAATACTGCCATTGAAGGGTTACAGATATTGTACAATTAAACCATAATTGCGTTATGCTTTATATAAGTGTGGTCCAGTCTTCAAGCCGGTTCAGACCTGTGTGTATGCTGTTAGTCTTCAGGATCCATTTTAATTCTTCCTTGTTGAGTAGTTTGGAGATGTCCCCGCCTCTTGCTGGTGGTTTAACCACGCTAATGACAGTCCAGCGTATGTCATTGTCAGTATGACCGGTTTCCTCAAAATGTTCAACAAGGGGGGCATTTTGTGTCTTACAACGTACTCTGCTGCGATGTTGGCAGATCCTGATGCGTATCTTTTGGGTGGTTTGCCCTATGTAGATTTTATTCCATGGACATAAAATAGCATAAACAACATTGTGTGTATTGCAATTAGAGAACGATTTTAGTACGATTTTAGTATTTTCAAAAACAAATTCTTTACATTCAATGGTGAAGTCGCATACACTACAGTTTCCACACTTTGCGTGCCCAGTAAGAGGTGCAAGACCCCAGTGATCATTGAGGGTGCTCGAGGGTTTGGTATTGGGTAAGGCTGCATGCACGAGATGGTCTTTAATATTTTTGTTCTTCTTGAAAGCAAACATCGGACGTTCAAGATTAAGTGTGCCAGCATTTAGGACTCCCCAATTCTTAATGATAGTTTTGCGTATAATGTTAGAGACCGGGAAAAGGTAGTAACGCAGACTAGGCGATTTTGGGAGGGTTTTTCCCTTGGTTCAAGGAGGACGTCTCGAGGACAATACCAGGCTCTTTTCATGGCATTGCAGACTAGCCTACGTGGGTAGCCTCTGCTTGTCAATTTGTTGTTCAGCACTTTGGCCTCATGGAAATAATCTTCTTTGAGTGAGCAGTTCCTCCTAATCCGGAGGAACTGAGAGTACGGTAAAGAGTCTCTGAGTACGCGGGGATGGTGGCTGTTGTATCTTAATAGTGTGTTGCGCTCGGTAGGTTTGCGGAAAAGGCTGGTGATTAGTATCCCTTCTTTATGGAGGATATTGAGATCAAGGAATGGAATGGAAGATTTGTCATACGTCAATGTGAATTTGAGGCCTTCGCAATTGTTATTAAGCCAGTGGAGAAATGAATGCAGGGTTGTTTCAGTATCTTGCAGATCAGAAAAATATCATCTATGTATCTCTTCCACTTAATAATGCCATCCTGGAATGGATTATAAGGTGACAAAATGCGGTTTTTCTCAAGAGAATCCATGTACAATATCGCTAAGTTTGGGGCAAAAACGGCCCCCACTAATGTGCCCTTAACCTGTTGAAAAAACTGCTCATTAAATAGGAAAAAATTCCTCGTGAGGCAGATCTCTAGAAGTTGCAGTTTGAAGACTGTGGGGACAGCATGGGGACGTGGACGGTTATTGAGAATGGTCTCCATCACTAATAAGGAGTCAATTTGGGGGATATTTGTGTACAAGGACTCCACGTCCAAAGTACACAAAGTATCCGTATTGAGATTGAAGGGGTGGTTTTCTATGATGTTAATCATGGCCATGCTGTCACGGATATAGTATTCGGTGTGAGGGACAAAGTCCTTAATAAAAAAATTGACGTATTGTCCAAGTGGCTCTAAAATTGAGCCGCAACCAGAAACTATCGGGCGGCCCGGGGGGTTATCCTGACTCTTATGCACTTTGAGCAGAGTGTAGATAACTGGGGTGCGAGGCGATTTGGTGTTTAAAAACTGATGTTCATGTTTGCTCAGGAACCCCTGCTCGAGACCTTCGAGCAGCCAAAACCTGAAGAGGAAAAATAGAAAATCTGTAGTGAGGGGGGAAAAAGAGGTTAAGATAGATGCCAAATGATGGGCAGGCAGGTGCTTACCAAGAAAGATAAAATCATAGGTATGGGGGAGCCGGACCAGCTAGGGCGTCAAAGGCAAGGTATAAATGTAGAGTGACCTGTACAAACAAGGGTAATAGGAAATTGTAAGGAGCGTGCTCAGCAACCACTCAAGAACAGAAATTAGTGAGCAATGGGAATTGAGGGCTTACCCATCCAGTGATGGAAAGGGGAAGGCACGATGGCTTATGTAACCAGATAGAGGAGGGAGCCTCAGCCGCGTGCTCCTGATTCCAGATAAAGGGTTATTCTGTAAGGAAAGATTGAGGTCAAGTTTGAAGAATGGTGGTGTCTTCAAGCGTTGTGAAAGGTCGTGGGTGGGAGAGAGCGCTTACCTAGGTCTGTGTTCCTGGGTGGAAGACAGTGTGTGCCGGCTTCCGAAATGCGGGAGAGAGAGTCCCAGGCCAGCTGGGTTTAAGGAGCGTGTGGATGTGCGCAATTGGACAGAAATGGTCATGTGGTCTATCAATTGAAATGGAAGAGGGACTAGGGAAGGAAAGAATGGTGTCGGCCACCTTTAAGCAGGTAGGGAAAGAATGGTGTCGGCCATCTTTAAGCAGGTAGGGAAATGGCCGAGTGGTAGAGTGTTGAATGCACTTCAGATGGCGAGAGCATTTAGAGAAGATAGGTCACGGAGGTGAGAGTAAAAGAGAATTGATATCCAGAGTTTCAGGAAAAGTGAAAACGGGGTGCCCATTGGTGAAATTCTATATAGTTACGAGTGTCAGGCGCTTATGTGATTAAAGGGTCAGAGTTAAGTACGGTCGGCCAGAGGCAAGTGGAACGATGCCTATAAATCAAGTTGAGTTCATAAAATACGAATTGATATAAAGAGGGACAGAAGAAGGTTGGTGGAACAAAAACATGTAAGCAATAAGCAGGCACGATCACAATGCTAAATATTCATGGGTGTCGAGATAGTAATACTGCCATTGAAGGGTTACAGATATTGTACAATTAAACCATAATTGCGTTATGCTTTATATAAGTGTGGTCCAGTCTTCAAGCCGGTTCAGACATGTGTGTATGCTGTTAGTCTTCAGGATCCATTTTAATTCTTCCTTGTTGAGTAGTTTGGAGATGTCCCCGCCTCTTGGGGGTGGTTTAACCACGCTAATGACAGTCCAGCGTATGTCATTGTCAGTATGACCGGTTTCCTCAAAATGTTCAACAAGGGGGGCATTTTGTGTCTTACAACGTACTCTGCTGCGATGTTGGCAGATCCTGATGCGTATCTTTTGGGTGTTTTGCCCTATGTAGATTTTATTCCATGGACATAAAATAGCATAAACAACATTGTGTGTATTGCAATTAGAGAACGATTTTAGTACGATTTTAGTATTTTCAAAAACAAATTCTTTACATTCAATGGTGAAGTCGCATACACTACAGTTTCCACACTTTGCGTGCCCAGTAAGAGGTGCAAGACCCCAGTGATCATTGAGGGTGCTCGAGGGTTTGGTATTGGGTAAGGCTGCACGCACGAGATGGTCTTTAATATTTTTGTTCTTCTTGAAAGCAAACATCGGACGTTCAAGATTAAGTGTGCCAGCATTTAGGACCCCCAATTCTTAATGATAGTTTTGCGTATAATGTTAGAGACCGGGAAAAGGTAGTAACGCAGACTAGGCGATTTTGGGAGGGTTTTTCCCTTGGTTCAAGGAGGACGTCTCGAGGACAATACCAGGCTCTTTTCATGGCATTGCGGACTAGCCTACGTGGGTAGCCTCTGCTTGTCAGTTTGTTGTTCAGCACTTTGGCCTCATGGAAATAATCTTCTTTGAGTGAGCAGTTCCTCCTAATCCGGAGGAACTGAGAGTACGGTAAAGAGTCTCTGAGTACGCGGGGATGGTGGCTGTTGTATCTTAATAGTGTGTTGCGCTCGGTAGGTATGCAGAAAAGGTTGGTGATTAGTATCCCTTCTTTATGGAGGATATTGAGATCAAGGAATGGAATGGAAGATTTGTCATACGTCAATGTGAATTTGAGGCCTTCGCAATTGTTATTAAGCCAGTGGAGAAATTAATGCAGGGTTGTTTCAGTATCTTGCAGATCAGAAAAATATCATCTATGTATCTCTTCCACTTAATAATGCCATCCTGGAATGGATTATAAGGTGACAAAATGCGGTTTTTCTCAAGAGAATCCATGTACAATATCGCTAAGTTTGGGGCAAAAACGGCCCCCACTGATGTGCCCTTAACCTGTTGAAAAAACTGCTCATCAAATAGGAAAAAATTCCTCGTGAGGCAGATCTCTAGAAGTTGCAGTTTGAAGACTGTGGGGACAGCATGGGGACGTGGACGGTTATTGAGAATGGTCTCCATCACTAATAAGGAGTCAATTTGGGGGATATTTGTGTACAAGGACTCCACGTCCAAAGTACACAAAGTATCCGTATTGAGATTGAAGGGGTGGTTTTCTATGATGTTAATCATGGCCATGCTGTCACGGATATAGTATTCGGTGTGAGGGACAAAGTCCTTAATAAAAAAATTGACGTATTGTCCAAGTGGCTCTAAAATTGAGCCGCAACCAGAAACTATCGGGCGGCCCGGGGGGTTATCCTGACTCTTATGCACTTTGGGCAGAGTGTAGATAACTGGGGTGCGAGGCGATTTGGTGTTTAAAAACTGATGTTCATGTTTGCTCAGGAACCGCTGCTCGAGACCTTCGAGCAGCCAAAACCTGAAGAGGAAAAATAGAAAATCTGTAGTGAGGGGGGAAAAAGAGGTTAAGATAGATGCCAAATGATGGGCAGGCAGGTGCTTACCAAGAAAGATAAAATCATAGGTATGGGGGAGCCGGTCCGGCTAGGGCGTCAAAGGCAAGGTATGAATGTAGAGTGACCTGTACAAACAAGGGTAATAGGAAATTGTAAGGAGCGTGCTCAGCAACCACTCAAGAACAGAAATTAGTGAGTAATGGGAATTGAGGGCTTACCCATCCAGTGATGGAAAGGGGAAGGCACGATGGCTTATGTAACCAGATAGAGGAGGGAGCCTCAGCCGCGTGCTCCTGATTCCAGATAAAGGGTTATTCTGTAAGTAAAGATTGAGGTCAAGTTTGAAGAATGGTGGTGTCTTCAAGCGTTGTGAAAGGTCGTGGGTGGGAGAGAGCGCTTACCTAGGTCTGTGTTCCTGGGTGGAAGACAGTGTGTGCCGGCTTCCGAAATGCGGGAGAGAGAGTCCCAGGCCAGTTGGGTTTAAGGAGCGTGTGGATGTGCGCAATTGGACAGAAATGGTCATGTGGTCTATCAATTGAAATGGAAGAGGGACTAGGGAAGGAAAGAATGGTGTCGGCCACCTTTAAGCAGGTAGGGAAAGAATGGTGTCGGCCATCTTTAAGCAGGTAGGGAAATGGCCGAGTGGTAGAGTGTTGAATGCACTTCAGATGGCGAGAGCATTTAGAGAAGATAGGTCACGGAGGTGAGAGTAAAAGAGAATTGATATCCAGAGTTTCAGGAAAAGTGAAAACGGGGTGCCCATTGGTGAAATTCTATATAGTTACGAGTGTCAGGCGCTTATGTGATTAAAGGGTCAGAGTTAAGTACGTGTCGGCCAGAGGCAAGTGGAACGATGCCTATAAATCAAGTTGAGTTCATAAAATACGAATTGATATAAAGAGGGACAGTAGAAGGTTGGTGGAACAAAAACATGTAAGCAATAAGCAGGCACGATCACAATGCTAAATATACATGGGTGTCGAGATAGTAATACTGCCATTGAAGGGTTACAGATATTGTACAATTAAACCATAATTGCGTTATGCTTTATATAAGTGTGGTCCAGTCTTCAAGCCGGTTCAGACCTGTGTGTATGCTGTTAGTCTTCAGGATCCATTTTAATTCTTCCTTGTTGAGTAGTTTGGAGATGTCCCCGCCTCTTGGGGGTGGTTTAACCACGCTAATGACAGTCCAGCGTATGTCATTGTCAGTATGACCGGTTTCCTCAAAATGTTCAACAAGGGGGCATTTTGTGTCTTACAACGTACTCTGCTGCGATGTTGGCAGATCCTGATGCGTATCTTTTGGGTGGTTTGCCCTATGTAGATTTTATTCCATGGACATAAAATAGCATAAACAACATTGTGTGTATTGCAATTAGAGAACGCTTTTAGTACGATTTTAGTATTTTCAAAAACAAATTCTTTACATTCAATGGTGAAGTCGCATACACTACAGTTTCCACACTTTGCGTGCCCAGTAAGAGGTGCAAGACCCCAGTGATCATTGAGGGTGCTCGAGGGTTTGGTATTGGGTAAGGCTGCACGCACGAGATGGTCTTTAATATTTTTGTTCTTCTTGAAAGCAAACATCGGACGTTCAAGATTAAGTGTGCCAGCATTTAGGACCCCCCAATTCTTAATGATAGTTTTGCGTATAATGTTAGAGACCGGGGAAAAGGTAGTAACGCAGACTAGGCGATTTTGGGAGGGTTTTTCCCTTGGTTCAAGGAGGACGTCTCGATAAACATTTGGTGTTTAAAAACTGATGTTCATGTTTGCTCAGGAACCCCTGCTCGAGACCTTCGAGCAGCCAAAACCTGAAGAGGAAAAATAGAAAATCTGTAGTGAGGGGGGAAAAAGAGGTTAAGATAGATGCCAAATGATGGGCAGGCAGGTGCTTACCAAGAAAGATAAAATCAGAGGTATGGGGGAGCCGGACCGGCTAGGGCGTCAAAGGCAAGGTATAAATGTAGAGTGACCTGTACAAACAAGGGTAATAGGAAATTGTAAGGAGCGTGCTGAGCAAACGCTCAAGAACAGAAATTAGTGAGTAATGGGAATTGAGGGCTTACCCATCCAGGCACACACTGTCTGCCACCCAGGAACACGGACCTAGGTAAGCGCTCTCTCCCACCCACAACCTTTCACAACGCTTGAAGACACCACCATTCTTCAAACTTGACCTCAATCTTTTCTTACAGAATAACCCTTTATCTGGAATCAGGAGCACGCGGCTGCGGCTCCCTCCTCCATCTGGATACATAAGCCATCGTGCCTTCCCATCACTGGATGGGTAAGTCCTCAATTCCCATTACTCACTAATTTCTGTTCTACAGCTTTTCTATTTTTCCTCTTCAGGTTTTGGCTGCTTGCCATCTGTGCCTTCAGCTATATATTGGTTATTTTCCATGCGGGAATTGCCAACACGTATGTGTCTCCCTATAATTGTTTATTCACGGCTAAGCTTACTAAAGGCGCGAACGCTCACTCTTCCCAGCTCACAGCGTAATCGCTCGCCTTTTTTATCTCTTAGGCACTTTCACGCGGCCAAGCGTAGAACTGCTATGCATTTTTCTTCCTTTCATGTTTTTACCTCTACTCACACGGTCTCCCTTGTATTAGGGCAAATGTTCAATTGTAATCTATATATGAGTTGCTCACAAACCTTGTTACATGAAACAGACTAGTCCGTATTTTATTCTAATGTTGGTACCTGAATTGGTGCTCCTTTTTAATTATTTGTACTTTCTTTTTTCCCCCCTTTTTCTTCTCCCAATTGTACCTCAGTCATTACAGGCAATTACACACAGGCATGCTTATTCTAAATGTCCTGATGATGTTCCATTTATTATTTATATGGTTCGAAACGCCGTCGACAACCGATACACCTTATACACTGCTCTAAATTGTTATTTAATGTGTAAAGGTGGTTCCTTGTGATTTGTTTGTTACATTGAGAAATTTTGTGTTTAACAAACCTATAGCTTTGCCTGAGCCTTCTGTGTTTTCTATTGTTTGTCCCTCTTGGTTTAATAGGATTCAGGCTTGTGTCCCACTTACAAAATTGTTTTGTCTGTATTGTTCCTATCTGAATTTAAAATATTAAATATCTGACCTCTGTCCGGCTGGACAAGTTATACAAATATAGTACTGACTGGGTCTATATTCATTCCCCCCTCTTTATTGTCGTTTTCCTAGGGACCACTTTTAGAACGTTGGCATTTTCTTGCCTTGGAAATTTGATGCCTGAATTCTGTCTCTGGGTCCCATGACCCGGGTGTGGGTGATGGTTGGGCTTTGAGTATTCCTCCTAGACAGCCACACACAAGGAGGAGTTTAGGTGTGACAGGATAGGCCTTCTGTTGGCAAGATGGGTGGGTCAGAGCTGAACACAGCCCCACTTATAACTGAATAGCCTGTACTCTGCCTCCACACAAAGGGCCTAAAGACCCTGCATTGTCACTTCAGCCAGCTTGGAGCCATGGCAGGGGATGAAGGATATTCCATGCACTTCAAAGACACTGTCTATAAGCTTCTCCCACATTCCAAACAAGGGCACCAGGGTATAACAGTAGGACCTTAGACACCATCTCTTCAGTATACTTCTGTACCTGTGGATTCTCTGCCAGGAAGAAGGACTACTGTGCTGCCACTTTGCTGGACAACTGCTCTAAAGGAACTGCTGCCCTGCTATGCTGACTTACTGCCTGCTGCCCTCTTGCCTGGAGAAGAAGAACTGGGCCTGCAACTTCATCTTGAACCCAGGACCCCAGAGTGACTCATAGGGCTAGTCTGCTGGCCTCCAGATCTGAGCCTCAGGGACATAAAATGCTCCTGAACCAGCTCCTGAATATTTCTAGTTTTGGTCTTGTTTTATTTATTGACTTAAGCTCTATTTGTCTAACCTGGTGTGGGACCATTTTGTGTGGTGATCTCACGTTCTTACTGTTTGAGATGTTGCACAAATACTTTACACATTGCCTCTAATTTAAGCCTGATTACTCTGTGCCAAGCTACCAGAGGTTGAACACTGTTTAATTTGGGGTTAGCTTGTGCCTTGCTCTGACTAATATTGTTGTTGCTGCTAGACCAGGGCTCACACCCCTGTCAACCAGTAACCCGAATTCTAACAGTTATAAAGTCAAAAACACAACACAAGAAAAAACCCACTCCAAGTTTTAAAAACTGAGAACAATTTAAAGAAAAAAATGACATAAAAATGGCAAACAAACAGTAAGGGTCATAGGACATACAAACGTTTACATTTTTAAATAGAAATAGTGCCAAAAAGTGTTAAACACCAGTGCAGGTCAACTGGTTGCAGAAGATCGGATCCTAGGTGTAATTTGAGGCTGACCACAATAGAGTGCAAGTCAGATACACCTGGGCCCGATTTAGATCTTAGCATCCACCGAAATATAAATCCCAATAATATCCTATGCAATTTGTATTTCGGCGGATGGGATATCCGTCACCGTTGTGGCGGAGTAGCCAATCCGCTGTGATCTAAATCAGGCCCTTAGTCTTTTTTTCTGGCACTAAAAATTCCTAAGCGAGGCAAGGTGGCAAGCTGTCTCCAAGAAGGGCTCAGTGAAGTCAGATAGGCATTTGACGAGGTCCTGGTGAAGACGTTGGTTAAGGCGGGAAAAGCTCTGAGTGAGAAATTTTAAATTTAGCTCTAAGCGATGTACTCTTGCAGGCAGGACATTTTTGGTGTCTTCGCCTGGTCAATATTTCTTCATTCACACTTAATCACTTTCTCGGACTTGGATTTCTCCAGTGTGGCTAGGCTGCAGGCTGTAGGAAGAGGGCTCTACGAGGCTGGATACCTTCTCCATGATGTTCTGCTGAAATGGATTTGCTGCTGCCGGAAAGCTCCTAGTGAGAGAAACCTGACTCATCAGCCCAGTGGCAGCACACGTTTGCAGGATTTAATTTGGCAGGTTTGTCCTGGTTCTCCTGAGGTCTTGGGAGCCAAAATGTTTCTAAGTAAATTCCAGGTTTTTCAGAATGTCAGGAGGAAGACACTTTGACAAAGTCAAGGGTCCCAGGACCTAAGGAACAAGACTTGGGGGTTAAGACTAACTCCAGAAGAAGCCACAAGCAGGGTGCAGGACAGGTCCAGTTGGAACTAGTCAGCTATGTTCTTCAGGAAAAGGGGATTCTTGCTTCTTAGAAGCCCTGTAGCTTAATTGGTCAGCCAACTGACCCTTGGGGTGCACTTCTTTGCCTTGGGTGCAAGTGGGAGCAGAGCAAGCCCTTCAGGTCTCCTTGCAGGTCTCAACTGCAGTTACAATTGTTCCTCTGTCTCCCTCAGGTCTAGTAGTGTTCCAAAGAAGGTATACAGGGCTGCCACATTTATGCCTGGCTCTAGGTTGTGGGTGGGGGAGACCCCTAGTCCCTCCTTGACTAATAGCAAAAACATTCCCAGTGGTAACCTTATCCACTTTTGCATCAGTTATTACTGCAAACAATCCCACAGTGCCCCTCTCTAACCAGTTCCAAGATAGCAAAAACTGCTTCCCCTTCTACAGAGTCTGTGTGCCCACCCCAGTAGTATGGCCAGTGAATTGATCAACCCCTTCACTGCGGTCACTTCAATACAGTTCTGGGGGCAGCTTCCCTCAAACTGGGATTGGTGCCTGCCTGACTGGGTGAACATGAAGGACTATGTCCAGATGTCAGCTAACATTGGCCTGTGACAGGGTGGTCAAATGCCTTTGTCCTTCTCCAGAAGCAATTTTCACACTTCATCAAGGGGGCTATTTAGCTGCCAGGTCACACTTGGAGCTTATTCATATGGGCCTTTAGAAACTTAAGGCAGGGAAAAGGTAACTATCTAAAAGTGTATTTTCCATAATGGTTATCACAAATTTGATTTTCCCCAAAAATTTGATTTGAAAGAGAATCTAAATTATATTTCTTGCTGTTTCCTAACCAAAAGCACTATTAAATGTAATCCAGTCTCTCCTACGAAATGGCCATACTTGCTACAGTGAAAATAATTTTGGGGTCTTTTCATATTAATAACTTGTGTAAGATTACATTTCTACGTGTCCTTCTTTTAAATATCATGCACCCTGTGTTAGAGCTTTTAAGACCTATATGGGGTGGCTTAATAATATTTGAAAGTAAGGTCTTGGCTTATCAAAAATGTTAATTTTGACAGGTCAAATTGCAGTCTGAAACTGTCACAGCGAGGCTACAATGGTAGGTTTCCAGCCATGTGTACACAGTCACTTTAGTGGGCCACAGAATGGGTGGTTCAGTCCATTTAACTCACAGGCCCTGTGTACAATGTGTACCATATACTAGGGACTTATAGGGATGTTAACTGTGCCAGTTAGAAATATAACCAATTTTGAAATGTTTTAAGGGTCCATGCACCTGCACTGGGGCCTAGTTAGCATAGTCCCAGTGCACAGAGTAAAAGAACCATCAGCATCAGTCCACAAAAAATGAGAGTGTTTATGCAAAAAGGGGTGTGAGTAACAGTAACATCTCCCCACAAAGAGGTCTTTGAGTTTGTTCTGGGGCCAGTTTTCATACCTCATTCAGGGCTTTGGCACTCAGAGGGCTGCATCTGGAGACTAATGAAAAGTAGCCTCCAGAGAGTTTAGGCAAGGAAAAGGTAACTTTCTAAAAGTGCATTTTCCCTAATGTTTATTACAAATCCGACGTTGCTAGCAAATTGGGCTTTAAATAAATATTAGAAATAGTGCAAAAATGAAATTTCTGGGTAATTTCTAGCCCAAGATATCATTATCAAATTTATGAGTGCATCCCTGTGTCTCTCTGTGGAACAGCCAGCCTTTCTACAGTGAAAATAGCTTTTAGGTGCTAGTCACTATAAGGACAAGTTTAATATTAACTTTTCACATGTCCTACTTTCATGCACCCTTACTCATGGGCTGTAAGGCCAACTTAGGAGTTACTTATTAATATAGGAAGGTTTTGGCCTGTCAGACAGATTATTTTGACCTTTCAAATTGCAGTTTTTAAACTGCCACAGACAGGCTAGAATAGTAGGGAGTGAATGGCACAGTAGGTACAGCAGTAAACTAATGACAAAATTACAGGCCTTGTGTACACTTTATACCACATACTAGGGACTTATTGGTAAGTTAAATATGCCATCAAGGTATGATAAATGCTTTAGGAGTCAGAGCACCTGCACTGGAGCCTTGTTAGCCGAGTTGCAGTGGACAGAATCAAAAATCTCTCAGTATCAGTCCACAAAAATTGGGGTGACCATACAAAAAGAGGAATTTCTCCACAGTCATTTATTTACACTAGTGTCAAGTTGTACTATTTACACCATATTAGCAACCTTTTTATAGCAGCCATACTGTATGCCAAACTTCCTGTGTTTTGCCCCCTTTGTGCTAGTATCTACGAGGTATGTGTATTTTTTCTAATTGGCCCACTCTTGAACCAGTGGATGGTCTTGTTTAATCCAATGGACCTGATTCACAAACTGCACGTTTGAATAAATTACATTTTATGATCTTGTTTTTTGGCCCTGAAGCAACGGGAGTGGGAAAAGTGGGAGTTTTCTAAAATCCAGATCAAGGAGTTTGTTATGTTATGTTATGCTATGTTATGTTACAGATATTTTTAGGGCGCAGCGGTTACCCGAGGGTGTCCTGGCGCTAGTCATTTATCCTTTAAGCAAAAACGGAAGAAAGGAGGATTACTTATCAAAAAGCCAGGTTTTTAGCCCCTTCCTGAATGCCAAAAGATCATTGGCATTTCTCAGGTGAAACGGAAGGTCATTCCAGGCTTTTGCCGCACAGAAAGCAAAACTTCTACCACCCCACACTACTTTTTTTGTGGATGGCACTGTGACCAACTTGGCTCCCAGAGAGCGAAGAGTTCTTTTCGGTGTATACCATTGAAACTGACGTTTTATTTTAAATGATCGGGTCCTATACCTTGAAGAGCTTTAAAAACCATGCAGAGGGATTTAAAACGCACTCGATTCCTCACCGGGAGCCAGTGCAATTTTTTTATTTCTTTAGAAATTGAGGAGAACTTGGTTGTGCCAGTGAGTAGTCTAGCGGCTGCATTTTGCAGCAGCTGGAGTTTATTCATGAATCTTTCTTGAATGTTTAAATAGAGACTGTTGCAATAATCCAGCCTGGACATGACCAGTGCTGTGACCACTGTTTGCCGGCTAACGGGTGGTAAAAACGGCAATATTTTCCTGACTGTTCTAAGAACATGCGCTGTTGTCGATGCCACTGCATTTACTTGGTCACCAAAGGTAAGTCTCTCATCCACTATTACTCCTAAGTTTTAAACTTTTTTTGAAGGCATATGGAGAGTGCCAATAGAGTCCGGCCACCAATTTGGGGTCCAAAAGTTGGTATCATTCCCAAACAGTATGACTTCAGTTTTGCCTGAATTAAATTTTAGGCAATTTTCGGACATCCATCTCCCGACTGCTTCCATACAGTCTTGGAAGCGTTTGTCCAATCCCACCTCCTGACCTGGTAGCAGAGACACCACGATTTGGGTGTCATCTGGTTATGAGGTGAGACCAAACCCAAAATCACTAATAAGAGGGGCCAGTGATGAGACATACACGTTAAAAAGTGTAGGGCTCAGTGAGGATCCTTGCGGGACGCTACAGGACAGTGCAAAAGGTTTCGACTGGTTTTCGCCCAGAGATACAATTTGTACTCTGTCTGTTAAGAAGGATTTTACAAGATCCCATGCTTTAGCCTGGATCTCACATGCCTTTAGACGATCCATCAGGATGTCATGATGGACCGTATCAAAGGCCGCAGACAAATCCAGTAGGATCAGAGCTGCCTTGCCACCCCGATCCACGACTTCCCTAATCTCCTCTGTGGCCTTGATGAGAGCTGACTCAGTACTATGTCCCTCTCTAAAGCCATATTGGGTAGAATCCAAAGCTTGTGTTTCGCCTAAAAAGGGACTAAGTTGTCGATTCATGGTTTTTTCAATCAGTTTTGCTGGAAGTGGAAGACGTGAAATTGGGCGAAAGTTATTTGGATCCTTAGGGTCCAGGCTAGGCTTCTTTAGAAGGGGCAGAATTGAGGCAACCTTCCAGAGTTTAGGGAACTGCCCTGTTTCAAACATGACATTATAGATGGATGACAGTGATAGGGCAACCGGGCCCTCTCCTGGTGTCGAGCCAGGTCTGGATTTCGCTTTATGTGCTAGGGATAGGTCTCTTCCACCTAGATTTCTTTTTATGGGGTATTGGATGAATCCGTGTAATTTGGCCCGAACCTACTTACAGAACTTGGACACTCCTGAGATTTGTTTTAATGTTTGTCTGTTTCTTAAAAATTATCTGCTTGTAAGAAATGGGATGTCTTTTTTTAATCAGTTTAGACCAATGAATGTAACACTGTTTTACAAGGCTGGACCTGTATGTGCATGATGTTGATGCTTTAAAGAGTTATTTATATTAAGTTTTTATTTTGATTTTGTATGCTTTTATGATCATTGAATAATGTTCAAATAAAGCTTAATGTAACATGTTATGTTAAGTTATACCGTTGATAGAGTGCAACTACTGCCGCAAAGGGTGTCCTAGAGCTAACAATGGGTATCAACATACAGGAGAAAGAATCTCATTACCAAATGACAAAAGTTGATAGAAAGTTCCTGAAAAGCTAGGTCTTTAAGGGCTTACTAAAATGTAATAAAGAGGGGATATTCCACAAAATAGAGAGGAGCTCCTTCTAAACTTTGACTGATTTGACTGAAAAAGCTTTACCCCCCCTAAGTGACAACGTGTAGAAATGATTTAGAAAAATGTTTATAATAGGCAGACTGGGCCAATACAATGGACTGCTTTAAAAACATGGCAGAGAGATTTGAAAGTCATTTTTTTCCCACAAAGAGCCAGTGCAAGGTTTTTAGAGCATCTGAAGCAGAGGAAAATCGTGGGAGTCCTACTGCCTTTCTATCAGCCACACTCTACATGCTTCCTCATTTGGCCCATATCCATCCCCAAGAAAAGAGAGTTACAGTTGTTCAGGCACCTACGGGTCTCATTTATGGGGATTTGATGTATGGCAGTGCAGCAAGTCACCCTGCTGTACTGCCCTATGTCAAACTGAAAGGGCAGGAATGCACCATATTTATCTATTATGGCGCATTCCTGTCCTTTCCCCCAGTACTGGTGCCGTTTCGGCATCCTAGCTCCAATGCAGGCACCCTTGCACCATGGTGCACTGGTATCTGTGCTGTTGGCAGGATCTTTTTTGTGTAGGAAGGGGCACCTTCCTGCACAAAAACAATCCTGGGAGGCTTTTTCCTCTTTCTATGTGTGCTGCAGAAAGCAGAATACAGCACACATGGAAAGAGGAAAAAACAAGGAGATATAAAGTTATTTCTTCTCCCCTGGGGCGGCGTAAGGTTTTTGAGCATCCCGAGGTTTACATGGTATTGTACATCCGGGGAAGTATCAAAATCCATGGGTGTTGGATGGGAACACCAATCACTATGCCCATGGAATGCCTCCCTGATGCAGAGTAAGGCAACGCAGCGATTTGCGCTGTCTCGCCTTACTCCATATCTATGTGTGACCTCATAAATATGATATTGTGATTTGCGCTGTCAAAGCATCACAATAAGTGATGCTACGGTGGTGCAAGGGGCTCCTAAATATGCCCCTTAGTATAGTAGCTGGGATCACTGCTTGGAGCAAGTTCTCTGGAAAGAAGGGCAGACTTTTATTAAGCACATTCAAAAGTAACAAGCAGATTGAGGCAGCATGTTTAACCTGCCCAGATACGCAAAGCTCTGGCTTCAAATATGCATGCAAAGTTTGCATGGCAGAGGCAGGCCGGACAGACCATGAAGGAAGCGATAAGTCCGGGGCAACAGGCTTAGAATGCAATAGTGTTTTTATCCAAGGTGCCTGCGTTTTAACTGAATTAACCTTTAAGGAGTTTTGTTGTAATTAGGCTGATACCACCAGCATATATTGATGAAAAGGCTCAAAAGGGTCAGCATCCGACCTATCCGAAGCAATGATCAGTTGAGTATCATGTGCATAATTCATACACTGCAGGTCCAAATGATTTTATGAGTTTCACCAATGGGCATATTACAAAATGCTGGTCTCTGTGCTGACCCCTGAGGAACTCCTTGGAGCAGAGTCTTGTATTCTGATACACATGGAGGTAAATAAACTGTCTGTGTCCTATTTGTTAACTAGGATCTGCATCAGTCTAATTCCCTGCCTCCAATCCCAGATTTCCACAGCCTGGCGAGTAGGATGCTATGCAATACTGTATTAAAAACTGAGGACAGGTTTATTAGCATTAGGGCTGAAGGCTCTGCTTCGGTCCTCAGCATTCGAAGCTCATCCACTACCGATAGCAGGGCAGTCTCCGTGCTGTGTAAGGGGTGAAACCCTGCCTGTGCTGAATCTAGAATTTGGCCATTAGCCAAAAACTCTGATAGGATTTCATTAATAGGTTTCTTAAATATCTTAACTTGAAATGGTAGCAGGGATATTGGTCAAAAACTGGAAAGTAACGAGGGATCACCACTAGACTTTTTTACCATTGCTTTTTTACAAACTTCTGGAACATGTCTGAGAGATAAGGAGCTAATGTACACCTCACATAATGAAGACCCAAGGCCCTTAGCTGACACTTTCCACTGAAGAGGAGTCAGAAGATCTAAGAGAGAACCCAATTTTAATGAGGTGTGAATTGAGATACATTTATCCAGAGATAACAGCTCCCAGTGGTCCAAAATAATTCTATGATTGGTATTTTCTATTATGGAAATGAAATGAAATGAAATTAAATGAAATTTGTACTTGTAAAGCGCACTTATACCCCCAAAGGGGTGTCCTGGCGCTGTACGCATACCGCTGTGGAACCCTTCCTGGCTTTTCCCTGTGAAATGTCCACTCCTGGGCACCCCCAGGGTGAAGCCAGGCATCCCAGCGCTGTTGGGGCCGTTGTGGAGATTAAGCAAGCTATTGCCCAGAGTTGCAGAGTGGGACCCATGATTAGAATAGGCACCGAGGCGAGAATTATCAGGTCCGAGGAAATTGAGCCCAAGACCCGCCGAGGCGGGAATTGAACCCTGGTCCCGGGCCAGATCTCTGCATCAGGGTCTGCCGCTCTAACCAGTGAGCCACACTTCTCCACATTCCCGTGTCCCCCTGCCCAGCCCAGTCAATCACATCTGCTTCAATAATCACTCCTGATGAATGGAGGTCACTATTGCGGGTTAGAAAATCTAGAATGACAGAAATCTTATTTTCAAACAATTTATGCCAACTCTTGTTTTTGACTGTATTTGCAGCACATATCAGAGATGCGAATTTCAGTACAATTTGAAACATCTCCTTGGTGGGATTTTCCACACCCAGAATTTTACTGGTGTAGAAAGCTGATGTTGTACATACTATTACAATCCTTCAGGGCCTTCTTTAGTTTACCCCTGGCCTAGCTGGAGTAATCAAGATCCAGCTTTTTACAGTCAAATTTAGCCTGCCTCAAGAGAGGCATGTACCAGGGCACAGTGAGAGAAGATATAACATTTTGAAAAGTCTTACAGGACTCATCAACTTCCAAGGATGGTTCTATCCACTCAGTGTAGCCTACATAGCCCTCCGAGGCCAATTCAGTACATCTTCTGAAAACAGTGTCCCTCAATGCCTCATCCGAGTCTGGAAAGGCTCATGGACATTTGCTCTGGAGATTGGATGGAGGCTTCTTTTAGTCCATCCTTTTGAATGTGGATTCTGATTTCTGACTTTAGTCCTTTATGTTCCATTCCACCATGTGAGTACACGTTTGATGCCCCCTGGACCTCAGGGGAGGCACTTAGAGACTCACTGCGCCTATAAGCAGGCAGAGTCCAATAAAAGACCAGTTACCACTGATCAGATGGGCAGTTGCAGGAAAGGTCTCTTGGAGCTTGTTGTATCCCTGTAGCATGGAATCACTGACATAATATCGACAGATACAATATCGACCCACATTTTTATCGACACAAAAATATCGACGACACTAATATCGATACCCTATACTTAATTAATCAAAATACACTATTATCCACCACAAAATATCGTCATACATAATTATCGATTACAGTATTATCGAACACATAAATATCGGTATTCAAAATATCGAACAACCTTTAAAAATATACAACATGTCCAAAATATCGATCACAATAATATAGACAGCAATCTTATCGTTTTGGTTCAAATATCGACAACTTAAAAACAGATAAAACAAACAAAATTAAACACCATAAATATATTCAAATAAATAAACATACACTACATATAAAATACATTAAATATCTTAAATTTATAAAATAGTAAAACATATTTTAAAACATTAAATCATAAATACACTATTAATAACCATTTCAATATTATATTTACATTATATACACTCATTATTTAACATCACATATAATATCATACACAATTAAATAATTCAACCTGTGGGAAAAAAAAGTAACTAACTCTTAATTAGCGTTTTCCATATATGGAAAACAAATACCAAAACAATTAACACAATAAATATCAACCAATCCAAAACACACAATATTAAAATAAACCAATAAAATTAACCAAACAATTAATTAAACACTATATAAACAACAAAAACTGATTCTTATGTTACACCTTAAACCAAAAACAATAAAAAAGGTGAAACTCTGCCGGATTTCTACCACAAGCAAGGACTTCATTAAAGAAAAATCTATTGCATAATTCAAAAAGTAAGTAAATTACCATTTATAAAATAACAGTAAAGCTAATCTTCAAAAACAACTATTTTTCAAACTCAAATAATTAATATATATTTTTTTATTTATAGCTCCTCTATAGATAATTCTCAAAGCATCCAGAAAATTACAGATCAGCTTCTAAAATCATCAATCTAATAAAGTAAGTATTCAGCAAAATCCATTTTAAAAACATGTAAAATACCCAACCAAACCCCAAATCCATCCAAAATACCCACCCCACCCCATGTACATATTTAACAAAATAAGTAAAAATATGTTTTACTCTTCCAACAGAAACATCAGCAACTTAACAGAATTCAACCAACAAATACAGAACATCTCCATTCAAAATCAACAGAAAATCAACATTGTAAGTATATTATTAGCAATATGTGTTTATTAATACAAAAACATGTACAATATTTGTTTTAATAATTTTTATATAAATATTTTGCAGAATTTAACACATCACAATGACAGAAGGCGCCCAATTTATCACATCCCAAAAAGGAAAATTTTTGCTATGTTACATGGGGTATGTGTATACCCAGGAAAAGCAAAGTGGACTACAAGTAAATTGGAAATGTAGCAAGTACTATTCAAATAAATGTTATGGTTGGGCAACAACTAGAGAAACAACTGTTTTGTATACAAGGGAGCATAACCGCCCTCCAAACATTACTGAAATAGAGGTTAGGGATGCCCTTGAAAACATTAAAGAAGCTAGCACTAGCTCACAAAAGCCTACCACTCAAATACTTAAAGAGATGCTGCCTAGAGTACCCAAACATGCTACTGGGCAAATTCCCTCTATTTCTTCATTAAAAAGAACCATAGCTCGCACAAAAAAGCCACAACATCTATCACACCTAATCCAAAAACATTTGAAGAGGTGGTAATTCCCCCAGAACTATCTATAACTCATAATGACGAACCCTTTGTTCTTTATGACAACAAATGCAAAGAGAAACGAATAATTATGTTTGCAACTGCAAATAATTTAATAAAGCTACAACAATCAGAAACATGGATGATGGGCGGGACATTTAAAATCTGTCCCAAACCATTCTATCAATCATACTCTGTCCATGCCCTATATCAGAACACTGACATCCCCTTTATTTACGCCTTACTACCCAATAAACAAAGCTCCACATATATGGAAGTACTAAGTAAAATTAAACAAGAAACAAATATTTTTTTTTGAGAAGGCAATGATAAGTACAATTCTAAAATCCTATCCACACACATCAATTCAGGGTTATTACTATCATTTCAATCAGTGTCTATGGAGACACCTTCAGAAATCAACACTAAGGGCCCGATTCCGATCTCGCTCGGAAGGGCACCGAACGGGATCCGTAGCGAGCGCGTGCGATTCGTAGCCCCAGTTTCCGGACGACTCGTACCGCTGTACGAGCGAGCAAGTATGATGCGAAGATAGCCTCGCGCTCCGACTGACTCTTACCCGTCAGCAACGCTATCCGGATGACTCCGACTTCATCGACGCGCATCACGCAATGGGTCCGTCGAGCAGCCGGATCGAGTCGGAGCCACTGACTCGAAAAAGCTCCGGGAAGCGGACTTCGGGGGTCAGTAGCGGACCCCCCTTCACCCGCAGCCCTACGACTCGATCACTGGGGGGGTGCCAAGGGCCCCCCCTACACATGCCTGCACAGTGCGGGCGGGACCAATGTGTCCCCGTGACAGGGGTCACCGTTGTCCGAGACGTGCGTTTTTGGTCTATTGGAGCCCATGTACCAGGCTCCCAATGACTTCAATGGTGCTCCGAGCGACCCGAGTCCGTCAGCGCTGCAGCGCATCATACTCTGTCGCTCGGAGCCCAGGAGCCCGAGTCGCACGGAAAGCTCTACGGGCGCCAGTCGGCCGTAGGGCTTTCCCAGCGAGATCGGAATCGCCCCCTAAGTGTTGAATATGCAAAAAACAGTTCATTTGCATATCAAATAAAAAAACGTATTGCACTGGCCTACGTCCCAGTTACTGACGAGGCCGAACATTACAACCTTTTAATAGAAAGTTCTTACTACCAGCAACACGACCAAAAATTAAGTCCCCTCCTAGATTATTTTGAAGATACCTGGGTGGGAAGACTCCATAGATCAGGACATAGGAGACAACCAAAATACCAAATTCCTTGGTGGAATGTCTACCTTAGCACAAAAAACCAAGAGGCAAAAACAAACAATGCTGTTGAAGATTGGCATAATGCCTTCCAAGCAACAACAGGACGAGGTACACCTACTCTACACAAACTCCTACTCTCCCTTCAAAAAGAACAGAGCTACCAACAGCTAAGAATGCCTACAACAACAAGTCAGACTATACCCAACAACAAGAGGCCTAGAATACTTAGCAATAATTGCCAAAAGCCTACTCTAAATCCTCAAAGCAGTTTAAAATGTATAATACTTTTCTGTTAAAATTATTAAAATGCAAACAAATAAATTATATATGTTCACAAAATTAATTAATTTGTCTAATATATTTGTATTAATAAATAAATATATATATAGACATATTAATTAAATATATGAAAATATAAACAACAATAACACTAACTCTCTTAGCATTTCCCTCCCACAATAAATATTTAAATTAACTTACCTTTTCCGTAGCTGTAGACAGAAAATCCCACATCTTGTAAAACAATCCAGGTAACTCATAATCCAAATTGAAAAATAATTTCCCCCCAAAAAAAAGTAAAAATGCAACTGTTCCAAAAAGTAATCCTCCGTCCATAAATCCACAATCAATAAACCATAAAAACCCGAAAAAGTGTATTAAAAAAAGAAACGCTGCATGAAATCTCGAAAAATTAAGGAAGTGTAAAATAATTATTAGTTACTTAAACTAATATACTCTTCCTTAATTAAAAAAAACGCAATCTTCTGGTAACCACAATTTCTATCGAACAAAACCTGTAAAAAACACACAAGCATTCCCACCCACACAAATATACACATAATATACAATATAACAGTATTACAAACATTATACACACCATATTCATACTTATTGTAACATACTTTAATGTTTCTAAACTAGGCCTCAAAAAATAACGATGTATAAATCGCTAAAACCTAACGTACGCATAAAAAACGCCATAACTCCAAAAACCTAACTCTACACACACTAACTACAACCTAACTACCTTCAAATTAAATTAAAAATGTAGTTTAAATAAAGAAAAGTAATCTTACCTTCCTCGACGCGAAGCAGCACCCGACCGCGAGCTTCTCCCCTTCCAAATAACCCAAAACAACTTCGAACGGTTACAAAATACAAGCCCCAAACAAATATGGCAACTTTAAACAGATAAAATAAATGTAATTTGTTTAAAAAAATGTTATTACATTATACATAAATTACTTAAATGTTAAATTAAAATACTTAAAATCATGATTTATTTGTTTAAATGTATATTTTATTTTTTCTGCCTTTTAAAATTATAATAATAAATATTATTAAACACTAAGGGGGTGATTAGGATGGTGGGCAGATCGCCATCGCCGGCCCGGCGGTGGCGATCCGTCCACCATCCCAACCCGATTTACCCCACCATATTATAATGGTGGGGGTATCGCGGTGGACGCAAAGTGCGTCCGCCGCTTTTCCGCCGGTCGGCAATCATTCCGATTGCCGGCCGGGCAAAGCTGGGGCTTAATATGGTGGCGGTGCCTAGCAGGCACCGCCATCCATATTAAGAAGTATGGTTTTGAAATCCTTTCCATGGCGGCGATGCCGCCATGGAAAGGCTGGTGGGGAATCGCTTTGGGGGCCCGTTGCGGGCCCCCGGGGGGTGAGGGGGCTGCACTTGGGGGGTACCTATGGTACCCCCCCACATTGCCATGCACAAGGTGGCAGGCACCGCGCGGTGCCTGCCACGATGTGCATGGCAATGCACAACATGGCACATTGGCAGTGTGGCGGGTGCTGCTTACAGCAGCACCCGCCGCAATGTGAAGTATGCGGAATGCGACCACCAGGGTGGCGGTCGCATCCTAATTAGCGATGCGGGACCGCCGCACATCTGGCGGACGGTCTCAGCACCGCAAGGGTGGCGGGCGGACTAAAGTCCGCCCGCCATCCTAATAACCCCCATAATATTTAATATTATAATTCCATATATTTACAAATTATATACAATTATAAAAAATTTGTAATAAATTTATTTAATGTTTACAAAATGTCTACCTTATTAAAAAAATGTATAAAAATTAAACCATGTAATAATTAATAATGTTAATATTTTATATATTAATATTATTAATTAAAATGTATTATTATTTGTTTAAAAAATGTTACTAAGGTTATATTTAAAACATACATTAAAAAAGTGTTAAAATTGTTATATTAATAATATGTTAAAAATATATGTAACTAAATAAAAAAAAATTCACAATACCAAACTGAAATTAACAAGTTATTAATCATTTTTTTCTGAAATGTATGTAAATAAATGTAATAGTACATTACCTGATATTACAAAGTTTACATAACTGTATCAAACAATGTACCAATGTTATAAAAAAATTGTTTTTAATTATTAGATGTAAGAATGTACATGTGTACAAAATATTTTGTGTCTGTAAAATAAATATGATTTACTATCTCTATGTATTGATTTATCTTACATATTTTCAATAAAAGAAATATTTTTTGTTGATTTCAAAATCATTTACAATAAATAAACATCAATAAAAAAATAAAATGTTTAATTTTGTGTGTATAATTGTATTAATGTATTCAGTGTTACATAATATTTTTTATAAAATATACTGTTTAAAATGATTTGTTATAATTAACTATATACACGTTATTTTTTTCATTTAAAATTATGTTTTAATTAAAATATTATACTACTTTAACCTATATTATTTTTTTAATATTATAAATTAATACACACATATCTAAATTACTTTTCCCACTCCAGTTAGCATTAATTCATGGTAAGTGTTGGACACTAAACTTAATTATTTTACAATTCCCACTCCAGTTAACATTAATGCAGGGTAGGGGCTGGACACTAAACTTAATTAATTTACTATTCCCACTCCAGTTAACATTAATTTACGGTAGGTGCTGGACACTAAACTTAATTAATTTACTATTCCCACTCCAGTTAACATTAAACTACGGTAGGTACTGGACACTAAACTTAATTAATTTACTATTCCCACTCAAGTTAGTATTAAGTCAAAATAGGTGTTTTACTCTAAACTTAATTAATTTACTATTCCCACTCCAGTTAGCATTAACTCAGAGTAGGTGCTAGACACTAAACTTAATTAATTTACTATTCCCACTCCAGTTAACAGTAATCCACAGTAGGTGCTGGACACTAAACTTTCTTATTTTACTATTCCCAATCCAATTATCAATAACTCAGGGTAGGTGCTGGACACTAAACTTAATTAATTTACTATTACCGCTCCAGTTAGCATTAATGCAGGGTAGGTACTGGACACTAAACTTAATTAATTTACTATTCCCACTCCAGTTAGCATTAATACAGGATAGGTGCTGGACACTTAACTTAATTAATTTACTATTCCCACTCCAGTTAGTATTAAGTCAGGGTAGGTACTGGACTCTAAACTTAATTAATTTACTATTCCCAGTCCAGTTAGCATTAATTCCAGGTAGGTGCTGCACACTAAACTTAATTAATTTACTATTCCTACTCCACTTAACATTAATCTAGGGTAGGTGCTGGACACTAAACTTAATTAATTTACTATTCCCACTCCAGCTAGTATTAAGTCAAAGTAGGTGTTTTACTCTAAACTTAATTAATTTAATATTCCCACTCCAGTTAGCATTAATTCAGGGTAAAGCTGGACACTAAACTTAATTAATTTACTGTTCCCACTTCAGTTACTATTAATTCAGGGTAGTTGCTGGACACTACACTTAATTAATTTACTATTCCCACTCCAGTTAGCATTAATCCAAGGTAGGTGCTGGACACTAAACTTAATTATTTTACTATTCCCACTCCAGTTAACATTAATCTACAGTAGTTGCTGGACACTAAACTTAATTAAGTTACTATTCCCACTCCAGTTAGTGTTAACTCAAGGTAGGTGCTGGACTCTAAACTTAATTAATTTACTATTCCCACTCCAGTTAGCATTAAATCAGAGTAGGTGCTGGACACTAAACTTAATTAATTTACTATTCCCTCTCCAATTAGCATTAATCCAGGGTAAGTGCTGGACACTAAACTTAATTAAATTACTATTCCCACTCCACTTAACATTAATCTAAGGTAGGTGCTGGACACTAAACTAAATAAATGTACTATTCCCACTCAAGTTAGTATTAAGTCAAGGTAGGTGCTGGACATTAAACTAAATTAATTTACTATTCCCACTTCAGTTAGTATTAAATCATGGTAGGTGCTGGACTCTAAACTTAATTAATTTACTATTCCCACTTCAGTTACCATTAATTCAGGGTAGGTGCTGGACCCCAAACCTAATTAATTTACTATTCCCACCCCAGTTACCATTAAATAAAGGTAGATGCTGTACACAAAACATATTAAATTTACTATACCCATTGTAATTACTGTAAAATAAAAGCAGTTACGAAACATTAAACATATATATTTTTCTTTTCCCAGTAACATTAATGTAAAATCACTAATTATACTGTAAATTAAATGTTAAATATTCACAATACCTATAATGATTCTATACACTTTATAATATAAATAATTACAATAATTTTAAATTTATCAAATTAAAATATTTTTTTATATATTTTCAAATATTGTGTATCATAATATTATAATTTACATATAAATAATATGTTATCCACATAAAACACATAAAGTTTAATATTAAAAAATTATAATTTAAATATTTCAAAAAATTAATCTTATCTATTAAATATTAAAAAGAATTATTTTTTTATAATTTGATCATTTCTATTTTAATAAAATGAAAATTTTTATTTTTTGGGATAATAATATAACATTTGCTAACTTCATAAAAATGTATTTATTAATAATAAACACTTCAATATAAATATTATAAAACTAAAAAGTGTCACTATAAACACATTAATTTCGAAATATGTTGTAATATTTTTAATATTTTTTATTATTTGTAAATATTAAAATCAAATCTATAAAATACTAACCAACCTTCTAGCCTATAAACACAACTCCAAAATGCCGAAACAAAACCTTCAAAATACAAACAAATTATTGCCAAATTACATATATAAACCTGGATTTTTATTTACATTTTATTCAATAATTTTAAAACACTAACCACCCTTATCCCCTATAAACCCAACATCCTGCTCCAAAAACAAAATTTTTAAAATTACAAAATAAAATATTTAAATTACAATTTTAATTTTTAAATTTCATAAAAATTTAAAACAATTATTTTTAAAACACTCCCCACCCTTATTCCCTATAAAGCCAACATCCCACTCCAAAAACACTATTTTCTAAATTCGAAATTATATTTTCAAAATTTTATTTTTAAATTTCGAATTCATTATAAATTAAAATCAATTATATTTAAAATATTCCCCAGCCTTATCCCCTATAAACCCAACATCCCATTCCTAATTTTTTTTTTTCTAAATTAGAAATTATATTTTCTAAATTATAATTTTAAATTTCGAATTTATTATAAATTAAAATCAATTATTTTAAAACACTCCCCACCCTTATCACCTATAAACCCAACATCCTGCTCCTAATTTTTTTTTTCTATATTCAAGATTATATTTTCTAAATTATAATTTCAAATTTTGAATTTATTATAAATTAAAATCTATTGTTTTAAGACACTCCCCACCCTTATCCCCTATAAACCCAACATCCCGCTCCTAAAAATTATTAAACACATTTTAGTTTTCATAACATTAACTAACTATTATTATACTCCAAACAAACTCTAAACAATTAAAAATATATTACAATAACGATATTTTAACATTACGACATTTTTAGTCGATATTACAAACTTCGATATTTTTAACAATACTTAAAATCGATATTTTTAACATCGATATACATAACATCGATATTTAATACTATCGATATACTAAACTCAATATTTAGGTATATCGATATTAAGGGGCATATTCACAAGGAGCCATCGCCGAATTAACGGCACTTTATCGCAGCCAAAGTCATGATAAATTTACCCCCCCATTCACAAGCCGGTGTTAACAGCCCTGTATACCCGCGATAGCAGCCGCAAAAAACATCGCCACAGAGGACCCTCGCAAATATCGCTAATGAGATGCAGAGTAGGCGTTCCCGTGACAAAAGCAGAGACAACAGCACACCTCAACATTCACAACAACCAGCCACATCCGTGATAAAAACACAAAACAGGCAATAAGGCACGTTAGCACCAGGAAATCTACACCTGCTCTGACCTGGTGTAAAGTCGGACGGCAGCCAGCACCACAAAAGGGAGCACAGCCCAGGGCCATAACCGAAGGGCAACAGATGCCATGGAGCCACACATCATGCAGCCCGGACACCCAAGAGGGCCACAACACCCACCCCCACCACCCCAGGACCCCATCCCACACCCGGAACACCCCCGGACCAACACAGACGCAGCGCAGACAAAGACAGTGGAACCCCAGGAAATGTACCAGCCGCACAGACCCAACATCTGACAATGTCACCTTCCACTCCAGACTGAAAGGGACAACCAACCTATGCATCCTGACCATCATCGCCTAACATGCCTACGGCAACAGCACAGCGGACAACCAACATCCCACCCCACACAAAGCTGATGGCGTGGCTGCAGCTGTTGGCCCCTGAGACCCCCCATCCAACACTCGCCAGCCACATCCAAGTCCCCCACACCTGTCCTGGACATCACCATCACCCTGGTACCCCAGTCCCCATACGTACAACACAATGCGCAGGAACCGCTGGAGACCAAGCAAGGACTATCGCCATAGCAGGATGCACGCATGTATTGGGGGCAACATACAGCACACATGCACTACCTGTGCCCCCTGGTGACACAGCACACAATCAACGCAACAGGAAGCACACGTCTCACACCAATGTGCAGGCAACAACAGAACACCGTGGAACACCCAACAATGTCGCCTTCAAATACCACAACCATGCAACTCACAACTCTGGCAACTCTTCACAAAATCACATACAACAGGCACAACAATATGCCCACCCACCAGACACAACAGAACAACTTACAATGTCCACATGGGCAAGCCCTGAAAATGAGCCAGCAACGGCATGGCACCTCAGCCACATACTAGCCGAATGTGGGGAGAGGTGGCAACCAGGCATGTGTGAAGGATGCAGTAGAACCATGATTGGGAAAGTACACAATGCCAACAGTGCCAGAGATGTGCTGGACACCTCGCAGTATGCAGAACACACCCATATCCATGGTGACATACACCGCTTGCGTATGGAGTGTAGTGGACAGTGGACGCTACCATGTCACCACAGCCAGTGGGGGACCTCGCAGAAATGTTGCCTGTTACGCCCCCCCTAAGCGTCAGCGGAGTGGGATGGCCCGGCGTACGCCACACCAGCGTAGAGGTGTGAATAAAAACCACGGAGGCCTGGGCGTGGTCCACTTCCGGAAAGACCCACGTCTCTGCCAGGGTGGCACCTCCCACCTCGCCACGAGGCCGACGCCATCCTCATGAGCGGAGTTGCCTGAGATGCCGTGCGCCTGCCGGACCCCGGCACGCTGGTCCACGAACCCGTCAGGCCAGCCCCTGCGCAGCCAGGCCACACTGATCACCTTCCGACACTGGCGTGTGTCAAGGAGGGCCCACCATGCGCCGGTGCAAGCCACAAGCCCGAGGCCCGAGACCTTGGCAGCCACCTCAGACCATCACGGCTGCCACGACACCGGCCCGCTTAATTCCTTTTTCATTGACGTACTCCACTGCCGCCCCAGTCTACTCTTCGGACCAGTAGGTCCCACATGTGGAACTGTGTCTTGAGTCATGAATGGCAGTGACCCCATATCCCGGCCAGCGGCCACAGCACCAGACCCCCCCAGTTCAGTGAGGCATAGTTCCATATGGGCTTCTTGCGACACGTGGTGCCACTAACCCTGTTCAACGCCAGCCGGCTACACGTGGTGCCACTAACCCTGTTCAACGCCAGCTGGCTACACGTGGTGCCACTGAACCTGAACAACGCAGGCCGGTGGGGCCATCCATACTATGCCGGCGACACAAGGTGAATGGGCCATGCTGAACACTGCCTCAGGCCTACACCATGGTCAGGTAGATCACACATTTGGAACTGAGTCTTGATTACACCATGGCAGTGAACATTATTTAAGGCAGAGAACAATTCCCAATACACACTTCGATGTGGTGGCAACAAGTCTGTGCATGGCATCACAACCACATGTGTCTGTGGGCCTACGCGGACTACTGCCCTCGGCCTACGCTGCGCACGAGTGGGGTCACAGATTTGGAACTGAACATCGGTAATTCAAAGGACAGAATACATTTCATCACACGCACGGAGAGGCGTAAGAGGATGACGCGTTGCAGTCCGGAAGGAACAGGATCATCGTTACGGAGGTAATTGAACACTACCGACAACTGCCACTGTGTCACTAACTCTGTGCCCCACGAGCCAACAACAGGTGGCTGTGGGCCCATGCTGACCGCTGCCTCCGGCCTACACTGCGGTCCAGTAGGTCACAGAGACTTGATTTGGCAATGTTGGAGTTCATATCTGTGTACCGGCATCATCGCAGACTGCATCCCCTCTGAGCACCTGTGCCACTAAGTGTGTTCCCTGACACTCATGGACACTCACTGGTCGTACATTGGTGGCGTTTGTGTCAATGGAATAGGGGCTAGTTTTCATCCTCATGTAGCTGATCCCAAATTGTTGGTGACAACGAGGGTTGCGCTTTCCACTCCTCAATTTGCTGCTTCCGGATAACATCAGACCTTCTGCATCATGCCCTGGAGGACACCTTCCACTGTCCCCCGCAACACTCCGCAACATACACCTCGGACATTGATGGGGACCCGCTCAGGTTGCATGGCCCATCTGACTGCACCGCAAGTCACCGTCCCGTGGCTGGGTGCCTGTGCCGGCCGCACTGCATCCGGGGCCACTGACTCTGTGCTGCCCAGGCCTGGGACCCCTTCACCTGAGACATTGAATGGCCTCTGTAGCGATGGTCTTGGGGTCATCAACGCCATGTGTCTGTGGCCCTGCACTGTCTGCATCCTCCGGCCTCAACTGCGGGCCACCAGGGCCCACACATAGCATTGAGTCTTGACCGGCCCGGACGTCGCATCACCGCAGGAGGCACACGCCACCGCGGCAAGGACCACCTCCAACCGCCAACTGCCAGAGTTGAAACAGTGGTCCTGACAGCCCTACGGAGTTGCTCAGACCTATCGTGGATGCCATCATCATCCTGATACCCTGCTCAGCACTCCAGGTGCCAGTGACTCAGTGCACTGCAACTCACGGAACCTCCTGACTGAATATTGGGTGACCTCTGTCCTCACTCCGGATCCCTCCATGTTGCTCAGCAGTTGACTCTGTTATGTTGGTGTTTTCTGTTTCCATTACACTGGTGTCCACTGTTCAGGTTGTTGCCAGCACCAAGCACTCCGTGCGGGCTGGCTTATACTCAACCCACACACATCCAGCACAGGCGTCACTGTACATGTGGCCCTGCCAATAAAGGGGCCGGGCGCACGTGCCCGTAGCCAGTTCAACATGATATGTGCATCTGTCCCTGTGGTCTTGTTGTGTGCATGGGGGCCCTGGGCCCTACGACATTACATTGTGCTGTGTACAGCGGACGCAGACATGTCACCGTTGGCAGTGGGCTAGAACCTGGACATGTAGCTTTGTCGTCACCCACTCAATTCGTAAGGGGAGTGGACTGTGCCGTCGTACGCAGAGCCAACGTGGGTGTGTGACTGATATGTGCGTGCCCCTGGGCGTTGGTCTGTACTGGGTATGTGCATCTGCTTGTGTCTCTATGGCAGCGTGGGTCTCCTTTGTGGGGTGTAGGTGGTCCCTGAAGGGTATTGGACACCCACGTATGTGTTCTAGTTCGCCTTCCATGGGTTAGGCAACTCCCGCACCTGTTGGGCCACCTCCTTTTGGCGTTCTGACACCTGGCATTGGGGTGCCATGTGTGGGTCGGTGAAGTGTTGTGAGCCACCGTGATTGCGGGTGCTTCATGCTGTGTGGTCTGTTGCAGGGGCTGGGTTCTCCTCTGAGTGGCTTGTCTGCCTGGTCCTGGTGGTGGGTTGTGTGGGATGTCCATGGGCTGTTGTAGGGCATCGGTGTCGAAGGTGTGATGTTCGTCTCGGGCATCACTGATGGGTTGTCTGTTCTGACCTGCTGGAGGTGTTGTTTGTCCCTCTGCATTGTGAAGGGGATGTGCATGTTGGCATTGTGTTGGTGCCTTGTTCTTGTCGACATGCAGACTGTGTGATGATGTACATTGTGAGTGTTTGGGCGGTGGTGGCTATTTGAGTTGGGACAGTGTACATTTGGCCTACATGGCTGATGTGGGGTTGTAGGGGTAGATGTGCATCTCACAGTTCCCTGCTCTGTCCGATGTGATTGTTCTGTTACTGTGCCTGGTTGGACCCAGTTGTGTCCCCTGTTCTGCAGTGTGGGTGTTGCACTTTGTTCCACATTGTCATGGTATGTGCTGTGATTGCTATGTGTGTGTGCTGCAGTGTGCCACGGGATGGGGGACATGTCCCTGGGTAATTGTGGGTGTGCAGTGTGTTACACCTCATTGTGCATGTGTGGCATTGGGCCCATCACCCACCGTCCCTGTTGGATCCTCACCCTGTTGTTGTTGTGTCAGGTCCTGTCGGGCTGTGTCCATACTCCCTACTCCTTACACCCTCTCCACACTGATGACTGTGGCCTGGGTTTCCTCCTGCTCCTCCTGTGGCGCTGGACTGCCACCTCCTGTTGCCGTTGCTGCCTTCCTGTTGGCAGCGGGTTTGTACCTGGTTTAGGTTGTCAGGTCCTGCCAGCGCCTCTTGGCCTCCTGGATTGGCCTCCTGGGCTCTGCGACTGCATTCCAGGCGGTCTGCTTGTGGGTCATTTGCTGGTAGTGTTCTGTCGCCTCCGTGGCCTTGGTCTTGTTTTCCTGCCGTCTGCACCCCGTCTTCCTCTCCATTTTCTCCTTGGCCTTCCCCGACCCACTTGTTCCTTGCTGGTGGTCTGTGGGGGTTGTGGTGTTCGCGTTGCCCTCTGCGCTGGGTCAGGGTGCATGGATGTTGCTACGTGCTTTGGCTTGTTTCTGGTGTGTTGTGCCTGTGGTTTTTATGGTGCAATTGCCCGCCAGTCGCGTGGGAGTTGCAGGCCTGAGGCTGCTTTTCGCAGCTTTTTGTACAGCGATTGGCCTCATCGCATGATTTCTCGCGTTGCGCATTTTTTGGGCGTGGTGTTGATTTACACGCTGGCATTTGACGCGTTATCTGGTGACTATCGCATGATACCGCCTTGTTGTGAATTCCACGTTGACACAGGGTTATTTTCCCATGATAGGCTGCGTTATTGAAAGTTGTGTTACGCTACTCTTGCAGTAGTTATCATGCGTTCTTGTGAATATACCCCTAAAAGTTCTATATTATGTCTACTTACCGTAGCATGAACAGGAGGTCAACCCTATGACCCTTGGAGTCCTCTTCCTTGTCCTGGGTACAAGAGAGACTGTAGGTCCAGTGCTCTTTGCTCTTCTCAGGGCAATTCTTTATCCACCCACTAAACTAGATCCGGTCAGTTCCTCCTCTCACTCTGGGTTTGGAGCCAGGCTGGCTAGAGAGACAAAAGAGAGGCAGTTCTGGGTAGGGGCTTCAACTGCCCATGACAGGCTAGGCATCTTTTGAAGCTCAGGAAAACAACTCTCTAAAAGTGTAATTACCAAAATTGTAAAGCAAAATTTGACTTGACCATTGAGTTGAATTTTAAATTAATATTAAAACGAGTCCTTGAAATAACTGAATTTGGCACTCATTAAATGTAATAGTATAAACCAGAATTAACCAACAGGAGAGACAGTCTTGCCACAGTGAAAAACTACTTTGGATGCTTTTCCCTTCCAGGGCAGGTAAACCATTACATTTACATGTCCTAATTTTAAATACCATGCATCTTGCCCTATGAGATTTTAAGGCCTCCTTTACGGCAAATTATAAGTATTAAAAGTGAAGGTTTAGGCCTTGCAAAAGAGTTATTTTGCCAGATTTAAATATCAGTTTTAAAGGTGCCCAGCCAGGCTGCAGTGGCAGACATGGAGACATGTTTTGCAGTGCTACTGTAGTGGGTAGAACAAAGACTGCTGCAGCCAATGAGTAGCATTTAATTTACAGACCCTGGGAACAGGTAGTACAGTATAATACATGTATTGTGCAAGTCAGGAGTATGCTAATTTTAATATGCTTAAAAAGGGAAAGCACAAACTCTTTACCACTAGTTGGCAGGAATAAAGTGCTCTACATCCACGAATATAGGGTTCGGTAAAAGGACAAAAATTCCTGGGTGACCCTGCAGAAAGGGCAAATTGTAAACACAGATATTCAAATATCCTGCACCTCTTGGTCTTACCTATTAGTTCATTTATACCCCATGCAAGGAACCTCAAGTTTATCTACCACCCCTTTGTGAGAAAGTGCTTCTTTTGACAAGGTTAACCCCCGCTTTTTGCCTGGAACATGATGTGATTTCGAATGAAAGTGCACTGGGTCTCTGCTAACCAGATCGCCAGTGCCAGATCTCTGTCCTAAACTGTACCACGATTGGCACAACTTCAGCAGCCCCTGTAATTCCCTAGTAAATGGTACCCTGATATATAGGGCATTGGGAATGAAGAGGGTCCACTAGAGCTGCAGCACACATTGTGCCACCCTAGGGACCCCTGTACCTGTAAGTCTCCTTGTGGAGTCTGTTTTGATGTGGCCACCTTCTTTGTAGTGCACCAGCTACCCATGACCTCAGCTCCCTGCTCCCAGGCGAATCTGTGAGGCTCCCAACGATCCGCTAGTGGAGCATTGGACCTTGATCTGCTGCTAAACTAAAGCTTGAAGGTGATCCCTAGACCTGACTGTACGATTTTATATACACTTTTGTGTTTTTCTCCATCGACTTTAATTGTGTGTAATTGCACAAAACAGGGAGTTATTTTCCGAACTTTGAAAAATCATAACTAAAAAAGTAGTTACCTGTGAACAAAGTTCTTGGTCTTGAAAATTATATAAAAATCTGTGTTATTTTTTAAAATTGGTTTCGGATTTACTCTGGAGTGTGTGTCTCATTTATTGACTACAACAAATGTTTAGCACTGCTCTCTGATAAGCCAAACTGCTCACCCACACTACCACAAATAAAGTGCTAGTATTATCTACTTTTGCCTCTGTATAGCAAACTGAGTCTCACTGGACTCTCTGCACAGTGTACTTCGTTTTAGTACACTATATAGAGAGCCAGCCTCCTGCACCCTTGTTTTATTGAATATCTTTATTAAACAAGCAATATTATGCATGCACATGAGGATTACGCAATTTTTCTCTGTTTTTCCTATGTAGATCCACACCCAAAGTGGTAACCTCCATCCAGGAACCTATCTGTTAGATGTTTGCGCCATAATGTGCTGATTTGAGCTATAGCTGTTTAAGTTCATACACCAGATTTTTACATTTCAAGATGACTAGCTTCTTTATAAAAGGTTTCCAGTAGGCTTCAGCTTGTTCAGCATAAAGCATACTGTGCATTGTATTTTTCCACATATCCTTTAGCACTGCTGGAAATCTCAAAGAAAAAGTGTTGCAGAGATTCTTGAATTTGCCATTCTCTTGCCTAGTGTCCATTGTCTATCCTTTGCTGCTCTGCATGTGTTTGATGACATGAAGAATGATATAATTTGAGCTTGTTCTGTGGCAGCTGATGAAATCTGCTCTTGAACTGTGTGTGTGATGAAGTTGACTTAGATCTTTCTAGGCTTTTTATTAGCTGGGTTAAATCTATATGCATTCCTGTGTATCCCTTTTTATCTCCTGCTCCACATTGATGGGGATGTGATTGTCTAAACCCCCATAGCCTAAGTATTTTATTGACAAAGCTTTTTATCTCATGACCTTCGATAGCTTCAAGTACAAAGATACGGATATTACTCTGTCATTCCTGGTTTGCTATTATTTCCATTCTTTCTTGAACTGCCTTGTCATTTGTCTGCATCCCTAACATTGCCTGTTTATCATGAGCCATATTCTTTTGAGATTTATACAGCATTTCATCAAGGGCTTTAATTCAGGTTGATAAATCGTTCATCTATTTTTCAAAATTTGGGAGTATAGATTGTATTTCTTTCTGATTTCTTCAAGACACCCAAACATACTCATCAAGTCCTTATGTATGCTTCTGATCATGTCTTCCATATGTTCCAAAGCATTAATTGGTCCACACTTGGCTCCGAGAGATCTGTGAAAATTCCTGATAACTTGATGACTGTCAGATAGCATCAACATTTTTATCAGATTTATTACCATCACCACCTATGTCTTCATCTTCCCCTTCTTCACTTTCTCTTTCTCTTTCTTCATTCTAACTCACTAGCACCTGACATTGATTGGAGCCTTATATGCCTAAAACGTCAAAAAAATGCTGGCTTTATCAGCGTTAGCGGCTGCTGTTTTAGATTTTGCCACTGAGGCCTTTCGCAATTCTACCTGCCGTGATTTGCCTCAATTTGGCCCATCAACATATATGATTTTGGAGGTATCAATGGAAAACATTTTCAGTGGGAGAAGCTTGGTGTGATTCTACTCATCTGCAAGCTCACACTATGCACAGTACAGGTGAAGATTCAGAAAAGACTACAAGCCCCAACGTGCCACAGGAGATTTGCAATAGTGGTGGCCATCATGGATTCCTCATTCCATGGTTCCTTATCTTTTAGAGTGTTCTTTCCTATCCAGTCTAGCTAGATACCTAGTGCTTTATTTAGAGTTTATCAGACTGGATACTCCATCACAAACATGGCTCCCATCTGTCATATTAAAACTACATTTTAGATTATGCACTATGCCAATACGGTGGATGGTATATCCGCCACATATGTGTCGGTGTATGCCAACTGCCAAACTCTAAATATGACCGTTAGTGGCTGGAGCTAGATTCCTGCTGTTAGAGGTGGAATGGAAACAAACTCTAACCTGCACTATTTTCCCAACAAAAGAAGCAAACGATTCTCATGTGTACGAACTTGTTTATGTATATTAATCATAATATTGCATTACAGTATTGACACGGGATGGGAAAGGACTGCTTGTTGTCATACGGGAAGGTTCAGTACTATTGTATATTTCTTATGTTACAGGTGATGAAATTGCTACATAAAGAATTAATCAAACAACAGATTTTATTTAAAATACACAGAAACAAGCATTCTAGTTCAAGCAATCTCTTGAATCTATAATAAAAAGTTCGACTGCTTCAACAACCAACTGAGAGTCAGAAGTACAAAGATTGTTACAAGGTACATCATATGTCATTTCCTGTTAGCAAATTAGAACTTAAAAGGTAAACTACTTTTAAAGAGTTATTTTTGGTTGTCAATAGCAATGCTTCTGCCGAGCAGGTTGAACCCAGCTGTAAGAAAAGGCAGAGTGAAGACATCCAGTGACTGTTTTTCTCTCTTACCCCACTCTTCATACTCAGGTCTACTGATGATCAGCACAGTATTTGTTGCATGATTAACAGTTGATGCAGGTAAGCAAGCAGATTTACATCACTAATTTTGGATCCAGATTAGTCAAGTAATCTTGCCTTCTGGAGATCCTGCAATCCTACTTAGGGGCCCATTACGATGTCGGGCGGAAGCACTACCGCCGTGCTGTCGGAGGCAAAAACCACCAGTTACCGTCTGCCCGCCGCGGCCCACACGCCTGTCCAATTAGGATGTGTAAAACCAGCAAACACCGCCCGTAAGCCCGCGACGCCGCCCGCCATCAAAGTGCGCCCGTTCACGTAGCGGCGCCAGCCAATGGAGGCACACCGTCCGACAAAATCACGTACCGCCCGGCGTACAAATTACGATGCCGCAAACAAACAGCTCCCCCGGCTAAGAGACACCGTACGAGATACCAAGTCGGAAACTCGACCGCACGAGTACGGACACCAAAAAGGCGGCCCACCCCGACATGAATCCTGCACTCCAGGCCATCCCCATGCTGTACCTGATGCAGCACCTAGGAGTCAACGCGCCGCGGCCACGCAGAGTAGGCAGACACACAACAAGGGCACGCAAACACTGCACACAGTGCAAGGGCGTAAAACTGAACATGGCCCCCAGACACCCCTGTGTGGACAGGACACATCCACCACTGCACCCACAAATGTCGCACCGTGCAAAATGAAACAACTCGCAACTACCGGGCACACACTACCCGGGACCAGGAACTGACGTCCCCGTCACGGCAACGCAGCGCAGCGGCGATGACACAGCTACACATGCGCACAACGCAGAGGCCAACTACAGCGCCATGCATGGGCCGCACACAAATAACACAGGCACACAACTACACACACCACACACCAGCCCCACCCTGAACGCACATGTCACGTGGCATTCCTGCATCAGTCATGTCCCCAACCGGCAACTCACAGGTGCCAACATGACGCCACACAAGTGTACCGAACAGGGCAGTGACGTCACGCCAAAATAGGACACACCCTTGTGTGCATAACATGGCGAAGCACACAGCGGCTGCGACATCACGCCGCAGAATATGTACCTCGTCCGCAAAGGCACGCCAGTACCATACAAAAATACTAATACCATCCTGCACCCAATACCAATACATGCAATACGTAACATGAAAAAACCCGGGTGCCTGACAACAGGTGTTACCAATTACAACACACACACACAAGGCCCAACGTATAGCGGAAACGCAGCGTGCCGCCCACATACGGGAAAGCAGATAGCACTGAATGGCCTTCCATTCCCACTCTGAAACCACATTTCGACTAAACAAGCCGGAGAATACAGCCATTGTCCCAGCAACAAGCCAAACAGAGGCATGCCGAGGAAACTGTCCAATGTGCAGATAGCGCACAACATGAAAGAACTTCTGACCACAAAAAAGAAATAAGACCACTCCTCCATGTGGTTCACATGCAAGTAATCTGGAAGGAGTCAGACACCACTGACCTTGACCATTCATAGAAGCATGTGGAATGAGGACCTGTGTCCTCCGCACAAGCTACTATAACCCAAACCCTGCCTCCGTACGACTATTCCAGATTTCCCAGCATCGTCAGAGGGTGCACTCTGCTGACTGCACAGCCGGCTGGAGCACGCCATCACATCACCCTGTAGCAAAATGGCAGTCGCACCACACCTACCCAACTACGCTGGACAGATGCAGCTCTACATGGACAGCCTGCTACAGATAGTGGGCTGTGAAAACCTGGCCATGCTGAACGTAAGTTACCGAGTAACTTACCGCATCGCAATGTTCAGCTGCGTCATCCCCGTCTTCTACTGTCAGAGGTGTCCCTTCCACTGTCCTGTGGATTTATGTCTCTCCAACCCGGCATGTCCAAAGGCGGACCTGGTACAACTGTTCACCCCCCTGGACGCACACGACAGGATCTGTTCAGTCTATGGGGGCATGGCGTATGTGGCTGCAATCGGACACACACTGCAATGGGACATGTGTGCCTCCACACAACGGATTCTGGATCACAGTTTCATCGAATGTCATCCAACATGTCCCATCAGGCTCCTACAAGGGACAACTTACGATGAACACATTGACAGCCACCATCCGCTTCATTGGACGGCATCCACGTATAACACCAATGCCATGGAAGCCCTGCTGGAAGGTATCGCATACCTGACAACTTGTCAATTCGTCGGGCCCCGACACAATACCCCCAATTGAACAATGAGGTTCAACACCGTACCTATGCTTGGCTTTCGCACGGACTGGGCAGTTACCTGTACAACAACTATACCATACAACCTGCAACAAACACCACACTATCAACTCCACTGCCATGACATCGGACATTTTCGGGACATTCTCTCTGTTCCTCACCACATCCAATATCTCTGCATGAACAGGGGAGGCAGAGGTATGTGACTTGTGTACAGTAACCACATGTACAATACTGCACGAACAACTATGCTATAATATGTATCCTGCGCACATGAGCATATGCACCGGTCAGTGCACACTAATCTGTCAGCTGTATCACGTGAGAACTGTCACCTCACCTTTGTCTGTACTTCCGTGCCAGGACTTTTGCATGGACAACAAATGCATCCCCCAACAACATGACCCCAGTGAATGTGACATGTTCAGTAGCCACCACATTGCAACAACTAGTGACACGCTGCTGCATGCACGTAGGCTCATTGTAAGAAAGTGGCTCTGTATATACTGCACCAAAGTAAGGTTCAGTGTGCACAGAGTCCACAGTCCCCAGAGGTTTGGCAGAGGCTAAAGTTAGATATAACCTTACTCTCTAAAGTGGTAGCTTGGTCGAGCAGTAAGGCAGTATCAGAGGACAGTGTAAAGCATTTGTTGTACACACTCAGTCAGCAAATGAAGCCACACACTCAAGAACTGAACTCTAGGCCAATGGTTTGTATATAAAAATATAGTTGTTTTATTTTAGAACCAACAATGGGTGTCAAAATATACTTTCTCAGAATGAGATGCTTTAGTTAACTACTGTTCAATTGGCAATAGACTTTTGAATGCAATAGTTACAGTTGTTGCAATATGCAACACAATTTTAAACACAATTATACATTGAGCTCAATGGAAATTTCTGGTTAAATGCAATAGATTACTTTTTGGATTACTTTTCTAACCACGGGACTGGATCTTGGATTCAGTCCCGGGACACTTCCTGTAAACAGGTGAGAAAAAGCGTTTTGGTTATGGTAGTGATTTTTGAGGAATATTACTGTATTTCAAAAGTTGACACTTAGAAACTTTTCTGGGTAAAATTACCAATGTTATCCTAGGGAAGGAAATACAGTTTGCAAGCAAAGTATGTTTACGTTACTTTTGTAATCCAGTGCTGGACTCCTAGGTTCAGCACTGGGACATTTACTTAAAACAGGTAAGTAATTACGTTTTTGTAGTTTGTACGATTTTTAAAGAATATTTGTATGATTCAGAAATCGACACTTAGAAACTTTTTCAACAAAAAGCAGGCAATGATATCCTATGAGAGGAATTTCCAGTTACTGGTAAGTACGGTAAAAATTACTTTTCATGGTCGGTACTGGACTAAAAGATGCAGTACTGAGGTCTCTCCTGATAGTAGGTGAGTAATTCGGAATTCGTTACTGTTGTGATTTTTAAGCAATATTTTGGTATTTCAAAAGTGGACACTTAGAAGAAATTTCACAGAAAACCAGTCAATGGATCCCTATGTAAGAAAATTCAATTCGCCGGTAAGTTACTTTTAACGTTACTTTTGTAATCCAGTGCTGGACTCCTAGGTTCAGCCCTGGGACATTTACTTAAAACAGGTAAGTAATTACGTTTTGGTAGTCTGTACGATTTTTAAAGAATATTCTTGTTTTCAAAAGTCGACACTTAGAAACTTTTGGAAGAAAAAGTGCCCATGTTATCCTATGAGGAAAAATGAGTTATCGGTCTCGAGGTAAGTAATCGGTCTTTTGAGTTAGGGTTCTGGGGTTAGACTCAGGGGTCTCCCAGGGTCAGTGATGCACTGTTGTTGCACCCTCAGCGGCACTAGGGCGGCCGGGTGCAGAGTGTTGAGGCCCAATGTTATCCTATGGAGGATAGGGGGACTCCGGTTGGTGGCGGCTGGCAAGCAGGCCACGGGGTTGTGGGAGCAAAGCTCCTAGGGTTAAGCTCAGGGCACGTTGGGGACCAAGTTAGCACCAAAGAGGCACCCTCAGCGGCACTAGGGCGGCCGGGTGCAGAGTGCTGTTTTGAGGTCGGGTGCCCTGTTGATTTCAATGGAAATTTTCGGTTTTGGTTTTCATCTGCAGGCTCGGTCCAGGAAGACTTCCAGGAGGAACCAACAGCTGGGCAGGTAAGTTGGAGGGCTCGGGGACGTAGGTGCACCTCGGGTTCCTTTCTCCAGGGCGCAGGGCGTCTGGATGCAGGGGTGTCTTTTGAGGTCGGATTTCACCTTACCGGGCCACTCGCGGTTGGGGGTTCTCCGTGCAGAGGCTGCAGGCGACGTCGGGGAGTCCTGGAGGGGTCAACCCACGGTGGACTCGGACTCTGGAGAGCTGGGGGACCTCGCTGGGACCGGTGGGCCACTTGAACTCGGGCTGTAGGCGACGGGTGCAGTGGTGGTTCCAGGCGTCGGGTTTCTTTCTCCTCAGCAGGCTCGGAGTCTTTGTTTGGTGTTTCTTTTGAACAGAGCTGCTGTTCACAGGAGATCCGGTCTTTGTTGAAGGCAGTCAGTCCTCCCTGGGGTTCTGGAGGTCGCTGGCTGCAGGACAAGACTATTTTTGGCGCAGGATCTCTGGAAACTGCAGACGGGCCGGTAGGGCTGGGGCCAAGTCAGTTGTTCTCTGCAGTCTCCTCTGCTGGGCGTCTTCTTTCGTCCTTTTTCTTCTTAGGTTGCGGGAATCTAAGGAAGGAAGGTTCAGGGTGCCCCTAAATACTAGATTTAGGGGCGTTACAGGTAGGTAAAGGGCAGGGACCAATGGGTCCCTGCCCTGGGGTGGGTACACCCCTATCCTGCCACTCTCCTGTGGGAGGGGGCAGGAGCCTAGTCCTGATTGGGCAGGGCTCCCCATCTTCAAGATGGCGAGAGCCCGGAGATGTGCTTCACCTCGCCTCCCCCACCTGAGGGGTGGGGTTGGCAGAGGGTGGCACACCCCTTTCCTCCCTTGGTGTTTCCCTCCAGTCTTCCCACCAGGATGGGGGAGGAACCGGTGGGGACCAGTTGCTGAGTACAGCAAGTGGTCTGGGGAAGCTCACAAAGGCGGAATGCCTTTGAAGCTTCCCCCTGCCCATCCTGGGGGAGGGGCCTAGCACCTCACCCAGGACGTGCATTGTTGCAGGCCCGGGAGAGCGGATGGCTCTCTACCCAGGGGTCCAGCAACATGTCTGCTGTGTGGCAGCCTAGGCAGCCCCTCAGACAAGACGTGGATTGTAGGTTAGGTTCAGGGGGTAACTCTAAGTTGCCCTCTGACGTGCATTTTACAGTAAATCCCACACTGGCATCAGTGTGGGTTTACTGTGCTGAGGAGTTTGATACCAAACTTCTCAGTCTTCAGTGCAGCCATCATGGTGCTGTGGAGTACGTGCTGACGACCTCCCAGCACCATATACTCGGAATGGCAGCCCTGCACTTACAGTGCCCAGGAATGGGCCTGGGTACTGTAGGGGCACAGGGCTCATGCACCTGTGCCCTCACCACTGGCATAGGGCACCCAGCTAGAGGGGTGACTGAGGTATGCCAGGGCAGTGTGTTTGTGGGCATGGCACACAGGGATGTGTGCCATGTCGACTCTCTGTTTTGTTCTGCACCAAGACACTCAGCCTGCAAGGGCAGTGTGTGTGTGTCAGGGTACAGGGCCTCTAAGGGTGGCACAATAAGTGCTGCAGCCCTTAGGGGTCTTCTCTGGTCACAGTGCCCTGGGTACCTAGGGTACCATTTACCAGGGGCTTACCTGTGGCCAGAGATGCCAATTGGGTTTAGGCTGAGTACAGTTTTTAGGGAAGGAACACAGGCCCTGGGTACCTGATTGGCAGGGATCCAGGGCACACCAAGGAAAAGTGCATCAGTTATCAGGCAAAAAGTGGGGGGTTACTGCAACAGAAACCCACTTTCCTACACAAGCCCCCCAGCCCAAAGGCCAGGAGACTCAGCCAACGCTGGGAGAGCCTGTCTAGTCTTTCAGGCGAGGAAGAGTTGGGGAAGTGGTTTGAAAGTTGCAGGGCCTACTCCGCCTTATATCCTTCTGTCCAGGTCAGTCCCTTTGGGGAGCTGGCCTACCTCATCAGTTTCAGGACCTAATTCCCAAAGCTCCTCTCCTTGCTCTTTAGTGTCTTCACCCCATCTTTTAAGTTTGGGTTCAGAGGTGCCCACCTCTGCAAAGTCTAACTTAGCCAGGGCAAAGCCCAGCTTACCCACAGAGGTCACCCACAGTTTGAGCAACCCCACCATGACCAATAGGGTCAGGGGGCCTAGCTTGTTATTTGGCAGGGGGTTAGGCCACCATGCCAAGGATAGGGCTGCCATGAAGGCTAACACCCAGCAGAGGCTGCTGACAGCTGTCAGTGCCCAGAACCACACCTTTAGCTCCTGTCTGGCAAGTGAAGGGGCTATCTTACAGGTCTCTTTGGGTCCTGGCTGTCTGCCTGTTGCTTTAGGGTGGGGGTCACTAAACTTTGTAGTGAGCACCCTTCCTCCACCCTTTGTTCTGCCAGCTGAGGAGCCACCAACTCAGGCTGGACAGTTGCCTGACTAGTCAGGTCTTCTTGTTGGCTAGGGGGCTTTACCAGGGCCACTTCTGGAGTTTTCCCTCACTGGGATAGAATCTCCCTGGCCCTCTGGGACTGTGGCTAACAGTTGCCCACCTTTCCTACCCTGTTCCTTTTTACTCTTTTGGGGCTCAGCTGCACTGACTGCAGGTTGAGCCCCCCAGGTTTCTTGGGTGAGGCCTGGCATTGGGCCAGTGCCTCTCTTTGGCTCAGGTCCACCTCTAAGTGGTCATTCCCCAGGAGACAATCAAGGGGAGGTCTTTACTGACTACCACCTTTCTCCATCTAAGGGACCCAGCTATGACTAGGGGCACTACAGCCACAGGCCTAACAGTGACTCCCCTGGGACAGCCCTTACTCTCCTTGATTCCCCTGGGACATACTGGTGTGGGAGTACCAACCTGTCATGCACCACAGTGTGACTGGCACAGGTATCTCTCAGGGCAGTGGCTGGGATTCCATTCACCAGTAGGCGGTGGAAGTGTCTACTCCCCTCTGGGATCTCCAGCTTACCTCTTGGGCCCATTTTCCAGTTGAAAGCTAGGAGGACTTCCTCATCTGAGGACCCTTCCTCCAGAGCTACACTGGCAACTCCTGGGGCTACACTAGTCACCCCTGGGGCTGTACTAGGGATCTTGTTTTTAGGACAGCTAGGGTCCTTGGTGTGGTGTCCTGACTTCTGACAGTTGTGACACCATATTCTGTTGGGATCCCAATTCTTACCTTGGTACCCTGGTTTAGTTTGTGAGGTGTCTTTGGGCCCACCCTCCTGGACAGGTTTTTGGGGGGCTGCCTGGGACTCCTTACTTTTATCCTTAAGGGGTTCACTATCTTTCTTCTGGGGAGGCTTTGTGACCCCTTTCTTTTGGTCACCCCCAGTGGATGTCCTAGTTACCCTTGTTCTGACCCAGTGGTCTGCCTTCTTTCCCAATTCTTGGGGAGAAATTAGACCTAGGTCTACCAAATGCTGATGCAACTTTTCGTTTGTGCAATTACTTAGTATGTGTTCCTTCATAAACAAATTGTAAAGTCCAGGAAAATCCTGCACATTATGTCCAGCTAACCAACCATCCAGTGTCTTTACTGAGTAGTCTACGAAGTCAATCCAGGACTGGGTCTGGGTTTTGTGAGCCCCCCTGAATCTAATTCTATACTCCTCAGTAGTGAGCCCAAATCCCTCAATCAGAGTATTCTTCATGAGGTCATAGGACCCTGCATCTGGCCCAGAGAGGGTCAGAAGCCTGTCTCTGCAGTTACCAGAGAACAGTTCCCACAGGAGTGCCCCCAGAGAGGTTTCTTTACTTTTCTTATTTCACAAGCCCTCTCAAAGGCTGTGAACCATTTGGTGATGTCATCACCTTCCTCAAATTTAGGGACAATCCCTTTGGGGATTTTAGGATCAGAAGTTTCCTCCCTATCCTTAGTTTTAGTATTGCTGCCACCATTGATGGGTGCTAAACCCATCTCCTGTCTTTCCTTCTCTAGAGCCAGGAGTCTGGTCTCTAGGTCCAGTCTTTTGGCCAACCTTGCTAAAAGGTGGTCCTCCTCACTAAGGCTATCCTCAGTGTCCTCTCTGGGACCTGAACCACCTAGGTGGCCCCTAGGTCCCCAGAGGTTTACTCTTGGAAATAAGGGTGCAGTGACCCTGTCTTCCCTAGGAAGTGGTGGAGGTGGGTTACCATCCCCATCCTCCTCACTCCTTTCCTCCTCTGCGTGGTCATCACCATGCTCAGAGGGGTGGGCCTTAGCATACTCAGCCAGGAGCTCCTGGAGCCCTTGTTTGGTTGGATGCTGGCCCATTGGTATATTTTTAAGTTTACATAAGGACCTTATCTCTTTGAAAGACAAATGAAGATAAGGGGTGAGGTCGAGCTCCTCAACCATGTCCTGTATGTCATTATTATTTTCACTAATAGCTGGGTTGTTTTCTTGAGACATTCTAACAAAAAGTTCTAACCCCTCTACCCTTGACTATAGTGACTTTTTATTTTCTACAATTTTAAAGGGACTTAAGCAAGGCCCTAACAAGACTTTTAGTAATTTGGTAAAAAATGCCAATTTGAAAAAATCAGAATTCTAAAGGCAATTTAAGAGTTCTGTCGTGTGATCAGATGGTAACCAAGTAGTCCAACAATGCAAGTTTGTATCCCACCGCTGATCCACCAATGTAAGAAAGTGGCTCTGTATATACTGCACCAAAGTAAGGTTCAGTGTGCACAGAGTCCACAGTCCCCAGAGGTTTGGCAGAGGCTAAAGTTAGATATAACCTTACTCTCTAAAGTGGTAGCTTGGTCGAGCAGTAAGGCAGTATCAGAGGACAGTGTAAAGCATTTGTTGTACACACTCAGTCAGCAAATGAAGCCACACACTCAAGAACTGAACTCTAGGCCAATGGTTTGTATATAAAAATATAGTTGTTTTATTTTAGAACCAACAATGGGTGTCAAAATATACTTTCTCAGAATGAGATGCTTTAGTTAACTACTGTTCAATTGGCAATAGACTTTTGAATGCAATAGTTACAGTTGTTGCAATATGCAACACAATTTTAAACACAATTATACATTGAGCTCAATGGAAATTTCTGGTTAAATGCAATAGATTACTTTTTGGATTACTTTTCTAACCACGGGACTGGATCTTGGATTCAGTCCCGGGACACTTCCTGTAAACAGGTGAGAAAAAGCGTTTTGGTTATGGTAGTGATTTTTGAGGAATATTACTGTATTTCAAAAGTTGACACTTAGAAACTTTTCTGGGTAAAATTACCAATGTTATCCTAGGGAAGGAAATACAGTTTGCAAGCAAAGTATGTTTACGTTACTTTTGTAATCCAGTGCTGGACTCCTAGGTTCAGCACTGGGACATTTACTTAAAACAGGTAAGTAATTACGTTTTTGTAGTTTGTACGATTTTTAAAGAATATTTGTATGATTCAGAAATCGACACTTAGAAACTTTTTCAACAAAAAGCAGGCAATGATATCCTATGAGAGGAATTTCCAGTTACTGGTAAGTACGGTAAAAATTACTTTTCATGGTCGGTACTGGACTAAAAGATGCAGTACTGAGGTCTCTCCTGATAGTAGGTGAGTAATTCGGAATTCGTTACTGTTGTGATTTTTAAGCAATATTTTGGTATTTCAAAAGTGGACACTTAGAAGAAATTTCACAGAAAACCAGTCAATGGATCCCTATGTAAGAAAATTCAATTCGCCGGTAAGTTACTTTTAACGTTACTTTTGTAATCCAGTGCTGGACTCCTAGGTTCAGCCCTGGGACATTTACTTAAAACAGGTAAGTAATTACGTTTTGGTAGTCTGTACGATTTTTAAAGAATATTCTTGTTTTCAAAAGTCGACACTTAGAAACTTTTGGAAGAAAAAGTGCCCATGTTATCCTATGAGGAAAAATGAGTTATCGGTCTCGAGGTAAGTAATCGGTCTTTTGAGTTAGGGTTCTGGGGTTAGACTCAGGGGTCTCCCAGGGTCAGTGATGCACTGTTGTTGCACCCTCAGCGGCACTAGGGCGGCCGGGTGCAGAGTGTTGAGGCCCAATGTTATCCTATGGAGGATAGGGGGACTCCGGTTGGTGGCGGCTGGCAAGCAGGCCACGGGGTTGTGGGAGCAAAGCTCCTAGGGTTAAGCTCAGGGCACGTTGGGGACCAAGTTAGCACCAAAGAGGCACCCTCAGCGGCACTAGGGCGGCCGGGTGCAGAGTGCTGTTTTGAGGTCGGGTGCCCTGTTGATTTCAATGGAAATTTTCGGTTTTGGTTTTCAGCTGCAGGCTCGGTCCAGGAAGACTTCCAGGAGGAACCAACAGCTGGGCAGGTAAGTTGGAGGGCTCGGGGACGTAGGTGCACCTCGGGTTCCTTTCTCCAGGGCGCAGGGCGTCTGGATGCAGGGGTGTCTTTTGAGGTCGGATTTCACCTTACCGGGCCACTCGCGGTTGGGGGTTCTCCGTGCAGAGGCTGCAGGCGACGTCGGGGAGTCCTGGAGGGGTCAACCCACGGTGGACTCGGACTCTGGAGAGCTGGGGGACCTCGCTGGGACCGGTGGGCCACTTGAACTCGGGCTGTAGGCGACGGGTGCAGTGGTGGTTCCAGGCGTCGGGTTTCTTTCTCCTCAGCAGGCTCGGAGTCTTTGTTTGGTGTTTCTTTTGAACAGAGCTGCTGTTCACAGGAGATCCGGTCTTTGTTGAAGGCAGTCAGTCCTCCCTGGGGTTCTGGAGGTCGCTGGCTGCAGGACAAGACTATTTTTGGCGCAGGATCTCTGGAAACTGCAGACGGGCCGGTAGGGCTGGGGCCAAGTCAGTTGTTCTCTGCAGTCTCCTCTGCTGGGCGTCTTCTTTCGTCCTTTTTCTTCTTAGGTTGCGGGAATCTAAGGAAGGAAGGTTCAGGGTGCCCCTAAATACTAGATTTAGGGGCGTTACAGGTAGGTAAAGGGCAGGGACCAATGGGTCCCTGCCCTGGGGTGGGTACACCCCCTATCCTGCCACTCTCCTGTGGGAGGGGGCAGGAGCCTAGTCCTGATTGGGCAGGGCTCCCCATCTTCAAGATGGCGAGAGCCCGGAGATGTGCTTCACCTCGCCTCCCCCACCTGAGGGGTGGGGTTGGCAGAGGGTGGCACACCCCTTTCCTCCCTTGGTGTTTCCCTCCAGTCTTCCCACCAGGATGGGGGAGGAACCGGTGGGGACCAGTTGCTGAGTACAGCAAGTGGTCTGGGGAAGCTCACAAAGGCGGAATGCCTTTGAAGCTTCCCCCTGCCCATCCTGGGGGAGGGGCCTAGCACCTCACCCAGGACGTGCATTGTTGCAGGCCCGGGAGAGCGGATGGCTCTCTACCCAGGGGTCCAGCAACATGTCTGCTGTGTGGCAGCCTAGGCAGCCCCTCAGACAAGACGTGGATTGTAGGTTAGGTTCAGGGGGTAACTCTAAGTTGCCCTCTGACGTGCATTTTACAGTAAATCCCACACTGGCATCAGTGTGGGTTTACTGTGCTGAGGAGTTTGATACCAAACTTCTCAGTCTTCAGTGCAGCCATCATGGTGCTGTGGAGTACGTGCTGACGACCTCCCAGCACCATATACTCGGAATGGCAGCCCTGCACTTACAGTGCCCAGGAATGGGCCTGGGTACTGTAGGGGCACAGGGCTCATGCACCTGTGCCCTCACCACTGGCATAGGGCACCCAGCTAGAGGGGTGACTGAGGTATGCCAGGGCAGTGTGTTTGTGGGCATGGCACACAGGGATGTGTGCCATGTCGACTCTCTGTTTTGTTCTGCACCAAGACACTCAGCCTGCAAGGGCAGTGTGTGTGTGTCAGGGTACAGGGCCTCTAAGGGTGGCACAATAAGTGCTGCAGCCCTTAGGGGTCTTCTCTGGTCACAGTGCCCTGGGTACCTAGGGTACCATTTACCAGGGGCTTACCTGTGGCCAGAGATGCCAATTGGGTTTAGGCTGAGTACAGTTTTTAGGGAAGGAACACAGGCCCTGGGTACCTGATTGGCAGGGATCCAGGGCACACCAAGGAAAAGTGCATCAGTTATCAGGCAAAAAGTGGGGGGGTTACTGCAACAGAAACCCACTTTCCTACACTCATGCTCTGATGTCACCCCTCACGCACGTGTGTCGTAGTAACTACTGTAGTAAACCTGTACCATGGAACTGAGATGTACTGTACCTATGATGTCAAGCTGTCTCGTAGGCAAAATGATTACTGTCTGTGTCAAACTCGAGAGCTCCTCAGTAACTAACAAATGTACATTAGCATAGCAAGGGCAAGGCAGTTGTAACTCTGAAGCCCTCATTCCACAGTCAACAACTAATCACATCTACCCCTAACCCCTTTTGTATGTGTAATCATGCTAAGTAGATCCTCCACATGCATTTCGCTGCCAGTAGTGTCCACTATACTGCATCACAGAGGACGTAAGTCCAAATACATGGCTTGAAGCAAAAATGTGACTCCGCTGAATCATTTCACAAACACAAGTACGAATGAGAGAGGATGAGAGTGTGTGAAGTACACGACAGTCGTGAGATGACCATGTAGTCCACTGTCACTGGATGTCAACGCAAATGAGTAGCCGCAACAGCGGCCACAGTGCAATACCACAGCTCCTGGAGCAGGACATATCAGACTCTGAAGGTGCCCGATAGATCATCACATCAACACTGACGGCCTGGTCAATACAAAGCACAGTCCTACACATGTCTACAATTTCCCACACAGTCTGACCACACACTCAGCAACAAAAAGTAGGAGCCACGCAAAAGCATGCCACAGCAATGCCTGTCAAAACACACACACGACATCAGTTTGGGTGGGCAACACTGCACAATGAGTAAGAACTGCAGAAAATCTGACATGCTCAATTGAACTAGGCACAATCTTTACAGTGACACACCCTGCACACACACAACGTCTGAACCATAACAAGTAGGAGTCATCCTGAACTGCAAGGACACACCCACACACTGCATTCCGTGCAACATACAACACACACATCTCATCATATACACAGACCTCAACACGATTACAAACATCCAAGATGGGCCTGGGAAACATATGTGTGTAGTTGACATGGCCACAACACACACACACACCAACGCCGCCCCAAACTCACACCACCCACACCACCCACCACCACCTCCCAAATGCACACATTGAGAGTAGGCCATGTGCCCAGGCACAATGCACATCACAAGACCAACATACACCTACACCGCTGGCCACACAGCAAGTAAGCTCACACATGCCCGCATACTCAGCGCATGCTGCCAGTCCACCTGTGGCTAGACTCACACCCTGTGCATTGCATGCACGCAAACATGGCATGGATACATTTACCCAGAAATAACACCAAATACATGCAGTCAATCCGTTGCACAGAAAAGCAGATTCATCACACACACAAGTAGCAGAGTCTGAAAGAAGTGAAGTCCCTGCCACGTGTACAACACATTGGAATGTGAGACCAGACATTGCAATTGCTGAGGTCACATACACGACATGTGCCCCACTTAACCAAGCACACACTGCAACAACTGCAATCATCAACTACACAGATACAACCGACTACAGGAACAACAGCATCCAGTCACAGATTACATCGACAGGCAGCATAACTCATCTACCCCAGGGACAGTGCCCAGTTCGATGTGCCGAGTAGTGACACGTAGTGCCGCGGATGCAATGTGTGTTAGTGTGCCCTGCCATGGCCAGCCAACACTGCCATGGCAGTCACAATATCCATCACAGCCACCACTGTGTCAGAAGGAGATGTGTGAGTGTGCCTACCAATCGAACAGGATGCCAGTACGACTCGGTGCTGTGTGTGTGCTACGGGACAGTTGCAGGTCCGGCCCTGAGAGAGTAGCACAACTGTGGAAGACACACATGTGTCATGTGAAGCGGGAGTTACGCTTGGCCCAGGTGGGTGGGTGTGACGGGTAGGTGCGCACATGCAATGTTGAAACACACTGTGTTGGGAGGATTCGGGAGCACTAGATTACCGCTGTCTTGGGCATTTGTAAAAACCACCTGTCTGGGGATGAATGTGAACACGTGTGTGCACAACAGGTGGCCACACGAAAGATGCTGCATCAGGTGTAGACATCAGCCCACCCTCTGGGGACATGCTGGATACTGCTGTGCGTCCGCCAGGCCCTTGCCAAGGCACGCACATCCCCTGTCGACCAGGTGTACCCCCAACATTGTCCACCTGCAAGGGCTATCCAGGGCACGGGATGGCAGTGGAGCATGGTGGGTGAGAGGTCATGGCACGGTCCTCCTGGTCACATCACGCAGGCAACACATCCTCATTGTGCAGCATGGCACAAGTCAAATATAAGTAGTGGGGGGACGCACACATCGCGCCCGGGAGTGACGTCACGGAAGGTGGCTCGCACCATCGCACTCATTGCCTATTTCCCCACACACGTTACATGCCATTGCAACAGAGAAGCCAGCGCGTGCACAAGCAGCTCCAAGCTCGCCCCAGAGAGGTCAAAGAGTGAATGTGTGGGTCCATTAGCTCCAGTTGGACGCGGCCTGGGCCGCTAGGGCAGCTACAGCCTCTGTGTGTTGCAGGTGGTGTATCTGGACTGCGGAGCCTGTCATGCATTGTCAATGTTGTCCAGGTCTCGAGTCGGGGTACCACGCAGGTGGACGGCGTCCTGCCACTGATTATACCGCGAGACAGACAACTCGTTCAAATGGACCCACACATACACTCTTTGGCCTCTCTGGTGCGAGCTCGGAGCTGCCTGTGCACGCGCTGGCTTCTCAGATGCAAACGCAAATTGGGGTGAGGGAGGGGAGGCCATTAAGTCTGACGGTGCAAGCCACCTTCCAACATGTCACATCCGGTCGGGACGTCAGCGTCCCCCCACTACTCCGATTTAGGACTCGTGCACTGCTGCCGTCAGATGTGCCACTCCCCAGGGTGGTGGGGAAAGGGTCAGGAATGTCAGTCTGAGATTGGCGCAGTTGAAGGCACACCTTCACTGGGGGTGACAACCATTGGACGGTCTGGTGTAGTCCACCCACGCGTGCATGTGGGCCCTCCATCATCCATGTCTCCTGCGGCTAAGTGATGTCATGGGCAATGGCGTAAGTGAGGAGAGCTGTCTGCCCCACGCACAGATGGCGCATCAGCTCAACAGACCCAGCACTGAGGGCAGCAGGGGTCACATGTGCAGGGGCAGCTGTGCCTGGTGTGAAGGACACCCTATCCTTCATCCCTGTGCCGACACGTGTTGCACCAGTGGAAGTGGATGGGAGGGCGGTCATTGGCCTCCGCGTGGCTGAAGAAGACCCAGAGTCCACGTCCCTTGTGTCATACAACATGGATGTATCACCTCAGTCCTCAGATAACGCCGAAATTGCCCACTGGGTCTGTGATTCATCCAGCACACGTCTAGCCCCTCCGAGGCGCAGGTCACAACTGTCTCACTCAGCAGCTGTGCAGCTGCTACATCCGAAGCCACCCCACTGTTGAGCGTCCCCTGTCCCTCAGCACCCAGGGGAGATGCCACATGAGAGAGAGCGAGGTGGTCCCACTCATCTGGCATCAATGACACAGACATGTGCAAGGGAAGCAGCACAGAACATACCCAAATCCACATGTTGCACGATACCTGTGCAATAGTATACAGCCACCACAATCAACACCCAATGGCTGGCGTACAGGAAAGGAATCCGCTAATTAGTGCCATGAATGTAGTGCACATCGCACTACACACGGCCTGTCACCCTGCGACCATAGCCCCAACTCGCGTTGTGCACAACCACTGTCCTGCTGGTGGCAAGGATGATCACTATGTAAATTAGGCCAAACACATACCTGCATGGAGCCAAATGGGAAACTACTCACACAGACTGCAACCTGACAGCCCACAATGGCCATGAGCCCATGCCATCCACCTGTCGTTCACACGAGCACAACTGTTGTTGCACGGTGTGCCGGATGTGCAAGTACCAGAGACATGAGGTGAGGCATCGCACACATATGTCCGACCGAAATCAGAGTAGGCACAGTGCCCCTAACATACATGTGAATAGCCACTCCAGCCTACTACAGGTTGTACCTGAGGGCTACGACTCCGAGTGCATTGGGAATGCAGAGTGCCCTAATTGCATCTTAAGCCCCAGGACTAGCATATGCATGTCAGATGCACACAGCACAGACTACAGTTACTACACACTGCATCACAAAACAAACATCACATTACCCAGATCATGGGTAGGCTGTGGACACATGCTGCCTCTCACAGCAAAAGACACCATCACACAAGACTGTAAACTTGCTTGCTGCTGATGCCCCAACAAACGTGCATCCGGCACAGGCCGTGTGACTGTCAAGATGCAGACCATTACTGGTGTAATGCAGCGCCGTGCTAACCTGACAATACGAGGGGCATCCCCCGATCCGTCAACGCCACGTAGTGGCCCATCCGGCAGATGCCGTCACACCCTTTGGGCAATTGGCTGCACTGGCGGTCACACACACACAAAGGCATCAACTTGGTAGCAATGGCTCCTCACAAGTCCTTGGGCTGGAGGAATTCCAACTGCAGGGATGGTGCACAGGAGGCTTGGAATGTCACTAATGCACTTCTCAACATCACCCACATCCACCAATCACAGTGGCATGCTGCTGACCCATCCCAAATACTCCGAGACGTGCAACAGAGCCAGGAAGTAATCGGACATGGCCTAACAGCATGTGTACACCACAACGTGAATGCATGCTGCTGGGAGTGTGTACACAGTACCTGACCAACCCATTCACATGCAGGTTGACAGCACATCGAGCAATGTGTAGCCTGTCCACATCTACTGTCCATTGTCAGGTGGACCTACACAAAGATCACAAGGCAACACATCTGTGTGGGTGTACCCACTGTGTCCAACACTGTGCAACCATCAACATACTCCAGTGGGACTTGTGCATGCAGACGTGGCTCCATGGGTGTTGCTGTATTTGTGATGGCTCATGTGGGCTATGACTCTGTAATACATGTCCGTGTGCACATTGGTCACATGATTATGACAGGGAGCAGTGCTGCGTGTTCCTCTGCTACGTGACATTTCCCAAATGTTAGTCGTAATACTGTCCTCATGCCTACAGACACCCGCCCTGTACAGTACTCTACCTACTTGTTGGTTTGGAGGGCGCAATGCAATGGATGCCATATGGTACTGGGAGGGAGGGGTGCTCCATCTTGCTGGTCTGTGGGAGTGGGGGTGGTGTTGTGTGTTGTGGTGATGGCTTACCACCCACAGAAACCCCTCCATGTACGGTAAGATATCTACCTTTCGGCTGAAGGTGTGCACTGCAGTGGCTGACACATGGGTGTGGGCTGTGCTCCACCTTGCTGTGCTGTAGGACTGGGGGCCTGGTGGGTGTTGTACTTCAGCTGTCCCCCCTCCGACCCACTGACTTTGTGTTCCGGCTACTTACCTGTTACTTGTCGGTTAGTGCAGCTATGGCTGACACATGAGTGTGGGTGTGGGGAGTGATCCTTCTGGCGCATCTGGAGTACAAGGGGAGCTGGTGGGAGTTGCGGTGCTGGCTGACTGTACACATGCCCCCATGGTTTTGTTAGTTAGTCTGTTGCATGTGTGAGTGATGTCTTGTGTATTGTGTACTGGACATGGGGGTGTTTGTCCCTCGGAGCTATGGCATAGTGGTAGTGCATGTGAGTACATAGCGGTGTGCTGGTATACATTTGTTTGTACTTACCAGCCTCCACTCCCCCTGGTATTCCGGTGAGACTCTCCGGATGTAGGATGCCTCGCACCTTCTCCTCCCACGCCTTGAAGGTCTTAAATAGCGCGGGATTTCCTCCGCCAGTCCTGTCAGCCAGCTGCCGATTCTTGGCCTCCTTCTTTTTGACCACTCTTTTCATGTCGTGCCACCTCTTGGTGATTTCGGCTCTGTTGCGTGGCACGTTCCCGACTGCATTGACCTGGTCTACGATCCTGCTCCACATTCTGTTTCTGGTGGCTAGTGGTGTCTGTTGGACCTGGTTCCCATAGATTTGTGGGTGCCCTTTGATGATCTCGTCGACCATGACCGTCAGCTCAGTGGACGTGAACTTGGGCATTCTCTGTGCTGCCATGGTGTGTGGTTTGGTGTTTGTGGTGCTGGTGCGGTGTGTGTGTGTGGTGTGTGATGTGCAGGGGGTTTGTGGGGCCGGTGTTTGGTGGTGGTGGTGGTGGTGATGGGTGCGTGTCTGTGGTGTGCTGCTGTCCTTTCTGTCTCGCTGTGTTCTGTGCTCTCGTCCTCAGTTTGTAGTGTTGCAAGGGATTGTGATCTGTGAAGGGGCTGCATTTGTACTTACCTATGTGGGTGTGTCATGATGTGCTGTTGTTTTCAGGTGTGTTGTGGCTGGTGTTCTGGGATTTGTAGTTTATTTGTTTGTCCAGGGGGATGTGTTTTCGGGATGTGTACTGTGTTTGGGTATTTGGGCGTTGCTTGCTGTGTGGACTTGTTGGCCATGTTGTGTGTGTTTCTTTGGTCCGCGGATGGTTTCTGTGCAGGGACGTGGCCGCCAGGGCTTCCGCCGTGTCCATTTTCATCACTGTTGTTTACGATGGCGGGCGGTGTATTAGTGGATTTGCCGCGCTCATGTCGGGAAGATCCTAATTTCACGGCCGGTGTCTCGGTAGTCAGGGCGGGCGGTTTTGGGTTGTCGTGCGGGTTTGCGTCCGTGTCGGACGAATGGACTTCGACTCGGACATAGACGGGCGGTATTTTGTGTGTTTTTTCCGCCGCGGGCGGTGTTCGCTTCGCGACATCCTGATTGCTCGGTCGGTATTCAGAGGGTGTAGGCGGGCGGTTTTTTACCACTATGGTGGATGGCGGATTTTATTCCACCCGGTATCGTAATGGACACCTTAGTTTATAGTTTTACCAGACTCCACCTCACTATGATTACACTATTATTTTACGATACTAAACAATGTCCTATCATCCCTCTTGTTTTTGTAATGAATGAAGCCTATCAAATTAATATTATTGGGTTTAATATAAATTAGAAGAGGAATATGCTGGAACTGGGAAAGGATTCCTTGGCGGTTTATTGGTTTACGTTTTGTGGACTTTTTACTTGTTCCTATGTAGGCCAGATAGATGTAAAGATTTTTAAGTACATGGCACAGCAGAAATTTTGGTTAGTTATTGTTTATTTACCAAATGGTTCATAATTTCCTTTCTTGATTTTAGAAAATGAGTCTCTAGCTTTTTAGCCATAGTCTTTTTACAATTCTCAGCTGAATGTTTTCTTGATTTTTAGAAGCAAGTGCTGCACAACGATGAGTAATTTTTTTTAATTCTATGGGGGAGATTTACCAAACTATCACCCAATGAAGCGCAGTAGCCAAAAGTTCTTTGCTGCGTTGTGTGACAGGAGGGAGCAGGAGAGTGCCATACCTACACTCACCTCCCCTCTCCCTAGCTCCAGCGCAGGATTTTGCTGTCATGCGCAACGCACACACTTTTGCGCTATAGTGCTAGGGTGTGTGAGCTAGAGTCTAACATAGGTTTTGTACTGGAAGGATTCCCTACCAGTGAAAAACTATGCCTAGACAACTGCTAAAACTTTTCCTACTTTGTATGTGTGTTGTACAGTGCAGCACACATGAAAAATTGAAAAGAAATAAGAAATGAAAACATTTCTTCTTTTAACACCTGGTTTCAAAAGCTTTTATTTTTTGACACAAAACCATGCCTCACAGTTTTTGGTAGATAGGTTTTTGCGTCAAAAAGGGTGGATGATTGCATGGGAACGCCTATGTAATGCCCTCTTGACACAAAGTAACGCAAAACATTGCTTTGCTCTACTTTGCAATACTTTTAGTCAATTTCCAGCGGAAAACACATTTTGCATTGGTGCTGTAGAGATATCTCTTTTTTAAAATGAGCCCTTAAGGGATATATGGGTATGAAATCGGTACACCCAGTTGTTATATTTCATTATAGGATATTGGCTATGGGAAACATATACCGAGACTACCAAATTTGCAGTTGGAGTTACACTGATTCAAGGGAGTCGTAAGATCATCATGATATTTTGGCTCTTAAGACAGGAACTTATTAACAGGCCAACTATTCTCTTAAGTCTTGTAACAGGTAATAATGGTTTCCTTTTTAACTGGAAAAGGAGAGTGGCGCTTCCAAGACTGCCTTCCAAAGTTAACTGAATTAGCTTCATGTAATTCAAAATAGGTTGTTGACAAATTTGTTAAGGATTCCCCGTGACCACCCTTTGTGCACCCTTCTACCCCACTTAAATTATAGAAGGGTCATTATTTAGAAAGATCATTACTGATCCCCATGTTCATCTCTCCTTTCATTATTCTGCTGAAGGATTTCCTCCTCATGTCTCAGAATTTAAGAAGGATATGAGGCAATTATGAGGGAAGGACAAAGATGCCTACCTTCACCACTCCCCATGACACGTCAGTGCTAATATGAACACAGCCACCTACCATTACCATGATAGATTTGGGACATGTAAAAAGGTTATTGTCATCAGCACAGTGTTTCCCATTATGATACAAAACTGTTTTTGAACAAAATCTCTTACAGAGTTAGACATAGGGGTATATCTTCTATACCCAGAGAACACGCTTTGAAACCCCGTTAGAGTTCATTCTTAATAGCACCTTATCAGAACCCTCTAATTTCCCGACCTGAGCATCATCCCTTTTTCTGAGTTTAAGATTCGGTTAAGAAAGAAAATAAACAAAAAAACTTTCAAAACTAAGGGGTCCATTACGATGACTGGCGGATGCACCTCCGCGATGCTGGCGGTGGGAGAAAATGCTTTTTTCCGCCCGTGAGCAGTGGTGCACCCGTCCGCCATATTACAATGGCCAAACACAGCCCATTGTCCGTCCGCCGCGGTGCAACTCGGACCGCAATCAAAACGCGCCCGCGAGCGCGGCGGAGACAACCAATCCAGAACCGCCGCCGTGCGGAATGATGTCCCCCGCCGTACAAATTAGGATGCGCAAAACAGCCAGGCCCACCGCAGCGGAGAAACCGGGCATTCTGAGCATACGGAAGCAGCACAGCGGAGCGCTACATCGATCACCGGAGCCGACCGCCATGGACCCGGCACTACACGTCTTCCCGGCGCTGTACATGATACAGCTACAGCAAGCCATGGGCCGTCGCGGACGCCGACGCAGGTACGCCAGCACACAACTCCGCGAACAAACACAACCCACAATCCCATGTCCGATGTAAGGTGCCTGCCCCCACCAGACACCCTGGTGGGGACAGGAACACAACCACAGGTGTAGCCCCACATGTCCCACCTGCCACTAGTCCACCCCTCCACACCCAGGCCACCATGTCCGCGTTCCTGAAATAATGCCCAGCCCACGTGACCGCAGCGGTGAATCCGCGAGAAAAAATGCACACAATGTAGTAGGCCGGGCCAGCGCAAGGCAGGGACAGTGCTCAAAGTACACAGGGCAACACCTCCACACTCCACACACTAGGTCCACCCACACCATGAAGGGACATGCCACGTGATCCCCCTGTGCCCCCACATGCCCAAAAAGCAGCCAGGTGAACACATACACTGCACCACACAACAAACAACTAGGGAGACAGCACCATCAGGTGTTGCTGCAGAGTAACACACAGCATACAAGCACTGGTCCAGGGGAACACACACACCACAACAACATCACACACATGGCAAGTAACAGAGTCCAAGCACAAATTAAACACACATAGACAATGAACAAACACTACAATGGACACACAGCCTGCCAAGTCACACAGACATACCCCACACTGACACACAGCAACAAGCACAGACCACATGCCAACAGCAATGTAGGACAGCAAATAGGAAACCCAAAGTGAGGTGCACACAAATGGAATGGCAAGGAGCTGAACACCAAAAATGTGTACATCACATGCCAGGGAAGGAACACATCACATCCACCCCAGCCCAAAAATCCACACATGGCAGTCACAGTGAGTGAAGTCAAACCACAGTCACCTCACTGCAACAACTCAGGGAGACAGCAAGGCAAACCATGAATAGGCACAGGGATGAAAGGAAGGGTATGAAGTCCAACCCTGATCAGCCACACATCTGAATCCAAATACATCACAGGAGTATGTCAGCAACACAACACACAGGGCCCATTGCAACACCCCATGACAGTCAAACACAAGTATGACCCTTCACACAACCCCCACACCCATCACACCTGCAGCACACAACACCAGTGACAAACACACAGAAGCATGCCAATAATATCCAGTCAAGACACTGACAAGCAAACACGCCCCCTGGGCGGTATCCCCAAGCATCCCACACACACACAGGTATGACAGTACCATTGTACGTACAAAAACAACAGTTAAACACAGAACACAATCAAAACACACACACAGAACTACTACAACAACAGACAATACCTGTGCAGCTAAACAGTGCAATTTCAATGGGAGCACAGACACAACAGGAGTACACAACCACATCAGTCATGAAAAACGCACAGACAACATACCACAACACATATAAGAAGTGCATCCAATAAAAACAATAATGTAGAACAAAAGGCAGAACAAAAGGCAGAAATGGGCCTACAATGACACATAGACAGACATACCACAACACCCATCCACTCAAAATGGTGTCATAGTGTACCACATGTCTGCACATGCACAACCATGACCATAGACACATCAAATGTGAGATGAGAAAACACCAAGGATGCACATAAAACAAGCACAGCAACCACAATAGACCTCAGTCCATGTGACAGACACACAAGTAAGGCAGACCACAATGGCAACACACCTGAATCAAACACAACAACAACACACACACACTGACAGGGAAATAGAACACCACACACAGAGGAACTGTCAACTGCATGACACAACACAACACAAACACTGCACACAGCCACATCAGTCACAACACATGCACAGGCAAAGATATCAACATGCTACAACAGCCAAACATCAGGGGGTGAACAACAGGCAAGGACAAGGCAACATCAACTCACAGCACTGCATACACACCAAGCAGCGTGTGCACAACACACATACCAGTTACAAACAGAGATGAGTGACACACCATCAACACACACAACAACAATCTAAACATCACACACACAACAACACACCCAGGAAGTCAATCAGTCCACAGCAAACACACATACTACCAAGCCAACACACACAGATGCACAAGTCTGGGACAGAAAAGTTGAAACCACATGATCAGAGGAAACAAGACATCGGCAATGTTGAAGTGGAAAATAGAGCATGTGTCACAGTAAACAATACCCACACAGAAACCCTTTATTTAGCAAGGACACTGACAAGGCAGACAACAGGAGTAAATTAATTAGTTTTATTTACATTTCACACAGTCATGCAGCAAAAGTCAGACAAGAGCAAGGCCAGTGGCCAGGACACAGTGCAGGTGAGGTACATGAGATCCTGCACAGGCAAGGGGCAAACAGCAGTGAACAGCAAGGCCAGTGGCCAGTCCAAAGTGCAGGTGAGGTACATGAGATCCTGCACAGGCAAGGGGAAAACAGCAGTGAACAACAAGGCCAGTGGCCAGTCCAAAGTGCAGGTGAGGTACATGAGATCCTGCACAGGCAAGGGGCAAACAGCAGTGAACAGCAAGGCCAGTGGCCAGTCCAAAGTGCAGGTGAGGTACATGAGAAGCTGCACAGGCAAGGGGCAAACAGCAGTGAACAACAAGGCCAGTGGCCAGGACACAGTGCAGGTGAGGTATATGAGAAGCTGCACAGGCAAGGGGCAAACAGCAGTGAACAACAAGGCCAGTGGCCAGGACACAGTGCAGGCGAGGTACATGAGAAGCTGCACAGGCAAGGGGCAAACAGCAGTGAACAACAAGGCCAGTGGCCAGGACACAGTGCAGGTGAGGTACATGAGATCCTGCACAGGCAAGGGGCAAACAGCAGTGAACAGCAAGGCCAGTGGCCAGTCCAAAGTGCAGGTGAGGTACATGAGATCCTGCACAGGCAAGGGGCAAACAGCAGTGAACAACAAGGCCAGTGGCCAGGACACAGTGCAGGTGAGGTACATGAGATCCAACACTGTAAATGTGTGGTACAGTACTCTGCCATGGTCAGCAACACACTCAGGGTGTCAAAAATGGCCATGCCATGGCACCATTGTGAGACAGACGTGTGTGAGGGGCACTAACACTCAGACTGGGCTGGCAGTATGACTGGGAGGTGGTTGTCTGTTGGGGACTGTTGGGGTACTGGCTCGGGGAGAGAAAGGCCCAGCTTGGGTAGAGCCATCAGAGTTCTGGGAAGCCTGAGGGCTGCCAGGTCCATGTGTGGTAGAGCTAGCAGTTGTTTGTGAAGCCTCAGGGCTGCTAGGTCCAGGTGGGGTGGTGGCACGTGGAGGTGGACTCATGCCTGCACGAGACCCAGTGTGTGTGGGTGAAGTTTGAGGGGTGCCCATCCGCTTTTTGGGGATTTGATATGGCTTCCCTGTCCTGGGATTAAGGCCAAGTGGGGTGTATACAACAGGCACACTGGTCACAAAAGCTGGAGCAGCTGCAGATGCTGGTCCCCCCTCTGGGGACGTGCAGGATCCTTTGGGACGCTTGGCCCCGAATTGCTTCTGCCCCTGCCTCACCTGTTTACCAGTGGCCTCCTTACCCTGCTTCCCAGGGCTCTGGATGGGAGTAGATGTTGTGGGTGAACTAGCCTTGGAGCCCTTCTTACGTGTACCCTTAGCAGGCACCTGTTTGTCACTGTGCACGGAAACTGTGTGCCTGTCTCTGCAAGACACTTTTGGGACAGGTGAGTCCTTGGCTGGGGATGCCTCTGAGGCATGTGAGCCAGAGGCCTGCTTTTTGCCATCCTTGCCCTGGGTGTGGCCTGAAGGGCTTTTGCCCCTGCGCTCTGGTGTGGCTTTACCTTTATGTGGGGATGGTGTGTGCGTCCTGGACTGCTTGGGCTGCTGCTGCTGTGTGCTGCGTGTGACGTATCTGTCCCTTGACATCTGGGGTGTGTGCTCACCATCATCAGATGCGTCCACTGTCAGGGTGGTGGGCCTAGGGACCGGAGCTGGACCATGGGATTGGGCAAGTTGAATGGCTGCTGTCACTGCAGAGGCCAGAGCATGTACAGTCCGGTGTAGCCCACCCACGTCGGAATGCATGCTCTCCATGAAAGCCACCACCTGTGCCAATTTTTTGTCATGGTCCAGGAAGGCATTGAGGAGAGCTGTCTGACCCACACACAGCTGGCGCAAAAGGTCCACAGACTCTGCACTGATGGCAGCAGGGGGGACAGGGACAGGGGCAGGGGCAGCGGTGCCTGGGATGAAGGACACTCTCCTCTTCCTCGTTGTGCGAACACGGGCACCAAAAGTGGCAGTAGCAGGGAGGGTGGGCACTGAACGCTGTGTGGTGGACGAGGAGGCAGAGTCCCAGTTTCCTTCGGACAAAAACATAGATGCATCACCGCCTTCGTTAGATGACGTAGAGGTCTGCGTTTCTGGCAGGGACTCCTCTAGATGACTACGGTCCCCCTCTGATGCGCTGGTGACATTCGTGTCACTATGCAGGCGAGCCTCACCTGTGCCATCACCACTGGTGCCCGTCCCGTGTCCCTCGGTGCCCATGTGAGATGCTGCATGAGAGAGAGAGAGAGGATAAGTACATCTGCATCAAGTCAACAAATATCTGCAAGTGAAGCATCACTAATGATGGACAATGATCCATGTTGGACAACACCATGGGCAGTAACATTGTGCAACCTCAATACAAACATCGAAATTACCGTGGCATGATGCAAAATTGTACATAATTCACCCATGTGATGGGCACACAGCCATCTAGCCTGTTGGTGGCTACGTCTAACAACACACACATATCCCTCTGTGCACACCTAGGGCCCTGAAGGGTTCAAAGTTCCTACTCACAACATGTTGCCAACGTCACAACAGGATCCAGCAGAAGTTACCAACACAGACACAGACCCCAACATAACCACACACAATGTCCATGGGCACATGCCATCCACCATGTCGTATCTTGGGGCACAATTACAGTTGCACATTGGTGTTAGATGTGCAGCCAGCACTACTCTGATGTCAGGCAATGCACACATTGATGATGGCACACTCAGATCATGCACTCTGCTGGACCCTGACATGGGATGTCCGTGACAACACCAATGAAGATGATACCAGAAGGCCACAACTACATATGTGAAGTCAAGGCCCATTACACCAATGACTGGGAAGGTACATGTAGGGGGAATGCATGACAACTGCACCCCACACCGCGGCCACTTACACACCATTACATCACACTAGCAACATCACAGCCCTGCACTGGCCCAGCCCTGGAGCACATGCCGGCAAACAACAACCAGAGTCACACACACAGAATACTCACCACCAGCTTGCTGCTGATGCACCTTCAGACGTGCATCCAGGTCAGGCTGCGTCACAGCTAAAATGTGTGCAATTAGTGGTGTCATGCTGCGCCGCACCAACCTGCCGGATCGAGGGATCAGCCCCAGGGTCATCTCTGCCACGTTCCTGCTTAGCCGGGCGATGTCATCCCACCTCTTGTGACAGTGGGAGCGCTGTCTGTTTGAGCCACCCAGTGCACGCACCTTTGATGCAATGGCCCTCCACACAGCCTTGCGCTGGTTGACTTTTAGCTGCAGACATGGGAGACAAGAGGGGGCAACATTCAGTGTAACCAACCACCATTCCCCAGTGCAGGACCATGACACTGACTCATCCCAAATTCAGCCATTACGGCAGCGGAGACAATACATCTGCTAATTGCAAACATCATCATCATGTGTGAAACACACATTAATGCTTGCAGGTATGAGGGTGGACACAGTACATGCCCATCTCCTGGCCATGCAGGACGCCAGCAGAGAGCTAAATGTGTATGCTGACCACATCTAATGCAATATTCTGGGAATAACAAGACATGCATGACATCACTACAGATGTGACTGGGAATACTCACTGTGCCCAACACTGCGCAGCCCACAAAGCACTTGCCCTTCAACTGCCACACTGTGTCATGGATGTCACATTGAGGGACATGACCACACAAACACAGACCCTCATCACAAGGCCTGTTGGGTGCAATCAACATCTCTGGAATGGCTCATTGATGGAGACTCAAGAGTAAAAGCACATATGTGACACTCTGTACATTCAGTGTTGTGTCACTGTCAGATTGGGCAGTGAATGTGCAGGCCATTTGGGGTCACACAGAGGTCCAACGTGGGGCATCTCATCTCTGACATGGAGTGACGTCATAGAAACACAAACAGTGGCAACACATGCGAGTATTTGCACATGCTGTTGGGGACGGAAGAGTCCGGGCACAATAATGTTTGAATGTACCATGTCATAGGTGAATGACCAACAACAGTGTCACCCTGGGGGATTCAGGTCATGAGTATGGCGCAGAACTAGAGATGAGGCACATATAGAGGTCTTAACAATGGCCTCACTACCCTCTGGACAGCAACACTAGCTAAGGCCACAGATGGGCCTGTGAAGGACATCAGGGACACAAACAGACATGCAGACTGGCAATCACTGTCCTGATTCGTGAAATTAAAATGTGCAGCCTCACTGTATGTCTGACAAGACATCATACTTCCCTCACATCTGGATGTGCATGCAGGGAAACTTGTTGAATAGGCCAAACACACCTTCCCCCTGGAAACAGCATGTAAGACAGTGCATGAGCCACCCTCACACTCCCACGCACATACTGCAGCAGATCTACTTCATGTGTCCCCCACCCTGCACTCTCACTCACACTCTGAGTTACTCACCACGACATTAGGCGCACCAAAGAGCCTTGGATACTGGTTGAGCACCTCGTCCACCAGGAGCTCCAGTTCCTCGGTGTTGAAGGGAGTGGCACGGATTTTCTCAGTCCTCGCCATCACTGTGGGCAGGAGACAGCAGCAGCGGCAGTTGGTGGTGAGGGGTCTCAGGCAGCAGTCCCTGGAGGCAGCAGCAGGTGAGGGGTCTCAGGCAGCAGTCCCTTGAGGCAGCAGCAGGTGAGGGGGTCTCAGGCAGCAGTCCCTGGAGGCAGCAGCAGGTGAGGGGTCTCAGGCAGCAGTCCCTGGAGGCAGCAGCAGGTGAGGGGTCTCAGGCAGCAGTCCCTGGAGGCAGCAGCAGGTGAGGGGTCTCAGGCAGCAGTCCCTGGAGGCAGAAGCAGGTGAGGGGTCTCAGGCAGCAGTCCCTGGAGGCAGCAGCAGGTGAGGGGTCTCAGGCAGCAGGCTCAGTGAGCTGTGGCAATGTGTGGCTCTCTCACACACATATATAGTCCCCAGGGCTCGTTTATGTTGTTCTGAGCTGCTGCAATTGGTGTTCCAGGTCTGCCTCATTCAAAACATCCAATGACCTGCCCCGCGGTGGCGGAGCACGCCTCCCGCGATTTTCAAAGTTGCATCAGGCAACCGTAATTGCGCTTCCCATTGGCTGGATGGGCATGCTCCATGGCGGTGACACACCACAGGGGACAGGCGTGCGGTACTGCGGTGGTGCATCTTACAAGTGCATCCAATGAGCGGCCCCGCGGTGGCGGAGCACGCCTACCGCGAATTTCAAAGTTGCATCAGGCAACCGCGATTGCGCTTCCCATTGGCTGGATGGGCATGCTCCATGGCAGTGACACACCGCTGGTGCCAGGCAGTAGTTCCCGCTATTCCTGGGCCATGCATTTCCATGAGTGACCGGGATCTGGGTGGCGGAGCATGCCAACCGCCATTAGCCATGTGTATATGCCTAGCAATCCTGCCATGGGGTCCCTGAGCATGGCGGTGACACACCGCTGGTGCCAGGCGGTAGTTCCCGCTACTTCTGGGCCATGCATTTCCATGAGTGACCGGGATCTGGGTGGCGTAGCATGCCAACCACCATTAGCCATGTGTGTATGCCTAGCAATCCTGCCATGGGGTCTCTGAGCATGGCGGTGACACACCGCTGGTGCCAGGCGGTAGCTACTGCGAGGGTGCAGCATGACATTGTTGACTCTGGGCGTGATGGTGTTTTTGGAGCACGTTTAATGCAGCAATGGACACATCGTGTAGTGTCAATGTCATGGGTCATATCTGTACTTCGAACAGTGGTCACTTTCAATTAAACATGGAACTTGATGTAATTAAAATGAACTATAGTTCTTAATGAGAGCCGAAACTTCATATCTAACACCAAATGCAACACAGAAAGGACCAATGGGGCACATCACTCCTACACAATTTCATATCTGACCCAAACATTTTGGCCAAAGTTCATGTCTCTCACCCCATTTCCACCCAAATGTCGTATCTGAGCCAAATTTTCACACACATATTAATGTCTCACACAATATGTCATTACACAGTACATGATTGTACAAAGATTTCAGCATTGTCTCCATTACTCACCACATATGTCACACTGTTGTCTGTTTGGTATCACCTATTACAGCATTCATGTAAGATTATTGTTCGCTGTAGCAAAACCAAGAGTATATGTCCACATGTACATGTGTGTGCTATACACACTGAATGTTGTAACATACATCACCGGCACACTTTGAAATATGTTCCTCCTTAATCATTTGACCTGTCTGTATGCATTTGGTTATGTTTTGTCCCCATATATGTAAAATTTCATCAGCATTACTTGTGTCATTGTGTAGGATATGTGCTCATGTTGTTCGGACGGTCATATGTGAATTTGTCACATGTATTTTCCATAGCTGTGAGTATGTTGAGAGTGTATTTGATGTGTGTGGTGTGTTACATTGGTACTCACCAAGGGCAGGTGCATTGACCTTGTCCACATAAAGATTGTTGGCTTGGTGAGGGACTGTAGCCAAATGTGGTGCTGGTGATCACTGACTGGTAAGTTTGACATGGCATCTGTGACCAGTAGAAGGTGACCCACAATTGGCCTGGACAGTTCAGTATTGCGTGTGCTTTCATGTGCAGTAAGTGTGTGCAGTTTTGGCAGGGTGCACAATGAGGACATGTGTGCAGTGATATTGAACTGACACGTGTGGATAAGCCTGCTATGGTGTGGTATCCTTTCGGGGGCACAAGCTGGTCCTGCACTGTGTGGGTGAACTGATGGTGCTGAAGACTCAAGCTAATGATGGCATCCAAGACAGGTGAGATATACCTTGATAGGGCTGGCTGTGGCACCCATATAACTCAGACTTTTCTTGTTCTAATGGTACCAGAGGCCAACAATTGATGCACAGCCAGCATCTTTGTCTGCAGGGGAATGTTGAGAGTCCGCTTTGTTGTTCCTGACAGGCTGTGTGGTATGTGGCTCAGGATGCTTTTGATAGTAGTCCTTTGGTACCTGTGTCATGCGATGACATCCCCTGTTGTTATGTGCATGAGGCTGTTGTGTCTTCGGTATTTACTCTGTATGTTCATGCGCTGACTTTTAGGTGTAGTGGTGTTGCTTTGTCCGGCTGGTGGTGTAGGTTGTTTCTGTGTCACTGTTGTGTGTCCAAGCAGCTGTAGTATTTGCTCCATGGCAACTGTTGTACTTTAGTTGTGTGTCTGGGCAGTGCCACCTTCATACTGCATGTCATAGTGCAACTTTAGTGCAGATTGACGTTTGCCTACAGTCCTCTTGGATCACGTACCTTGTCCACTTTGTGTGTGCCACATTGACAATCTGTGTGCTTGCTGATGATATTGTGCAGTTGTGTTGTTGGGTCTTGATTCACGTCAAGACTGCATATGCATATGCTGTTCATTATTAGTCATTGACTGACTTTGAATTGTGTGTAACAGCATGTATGGCATGTCTACTGATGAGAGTGGAAATTGGTACAGGCTTGTGAATATGTCTGTGAGTATCTCTAGCATTGTGTGGATTAGCATTGGCTCACATTCAATGATGAGTCCTTCAGAACTGGCCAAATTGTGTCGTTCATGTGTCCCCTGTCATGATTGCACAAGAATGTGTGGCACGTACAGCAGACGTTTGGAAGCCTGCAGTGTTTCTGTTTCACACATGTCCTGTATCATCTACTGTCCGGCCTGTTTGCAAAAGATTCTGAAATGTGACTATTACCATTCACAGACACAGTTTCCATGTTTGATGTTCTCACAGTGGTAATACTGAAGAAGTGTAGTACAATGTATTCTCTATGTGTCACGACTATTGACTTGCACTGTATGGTGCATTGTGATGCCAGTCAATGTTTGCGCTGTGTGAATCAGAAGCTACGGAGTTGTGCACATCTCATGGTCTGTTGCAATTACGTGTCCCCTTTCATCTCACCTAGGAGGCGACCTAATGTGTATCGTCCTGTCACCCTGCTGGCTAACATTGAGGATGATGACATGATACGCAGATTTCGTCTGGACCGCACGAACATCCAAGACCTGTGTGCCATGTTGGATCCTCTACTGCGGGCTGGCAGGACATATCCAACAGCATTGACAACCGAGACAAAGGTGATGGCGGCACTGCATTTCCTGGCTAGTGGGTCATTCCAGGAGACAGTGGGCATTGCAGGGGGGATGTCTCAGCCCACCTTCAGCATGGTTATAAGGGATTTCCTGTTGGCCCTGATGCGATACAAGGACCAATAAATCATTTTTCCAAGGCTTTGGTGGATGTAAAGGCGGATTTTTATGCCCTTGGCCACATCCCGAATGTTGTAGGTGCTATTGACTGCACACATGTTGGCCTGGTTCCACCACAGGCACGGGAACACATCTATCGGAATCACAAACATTCACATTCCATCAATGTGCAGGTGGTGTTCCAGGCCGATATGATCATATCGCATGTATATGCCAGGTTTCCGGGCTCTGCACATGATTCATACATCCTGCACAACAGCATTGTGCCCCGGCTGATGGCCAATCTACTACCGGAGCGGGCATGGATTGTGGGTGAGTAGGCAGAGTCAAGTTGTGTGATGTGTGTGCCATGCTGTCCTCTGCCACAGTTGTATTACTGAATCGTTATGTTTATTTCACACCTAGGTGACTCGGCATATCCCAACAGACCGTGGTTGCTGAGCCCACTACGCAATCCTAGGACACCGTCTGATGTCCGCTACAACAATGCCCATGGTAGAACACGTCGGGTGGTGGAGCGAACCTTTGGTCTCCTCAACTCGAGATTTCGCTGCCTGGACCGGACCGGAGAGGCACTCATGTACTCACCCAAGAAGGTGTGTCAGATAGTGGTAGCATGCTGCATGCTGCACAACTTGGCCTTACGGAAAGGGATACCCATGATCCTGGACGAGGATGACCAGCCAGGGCCCCCCCCTGCGATCCCACAAATGTCCAGTGACGAGGACAGTGGTGAGGAGGAAGGTGTCGACCTGCGTCAGCAGCTCATCAACCGCCGCTTCACTTGAAGGTGGGTGACGATGTACAACTGGTCCATTGTCTGTTGATGTAGTTGGTTGGGTGGAGGTCTATGTGCTCTTTGTGAGTGCATCCTGCTGTTGACTCTGTGCTGGCTGCCTATGTGTTGGATACAGGGTATGTAGGAACTGCTACAGGATGTCTCTGTTGGTACTGTTGCACATTGTTATGTGTGCATATTGTTGTACAGTGAGGATAGGTGTTGTGTGATGGCTGTGATGCCACCACCTGACTAGTGACTTTTGTTCTGTTGTCTTTTGCTAGGTCCCTTCTGCCTCCCCTTGCCTACAGAGGATCCATGCTCCTGTGACATTGTAACCATGGTAAAAATTGCACATACTGTGATAAACATGGAGCAGACCCAACCACCGTTTTGCGTTTTTGTAGTTTATTTGCAATGGGTATCTGTGAGAGGGAAGTGGATATTTACATAAGTGTGAATGGTGAATCAATGAGTTGGCAGTCATGGTAGATGAGACAATTGGGTAGGCACCACATTGCTGTGGTGACACAGTCCAACAGACGGATGCCATTACCATGGCAGTGTGGGTGAGGACAGTGTACAGAGTCAATGGTTGGGTGAAGAGTGTTGCCATCATGGCTGGCTCTTTGACTGGCGTTTGGCCGGTGCTTTGCCATGGATGAGTCCCAAGTTCTTCTTCGGACGGCCCCTTCTTCTTTTGGCAGGGGGGGCATCGTCTACTGGGCCAGTGGGGTCTAAGGAGTCACCCCTCTCCGTGCCCGCAGGGGTGGATGATGAACTGTCATCCTGCGTGGCAATGGGGGGAGGTGGAGGTGTGGTCTGTGGCACTGGCCTGTCCCTCTGTACCACCACTAACTGGCCCATGAGGTCCACGATTTGTCCCATACGGTTGTCCATGGACCTCAGCAGACGTTGGAGCTCCAGGGCATCTTCGTGGGCCTGGCCCATTTGTGCCTGTGTGCGTTCATAGGCACCCACAACTCTGGTGATGTTAGCCAGGGCTTCGGTCACAGTGTCCGGTGTTGTTGGAGTCCCACTTGTCCTCCCACCTGCCCTGCTATCACTGACCTATTGCCTCACTACTCTAGGCACACGCCTGCCCTCCACAGTTGATGGTGTGGGCATCCTCTGGGGCAGGGCGAGTGTTGCAGGCAACAGTGGTAGTGGTGGTGGTGGTGGTGGTGGTGGCGGCACAGGTCGTTCCAGCAGGGGTCAGCGTTGATGTTGTTGCTGATGGGGGGGGCAGTGGGTTCATGTGACTGGTTGTGCCCTGGCACACCAGATGGTCCAGCTTGGAGCTCCTCATCCAAAGAATCCAGGGACTCCGCATCAGAGTGTCCATGTTCCGGGGGAGGAGACTGGCTCTGCAAGTTGAGGTTGTTGTCCTCTGCAGTCAGTTGTTGGTCACCTGTGGAACAGAGTGTACATGGTCATTGACTTACAGCCATATGGCTTGCTGTGTTTGATGTCTCTTATTTACATGTTATGCAACACACAGATACGTATTTCATGAGTTGAATGTCTGCACAGTGTTGTTCGTCATGACATGATGTGGAGGTACATACATCTTGTTCCATGGTGTGCCAAGTCATTGGATGCCATGCCCAACGTGACACTCTTTGTATGGAACTGATGAGTTGTCATCTGACAACTGGCTGCCATGCAACTTGATGTGATGCATCGAGGATGATTACTCTTCCCGACAGATGTTACAGATGCACATGTACTAGACATTGTCACATTGTCATCTCATGCATACCTTTGTAATGTTCTGTACTTGTATTTATTTGCTCGACAGGCCATGTCTTTTCATTGTTACTATGGTCCTTCATGCTCAGCACCCATGGAATTTGCACATAGCATTCTGTGCAGTGCATATTTGGTCCCTGATTTGCTTACACATGGGTTTAGTTGAGTCACAGTTCTGTTTCTGTCACAGTTACACACGCATCACTGTCTGCATTCTATCACATGGTATGTAATTGGGGTGTATTTTTTTGTGATGTGTGGCATTGTGTTGGCATTAGCTCAATGCTTTCATTGAGGAATGGTGGGGTGCATGCACTGGCTGCTTACCTGTACAGTTGGCATCTTTTGGGTGGACTTTCTACCATATGCTTTTGGGTGGGAGGGAGTGCTCCATCCTGCTGAGGGATGGGGCAGGGTGTGCCTGGTGGGAGTTGTAGTGCAGGCCTCCCTATTCCCAACACTCCTCCCTGGAAAGATGGCTTCCTACCTGTTAGGTGAGGGTGTAGCACACAATGACTGCCACATGGTTGTGGGTGTGGGGAGTTGTCCATCCTGCTCAGCTGTGGGACAGGGGCCTGGTGGGAGTTGTAGTGCAGGCCTCCCTATTCCCAACACTCCTCCCTGGAAATATGGCTACCTACCTGTTAGGGGAGGGTGTAGCACACAATGACTGCCACATGGTTGTGGGTATGGGGAGTAGTCCATCCTGCTCAGCTGTGGGACAAGGGGGCCTGGTGGGAGTTGTAGTGCAGGCCTCCCTATTCACAACACTCCTCCCTAGAAAGAGGGCTACCTACCTGTTAGGTGAGGGTGTAGCACACAATGACTGCCACATGGGTGTGGGTGTGGGGAGTAGTCCATCCTGCTCAGCTGTGGGACAAGGGGGCCTGGTGGGAGTTGTAGTGCAGGCCTCCCTATTCCCAACACTCCTCCCTGGAAAGATGGCTACCTACCTGTTAGGTGAGGGTGTGGCACACAATGACTGCCACATGGTTGTGGGTGTGGGGAGTAGTCCATCCTGCTCAGCTGTGGGACAAGGGGGCCTGGTGGGAGTTGTAGTGCAGGCCTCCCTATTCCCAACACTCCTCCCTGGAAAGATGGCTACCTACCTGTTAGGTGAGGGTGTAGCACACAATGACTGCCACATGGTTGTGGGTGTGGGGAGTAGTCCATCCTGCTCAGCTGTGGGACAAGGGGGCCTGGTGGGAGTTGTAGTGCAGGCCTCCCTATTCACAACACTCCTCCCTGGAAAGAGGGCTACCTACCTGTTATGTGAGGGAGTAGCACACAATGACTGCCACATGGGTGTGGGTGTGGGGAGTAGTCCATCTTGCTCAGCTGTGGGACAAGGGGGCCTGGTGGGAGTTGTAGTGCAGGCCTCCCTATTCCAAACACTCCTCCCTGGAAAGATGGCTACCTACCTGTTAGGTGAGGGTGTGGCACACAATGACTGCCACATGGTTGTGGGTGTGGGGAGTAGTCCATCCTGCTCAGCTGTGGGACAAGGGGGCCTGGTGGGAGTTGTAGTGCAGGCCTCCCTATTCCCAACACTCCTCCCTGGAAAGATGGCTACCTATCTGTTAGGTGAGGGTGTAGCACACAATGACTGCCACAAGGTTGTGGGTGTGGGGAGTAGTCCATCCTGCTCAGCTGTGGGACAAGGGGGCCTGGTGGGAGTTGTGGTGCAGGCCTCCCTATTCCAAACACTCCTCCCTGAAAAGATGGCTACTTACCTGTTAGGTGAGGGTGAAGAACACAATGGCTGAGACATGCTTCTGGGTGGGAGGGAGTGCTCCATCCTGAAGAGGGATCGGGCAGGGTGTGCCTGGTGGGAGTTGTAGTGCTGTTTGCCTGGACACATACAACACAGTGGATGTTGTCTACCTTTGTGATGTTTGAGGTGGGGTGGATATAATATCTGTGTGACCTGTGTGTGTTTTTGGGGTGCAGATGTGTGTACTTGTGCCTCAGGGATGTATCTTTGTAGTTGTGCAGGACAGTACATGGCAGTTTCATGGTATACATTAGTTGGTACTTACCAGCCTCCACTCCCCTGGGTATTCCTTCAAGAGTCTCTGGATGCAGTATGGCAAGCACCTTCTCCTCCCACGCAGTGAACGGTTTTGGTGGGATGGGAGGGCCTCCACCAGTCGCATCAGCCAGCTGACGGTTCTTGGCCCTCCTCTTCTTGAGAACACTCTTCAGGTCATGCCATCGCCTCATGATTTCATTCTTGTTGCGGGCACATTCCCCACTGCATTGACCCTGCCCACTATCCTTGCCCACATGTTTGTTCTTGTGGCTAATGGTGTCTGTTGGACCATGTTGCCAAAGAGTTGGGGTTCTACTCTGATTATCTCATCTACCATTACTGTCAACTCAGTGTCAGTGAATTTTGGCATTTTCTGTGGTGCCATGGTGTGCGCTGTGCTGATGTTTTGGGGTGCAGTTGTGAGGGTGGTGTAGGTGGTGTGTGTGTTGTTGTGCTGGTGAGATGTGTGGTGTTTTGCCTATCCAATGTGCTGCAGGGTTTGGTTCCTTCAGGGCTGGATTAGTGCAAAGGATTGTGGTCAGGGAAGGGGCTGTTTTTATGCTGAGCTATGTGGGTGTGTCAAGATGATGTAATGCAGTCAGGTGTGCTGTGTGGGTTGTCCTGTGATTTGTATTATTGATTTTGGCATGGGGGTGTATCATTGGGATGTTTCAGGTTATTTTGTGGGCAGGGCTAGTTGCCTGTGTGCATTAGGTGGCCTTATTGTGTATTTTTTTCACTTGACCGCCATTTTGTTGCCGGAGCATCCGCAGCGATGGCTGTGCTGCAGGCCTTCCGCCGTATCTCACATTCATTACTGTTAGCGACCGCGGCGGATGGGAACAGCGGAACGTACCGCTGTGACAACGGGGATATCATAATATCATTGGCGGTCACTCCGCGTGTCTTGCGGCGGGTTGATGTGTTTCCGCTATGTTACCGACAGTCGCGGTAGGATTTTCACTTTCTCTGCCCTATACGGGCGGTTTTCCGATGCCTCCTACCACCACGGTCGGAATATTTTGGCGGTTGATCATAATAGGGTCGGCGGGGTTTCCGCGGTACCTGTGGACGGTGATTTTCCGCTGCCATGGCGGTCGGATTTTTTTCCGTCCGCCATCGTAATGAGCCCCTAAGTGCAGACTTGTGATTAATAATAAAAAGCAAAATAGTTTTGGTCTAGTCTTAAACAACAAAATATAAAAAGCTTGCAAGTCTTTAGGACCCTTATGCATTGTCTTGTTATCCAAGCATGAGAAAGGCAGACAGAGCCTTAGAAGTAGGCAATGCAAAACAGTAAATTTTAGTAATATCTTTCAACGGTCAAAGCAGGTCAAAGTCAAAGGTTACCAGGCATGAAGCATGAAATCAGTACATGAGCAGCAATCACATTTCTAGAAAAAAATAACAGAACCGCAATGCTAAAACTAAAATAATTCAAGTCATTTTAAATTGGAACCAGCTTAAAAAATTTTTTTTTAAATTTATTTAAAAAAAATATATATATTTTTATTGTCATTTTCTAAAACAAACATAACATAAGTAACATTGGTTACAGTCGTCCAGCCTTTAGTGCAATTAGTCATCATACAATACAGTAGGTTTTCGTCTGCGTTACATCTCCTCCTGCAGCGCAAGTACATAACAATCATTGATGGGAAACAATGCCTTGGAACCATTCCCCCCCTAGGCCTCTGGGGTTTCGTGAGCTGGTAAAGTGTCTGGGTGGGCTTGCCGAGGAGGATCCAGTTGGGTATCATCCCCTAGTAGATCGAAACCATAGTATCGATTCGTCTCCATTTGCCCCATACCTTCCGAAATTTCCTGGGGCACCCCTCGCTTTGTAGGTGACCCTTTCAGCGGCCATATACATGTCCATCCCCACCTTCCATTCTCGCAGCCGTGGCGTGTCTGCGGCTCCCCATTTCCTTGCCACCTCTCTTTTGGCTACTACCAGTGCTAGTGCCAGGAAAATTAACTGGGGTCTGCCTAAGTCCACATCGTAGGAAATACCCAGCAGTATAAGCTTGGGATCTAGGGGTATCGTAGTGTTCAATATTTTGCCTAATTCCCTTGTTATCTTTTCCCAGTAGACTTGTATCTGTGCACAGTCCCAGATGGCATGATGGAAGTCGCCCTCGCTATAGCCACACCTCCGACATCTGGAATCCTCTGCTCGCCCCATCCTGTGTAATCAGACTCTATCGAAGTATATTCTATTCAGTATTTTATACTGTATGAGGCGCAGTCTGGATTTGATCGCCACATCCCTAGGGAACATCAAAGCAGCTTCCCAGTCTATATTTTCAAGCGCACCTAGGTTACCCTCCCAGGTTGACCTCAACTTTCCCAGGCTATCTGGAGCGTTGTTATTCAGGGTTTTATACGTTAGCGATACAGCTTTAGTTATGATGCCTTCTTGGAGCAGTCTCCCCTCTAGTGGTGCATAGTCCGGTAACGGGGAGTTGTCTATTTTCTCGGCCAACCAGGCGTGTCTAAGCTGTGCGTATTTCAGGAATTGGGATGGGTGTAGTGAGTATTCGGTCTTAAGGACCTCAAAGCTTTTCAGCGTTCCCTTGCAAAGGATATCCCCTAATTTGGAAAAAACGATATCGTCCCAACCTCCAAATCCCTTCAATTTATGTAGTTCCTTCAACCAGGTGCATTGCCACAAGGGTGTCTCTTTGGTTGGTTTGTTGCCCATCCAATGGCCTTCGTGGCCCTCACCCAGGTTTCAACTGTGACCTGAGTGGCCGGGAGAAGCGTTCCTACACCTCTACCACCATATAGATAATGCAGAAACGTGCGACTGCTCAGGGTTGCCCTTTCTACCATATATGTAGGGTGTGTCAATGGTGTATGTATCCATTCTTTAATAGGGGTTAGGTGCTCCGCCCAGTAGTAGGCTTCTATATCCGGCAGGGAGATTCCCCCATTGTACTGATTGCGCTGTAAAGTATGGAGCGCAATCCTGGGCTGTTTCCCCAACCAAAGAAAAGAGCGTAGTTCTGCCGCTACTTTCCGGAAAAGTGACTGCGGTAGGGGAAAATATGTGTTTTGTACGGCGTATAAAAATTGGGGTAACGTAATCATTTTGAACATGGACGCTCTGCCCAGGATTGTAAGGGGGAGAAGTTTCCAACGCTGTGCATCCTCCTTAAAATTCGCGAGTATGCGTTGGATGTTTCTCCTATAGCAGAGGTTTTTGTCTGTTGTGAGATAAATCCCCAAATAAGTAAACCCTGTGTCCACAGTCTGTAGATCCCCTGGGAGGGCAGGCCATGTATGCAATGTACCCGGACTGTAGATCACAGATTTATGCCAATTGATGGTGTTTCCCGAGTGTTGACCATAGTGATCTATAGTGTGGAACAGGTTGGGTATAGTTGTGTCTGGGTGTGTAATGTATAGGAGTATGTCATCGGCATACAAGGAAATCTTCTCAGCCGTGTCATCCTCTGGGGTGATTGAAAAGCCTTGTATCCCCGGATGTTGACGCACCTGGCAGGCCAAAATCTCTATCGTGAGGGCAAATAAGAGTGGTGAGAGTGGGCAGCCCTGGCTCGTGCCCCTGCGTATGGGGAAGCCTTCTGATGTTCTGCCGTTTACCCGGACTCTGGCCCTGGGGTCCATATACATAAGTCCCACCCACTTCCTGAAACTAGGGCCTAGTCCAAATTTAATCAGGGTGGCATCTAGAAAGGGCCAGTGGACTGCATCAAAAGCTTTTTCTGCGTCCAGGGATAGCATCAAGTGCGAAGTGTCCCGCCCCTTGACCTCCATCATCCAGTTATGTGTCCTCCGTAGGTTCAGCCTGGTCGCCCGGCCTGGCAGGAACCCTGACTGGTCCTGGTGTACCAGGGTCGTGATCACTTGGCGCAATTTGGTAGCCAAGATAGTTGATAGAATCTTCACCTCTGTGTTAAGCAAGGATATCGGGCGATAGGAATCGCATTTATCCTTAGGTTTCCCTGGCTTATGGATAGGTATGATTGTGGCCATTCGTAAGTCCAGCGGGAGAACCCCATCTTCAGTTGAGTCTTTAAAAAGGGTTAGAAGGTGTGGACCAAACAGGTCCGCACATTTTTTATAGAGTTCTGCCGGTATACCGTTGGGGCCTGGTGTCTTTCCGGGACGCAACTGGGCTATGGCTGTCTTGATTTCCTCCATTGTGATTTCCGCGTCCAGCCCCGTCCTGTCCGCATCATCCAGTACCGGGGTATCTACGTTTTGTAAGTAAGCAGTTATGTCTTGGTGAGCCTGTAAGTGGCGGGCCTTATAGAAGTCCGCGTAATAAGACGCAAAACTCCGCAAGATCTGCTCATCCCTGTCCTGCAGCACTCCCTGTGGGTCTACTAAACAGTCTACCCACCGGGCCTCTATTGCCTTGCGGCTAAGCCAAGCCATGAGCTTTCCGGATTTGACACCCACATCATAAATTTTGTGCAGGGTCGCCTGGGCCTGAGATTTAGCCGCTTGAGTTGCTAGGTCCTTATACTGATGCTGAGTGTCACTCAGTTGTCTCAAGAGTTTGGGATCGGGGTGCGCCACATTACGGTCTTCCAGGGTTAAGATCAGGGCTTCTAGCCGAGTCAACTCCTCTCTGTCCTTTCTCCTGTCGCATGCTATGCGGTTCTGGGCTCTATCTCGCAATACGGTCTTGTAGGCCTCCCATAGGACCACCCCAGATTGGACGGACCCCACATTTTCGGCAAAGAAGACCGCAGTGTCCGCTCTGATGCCTTTCAGTAGAGAGCCATTTTGGAGGTCCCACGCATTTAAGCGCCAACCTGTGTTCCGGTCCCACTGTCTGTCTCCTATTTGTACGTACAGTGGCGAGTGGTCCGATAGGCCCCTCGCTAGGTATTGAGCATAGTATATGTCTCGTACTTCTCCTTTCGGTAGGATCACATAGTCAAGTCTGGAATAAACTTTGTGTGCTCCAGAATAGTAAGAGTATTGCCTCCCTTCCGGATGCAAATGCCTCCAAATGTCCATCAGCCCTAGGGTCTAAGTGAGACGCCTGATCAGTGAGACGTGAGGTGCTTAAGCGTGTCCTCCCGTCCGGTCTACGGCCGCCTGCATAACCTCGTTGAAGTCCCCTCCTATGACGTGTAGGGAGCCTGGTGTCTCTAGCAAGATCTCTGTTAGTTTGTCTAGTGTGCGAGCTTGGAGTTTGGGCGGTGCTTAGATTGAGACAAAAGTTACCGTTCGTCTGCCCCATCTCCCTGTCACTCCAACATATGTGCCCTGGGGGTCTAACCATGTGCGATGTATATGAAAGGGGGGAGATTTTTTAATGAGGATCATTACTCCCCTGGAACCAGAGGTGTAGCCCACTTGTGCCAGTACCGTATAGGCCCCACCGTGCCAGGAACCCACATTTGGTACCCCTGAGGTGAGTTTCCTGCAGCATCACCACGTCAGGGTGCCTGCGCTTAATGAAGGATGTCACTAGCCCTCTCTTAATTTTGTCCCCAAGGCCATTCACGTTCCAAGTTAGTACAGTAAAGGGAGGTTCAGAATCTAACATTGGTGTTTAGTACTAAGGAACAGTGCTGGTCTATCGCCGCAGGGTGTCGCAGCCTGACTAGATAGCTGTGTTTGGACATGTTTGCATGTAAAACCGCTGATTTAGGCCGGGACTGATACCTGAAGAAAAACAACTGTGCAACCAATTGAAACCTGTCCCCTACCCCCCCTCCCCACCTCCTCCCTCCCCCCCATCACACGCTCCTGCAGAGTCTCTCTCTCTCGGTGTTGTGGACAGGGGTGGGAAAGGTCTGTCGCCCACCCTGCCCAAAAGATCCTAGCTACGCCCCAGTACCTGAAACACGGCAAGGACCTTGACAAAAACAACAAATGAACGGGATAGCGGGAAGGGGAGGGGAGGGAAGGATCGGGGGGGTCAAGAGAAGAAAAAGAGGGGAAGGAACCCAGGAGGGAAAGAAAACAAGAGTAGTGCAATCAAAGTCTCAGGCCTGGAGTGGCCTATCTCTTGCTCTTGGATGCGGAATATCTGTCTCTATGCAGAGCCAAGAGGGTGCTGACGTTGGGGGCATGAGAGCGTTCATGGTTGGAGCCCCATGCCGGGAATTTGCAGTAGGCCCTTGAATTTCTTAATCATGAGTTGGAATCGGGCGCCCCCTCCTGTGTAATGGGTTTCGCTATCTCGGATTCTTGTTCCATATCTACTATCTTGGCCAGCAAGGGGTGTTGCATCTTTTCAGCGTCTTCTTCGCCAGAGGTGCTTTCTCTAGGGTCAGTTCCAGTTCCAGGGTCGGTCTGTCCAGAGAGGCGGGGAGTGCATGTGCCTGCCATTCTCTGGAGGTCCTGCGACCGTGGGATTCGTCTTCGTAGGCATCTCGTTCCCTTCGGCGCATATGGCGTCGCTCCCTGTATCCGGCTCCTCCGGTGACTCTGGGTCTGGGCGGTTTTCTGGGGCCCGGTTGATCCCCTGATTGGTTCATGTCGGTGCTGGGTCGTCCGCTGTGTGTCTTCTGGTTGTTTCGTGATGGGGCGTTCTTCTAGCCAGTGCCAGGCCTCCTCCGATGTCTGAAAGAAGTGAGTTTTCCCCATAAAGACGATCTTCAGCTTCGCTGGGAACAGCAGCATGTATGGTAGCTTGAGAGTTCTAAGTTTGGCCTTTACGGAGTCAAAGGTGCGTTGCTGTTTTTGGACCTCCCTGCTGTAGTCCGGGAAGATCATTATGCGCGCATTTTCATGGTGGATGTCTCCCAATTTCCTGACTACTCTAAGGATCAAGTCTCTATCTAAAAAGTTCAGGAATTTTGCTATAATGGGTCTAGATGGTGCTCCGGGTGGAGGTTTCGCCGATAGGGCTCTATGTGCACGCTCGATGATAAAGCACGTTGAAAATTTGTCAGCCGAAAAGGTCTGTTTTAGCCAGGTATAAAGGAAGTCCGCCGTGTTTCCTCCTTCAACCCCCTCTCTAAAACCCACAAAGCGGAGGTTATTGCGTCTCGCACGGTTTTCTGCGTCATCAACGTGCCATTGAAGGTCTTTGTTTGAGGCCTGTAGGTCTGCCAGTCCCTTACGGAGATCTTGACTCATGTCCTCTGATTCCCCTATTCTTGGCTCTGACTCTGTGACCCTAGCGGACAAGTTGCGGAGATCTTGGCGCAATAGCGTGACTTCCGAGCCAACCCCCTCTATCTTTTCCTCCAGCGCCGACCTGGAAGCCTGGATGGCTTGCAGTAGAGTGTCCATATTTGTGCTGGACAAAGGTCGCTCCTCCGGGGGTGGGGTGACCACCCTGGTGTAACGGTCCATCTTCCCCTGCTTGGAGGATTTGGAATCTTTGTCTTTGCCCATGGTGGCACCACGGAAGCAAAAGATGGGTGCCTGTGGTTATTCCGCTATGTGAGAGGGGGGGGCAGATTGAGAGTGGCGCTACCCGCAGTACCAGGAAGGCTCCCCCCAATGGGTTCCCCTTCACTTCCGGAGCGCTCTAGGCTATGTAGTTTTCAGAACAGCCACGTTCAGGGGTTCCCCTCCTGGGGGGGCCGCGGGCTCCGGACGCGCCGTGTGGGTCCCGGGGGACAATCCCCCTCTTATCACATAGGGCCTTCAGCTCAGTCCAGGGTCATGCTCCCTTTCTAAGCCAAGTGGAGGCCCATCTGCACCGCTGGTGGGGCCCTACAGAGTCAGTTCCACCCCCGCTGGTCACCTTACCGTTTCGCCGGGTGCATCGTGGCGCTCCGGGCTCTGCGATGGGGCGCCGTTGATCCGTTCAAGCGCGGGAGCCCACGGAGGAGCTATCCCCAGGTGCGTGATGCAGGCGTCGACCAGGGCTGCCGCAGTGACGGCCTGTCAACATAAGCAGGGGCAAGCAGGAGGAAGGCGCCAGATCCCAGACCCCTAGGATCCAGGCCCCACTGCACAGCAATCACAGTCTGCAGGTCACTTTCAGGGCGTCGGCTGCCCGCGGTAGTCCCGGGCCCCCGGTCCGCTCCTCTCACCTTCTGCGGGGAAGAAATGGTCACCGCGTTGCAAGCAGGCCTCCAGATACACGGCGTCAACAGCCGCCACCACCGGCGCCCTGCAGCAGGGGGCCGCTGCAGGCGCACCTCTCCTTGGGAGTCAGGGGCACCAGCCGACAGTGACGCCCACGGCTCCCGGGACCGCACCTCACCTCCCTCCGCTCGGGAGTATTAGCCAGCAGTTCAATCCAGTGTCCCGGATGGGGGGGGGAGGGCCACGGCATTCATGTTCCCCGCTACCGCGGCTCCATTGTACGTGACTGCCACAAGAAAGGCGCCGCCTCAGTGTCGCGATGGAGCCGACAAGGCAGCTCCTCCGATCGGCGCCATCTTGAAGAGTGCTCTGCAAAGCCGGGCCATTCCGGAGCCGCCGCTCCCCGGTCAGCTCCAGGGTACTTTTCACCCCTCGCAGCGTGACATCAGGTGCCGGAATCACTGGGGTATAAAATCTAGCGTTCTGGGCCGTTGAACCGCCGGATTTATGCGCGGATTGTGAGATATCGGCTGGAGCTCCGTGAAGATGCGTCCTAGCCGGCCATGCCGCTAGCCACGCCCCTCGGAACCAACTTAAACTTGAGCTCTGATGGTGGCAAAAAGATTTTTGGGGAAGCTGCAAGATCTCACAAAATAGGAAGGTGTATGAGGAACACAGCCAATGTAGTTAAATCCTAAAGGGTCCAATGAGCATTGTGTTTAAAAACAGTGCACATCTGCTGCGTTCTACAGTCTATCACTCACCTCACTCCTTCAAACTGCTAGAATACAGTCACCTGCTCGAAGTTGTTGCTGGAAATGTCCGGCAACATCAGTGAGTAGAGTATCCAGGAGTGATTAACATGCTGCACTGGTCTCCTCCTTCATTAGGTGCGGTTGGTGCTTCTTCAGCTCACCTACAGCCCATTCTCAAATTCTCCACTCTTTCTTGTTATTAAACATAACAGTGGAATGAAGTGCAGTGGGTGGAAGTGGCACACGCTGCAGGGTGAACGTGCATGCAGAGTAGGGCACGAGCACAGCAGGCAGCTGCTACAGGAGGAGCAACCATATGAATCTGAGAAGTTGCAAAATACACATTAATAAACGATCTCACATACACTCACTCAAACACACACAGAAAATATGGGCACACATGGCAAGGGGAAAGAGGGCTGAGAACTAATTAAAATGGATGAGTGCCTCAGCCTTTAGTCCTCTCACACCACAACCGCCCACAAGCACCAGCAGGCACGTGCAGGCCTCACAAATGCCCCAGATGGGGCATGAATTAAGTTCTACCCACAGGCATATAAATATCTCCAGCACTCCAGCAGTGAGAATGGGAAAAATCCAATAAAATAACTGAGGAGAAAATCAATGGACTACAACAGACCAGGACCCAGACAGTGTAACACCACCGTTTATTAAGGAGTAAATATATTCTAAGGTCTATTCCATACTAAAATGCCCATTGCTATTACACACTTGTACTTTACTCTCCTCATGGATCTACCCTACTTCCCCTAGTCAAAACTAGTCAAACGGTGGTGGCTTCCCCCTCACACCTCAGCCTATTAAAAAGAAATATTTTGCAAACTAATTTCTAAATTAACTTGAATTTCCCAAAATTGTAAAAAATCCAATCGAGGATGATACAGAAGAGATTACAGACACAGGGTGAGTGAATCTTGTCCTCCAGTTTCCAAATTTCAAATGACGAAATCTCAAAAAAAAAGAACAGGAAGATGTCTTTAGGACAGGAAGAAAATCGGTACTGTATGTACAGGAGCCTCGCCGACGAGGGCAAATCCCCTGTAAAAGATGGACGTCACTCTCAAAACGTAAACTAAATGATGCTGCCAAGTTAAACATCCACTTGAAATTAACTTTGTCCAATAATAAGCAGTATCTGGTTATTAAAAATGCACATAAACATGCAACTCGATGATGCTCAGTAACCATGTTCGAAGCCACAGTGTTGCGATGTAAATGTTTTTCTGGTGCTTCAGACACTTCAGTATACACAGTCACTGATGGTAATCTAGGAATTCTCTACAGAGGTAGCTTAACATTAAAGGCGACCATGTTTAACCCCTTTTGCAGCTTTTCAAAAACTCAGCCAATTGGATTAGAGACAAAAGAAAACGTTGTCCCATGTCCCCCATTGAGTGTGGAATGGGGCAACACGATTTCCCCCAATTTGAGGGACAGTAAGTATGGGTTAGGGTTATTCAGGCTGGCCCGAGACAATCCTTGATCTTCCCCTGTTGGTACTAGAAAGCAAAAGCCGTCTGATTGGTAGTGGCACGCTTTGCTGCAAGGTATTTGTGGTTGTTATGCTGCTCTGTTCAACAAGGAGATCTTCAAGTCTGTTTGAAATCATGTTCAAAAGGCCTGGAGTCAGATAAGATGATAAAACCCTCACTTATGGAGGTCATGCATCTTTATTCAGGGCAGATCACAGCATCAAAACTTTGGCGAGTGTTCATTAGGTCACCAGCTTGGGGGAAAGCATCAATTCCCAAAGTCCTATTCCTGGTCAGGTGTCGCTCAGAGGCAGTGTGGGAAAGCTTTTGTGGAAGTAGTGATGAAAAAAACCTGCTGTCTCAAGAGCTGCAGAATTATTCTAACACTGGGCCATTTAAAAAAATCAAAAATCATAGTCTTAACCAATCAAATCGAGAGCATAATCAGAGTTTCTTTCCCAGGCTTTTACAAAGGAGGTGAGAGGCATGCACCAAATCCCAAAAATTAATTGCCAGGAGGGCACTACAGACTACCTGGGTGGCAAAATAAAAAAAAAAAAATGGGAGACCACCAGGGGCCATATTACATAAGTGCCCCGAGGGCATAACAGGCATTTGTGCCCGCTTTGCGTGCCCCTTCGGAACTTTGGTATTACAGAAGGGGCCGCAGATGCTTGTGCAGCCCCTTCTGTAATGCCGATAGTTCCGGTTGCACATAAAGCCCCAGCGCTATCTTCAAGGGGTGTTCCCTCATTTGCATGGGGGCGTGCCTCTGCGCCCGCGCCGTATTACAGACACAGGAGCAGAGGTAAAGAAGCTCTCAGGAGGCGCACTAACAGTGCGCCATATAAAAGGTAGTGCACTGTCAGTGCACCCCGTGATGGCAGCTCTCTAGAGGGAGGAAAGGGGTCCCTTAGACCCTCCAGACATCCCCTTGCAGACTGCACCTGCCTGCAAGGGGATCTCTAATCTCCTTTAAAAGTGCAGGCGGGTTGCCGCCTGCACTGTGAAACACGGAGGGGGATATGTACAATAGAAGTGGCGGAGCGTGTCGTTAGCCTCCTGGGCTTAACGACACGCTCCGCCACTTCGGAAACGCAAGGCTGCACCATATTTACAAGAATGTGGTGCAGCCTTGCATTTCCCCCTGCGATGGCGCTACGTTTAACAACTTAGCAAAACCAAAGGGGATGATGGACGGAGTGTTGAACATTGCAAGCACTCACCCCCAGTCAACTGATCTGGGTTTAATCCATCATCATTCTTTAGCTCACTCCGCCACCCCAGTTCAGACATGGCCATATGCAAATCAGTCTGACCCTGTGCCTCATGGGAACAGTCCAGCCCGAACTGCCAAGCCATGTCTTCCCTGGACCGGAAACAAGCATCCTGGGACCGGTTTCTGGCTTACAGCCGTCATCAGCCAGGCTATCTTGAATCCAGTGGCAAAGTGAGCAAGGGACCCACGTCTGGGCATACCCTGCCAACTTAGGGCGTAACATAGCAAAACCAAAGGGGATAATGGACGGAGTGTTGAACATTGGAAGCACTCACCCCCAGTCAACTGATCTGGGTTTAATCCATCATCATTCTTTAGTTCACTCCGCCACCCCAGTTCAGACTTGGCCATATGCAAATCAGTCTGACCCTGTGCCTCATGGGAACAGTCCAGCCCGAACTGCCAAGCCCTGTCTTCCCTGGACCGGAAACAAGCATCCTGGGACCGGTATCGGGTTCAAAACCCTCATCAGCCAGGCTATCTTGAATCCAGTGGCAAAGTGAGCAAGGGACCCACGTCTGGGCATACCCTGCCAACGTAGGGCGAACAAGCGATACCAAAGGGGATGATGGACGGAGCGTTAGAGCAAATCAAACACTCACCCCCAGTCAAGTGATCTCGGTTTAATCCATCATCATTCTTTAGCTCACTCCACCACCCCAGTTCAGACATGGCCATATGCAAATCAGTCTGACCCTGTGCCTCATGGGAACAGTCCAGCCCGAACTGCCAAGCCATGTCTTCCCTGGACCGGAAACAAGCATCCTGGGACCGGTTTCGGGTTCAAAACCATGAGGCACAGGGTCAGACTGATTTGCATATGGCCATGTCTGAACTGGGGTGGCGGAGTGAGCTAAAGAATGATGATGGATTAAACCCAGATCAGTTGACTGGGGTTGAGTGCTTGCAATGTTCAACACTCCGTCCATCATCCCCTTTGGTTTTGCTATGTTCGCCCTAAGTTGGCAGGGTATGCCCAGACGTGGGTCCCTTGCTCACTTTGCCACTGGATTCAAGATAGCATGGCTGATGATGGCTGTAAGCCAGAAACCGGTCCCAGGATGCTTGTTTCCGGTCCAGGGAAGACATGGCTTGGCAGTTTGGGCTGGACTGTTCCCATGAGGCACAGGGTCAGACTGATTTGCATATGGCCATGTCTGAACTGGGGTGGCGGAGTGAGCTAAAGAATGATGATGGATTAAACCCAGATCAGTTGACTGGGGTTGAGTGCTTGCAATGTTCAACACTCCGTCCATCATCCCCTTTGGTTTTGCTATGTTTGCCCTAAGTTGGCAGGGTATGCCCAGACGTGGGTCCCTTGCTCACTTTGCCACTGGATTCAAGATAGCCTGGCTGATGACAGCTGTAAGCCAGAAACCGGTCCCAGGATGCTTGTTTCTGGTCCAGGGAAGACATGGCTTGGCAGCTCGGGCTGGACTGTTCCCATGAGGCACAGGGTCAGACTAATTTGCATATGGCCATGTCTGAACTGGGGTGGCGGAGTGAGCTAAAGAATGATGATGGATTAAACCCAGATCAGTTGACTGGGGGTGAGTGCTTGCAATGTTCAACACTCCGTCCATCATCCCCTTTGGTTTTGCTATGTTCGCCCTAAGTTGGCAGGGTATGCCCAGACGTGGGTCCCTTGCTCACTTTGCCACTGGATTCAAGATAGCCTGGCTGATGACGGCTGTAAGCCAGAAACCGATCCCAGGATGCTTGTTTCCGGTCCAGGTAAAACATGGCTTGGCAGTTCGGGCTGGACTGTTCCCATGAGGCACAGGGTCAGACTGATTTGCATATGACCATGTCTGAACTGGGGTGGCGGAGTGAGCTAAAGAATGATGATGGATTAAACCCAGATCAGTTGACTGGGGGTGAGTGCTTGCAATGTTCAACACTCCGTCCATCATCCCCTTTGGTTTTGCTATGTTTGCCCTAAGTTGGCAGGGTATTCCCAGACGGTGGTCCCTTGCTCACTTTGCCACTGGATTCAAGATAGCCTGGCTGATGATGGCTGTAAGCCAGAAACCGGTCCCAGGATGCTTGTTTCCGGTCCAGGGAAGACATGGCTTGGCAGTTCGGGCTGGACTGTTCCCATGAGGCACAGGGTCAGACTGATTTGCATATGGCCATGTCTGAACTGGGGTGGCGGAGTGAGCTAAAGAATGATGATGGATTAAACCCAGATCAGTTGACTGGGGGTGAGTGCTTGCAATGTTCAACACTCCGTCCATCATCCCCTTTGGTTTTGCTATGTTTGCCCTAAGTTGGCAGGGTATGCCCAGACGTGGGTCCCTTGCTCACTTTGCCACTGGATTCAAGATAGCCTGGCTGATGACGGCTGTAAGCCAGAAACCGGTCCCAGGATGCTTGTTTCCGGTCCAGGGAAGACATGGCTTGGCAGTTCGGGCTGGACTGTTCCCATAAGGCACAGGGTCAGACTGATTTGCATATGGCCATGTCTGAACTGGGGTGGCGGAGTGAGCTAAAGAATGATGATGGATTAAACCCAGATCAGTTGACTGGGGGTGAGTGCTTGCAATGTTCAACACTCCGTCCATCATCCCCTTTGGTTTTGCTATGTTTGCCCTAAGTTGGCAGGATATGCCCAGACGTGGGTCCCTTGCTCACTTTGCCACTGGATTCAAGATAGCCTGGCTGATGACGGCTGTAAGCCAGAAACCGGTCCCAGGATGCTTGTTTCCGGTCCAGGGAAGACATGGCTTGGCAGTTCGGGCTGGACTGTTCCCATGAGGCACAGGGTCAGACTGATTTGCATATGGCCATGTCTGAACTGGGGTGGCGGAGTGAGCTAAAGAATGATGATGGATTAAACCCAGATCAGTTGACTGGGGGTGAGTGCTTGCAATGTTCAACACTCCGTCCATCATCCCCTTTGGTTTTGCTACGTTTAACAACTTAGCGCCAGCGCAGGCATCCTTGCACCAGAGTGCAAGGGTGTCTGTGTGCAGGGGAGGATTGGTTATGTGTAGGAAGGTGTCCCTTCCTGCACATAAACAATCCTAAAATGCCATTTTGTAACTTTCATGTGTGATGCTTCATGCTGCACACATGAAAGTTACAAAATGGCATTTTAAAAAGGTTTATTTATGTACAGGAAGAGACACCTTCCTGTACATAAACAAACCATGGCATTTTGCTTTTTCCATGTGTGCTGCACATGGAAAAAGCAAAAACGAGGAGAAATAATGCATTTCTCCTCGTTTCGCCAACTTAAGACCAGGGTTTTCCTGGTCTTAATTTTGGCGCTACCTCCTATGTACGCCACCCTTGTACATAGGGGGCAGCGTCAAATACAATGGGTGTTGCGGTGGAATGCCCACCACAACACCCACTGCACGCCCCTTTCACGCTAAACATAGCGTGAAAGGGTGCCTTATGTACAAGGCAGCGTTAAGCCACGTTAAGTGGCTTAACGCTGCCTTGTACATAACGCAAGGCCCCTATCGCCACGGGAACGTCACAAAAAGTGACGTTCCCGTGGCGATAGGGACTTGTACATATGCCCCGAAGTGACTTCAAAGCAGCTGCTCTGTTTTTCACAGCAATGCGCTTCCCCCAGGGCAGCGATAGTTCGGGGCTGCCCTAAGGGCAGCACATTCAATGTAAAAGTGCACACTTTCTCTGTTTGTGCCTGGCGCACCTGTTTTAAGGTGTGCCAGGCGCACAGAGGGAAAGTGTGCCCTTTTTACATAAGAGGTCCCCCAGTGGCTACACAATGTGGATTGGGCTTCACACAAATCAAATAACCTAATCAGGGGCAACTTATCTGAAGGGAACTTTGCCCAGGTGACAAAACCAAATTAAAGTTGGCATGTTCAGGAGAGGTGATGGGCCAAATATTTGTGCAGTCAGACGCGAGAGTGAGCTGAAATTGACTGTGAGTTCTGTATCATAGCCTCACTGTTATTCCATGGTTAGGGAAGCCAGAAAGGCTTTGATGTGTGGAGTGAATCCCCCAATTCTGAACTGCATGCATTAAGTGCTTGTAAAGGGAGCTGTTTGTAGGGAAAACTAGGAGTATGAAGTAAATGAGAAGTAAGGCATCTTTATCCCAGTGAAGGTTGGTGAAGTTTAAGTGATATTATCCTCCCATGGTTTGTTCCATGAGCAGCACGAGGTACAGGGTTGAGGTAGAGGACAGATCAGTACTTCATTTGTAAAAGAAAGAGAGCTTTTCATCCTTCTGAGGTCGATAAAATGAGTCCCATTGAGTTTTGTAACAATAAACATCTGTTATTCAGCTCCACGATAGCCTTGTGGATGAACGTGCACTTTACAAATACGTATGTTATGTCACCATTCTGCCTATGTGAAGGCTTTTCAGTCTTCAGATGTGTGTGTTTTTCCCTCTTTTGTGTTTGGTAAGTGTGTGTTGTGGAAAAATAAGTGTCCATCCCCAAAAATAAGTACTGGTGCCCCCCCACCAGCCAAAACCAGCTCAAATTAAGCACTGGGACAGATTGGGAAGGAATAGGGAATGGGAGAGTGCGACACAGGAACTAGTGAGGTGGTGTCTTCATGCACACACCCACGAAGCTCAGTAATGCAACACAATACATAGACGCAGGGTAACCTAAATGACCCCAGTTATTGGATCTGAATAGCCTGTGTGCAGAGTTAGTCTGTAGACTGCTCTGCTGAGGTTTTAACAGAAAGGCTATGCCCCTCACTAGATTCTTACCCTCTCCCCAGCCCTGTTCAGATGGGCAGTAGTCAGCCTACATTATTAATTGTTGTTTGCTAGCCAGTGTGTAATGGTGTAGCCTGTGCTGACGTCTCGTCACCCAGCGAAACCTGTAGAACTTTAGTGCGTCATCATTCCCTGTTGAAATGCGGCGTTTTGACAGTTGTTGCCTCGTTTGTTAACTGCATCCTGCTGAACTGCTGCGCAGTACCTGTCGTATTACAAATAAACTTACACTGGAACAAATCATGTTGTGGACACTTACTACAGAGTGCTCATTAGTAGAAGAGATGTGCGCTTTTCCATCTGAACGCTGGTATAAATCGAGCAGCGTCATTTTTTATGATGAAAACAAGTTAATTTAAAATTGTTTACCCTAATAACTTCATTTCTATGTAGTGCTTATGTAGCGCTTCTGACATTTTAAGATCTGTAAATAAAGGATGTAACTATTACACAAATTATGGTACTTCATTTATCCACCTCGGAAGAATGGAAGGTTTAGTCTGCTATACAAGTATGCAAACTGAAGTCCTTGTGATGTTCTCACTTTAGTATATACCTGTTGATGTTGCTGTATTTACTATGTGTTTGATGTATATTCTTCTATTCTCATGACCTCACAGAATTCTGGTGATGGAGTGCTCTTTGAAGTCAGGAGACGGGGCAGTTGGAGCTGGGAGGGGGCTGAAGCAGAAATAAATACCGGTCCTACCTTTATCCTGGTCTGTGTCCTGTTCATTAAACTTCACATTGGCAACGAGTGACAAAGAATCCATGAAGTCCAGTGACTGACTCTGCCTCAATGCCCTCAGCACCCAGATCAAACAGGATTACTTTAGAAGTCATCCCAGAGTCATTGGATGACCATCCAACTACTCCAGAAGTCATTTTCACATCATCAGACATCATCAAGCTCTTGAAGTCATCAGCAGAGTTTTTAAACTTGAGCTTGATGACTTGAAATTGAGTATCTGATGACTTCACAAGATGTGACTTTTCCTGATGACTTCAGGAGGATTTAAGAATAAGTATCTGATGACATCATAAGATCAAATTGTTCTTGATGATTTGAAAATAAACATCCAAATCTCCACAAGCACCATTTCTTTTTAACATGATGAAAGTGCTTCTGATGTTTTGAGAATAATTTGCTGAGGCCATTGTAGTTCAGCACAAGAACAGAGGGCACAGCAGAGATGACTCAACGGTCTACATGGGTAATTCAGAACAAGGGAGAAGCTATTCAAAATGGAAAAGCAAAGGCTGCTACGTTGGAGCGTGCCTTGTGAAAGCTTATAAAGGTTTTTTGGGGAAAGATGCATGTGGAAGATAATGGATGACACACTGTCGGGTGAGCTGTTCAAGAACTATTTCCCATAAAAACGGGTCTAATGTTCATTTGCAATCGGCATCGTTTAGACCATATGCCACTTTATCAGTGAGGGTGAAAGATAAAACAAGCAACATCGCCCAAAGAAAAGACGCGCAAAGCACATCGGCGGCCATTTTAATTGGGGGTGACAGTAATAGAAGATAATGCTAAACAAGGAGCTTTAACGGTGGACGACTTTGAGCACAAAACAAGAAAGATTGCCCAATGAATGGAGCGCATAGCACGTCGGTGGCCATCTTAATTGGCTGGGCGGAAACTATTGGGATTAAGGCATAGCATTGAGTTGGTCTCTATTTGTGACTATTGAACAGATCATATCAAAACAATTCAGTCAGTCTAAATGTGTGTTGTCTGCAGTTTTCAGCATTGAAGAATCGACAACAGAGGAACATTGCCAACAAATGCTATGCTGCATATAACATGGGTGACTCTTTTATAATGAAATAGGGTTAGATTTTCACCAGTATCAAGAAAATGTTCTATTTGAAGGAGAGACTTTAAGGTTTTGAGGTGTTTTTCCGGTTCTAGTGGTGGCAACAAATATTTGACCTAAAATGCAGAATATCATAGCCAACGTTTTTTTCCTGAACAGTCCAGGAGAGCCACCAATGAATTGGGCTAAATGGGAAAAAATATTCCTTAATTATGCCAAAATATGTGGAACAAGTTTAAGCGCTAAGCAAAAATTAGCACTATTAATGCATACTCCAGGGGCTGAGGGACAAGATCAAATGGAGAATCTTCATGACCTGGGACAAGACAAGGCCTGTGATTTAAATGAATTTGAGATTGTAATGAAAAAACTTGAACTTCATTACTTACCTCAGACAAGTACTATCTTAGAAAGCTGTCAAAAAGATGGGGAATTTGTTAAGGGGTATGTAACAGAGTGAAGAAAGCTAGCAGCATCGTCCAAATTTAGACCTGTACCAGAAGAACATATCAGAGATCATTTTTGTTACACTGTGAGAGTGATAGGAAAAGAGAGAAGCTGTGGATGAGGGACGAACCGCTGTTCGAGGATGTTCTCACTACAGTAAAAAGGGTAGAGCACATGATTTATTTATTGATTTATTTATTTATCAAGTTTTGTATAGCGCAAACTTGACCCGAAGGTATCAGAGTGCTTTACAGAGTTGACACAGCAGCAATTACAGGAGTTACATAAGGAGTAAATAAAAATAAATAGTTTCAGTATATAAAAGAAGTATACAATAGTAAATAAAAATACACAGTAACAGCGTATAAAAGCAGTATAGGATAGATTGTAGGATATGTGGATGATAGCGTTCTGAGGTAGTTATGGTGGGTGCTGCAAAGGTGGAGAGAGTAGAGGCACAGTTTTCCCCGTAGTAGTGATGCTCCGATTTATTTGGGGGTGTGGAGTAAGATCAACAGGCCAGTCAGATGGTTTAGGGGGGAGGCGTTAGGTATTTATTGAGAAGAAGGAGTTTAAGTTTTTTCCTGAAGAGAGGGAATGATTGAATGTCACATAAATCCTGAGACAGCAAGTTCCAGATTCTGGGAGTGTTCCCGAAGAAGGAGCGGGTGTAAGATTTTTTTTTCTTTAATTTGGGTGGAATCAGAAGTAGACTATAAGAGCTTCGAAGAGTACTCTTTTGGCTGACTTTTGATAGTTTGATTGCGAGGTAGACTTGTCTTACCATGTAGAGAGCTTTGTGGGTTATGCAGGCAGTTTTCAATATACATTTGCTTCAATTGGTAGCCAGTTGAGTTTCTTGAAGTGGGAGTGATGTGATCAAAGCGACTCTTCCCGACAGAGGCTGGTCGCTGTTTGGAGTGTAGATTTCTGAGGGACAAGGTGTGTTTTTGAGGCACCCGTGATCACTGCACTACCATAGTTCAGCTTGAGAGGACTAAGGATTGCACCACGGTCTTTAGGTTTTCGATGAGGATGAATGGTTTGATTTTTTTAAGGTGCTTCAACATGTAGAAGGCACTCTTAGTTGAGGCATAAATATGCTCTTTCATGTTCAGGTTTCTGTCAAGTGTAATCCCCAGAGATTTGACAGAGTTGGAGATGGATAGTTTGCAGTTTAATGCAGTGAGGTTGTCAAGCCAGATATCTACAGGAAAGGACTTTTCTTTCAGTTGAATGAAGAGAAGTTCAGTTTTGAAGGGGTTGAGCTTAAGATGGTTGTTGGTCAACACGGATTGAACCGAGGAGAGAGTGTTGTTTAGGTGCTGGACGTCTTTAACTGACGAAATCTTAATGTAGAGTTGAGTGTCATCTGCACAGAGATCATTGCAAGAGGTTCCATATGGAGGTTGAATAGGCCAGGAGACAGGATTGACCCTTGAGATACTCCTTGTGCGGCAGGTGTTAATTTTGAGGTGGAGTTGTTAGTTTGAATACCTGTGAGTGTTGGTTCAGGAAAGAAGCAAACCACTGAAGGACAGTTCCATTGATGGCTGCACTATGTGCGAGGATGTTTAGGAGGATGTCATGGTTGACATTATCAAAGGTAGCCAAGAGATCCAGGAGGACTAGAAGGCAGGGCTGGCCATCTTCCAGAGATCTGTGTAGGTTGTCTGTGATGTTCAGCATTACAGTCTCAGTACTGCCGCCTTTCCTGAACCCAGATTGGAAGGTGTCTTGCAGGCTATATTTTTCAATGTGGTTGTTGACTTGTAAAATCACACATTTTTCAATGGTTTTGGCAAGGATGGGTGGTTAGTTAATGGTCGGCATGGAGCCACTCAATAAGGAAGAATTAATGATTTTGGTCCATGGAGGCGAGATGATGTGACTGAGGTTTTTGACAAGTGCAGCAGGGAGGAGGTCGGATATGTGCAATGTCAGCTTCATGCCAGCGAGTAATTTGAGGGCATCTTCTTCAGGGATATATCCTAATTCAGTTCAAGTTGCAGCATTTTTCAGTTGCATGGGTTTGAGGTTGGTATTCAGGATTGCTAACATGGAGAATTTAGGGAGACAGCCATTAGTTGGACGTATGGCATTGGACAGAGGGTGCATCATTAGTGTGGGGTGGGGAGGTGGGTGGGTCAAGAGAGAGTTAGATGTTAGATATTTTTTCAGAGAAAAATGTTGCAAACTCTTTGCAGCGCTAAGTAGAGTGAACTGTGATGAACTGTGCTAAACAATTGCGTAAAGAAAATACAGTCAAAAGATATGGTAAAGGCTGTGGAAGTCAAATCTCAAAGCAAAGATTTGGGAAAATTCAAAGTAAAGTGCTTTCGATGTGGGCAATTTAGCCATATGGCCAACAATATTAATTGTCCACCACATAAAGCAATATGTAACAAATATGGATGCAAGGGACACTTTTCAAGACTCTAAAGACTTGGAAAGTCTAATGATAAATCCAACAAAAGAAGCAAAGTGCAGGAAGTGGTGGAGGAAGTGGTCTTGCAAGTAAATGATTCTGTTCAGAAGGAAGAAGAAAATAAATGTCACAGGTGGAAGAGAAGACTACAATCTATACGGAGGACAAAGTGATGGTGAATGATGCAAACATACAGATGTTATTTGATCCATGTTCCAAACCCACCATTGTTTCAGACAGAGTGTTTGGAAAATTTGTTAAGGAAAATAGACTATTGCATTGCAAGGACATCCGACCGGGTGGGTACCGTGGTCAGGAAATTAAAATGAGAGGGTATTTCATGGGCAGTGTGGAATATGAGAGTCACATTATTGGTAAAATATATGTGGCAGATAAAAGAGACAATATCCTAGGGTGGCCACATCAGAAGGAATTGTGATTCTCCCTTGATTCTAATGCCAAACCACAAGTGATAATTAGACAAGTTAAACAAACATGTGATAACTTTGCCTCTCTTTTCTCAGATAAGTTGGGATGTGTACAAAAATATTTATATTACATACAACTAAAACCAGGAGCTATTCCAGTACCGGCTAAAGTAAGGGAAATTCCATTAAGTGTACAGGAAGATGTTCCCAAAGTATTAAACAGGGTATAGTCAATGGATGTTATCATGCCCAATGAGGCCACTGAGTGGGTTGCGCCTATTGTAGTGGCACGCAAAGCCTCAGGTGCTATTTGTTTATGCATTGATTTAATAGGTTTGAACAGAGAGATTGTGGTGGACAAGTATCCATTACAGAACATGTATGATATTATGGCCATGTTGGTAGGTGCAAGATTTTTTACTACTCTTGATCGGGCATCTGTCTACCATCAGTTTCAATTGCATCTCTTGTCACAAGAACTAACTTTAGTCATAACTCACAAAGGGGCTTATACATTTCTGGGAATGCTATTCGGACTGGCTTCGGCGGCTTCTGTTTTCCAAAGGGCTATGAATTCAAAGATAGGCACCATGGATGGAGTCTGTTGCTTCCAGGGTGATGTGTTGATTTATGGGAAAACATGGGAAGAATATAATAGACGAGTTGTGACAGCCCTAGAGAATTTAAGAAGAACAGGTCTCATCCTGAATTTAGAAAAATGTAAGTTTGGGAAAGATGACATTTCATATCTACAACACAAGATAACAAGTGAAGGGGTTAAACCTAGGGAGGAGTTGGTTCGCAAGATTTGTAACTTGAGTTCTCCTGGCAATAAGGAGGAAGTAATATCATTTCTGGTCATGGAGGCGTACTATAGCAAATTCTTAAATAATCTGTCTAGTAAGACTCATGAAATGTGTAGACTTTGCAAAAAATTAATTACATTTATATGGAGTCCTAAATGTCAGAAAGAATTTGAATGTGTGAAACAGGATTTGAAGCAGGCGCCCAGTCCTAAAGCGTTTGTGGTGATGGACAGACTAAGGAAGCTACGGATGTGAGTAGCAAGGGGCTGGTTGCAGTGCTGTTACAGTGGATGGAACATTGAACATGGTTGCTTGTGCGTCCAGGACTTTAAGAAGTGCAGAATTTAATTATTCTATTATAGAAAGGGAAGCCTTAGCAGTATGTTGGTCCATTAAGAAATTAATGAATTTCCTGTGGGCAGACAATTCATGGTGGAATCTAACCCTAAGCCCTTAAAGGAAATCTTTATGAAGAAAGGGTTGGTTAGTGTATCAGCAAGGATGCGTAAATGAGTGGTTGAGTTACAAGAATACATACCTGGGGTACAGACCTGTTCTGCTGACTGCCTTTCTCAGTTAGATCCAGTAAGTGAAGATGTGGAGGAAGTTTCAGGAATGATCAGATGAAGGAGTTTGTGCGGTTACTGAAGGAGCAATATCAGAAGAAGAGTGAAAATTGGAGCTCAAACTAGATGAAGTTCTTAGAATTATAATTTCATTAATTAAGAATGGCTGGCAGATAAAGAATAACTCAGATGAGAGAGTTCGGCCGTTTTGGATGATAAAGGAAGAGTTAGCATATCATGACGATCTCATTTTTAGAGGGGACCGTTTGATGGTTCCTTGAGTCAGGATCGTTGATATGGCCCATGAAGGAAACCTGGTGTAGGAAGGTAGGATCTGACTGCATAGTTTCCCCCACTTTTTTTCTGGTGTTTTGCTGGTTTTTGACTAGTCTGACTGGGATCCTGCCAAACAGGACCCCAGTCTATCTGCTTTCTCCCTAAATTGGTTGTGTAAAGTACTTTGGTACAACTCCAGATTGGATACTGGGGTACCCTTATAAGTCCCTAGTAGATGGTACACATGTACCCAGGGCATAGGTACCCCAGAGGACTCCCATGGGCTGAAGCATGTATTATGCCACCCATGAGAGGCCATGCAAAATGGAACCTCAGGTCTGCTAATGCAGCCTGTGTAAGTTGGTGATTGCACCACTTACTTTAGATATAGGTTCACTATATCTATATATATCACTACACTTAAAACTTTGTAAGTCACCCCTATAGCAGGCCTTAACAATCTTGAAGGCAGGGTGCTAGGTTTTGCGTGAGAGGGTGCTCCTGCATGAGCAGGGCCCCTCTGCAGTCTTCGGAGACCATTCTCCCGGGCTGTACGTGATACCTCCAGACATATAGGTAGAGGTGCATTATAACCTCGCAGTAAATGCTATCTCGAAAACGACTGCAACGAAGTATGTCATGTTTGGTGTCAAACACCTTGGAATCATACCTCCACACCAGTAACTGGTGTGGGAGGTATGATTCCCCCCCTCAGAACCGAGGTTCTGGGGGTGCCTAAGTCTACCGGTACCAACTTTCTCGAGCCTTGCAGCACAAAATGGATGCTGCCAGCCACAGACACGAGTCTACCCTCCTGCTGCTGAGCCAAGCTCGAGCAGGGGAAGGCAGCACAATAGGCATCCTGTCACAGGGAGGTGTTACCACCTTCCAGACAGGATTTAGTGTATTGGGGCTGGGTATGTGCACTGTCTCAGTGCCAGAAAGTCTGCACGAGGGGCACATTTGGTGTCCCTGTGCATAGTCCAGTTCAAACCAGTTCTAGGAGCCACTTGCTCCTGCTCTGGCGTGAAATTGAACAAAGGACATGGGTGTAGCCACCCCTCTGTCCTGTCCCTCCCATAGGAGGGTCCCTAGAATCTGTCCAACCCTTTCCCATGGGTATAAAATGGGTTACCTGGCTATAGGACATTATATTTTACGTGGACAAGGTTCTGCAAGAAGATACCACGACACTTTGACAGTCTGGACACGCTGGACTTCGCTGGACCTCCCTTGGGCTCGACTTTGTCTTCCCTTGCCATCCCCAGTCTCGCCACTGTCCGTGATCCATACAGGCTCCGTGCAGGACCCTGTGGACCTCCAAGACAACAGAAGAATCTCCCTTGGAGTGAAGGAGTCACTCCCCTGCAAACACAGGCACCATAATGCATCTGACCAGTTTGCTGACCCTGAGCTCCTGCAGACTCCAAAGGCTCCAGCAACACAGGATGTAGGTTTTTGAAAGTCTCCCAGATTGAGCTGCCCTCTTACCAAGTTTGAGGCAGATATCGCTCGTGGGAACCGTATAACCTGTACCCCTGTGCACCACGTCCATTTGCAGCTGCACATGCTTGTTGTCATGCAACAATTCTGTGCATTGGGCCATTTGTAGCTCTGACCCCAGCGCATCTTTTCTAAGAAGGACTCTGGCATCCTTGCACTCTGTGCCCTGTTAGCTGGTATCCTGTGAAACTACCTGAGGTCCCCTCGCGACTACTGTGCCTTTGGCCTGTAGGTCCACTTGAGGGTCAACTTTGCTTTCTTTGGGCTCCCCTGGTTGCTCCAGGCCTGCCCTGATTCCCCTTGCTGTGGTGAGTCTCCTGGTCCTTGCTGGGCCAGATCGACACCGAATTTGACCATCTATGTTGTTGCCGCTGCCAAGGCTTGATTGGTGATCCCGCCAGACACTGACCCCTCAGCACTCGACATCCTTTGTGGCACAGCTCGTATCCGGCTCTTGGTCATCCAAGATGTCTCCTGGTCTGCACAGCTGAACAGTCAAGATCACCGTCAACACACCTGAAGCACCCGACATCGGTGGGCATTTGTCTACCGAGCCCCTGGTCACTCCAAAGTGACCCAGACTCTGTCCCCTCTGCTTTCAGGTTCTACTCATCTAGAATCCACATTTGGATTCCACCGGACACTTTTCTTCCTTCCAGCAGCAGCATTTCTTTGTCGACATCCATAGAGAACGACGAGGGTTTCCGATGCCACTTCGCACCTATGCACCCAGCTCCTCTGGGATAGGTAACTCTGGTACAAAGGTATCCACAGGTGGGGTGGCCCTCCAAACTCTTAAGTTTCAAGGGTTGTCTTCGTAATCTGCTGGGAAAGGTCCTTAATCTCTGATTGTCCAAACGCAACTTTCCCACTGAATTGTACGGAGCACGCGGTCATGTTCTCACACTGCACCCGTCCTCCGTGGGGTCCCTACTCACTCACTTTGGGTGGTTCCTTGGGGTCCCAGCGATTCTACACCTTCTAGACTAGGTCTAGTCCCGAGTCGTGGTTCTTATACCACTTATTTAGTATACGCTTTGGTCTCCCCCGGGAGCCCACTGTGTATTGTGCTACTTACGTTTGATTCTTTGCAACTGTATTATTTGATTTGTGTTCTATCCTCGTGTAGAGGCTACTAGAGACTGTTATATATAATAAATACATATTTTTATAACTACTGTGTGGTTTCCCTTTCATTTAACCAATACTATAAGGTTACATTCTGGTAAAACAAGGTGCTTAACATTCCTTCAAGACTTAGCCTGAAGGCTGCTCTCCATAGCTACCACTAGGATAGCTTTCAATAAAGGTTATCTTTGACCTAATCACCATAAGGGTTGTTTGGACTGGTACAAGGTGCCCACTTTCATTAGTGGACAGCATATACCATGCCAACTTTTCACACCTGGGTATAATTAAAACCAAGAAGAGAAGAAGGACTGATTTTTGGTGGCAAGGTTTGGATTTGCATATTGAAAGGAAGATACAGGGTTGCTATGAGAGTAGGGAGAATGATAAGATTCATAAGTTGCATTATGTTCCCATGGTTTGCAGAGAACTTCCCAATGGACTTTGACAAGAGATTGTGATGTATTTAGTTGGCCGAATTAAAAGAGAAAAAGCCACTCCTTATCTCTTTGTGATGATAGATTTGTGTTCTTGGTGGACTAAGTTTGTGTGTGTTGGGGAAAAAAAGATTACAGGAGCTGTCATTAGATTTCTAGAGGGCTTGTTCAGAAGAGAAGAGATCCCCAGACGTCAATTAACAGACAATGGACTAAAGATTTATTCTAAAGAGTTCAAGGACTTTCTTAAAAAGATGAAAATAAAGTATACGAAATCTTCTTTATAGCACCCTGAATCAAATGGTATGGTGGAAAGATTCAATAGGACTCTCAAGGAAGGATTTCAATTGGCGAAAAAGTTGTGGATTGGATTGAAAGAAAGAGTTGCAAAAACGTTTGTGGTGTCCTATCATTTCTCTCCACAAGGGACTACTGGAAAGTCACCTTTTGAATTATTCAGAGGCAGAAAACCCCATTCGGAGTTGGTTCCAGGGTGGATGGATTGGAACAAGGGTTGGGCAAATGTGTCTGTGGAGGATGAATGGAGGAAAAGAGAAAAAAATAAAATGGTGGAAAAGAAAAGAGATTTTGATGCCAGGCATGTGGTGAGAGATATGCAGATTGAGATTGGGGATTGGTAAAAATGTGAGCTCCAGTTGGTGCATGGTATTGTTCTAAGTTCACAGAACCTAGGAAAGTTATCAAGTTATTTAGAAATGCGGTCAGAACAGAAGATGGCAGGATTTCGAATTTAAGTAGCGTGGTCTTAGTATGCGAAACTACTGGTGAATCTATGAGTGCTGCTGAGGGGAAGAATAAAATGGAAATAAAATCTGCACCGCATGTTGATGTCAGTGAAGAAAACAATCCTAGTGTCGAAAAATCAGTCAGACCAAAGAGAAAATATAAAACCCCAGAGCATTTCAAAGACTGTGTAAAATCATAAACAAGTTAAGCATTATTCCGGATGTATTGTCTGTTATGGTTTGTATATATATGTTTATCTATTGTTTAAGAGGGAGAGATGTGTGATGTTCTCACTTTAGTATTTACCTGTTAAAGTTGCTGTATTTACTATGTATCCAATGTACATTCTTCTATTCTCATGACCTCACCGAATTCTGGTGATGGAGTGTTCTGTGAAGTCAGAACACTGGGAGTTGGAGCTGGGAAGCAGCTGAGGCAGAAATACATACTGGTCCTCCCTTCTTCCTGGTCTGTATCCTGTTCATTAAACTTCACAGTCCTCTAAAACACCAACATTAGCATCAGCATGCGTTCACCTCACAGCGCTATCCAAACAGGGCCATGGGACTTGTCTCGTCAAATAAGGCTTAGAGGGAGCTCAGTTTTCTGAAAATCTGTGTTCAATTCACAAACTACACTTTTGGTGATATTTAGGCCCAGATTCATCAAAGGATTGGTTGCACTTGCATCACGAAGGGTGTCGCATGGGCAATGCAATCCTTAAGTCAGAGCTACCAAGCCCTGCATGGCTTGGTAAATCTGGAGTAACGCAAGGCAGCACCAGTTGCTGCCTTGCATTACTCTGCGCATGGAAGGTGCTATATGGGTGGAGAGTGAGTGTTCCCACACATCTACCCAAGAAGTTTAGCACATTCCCAGATTTATCGAGACAAGTAAATCTGGGAATGCATGAAAATTGTACGCCTTCTCGATAGAAGAACAGCGTGGAGAAATATCTTTATTTCTCCTCATAGTTTCCGCTTTTTGATTGTGCAGCACAATTAGAAAGAAGAGAAACTCTCCAAGGCAGTGATACTCAAAGTACGGCCCGGGGCCGCTTGCGGCCCTCCTGACCTTTCCATATGGCCCCTTGGTGAACAGGGACACTGGTCTGCTGTTCACTTGACTCAGCAATAACATTCAGAAAGGAAGTAATTAAGGCATCCTGCACCTTTTAACTTTAGAAACACCTTACTTTTTTAAAGACATCTTACAAAAAATGTGTAAAAATATGTGCATTTCATTAACATGCAGCACCTTTTCAACTTAGTACATCCGATGATTGCACTGCATTATCTTTTTTTTTTTAATTATAGTTTTCAAACATGAATTTAGACAAAGTATACTTCCACCGACCCTGACAACAATTCCAATAGTGAACTAAGAGGCAAGTCAGTTGTCTTGTGCACCATTTGGGTGGCCTGGGTTGCTATTATAAATGGACAACATCATAGTTTTAAAATCAAACACAAGAGAGGGAAAAGGAGTCAAAGTGAAAAACAAAATTAGTTAGGATCACACAATTTGATCAAGTGGGGAAGCTGGGATTGCTCCTAGGTTTTCTGATTTTGCATTGTGCAATTCAAACACTACATGTACATGCTTCACATCCTGTACACCCACCATATAAACCCTGTTAGAACTGGGGGTCTCTAGTTGGCAATGGTTTGCACCTTTGTCCAAATAGGGACCCTTGCTTCTAGTCAGGATAAGGGGGATACACTCCTAAAATAACCCCTGCTCACCCCCTGGTAGCTTGGCACGAGCAGACAGGCTTATCTCAGAGGCAGTGTGTAAAGCATTTGGGAACACATACAGTAATACAGTGAAAACACTACAGATGGACACCACACAGGTTGTTATGTAAAAATAAGTAATCTTTATATAGACTTATCACAAGACCCAATAGCAACAATCCACAATACTGTACTCAAAAATAGACTTTAAAAGGTTATAAAATAGTTCAGTTCTCTCAAGTTGTAAATGCGACACTTTACTCTCAATGTACCTTGAATGCGTAACGCAAAGAAAACAAAAGGGTCGCAGGGAAGGTGATGCGTCGGTTCCTTACACTCAGGGGAGTGGATGCGTCGGTTCCTTACTGCTGCGCAGGGGAGTTGATGCTCGCTTCCTTACTGTGTGGGGAGGTGATGCGTCGGTTTCTTACTGCTTTCCGGTGCGATGCGACAAGATGGCACCTCGATGCGATACTCTTCTCCGGTACGATGCGACAAAATGGCGTCTTGGTTGCGATGTGACAACGTTGGTGTGATGCGTGCACGCCCGACGGCCGTGCGGCGACTCGATGATCTTTGGAGCCGCGACAGGCCCTGCGACGCGCTTCTCCGGTGATGCGACGATGACCTCTGTGGCAGCGTCCCGCTTCTCCGGTGATGCGCCGCGCTTCGGCGATGCGAGGATGACAGCGGCAGCGGCGTCTCGCTTCCTTGGTGATGCGATGACCGCGGCTGCGGCGGTGACACGCTTCTCGTTGTGGCGTCGCGCTTCCAGCTCCCAGCGACACGCAGTCTCTCAGAAGGCCCAGCACAACAGCAGGCACTTCAATTCCCAGCAAGGGAATGCAGGGGGGGAGCTGGTTGGTGAAGTCTTGTATCCCTGAGACTTCAGGCAGGAGGCAAGCTCTAGTTCAAGCCCTTGGAGATTCTCTTCTTCAAGATGACAAAGCACAGCAAAGTCTTTTCTCCTGTCCTTGGTAGAAAGCAACCACTGCAGGCCAACCCCAATCAGCAAAACAGCACAGGGGCAGTACTCCTCCTTCAGCTTCTCCGGTTCTTCTCCTTGGCAACAGGTTTCTTGATTTCCCAGAAGTGATCTAATTTCCTAGGGGTCTGGGTCCCCTTTTTATACACAGTTTCTCTTTGTTCTCTGAAGGCAGAGAGGCCTCTGCCTAGTCCAAAACCAGTTCTGGTCAGTCCTGGAGCACTTTGTTTTTCTGACTCCTTCTTTCCTTTGTGAGTGAGGGGCAGAGCCATCAGACGCCCGGCAGGAGGTGGAGCCAGCATTCTGGAAGGCAGGCACAGCCCTATTCAGACCCAGGTGCAACTCCTCCCTCCACTCTGGATGCAGATCTTTCTATTCAGCCCTGTGCTGACTCACCCTGTCTCCGGTAGCCACCCCCAGCCCCTGTCACTCAATCTCCAGACAAGGAATACACAACCTAGCAGAGGCAGGCTTGGAAGTTTAGGCAAGAAAATACCCACTTTCTAAAAGTGGTATTTTCAAACACAGAATGTTAAAACCAACTTCACTAAAAGATGTATTTTATCATTCTGAGTTCAGGCATACTAAATTCGTTTTTCTACCATGTTCCCTGGGTCAGTTAGGATTATAAGGTGTAATAATCAAACTGCCCATTCTGGCCTATGGAGAACAGGTAGCCTTGCAATAGTGAAAAACGAAAATGGCTGTAATTCACTATTAGGACATGCCACACACACCAGGGCATGTCCTACCTTATACTTACAATGCACCCTGCCCTTGGGCCTACCTTAGGGGTGTCTGATATGAAGATAAGGGAAGGTTTAGGGACTGGCAAGTGGGTGCACTTGCCAAGTCGACATGGCAGTCACAGACCGCACACAGGCTCTGCAATGGCAGGCCTGAGACACATTTTACAAGCTGCTTCTGTGGGTGGCACAACCAGTGCTGCAAGCCCACCAGCAGCATTGGATTTACAAGCCCTGGGCACACTCAGTGCACTGTACTAGGGACTGACAAGTAAACCAATCATCCAATCATGGAGTCACTAATCCATACATCAATTTACAGTAGGGAGCACTTGCACTGTGGCACTGAACAGCAGTGGCACAGTGCCCAAAAGCATCTAAAACCAGCAAAACATAAGAGGCAACAGCAAAAAAATGGAAGGGAGACCCACGCCAATGGTGCCAAGTCTAACAAACCCCATACTGCCCGACCGCCACCCTGCTGGCATAACGGTGCGGCCCTCGGTCACATTGTAAACCAAAATTTGTGGCCCCTGGGGAAATGTTTCTGAGTACCCATGCTCTAAGGACTGTTTTGTGCAGGAAGGTGTCCCTTTCTCCATAAAAACAATCCTGTTTGCAATGGAGGTACCCTTGCACAATGGCACAAGGGTTCCTGGGTTGGCGCTAGGCAGCACAATGTGTGTCAGTGCAGTGATAGAGTAGGAATGCTCCATTTCTTGATAAATATGGCACATTCCTGCCCTCTCCATTTGACGCAGCACATGAAGTTGTCTTGCTAGGTTGTGCTGCGACAAATACTGATGAATCTGGGCCTTAATCCTTTGTGCTTCATGATGCTTTTGTCAATAGCAAATTGCAGACTATTCCTTTCAAAGTTCATGGGATGTTAGGTATGGTAAAGTCGCTTTGTTTGTTTGCCTGTTTGATGATATTGCTACACCGGAAAGAACGAGAACAGTATAGACATTTTACCTCCAGCTCTTTATGTATTCTGGATGTATGCAGCTGGCTGGTTTGATTTTTTTCTGGTGAAGGATTGCAGAAGCCTGTCAAAGCTTATTTAATGAATATTTATAGGTTCATGACATTCTTTCCTGTGTTGTTGTCACGCCAAGCATTGGGGAAGTACAAATTTAATGCCGCTGTCAAAAACAATCTTAGGGATTAAACAGCATGTACACCTCCAAAAATGACTTGAACACCGGGGGCGCAAGGCTTTTCACACATTTCATTTTGTTGCCGACAGCTCGGCTTACCAGCATACTTGATGTGCTGCTCCGGCGCAAAGAAAAATTATAAACTCAGAATGGATTGATCACAAAGATCACAAAGACCATCTTTCTGAAGATGTTGAAAGGTGCCCTGGTAACAGGCATTATTCATCCCAGGGCATCGGGTGATAATCTCGCCTCCGTCAACATCAGCAAAATAGCAGAAAAGTAGGGTGAGCGTGTTTTATATGGAAATTGGCTTGATTATTCTGTACTGATGTACAAATAATATGACAGGCAGATCGCACTATATAGAAGAAAGTCGCCATATTAAGAAAGAAAAGTATTTGTTACAAACATAAACTTTCAAATTTACAGTAAAACTGAAGCAAGAAAGATGGCTCAGTGCATTACAGGCAAGATGCAAAAATGTATTTGTATGATTTATGCACTGCCAGTAGCTGGAGACCATGGTTTAAATGTTCCAAGTGCTTTTTTTTTTTTTTTACTGAGACACCTTAGGTGAGAAATGTATGCACAAGTCCGGGTCACTAAGACTCAAGCTCAGCCTCACTGACAGGGCCGGGGACTGGCTACCGGGCGTTTTGGCATGCTGCCGAGCTGGGGGCTGATTTCGTTGATGGGGACCTGCGTGTGCTGAACGAAATTCGTTTTGCTTTGTTTATTTCGTAGCACACGCAGGTCTCCATCAACGAAATTAGCCCCCACCGCAGTGACATCAGCCCCCAGCTCGGCAGCATGCCAAAACGCCCGGTAGCCAGTCCGGCCCTGCTCACTGAAGAGGCACACAAGACTGAAACCAGTCAGGGGGTTTTGTGTTACCATATGACGAGCACTGGCTGGGCAGTTCAGGGTCGACTGTTCATATTGGAGCTGTGCCAAAGCCGTATCATGATGGGTTTTGTTGGCGCAATGCAGCGCCGCACGCCTGTTTTATGTGCTTGCAGGGCGTAAAGTGAATTCATTAAACCCGATATTTTTCAGAGTTAGTGCTTTATTTTCAGATAGTACAGCACGGAAACAGTGAGCAAAGCTTGCCTCCTTCTTTTTCTGAGCTGTACTGTCTGAAAAAAAAGCAAAAACTTTAAGAAATATTGGGTTAAATTAATTTACTTTATTCCCTGCAGATGCATAAAACAGGCGCTGGACTCTGAGCCGCGCCAGAAAAGGCAATCATGGCATGGACCAATGCTTGGGTTCTGTACTAAATGGCAGAGTGGGCAAATCATGATGGACTCAATGCAGTCAATTAAGTACCTGGTCAGAGATTAATTCATTCTACCGTTCACTTTTTTGCTTTTCTTAATAGGACAGAATACGTGTGTATCAATACTCTCTGTGCCACAAGACTCCAAGTGGCTTTTATGAGGTCCAACAAAGCAGAAGGTGGTTTACATTTACTTGTATTCCCATGTCCGGTGTTGAGGGACCCTAGCAGTTTGGACGGACTATTCCAAATTAGAGTGGGCAAAATTGGATCATTTTGCGAAAGTTTCATGCAAATTATGCACATTATACCAATAATGTTCGATTAGTTTCCAGAAGGAATATTGTATGGGTGGTATGCCCCTGCATGCAAAAGTCACTTAAGGTACCAGTTCAAAGTACTGAGCGGTGATGTGCATGAAAATTGCTCTCAAGTTATGGCCTGAGGTACAAAATTCATGTGAAATAATCGCTCAATTAATTGGGCACTCGTCTGCATGACAAAATATGTGATGAGATATGCAAGCCAGTGATTGGGATGTGTCATGATGTGTGAAAAGCAGTTTGCCCAGGTTTGTTTACTCTTAATGGCTCAGGACGAAGAATGATTTTCATAGGACTTTTACTGTCTGTAATGGCACAATGAACAAAAAACATGATGCACTTTTTTCACCTTTTGCTTTTTTATTTTTCTTAACTTTGTTTTGCACAAAACATTTGTCTGGAGCCAGCTCAGACATTTATCATTCCGATATTGAAAAAATGAGTTCCAGAGCAGGATGTACCAACATAACATTATTATATAAAGAGGGGGGAAAAGCTACTGGTCTAGGCACCTACGACTTCCTCACCACTAAGTGGCCATGCTGAACTTGATATCTGGCCGAACAGGCATCCTTTAGTAACAGCAGCAAAAGCAGAAATTCTCAGTCCTTGCTCTTAAAAGACAGACAATCAAAAAGTCTGTCTCTTTTACATACTTCCCTTTTTTACATCGTTTTATTACATTGTCATTATTAATCCGCGTTACAGAATTATCATCAGGGTTGGACTAGGACAGAAAATAAACCTTGGCACCGAAAGAAAAGTGACCTCCGTTAGTAAATCATATAGTTAAAAAAGTGGCCGACATTTGCAAATTAGGGCAGATTTGAACTTGTAAAGACACGCTGTGTAGATGCTTTGCAAGTTATGGGAGACTGCACACATGTATGCTTGCTGAAGGCAATGTTTGTGGTGATATCAGGGAAAGCAATAGTAAAAACTGGCTCACAAAACAGGCCCAGAAACAGCCAGAAAACGGCTCATACACTATCATATTAGACCGGTCGTTCGAACATTGCCAGATTGCCATGTAGACCAGTTTGACCTTGAGTATGATCTGTGGAACATAAACAAAACTAAAGCAAAAAAAGAACAGGCTGATAATATGACTATGTGTTTCATCATAAAGTGCGTAAGAGACTCCTAACTCACACCACTGTACAGTAAAAAATGGAATCCTAAATCAACCAAGGTATTCAGTTTGAAACTTAGCGGTATGAAATGCATACCATACAAAAGGAACAAGAAATGTACAAATTATGTGAGTTATCAACTTGTCCCTCCACACTTTCATATGATGCCATTAACTTCATGGCTTCTTTCCATTCCAAGATTGTCAGCGGGTCGCTTGACTTCCAGTGTCTCAAACCACAAAGTTTCACCCCTGCTAGAGCAGAATCCAGCCCTTGATGCCGTACTTGGGGGCAGATTTACAAGCCCCGTGCGCCACATTTGCGCCGCCGTTGCATCACTTCTGTGACGCAGCGGCGGCGTAAAGCTAGCGCCATGCTGCGGGGGATTTACAACGTGACGCATTTAGGGAGATGCGTCACGTTGTAAAGCCCTGCGCCACATGAAACCTGCGTCAGGTTTCATGTGGGCGTTCCGGCGCAGGGTAGGCGTTCCGGTGCAGGAACGCCTCGGAAAAGTGCCTGAGTGAAATCTACAAGATTTCACTCAGTCACTTTTTCGACCCCGCTGCGTCAAAACCTTGCGCCTGCTTGAAGCAGGCGTAAGGTGTGACGCACCATGTGGAAGATAGGCCGGGTTGGCACAGTGCTGAAGTTGCATCGCGCCCGCGACACAACTCCAGCACTGCGCCAACTCTTACGCCGGCAGATGCGACACGCATCTGCCAATCCTTGCGCCATGGCGCGCCGCATTGTAAATGCGGCGCATCCGTGGTGGCGCAACAATGGCATTGCGTGTCGCACGTTTCTTGGCGCATCCTTGCTGATTTGCAGGGATGCGCCAGGAAACGTAAATCTGCCCCTTGGTCTTTTATGGCGAAATATTAACAGCAGCTTTATCTTCTGCTATATTTCGATGCTTTATCCGGAATCGTACTTAAATGCACCTTGGGCACTTTAGTTATTTTCTCTTAAATGGAGAATTGGCACTATATCTGGTCTCTAATGGCTTTTTTCTTTTTAGTGCAATGTGATTCTGTTTTTTATTCTGACTATGTACTCCTCTCTTTTACTCTTGAACATGTATGCTGTACTTTCTGTTTGGAAGAGCATTATCGGACATTTATATTGTGATAAATTGATGAATTTGTAAATTTTCACTGGATCTCAATAAAAAAAAGAATCCAGCCATCTTTTCTTGTGGTTGTTCATCCCATGACTATGCTATGCGTCATGAATCAGTGTGAGCTCCAATGATGGAACTATATACCCATTTCACAGGTGTCTGATAGTTGATACCAAATTGAGTTCCAATAAATTAATAAGGCTCGTGAGGACCACATAATATGCACCATCTCCCCTCCCTGATGATGGCATTGCCCGCAATTCAAGTTCGCTTTTTAATTTGGTTTGTTTAGTCTGTGCAGAGGCCAGTGCCAGACAGAATTTCAATTGTGCTTTATAAAGGCTCTTGTCACGAGCAGCCAATAGGTCCAACCATTCAGCTTCAGTATACACCTTTTCAGTATGGGGCTGTGTAAGAAACTGGGTTATTAGTTGAGAGGGGTCAGAGCCCCACTCAAGTAATAGTAATAATCCTTTTCAAAGTGATCTACAAAAGTCAGTAAATCAACATGTGCTTATCTCTCTGGTAACTTGGCACAAAAGCAGTCAGACAATGTTTAAAGTATTTATGCAGCACTCAAGGAGCAATAAAGTAAAAATGCAAAACAAGAATAATCCCAAAACCAATTAAAAAAGATAAAGGCTATTTTAATAAACTAGATCACACCAAGGCAAAAAAAATCCAACCAGTGGAAAAAGAGTTATTAGTTTTTAAAGTTTAAGGTGAAAATAGCACCAAAAAAGACCTGAAGGGTCAACTGCGGGTCCCTTGTTGTGCCGGACCAGGACAAAGTCTAAGGTTTAGGCCAACAGCAATGGAGTGGCAGTCAGGTATGGGCCCAGGTGCAGCACACTGGGAGTTCAACCTTTTGTCCTTGATGTGAAGGATGTGCGGTGCTGCGATGTGAGACTGTGTTGCACTGCACCTGGTCTGTCAAGCCTCTGATCAGGGGCTGCGCGGTGCTGCAATGTGTGGCTCTGCATCGCCCTGAGCTGTTATGCATTGGATCCGGTTATAAAGCTTATAAGGAGTTGTAAAGTGCTTTGAAGTGAGGCCCTGCTTCTGCTCTGCACTGCATTGGGTCAAGTGGAGCCGCTGATCAGAAGCTGACAGATGTTGCAATGTGAGGCTCTGCATCCTTCTGTGCCGCTCTGCATCAGATCTAGTGGAACCTTCAGTTGAAAAGGGAGGAGTACACTCTGATTCCATCCAAGAGTCTATGACCTTGACGACAGAACTTGGGGGTCACGACTCACTCCCACAGAGGTCAGCAGAGGGGACTAGGCTCAGGTGCAGTTGGGTCTGGTCATCTGGAAAGCTGAAGAGGTCTATGGAAGCTTGTTCGGACCCTATGGCTCAAACAGGAGGTCAGCCAATTGACACTAGGAATCACTTCTGAGGACCTGGGTTCAAGGGAAGCAGGTCCAGTCTTCCTTCTTCAGAAAGTATTCTTCTGAATATTTTCTGAATATTTTCAAGTCCAGGAGTGTTGTGATGAGAGTTTCTGAATGTGCCACTTTTATACCCAGTGTCAGCCTGTATGTGAGGGACACCCTCTTTGTATAACCCTAAACTGATTCTGAACAGTTTTTCCCTTTTCCCTGGGTTTGGCTCCAATCTGTCTAGGAAGACAACTAGTAGGCAGGCACAGGTTTGAGATGCATTTGCCAGTGGCAGGGCAGGCATCTTCTGACGTCAGGAAGGGGTTGGGTCTCATCCTTCATGCTACTCTTTGAAGGTCAGGAACGGCTGAGTACAACTACACAGGCTCTTCCCTGAGCCCTCTGCTTTTCAATCTCTATGTTCAACCTCTGGCCGAAGTTGCCAAGAGCAGAGGGCTGACCATGGTCTCCTATGCCGATGACACACAGTTGGTGGTGGCTCTCTCGAGCGTCTCCAAGCAGGACGCCATGACATTTCAAGGTGATCTTGCGCCAATCGCCGAGTGGATGACCACCAATTGTCTCCAACTGAATGCCAACAAGTCGGAGGTGTTGTTGGTGGGAAAGGACCATGATCTATGGAATGAGCACTCGTGGCCAAAAAGCCTAGGTATTGCTCCTGCCCCCAAGCAAGTAGTGAAGAATCTAGGGGTCTGGATGGACGCTTCGCTTAACTTCCAGACTCAAACTAAAAAGGTGGCGGGAACCTGCTTCGGATTGTTGCGTGGACTCAGGCCCATCCTGGGTTTCTTTGATGCCCCTACTAGGCAGATCATCATCCAGGCACTGATCATGTCAAGACTTGATTACGCCAGCTCACTGTATCTGGGAGCGAACAAGTCAGAAATACAGAGGCTACAGAGAGTCCAGAATGCGGCTGCAAGTTCTCTCCTCGGTCTGCGTAGAGTCTGTTCAGTGACAAGCGCCATTCGCCGCCTCCACTGGTTGCCCGTGGCCAGGCAAATCGTGTTTAAGGCACTCTGTATTGCCTTTAAAATCTTGAAACTGGCATCTCCGGAAATCCTGACCAACCTGCTTTCTCCCTACGTCCCCACCCGCCAGCTCCGCTCCATGGGACAATGCCTGGTTGTGGTCCCCCGAGCCAGGAGGGTTCGCGCCGGAGGTCGTTCCTTCCGGAACAGAGCAGCCATCCTTTGGAATTCTTTGCCGGCCCACATTCGAGGGCTCAATAACTACCTCGAATTTAGGAAAGCCATTAAAACCTTTCTCTTCCCCACCCCGTAGGTCTCTCTGGGCCCTCTTCGAGCTCGGTCACCTCTCTGCTGTTTCAGCGCCGGGACGCCTCTTTGCTGGGGCAGCTGTTGCGCTTTATAAACCCGCTAACATCTTGCACAGGAGAGCAATTCCCATCCCCACACCCAAGGCCCTTTTGTTCCCTGTCTGGAAGGAATTCACATCATACAACAGGAAAGCAGGAAGATGCCAACTTTCTTTTTATGTTTAAAAGCTTTATTAAAGAATTATAAAAAAATACATAGATCAGCAATACAGAATAAACATATTGAAGAAAGAATATCAAAAAAGTGGCTAAATTGAGAACCAAAGAAGAAAGCTATTTTTGGTTTTTCAGGGAATAAAGGAAAGGGAGGGGAAGGGAGAAGGGGAGGGTGGGGGAAGAGGATATTTGCAACTTTACAAAATTAAATAATAAAATAATGCATATTTACATAGGGATGCAAGTAGTATTATTAGTATACTTAATAAAATACAATAAACCGAGAAAGGTAAGGAACAATAACCAGAGAAAATGTACATTCAAGGAGGTTTAAAATTTTCAGAATGGGAACGAGAATTATCTGCTAAAACAAGATTATCCAAGTATTGAGTCAGGGGTAACCAAAAAGGTCTCTATTAGCTTTTGGGCTGCAGGAGGAGGCGAAAGCAATATCAAGACGATGGAAGTGGCAGAGACTATTCCACCAGTGTTGAAGAGAAAGCTTTGTAAGGGTTTTCCAGTTAAGAGCGATGTGTTGAAAGGCTAGTGCAAGCATAAGGTCGAAAAGACCATGTGTGTATGGGGGAAGATTTAAGGAGTCACATAGACTACCGGAGAAAAGAAGAGGGAGAGAATAAGGGGTGGTAATGGTGAAAATACGGGAAGTGTAGGACCAAACTTTTCCCCAAAAAAGAGAGACCGAAGGGCAAAGAAAGAGAAGATGTAAAAGATCAGCAGTAGAAGCACCACAGGTCCAGCAGCTAGTATCAGTGGAATGGGAAAATTTAGCAATAGATATAGGGGTAAAATAAAGTCTGTGATAGAGGAAAAACATAGATTGAGTGAGAGAGGCAGAACGAGAGATTTTGAGAGAGCGGGACCAAAGTTTGTCCCAGAAGATGATAGACCATTCACAACCCAGGTCAGCTTCCCATGAAAGTTCCAATTTAGTTTTAGTACGATCTGGATTAGGAGCTGAATAATATTTATAAATGAGAGAAGCTTTAGGTAGGGATAGAAGGATCGTATGAAGGGAGCTTAAAGTAGAAGTAGGAAGAGAAGAGGGGAGAGAATAGAAAGTGTCAAGAATGACCGACATCAGAGTGGTGAATTTCTGTAGGAAGGAGCGAGGACAATGAAATGAAGCTTGAAATTGGGGGAAAGAGCATGGAGATGAGCCATCAAAAAGATGTTTAACCCAAATTATGCCCTTTGATCTCCAAGATTTCCAGAAGATGGATCTGTTATTAATAGTAATAATGGAGTTATGCCAAATTGGAGATTCTAAAAGGATTCTCTTGAAATGCAATCTGGTTGTGTCAAGGGTCTTAGTAGGGTACAAGTATGTTTGAATAAAGGCATAGAAATATGAGGAGATTTAGCAGAGAAGGCCAAAACTTCCCTTAGGGTGAATGGTAATAATAGAGCACGCTCAATAGTAAGCCAAAGGGGAGTGAAAGAAGAGGGGTTGGAAAGAAGCCATCTTGAGGCCTGACGGAGACAAAATGATTTATGGTATAGGCGAAAGTCAGGAAAATTCACCCCTCCATTAGATTTTGTCTTACGAAGAAAGGATAAGGAGATCCTGGCTTTTTTATTGTTCCAGAGGAATTTAGAGAGGCGAGAATCTATACGTTTAAAATAGGAGACTGGAACATGGACGGGAAGCATGGAAAGAGAGTAAATTAGAATAGGGGAGATCATCATCTTAATGGAATCCAATCGACCCCACCAAGAGAGAAACAAAGGATTCCAAGAGGAAAGTAGATTGTCAATCCGAGAGAAAACCGCCTTCATATTCAATTTAACAGTAGCGGTGATGGAGTTCGAGAACCATACACCTAAATATTTTATTTTGGAGCTATTCCATGCAAATCCAGTGGCAGAAAAAGACTGAGGAAGACAAAATTTGGTAAGGGGGAGAATTTCTGTTTTATCTGAATTGATTTTATAACCAGAGACAAGAGAGAAGGAAGAAAATTCATGTAATAGAGAAGGAATAGAGATTTCTGGAGCGGAGACAAAAAGCAGGATGTCATCTGCGTAAGCTGAGAGCTTTAGATGTTGGTCACCGTAAGGGAAGCCAGATATAGAGTCATTGTTGCGTATTGAGGATAAGAAGGGCTCAAGAGCTAAGACAAAGAGAAGAGGAGAAAGAGGGCAGCCTTGGCGGACTCCGCGCTGGAGAGGAAAGTAGGAAGAGATACCGCCATTAACCAATACAGAGGCTCTGGGAGCTGAGTATAATAAAGAAATAAGTGAAATAAAGTGAGGACCAAAACCATGCCATTTTAGGGATGCAAAAAGGAAGGACCAGTCAACTCTATCAAATGCTTTTTCGGCATCGACAGAAATGGCCGCCAGAGATGTAGAGAGAGAAGGGATTTTGTTTAAGACATTAAGAAAAAGTCGGGAATTATCTGATGTCAATCTACCCTTAACGAAGCCACATTGTTCTTTTCCCACTAGATGAGGCATAAGCGGATCTAAACGTAAGGCAAGAGTTTTGGCAAAGAGCTTATAATCTACATTAACCAAGGAAATTGGACGGTAATTTTTACAGAACATAGGGTCTCGGCCTTCTTTGTGTATCAGACAAATAGTGGCTTCTTGAAAAGTACCCTCCGTCTTGCCGGAGAGGTAGAATGAGTGAAACAGGGTTAATAGTTTAGGAAGTAATAGGTTAGAAAAGTGTAAGTAAAATTCGACTGAGAAGCCATCCGGACCAGGAGTTTTCCCTTTTTTAAAGTGGCTAATGCAGCGGATAATTCATTAAGGGATAGATGGGCCTCAAGGTCAGAGAGGTTAAGGTGAAGATTAGACGGCGTTGGAAGTTTGTCAAGATAAGACTGAATAAGAGAACTAGAAGGAGGAGATTCTGGGGTATAAAGGTCTTGATAGAAGTTTTTAAATTCGGTAAGAATGTCTTGGTCTTTATGAACGAGAGAGCCATCTGAGGAATAAATGGAATCAATCGAAGTACGTTCTTTACGGGCTTTGAGATAATTTGCCAAAAGTTTTCCTGCTTTATTTCTACCCCCGTAGTAACGAGCACTAGTGCGCAGAAGTATTGAAGATGCATTGTCAGTCGTAGATTTATTAAAGGCCAGTTTAGCGCGCACCAGAGCCGGTAAGACCGATTCTGCCGGTGAAGTATAGAACTTATGCTCTAGATCTTTAATATGTGCCAATGTGGTCTTACGTTGCTGAAGAAAGCGTTTCTTCTTTTTTGAAACAAAATCTATAATAAAACCTCTTGCGGTTGCCTTAAAGGAGTCCCATAAAATATGAGGTGAGGAAACGGAGTCTTTATTTAGGGCAAAGAATTCATTGGTAAAGATAGTGAAAGTGGAAGAGAAAAGAGGGTCAAGAAGGAGGGAGTTGTTAAAACGCCAGCGGGAAGACCTGGGTTGTGGAGGGAGTAAATCCAGATCGGTTACAATTGGGGCATGATCAGAGATGACAATCGGTTCGATAGAAGAGGAAAGCAAGTTCTGAGATAAAGATTGAGAGAGAAAAATATAGTCCAGACGAGAAAGAGAGTTATGAGGAGGAGAAAAAAAGAAAAATCAAGAGCATCGGGATGGGAAAGCCTCCAAGAGTCCACAAGGTGTGTTTGAGAGATAGTGTCGAGAAAATGTTTATGGGTTTTATGAGGAGTGAAGCGCACCTGGGACTGACGGTCAAGAAAAGGATCCATGACTTGATTGCAATCACCTCCTAAGATAAAAAGATCATCTCTGAATTGAATACATTTCTGTGTAATTAAAGGCCAAAAGGAACAATCAGGATGGGTAGGGCCATAGATATTAAAAACAGTCAACGAAATATTATTAATTGACAATTGAGCCAACAACCATCTGCCTTCTGAATCCGTTTCCTGTGACATAACTTTACAGTTCAATTTCTTGTGGCATAAAATCACAACCCCATTTTTCTTGTTAGAGGTAGGGAGACTAAAACTGAGCCCACCCATCCCTTCTTCAATTTTAACGCCTCAGCTTCGGTAAGGTGGGTTTCTTGCAAAAGAACTAAGTCAGGGTTATAAGAGGCAAGATGGGATAAAATTCTCTGTCTTTTGATTGGATTAACAAAACCTTTCACATTCCAAGAAATAACTCTGAATGTAACAACATTTGAAGTATATAAAGAATACAAATATGCAACGATAAACCACTGGAGTAAAGGACAAAAGAGAAGATGAACAGGAAAAAGAAATCCCAATGGGTAAATAGAAAAGAGCAGTGCAAAGAGTAGAAATAAAAAGGAGAAGTAAGAAGGGGGAAAGAGGGAGGTAAAGAAGAAAAGACAGTACATGTCAAAATAAAATGACGACTGTAATACGTACCTTAAGGGGTAAGAAGAAAACGAAAGGCGGCAAGGGACATTGGAGACAGCACACCCAACGGGGAGCAACACAACACACCAGGACATCAATGTGAGAAAATACAAACGGGAGCGGGCATGTAGAGGAAGAATAACATCTAACAAAGTAAATTATATCTGCAAATGGAGACAAAGAAATATATGAGAAATAAGAGAACAAACAATTCCATACAATGATGTGATAGAGTTACATAATCAGGTATAGAATAAGAAGGGAAGAAGAGTAATGATATACAACAAGGAAGAAAGGCGCGGTGGAAGAATGAGAGACTGATACATAAATAGAAAAGATGAAAAGAGAGGAGAGGGAAGAAGGGAAGCATAGAATGAAACATGAAGCAGAGAAAGATATATATAGTCTGAAGAGATTACGGTGACCTGTAAAAGAAAGGAGGTTAGAGCAATAACTGCAATATATTAGGATTATAAAGGGAAAACAAAACTCAAGTTCCAGAGGAGCAAGGAGCAGTTTCCATCGACGTAGCAGAACATGACTGGATAAATCTGCGAAGGTCAGCAGGGTCTTCAAAGGTAGAAGTCTTATTGAGATAGGTAACCTTAAATAAGCAAGGGTGGAATAGGCCATATCGTGCACCCAAGGAGCGAAGAGCAGGACGAAGATCCAAAAATTCCTTACGGCGTTTGGCAGTCAATGTAGAGACATCCTGGGAGATAAATACTTTGGTACCTAGCCATGAGAGGTTCTTTTTGGCTTTGGCAGCATTAAGTACCAACAGAAGGTCAGTGAACTGCAAAAACAGTATTATAACCCCACGAGGATTTGAAGGAGCAGATGTCGATGAGAGACGAGGGCCCAGTCTATGAGCACGCTGAATGTTCAATTTAGTCGTAGGTGGGAGATCTAAAAACTGTGGTAGAAAAGATGCAAAGTATGTGACAGGATCGTCACCCTCAAGGCCTTCAGGAAGGCCATAAACGCGTAGGTTATTGCGTCTATTTCTGTTCTCCAAATCTTCGGTAACCTTCTTTAGTTGTGAAACTTCCTTCTCCAACAAGGAAACCTTTGAAGTTGAGGCCTGCACGTCATCAAGGTGTTGTTCCACCACAGTGATACGGGACTCCATAGAAGACCACTTGTCATCCAACGATTGCAGCCTGGAATTTGTTTCTTCAATAAATGGGCGAAGGGAGCGCAACTCCTCCCATACCATGTCTAAAGAGACCGGAGAGGAAGACTTGGGTGGAGATGGAGAATCCTGCTTGGGTCTCTTGTTGGTAGTTGAGGGTAATAATAATTTGGATGCCATGGTGATAGTATTTTCTGTGAGGGAGGAACAGTTCTCCCGTGACGAAAGATCCGATAAACAGGAGAATTTGTTGAAGGTTGGAACGCTTGCACCCCTGGTGGCAGGAGTAGAAAGACGCACCTCTACTGCTTTGTTAGGATGGAGTAGGCGCCTACTTCTACCCATGAAGCGTGGTAAAAATAATGAGGAGAAACCAGGGTGATGCGTAGAAGAAAATTCACAGTATCTCCAAAGAGTTCCCCCTCAAAAGCAAGCTTCAGGGAAAGAAAATAACTATACTGCGTAGTAATCATCCAGATAAAAAGAAGAAACTGCCAATAAAGTCAATACATATTAATGTGTGAGGAAGAAAGACGAGAGAAAAGGCCATACAAAATGGTGGTCATCTCCAATAGGAAAGAGTCACCTGTATAAAATCAGTCCAGAAATTTTTCAGCCTCCATGTAAAAAGCATATGGTCTGAAAGCGCCCATCCTCCGATTTAAAATTCTGTCATCCTTTCTCTGAAACGAGGTGTAGAACCGCTTTAAATTCGCGGTAAAGGTCCGGCGCGAAGCGGAGCTCTAGCGTCGGGCGGCCATCTTAGGTCGCGATGCGCGCGCAATCCCAAGATGCCAACTTTCTAAAATTTGAATTTTCAAAATAGTAATTTAAAGTCTGAATTTACCACTACAGAGGATTTTAAATTACAATTTAAATGAGTGGAAGAAGTATTTCTCTATCTGGTCCCAAACTGAAGTTATCACTTATTAAGTGCAATAAGGTAACCGGGTGTTAGCCTATAGGAGAGTTAGCCTTGCTACAGTGAAAAGCGACTTTGTTTTTTTTTTACTGCCAGGACATGTTAAAACTTAGGTACACATCATAATTTTTAGATTTCATGAACCCTGCTTAATGAGCTTTAAGGACCTATCTTAGGGGTGACCTATAAGTATTAAAAAAGGCAGTTTTAGGCCTGGCAAAAGGTCGAAATGGCAGTTTTAAAACAGCACTAGAGGCTGCAGTGGTGGACCTGAGACATGCTTTACAGTGCTACGGTGGTGAGTGGCACTAAGAGTGCTGCAGCCCACTTGTAGCATTTAATTTATAGGCCCTGGGTGCCTGTAGTGCCATTTACTAGGGATGTAGAAGTAAATTAAAGGTGCTGATTAGGTGAATACCAATTTTACCTTGTTTGCAAGTGAGAGCACAGGCACTTTACCACTGATTATAAGGAGTAAAGTGCACAGAGTTGTAATGCCAACAAAAACTGATTTAGCTAAAAAAGTAGGGTAGTGAAGGTAAACATCTGGGAGAATAGCATGCAAAAGACGGCCATTTGCAAAAGGTTGCTACTTGTTTTGGTACACAACTGTGAGTTTAGAAAACAGTTTCTAGATCAATCTATCACAGATACTTGAGATCAAATTTTATTGCTACCCCATTTCTCTAAATAGGAATGGAGAATGGAGTCTGATATTGCATATAACTGATTGCCAAAGGCACTGCTAGGCAGCATTTCAATTGTAAATGATGCAGAAGTTGGTTGGGACTAAGATGTTATTCTGTATGCAGGTCTGTGAAGGACTTAACGGAACCATTGGAAAGAACATGGTTTACAGACATCATCCAATTCTGAATATACAGTGGCCAGTTTAAAGACTGACCAGGGAGACATAGTGCTGCATTGTTGCTGGGGGGCTTGCATCTTTAAAAAAACATTTTACATGAGGGACCTATTTGTCTGTCTGGATCCCATTAACCTGGGATTGTCCACACTGCCCATTGGTAAATGAGGTACGATTAGAACTAGCGACCATACTACACCACTCTAGAAGTAATTCCCAATGATTAACCAGTCTTGGGATTTCACGTTGGAAGTAAAATGGTATATTAGCTATGATAGATATTGAGCCACATATTATAGTTCAATTTTCGTAAGGCGCACGCCACCTGAGGTAGCTGCCACATATAACAGGAATACAGCCTGCATTAGCATGTCATTTTGCCAGATGCAATGCTTTATTAGAGTGTCTATTTATAGGAGCTGAGGTTATGGTACAGTAATTTGCAAGTTGCTGACGACATAATTAAAATATGGAGCCACCACCATCTTTTCTGTAGAGTACAGCACAATGATAACAAGTGTAATTTGCTCCATTTCACAAAATCTCTGAGAATTTGGTCCAAGAGCACTATTATGTTGTCTTTAATCATCACAGGAATATTTCTTCTAACCAATATTCCTAGATACGTCATCTTAACTGGCAGCCATTAAACTGTGTAGCCAATGATTGAGTGTGTGGTAGTGCTAGGTATCATAGGCAGGGCTTCACTTTTAGATCAGTTAAATTTGCAGCCGGAGAACAAGGAGGAAGCCAAAAGTGTTGCTTGATAGTGCTCGAATGGATAGTTCCAGTGAAGTCAGGGACAGAAAGATGTCATAAGCATAAAACATTAAATTGTGCTTACCAGCTGGAATATCAATGCCTGCCACTTTGCCACTGGATTCAAGCTAGTCTGGCTGATGAAGGGTGTTACCCCGAAATCGGTCCCAGGATGCTTGATTCCGGTTCAGAGAAGACCTGGCTTGGCAGTTCGGGCTGGACTGTTCCCATAAGGAACAGGGTCAAGACTGATTTGCACATGGCTGGGTCTGACTTGGGATGGTGAAGTGAGCTAAAGAACGATGATGGATTCAACCCAGATCAGTGACTGGGGGTGAGTGTCTGAAAAGTTTCAGCACTCCGTCCATCGTCTCCTTGTGTTTGCTTTGTTCGACCCTAAATTGGCAAGGTATGCCCAGACGTGGTTCCCTTGCTCACTTTGCTACTGGATTCAAGCTAGCCTGGCTGATGAGGGGGTGTTACCCCAAATCCGGTCCCAGGATGCTTGTTTCCGGTCCAGGGAAGACCTGGCTTGGCAGTTCGGGCTGGACTGTTCCCATAAGGAACAGGGGCAAGACTGATTTGCATATGGCTGGGACTGACCTGGGGTGGCGAAGTGAGTTAAAGAACGATGATGGATTCAACCCAGATCTGTGACGGGGGGGGGTGATATCTGAAAAGTTTCAGCGCTCCGTCCATCATCTCCTTGTGTTTGTCACGCTGTTGGAGCAGTGTTTTGCAATTGTCAAAGGTTTTAGGGCTAAAAGAAAAAAAATAGGAGCAAAATGGGATATCTTTGTCTGGTTCCTCATCCATTAACAATGTTGCCTGATGGAAAACCATTGCAGTTAACCACAGCGGTAGACAAGCAATATAGGTATTTCATTGTGGTAATGAACTTTCGGCCTAGGCCCATTCTGGCCATTATGTGAAAACGTTAGCCCCACTCCACCCAATCAAATACCTTTAGGGCATCAAAGGAGAGGGCTAATTTTTCATCATCATCACAGTGGGTATTCCACAGTAGGTGCAACAGGGTTGATGTTAGGTTGTATGTTTCTTTATGTGCGCGCGACTTCACTTGTTTCCAAGAACCCTCGTTCTTGGGATTCTAGAACTGCGCTTCTAGACTGGCAGTTACTGAAGCAGTGGTGTGGTGCGGTGCTGTTTGTCCCTTGCTGTGTCTTGATGGTAATAAACCATTATTACTTACTCGACGGAGTCCTGCGTCTTCCTTTCACTGGCGACGATCTTCCTGCCATCAAGACCTCCCACGCGTGCCTCACGTCTCAACTCTTCCCCACTGAAGACCACGTTGAGCATCGGACATCTTCGCCGCTGCAGCTTGTCACCGGAACTCCTCGCCTTCAAGCCACGCCATTGTCGGACTCTGCGGTGAGACTTTATGAATTTGTATTCATTTTGCCACCTTTGCAACTACGCATTCTCCTCGCGCACTGCACTCCGTGGTTGGCGTTCCTTCTGTGACGTACTCACGTCAAGACTTCCGCCTGTTGCCTGGACGCAGCGTCCGCGTACGTGCAGCCATTTTGTGCCACTCTCATCCACCGCTGTTGTTACCTGGCAACAAGCAAGGAGCCTGACGGCAATTATTCACTGCCTCTTTTCAGAGTTTCGTGCAACTGCTCACAGCGCTCATCTTCACTGATGCGCACAGTTCAAGTACACATGTATGTGCACTGCAGTTCCTGTATTCACTGATGTGCACAGTTTGACTTCCAGTTTAAGCACTCAGTTGGTACTTTTATTTTACCCATCCACACACTTCAAGCCCATAATTTTTGGCGCATATTTTAAACAACAACTACTAACACACACAGTTTTTCTGCTTTCATTGTAGCGCTCTGTTTAGTCCTAGATTGTTCGGACTGTTTGCACGCTCTTTATTGTCATTTAACCGATGTGCACAACTCTTGCTCACAGTTTTGTCTGCAGTCACTGATGTGCACAATTAAATTCATTTAATACCACCGCTCAACTTATCAACATTCACTGATACTAACAGTTGACGTCAAGTTCTCCACAACCTGCACGGCTTCAAGGAAATTCTAGGAGTTTCTGACTTAAGTGCGACGTTATACCACCATGCAACAATCTTTACAAGCTCCTCCAGTATTTTCTCCAAATCCTTCATCTCCAGAATCAGATTGGGAGAAATGGAAGGAAAGTTTTGAGGTTTATTTAGATGCCCTCGAAGGTGAGTCTTTCACAAGCAAGAAAAAATTTGCTATCTTAAGACATTGTTTGGGATCGGATGGTCGCAAGATACTCAAACATATTCCTAAAGTTCTTGTGCTGTCCATTGAAGGTGAAGGTGATGGTGTTGAGGATGAATATGCCACCGCCATTAAGTCACTGGATACCAGATTCAAGGCGTGCAAGAATACAACATTGGAAAGGCACAAATTCTACAAGAGAGCACAACTTCCTGGGGAGTCTGCATCCAGTTTTGTTTGTGCTTTACGAATTCTAGCAGGTACATGTGAATACAAGACATTTGAAGAAGAAATGATAAGAGACCAACTGGTGGAAAAAACTAACAGCAAAAAAATCCAAGAAGCTCTTTTATCTAAACCGTCTCTATCTCTACAAAAGGCTTTGGAAATTGCCTCAAGAATTGAAAGCACTACCTCATATCTGGAAGAGATGTCTGTTTCTACCTCATCTTCTCCTACTCAAGAAGTTTTAGCTATAAAGAGTAAATACAAGTCGTCAAGAGTGACGTCACATCAAGAGAAACATAAGGATGATACCAAGCTCAACACCAACCCCCCTAAAAAACGTTGGGAGTGTTATCGTTGTGGGAGTGCTTCCCATCTTGGTAACGCTACGTTCTGTCCTGCTTTAGAGAAAATTTGTGCTAAATGTTTTAAAAAAGGACATTTCACCAGTGTTTGTAGATCTAATAAGAAACCGTCTACTAGTTCGAAAGCGTTCACTAATTCTAGGTGGTCTTCTCACAAGAAAGTGCTCAACATCGAGCAGCCCACCGCTGAATCATCTTCAAGTGATGAAGATCAGATTTGTTTAATCACTGAATCATCCCAAACCAATAATATTGTGTCAGCTGTTCTGCAAGAAAGAAAACGTCCCTTGTGTGTTCTATCTGTTAATGGTATAGATGTTAACGTGTTAGCTGATTCTGGATCCCCGTTTACCATTATAAGTGATAAAATATGGGAAGATCTCTTTCAAGGTTTAAAATTAGATCATTCAAATGTTCGTCCTGTTGGCTATGGTGGTAAGTCTATTCAGGTGTTAGGTGAATTTCAAGCCAACTTATGTTTTAAGGGTAATTGTGCACAAGGTGTCATCTATGTGGCCAAGGATGATACTTGTTTACTAGGATGGCATGACCAAGGCAATTTAGGCATCATCCTAGATCCCAATGATCCTAACCAGGTCATATTAAAGAAAGATTTAATTCAAATTCAAGCTGTCAAAGAAGAGTCATGGGGATCCACGTTTCCTGGAATCTTTAGTAATAAATTAGGTCTTTTTAAAGGATTTAAACATAAAATCAGATTGGCTGATAATGCCAAAGCAGTTATACACAAAGTTCGTAGGGTACCTTTAGCGTTACGGGATGCACTTAAGGAGGAACTAAGCAAGTTGTGTTCTAGTAATGTAATAGAACCTATCGAATCCTCTGATTGGGTGTCCCCTATTGTTTTGGCCCGCAAGGCAAATGGATCGTTGCGCATGTGTGTTGATCTCCGCGATTTAAATGGTAATATCTGGATAGATCAACATCCCTTGCCCTACATCACTGAAATGACCTCTACATTGAAAGGGGGCATGTGGTTTAGTTTACTCGACATGACCTCGGCCTACCATCAAATAGATTTGCATCCTGATTCTAGACATTACACAGCGTTCATTACCCCCGAAGGTTTATATCAATTCAAACGTATGCCCTTTGGACTTGCGTCTGCGTCAGCAGTATTTCAAAGAGTTGTCGAGAGCATGTTCAAGGGTATACCTGGAGTGGTGGCCTTTCAAGACGATGTATTAGTTTATGGTTCCAATCAGAATGAGCACAATGAGAGGTTGAACAATGTTCTTTCTATTTTACAAGAAAAGGGGTCACATTGAGCCTTGAGAAATGTAAACTTAATGTACCTTTTGTAGACTATTTAGGATACAAGATATCGGCTGCAGGTGTGGAGCCAAAAGACTCGTTAGTAAGAGCTATTGAAGATTTTTGTGCTCCTAAGGATAAAGATCAGTTAAGATCCTTCATGGGGCTCATCGAGTTTTACGCAAGATTTGTACCCAATTGTTCAAGCAAGACGTTTCACATGAGAAATCTCCTTAAAAAGAATGTTGTTTTTAAATGGAGTTCTGAATGTATGGATGAATTTCAATTAATCAAGGAAGAGATTGCTCATGCCATTCCACTCAAGCCTTTCGATATTAATGACCACACCATAATTATGACTGACGCCAGCCAGAAGGGTCTAGGAGCTGTGCTTATGCAGCATAGAAATGGTAGAGATGAAGTGGTAGCTTTCGCTTCTAGAAGTCTCAGGGGTGCAGAGGCCACCTATTCTGTAATAGAACGTGAAGCGTTAGCCTGTTGGTGGGGCATTGTCCATTTTAAGCAGTACTTATGGGGGTCTAAATTCACTGTAAGAGTAGACCACAAACCCTTGGTCCAGTTATTCACTACCAAGGGTGGTGATAAGGCCACTCCTCGCATTGCCAAATGGCAGTACAGACTTTTAGACCATAATTTTGATGTCGAGTATCTTCCGGGGATACGAAATGTCCTTGCTGATTGTCTGTCCAGATTGCCATGCGATACACATGCGTTGTGTGATGATAGTGAAACGAACTTGGATTCTGATGTTTTTTGTTATACTGTATCTCTTCAGAATGCTGCTGTTTCGGAACAAGAATGGAGAGATGCACATGATTCTGACACAGATATCAAGAAACTAATGAGTGTAGTTCACACTGGTTGGACTAGGGAATGTTCTCAAGACCACGATCTGTGCAAATTTAAACACATATTTGATGAGCTTTCAGTTGAAAATGGTCTTTTGTATCGTTGTTCCTTGCTTGTAGTTCCTGTAGGGATGAGGGACAAGATTCTTAATCTAGTTCATGAAGGGCATATTGGTATACGTGCAATGAAAAGAAGAATAAGAGAACGTTTTTGGTGGCCTGGGCTAGATAAGCAAGTCGAGCATTTCGTGAGGGATTGTATGTCCTGTGCTGTGAGTGACAAATCTCAAGTTACAGTTCCTAGTCCAGTTCAAGCTGTGAGCGTTCCATCCAAACCCTGGTCAAAACTTGCCATTGATATCATTGGTCCTTTAATTTTATCTGAGAATGGTGTTCAAGAGTATGGTATAGTGCTAATGGATTACCATAGTCGGTGGGCAGAACTAAAGTTTGTTAAAACTCCCACTACTGTTTGTGTAGTGGATTTCCTTGAATTTCTGTTTGCCAGGGAAGGTGTTCCTGATGAAATTGTATCTGACAATGGTTGCCAATTCACCTCCTCAGAATTTGAGAAATTTTTAGATCTCATGGGAATTAGACACACCAGAACCTCACTTTATCACCCTCAAAGCAATGGTCTCGTTGAGAGGTTCAATAGGGTAGTGAAGGACAACATACAGTTATCGAAGGCCAGTGGTCTAAATTGCAAAAATGAACTCAAAAATCTATTGTGGGCTGTGCGTACTACTCCAAATGCTGATACTGATGTCTCTCCGTTTATTTTATTAAGGGGGCGTCTTCCTGCTTCGAAATTGTTGAGGGAGTGGATGGGGTCGTTTAAACTTCCGTCTACTAAGATAAAGGAAGTAAACAAAAACAGACTTAAGGTTCAAAGCAAGTACATACAACAGTCTTCTAGACTGTTGAAAGTGAAGGTGGGTGATCAGGTCAGAATCAAAAGTTCTAGGATTATGCCCAAGGGTGAATCCAAATTTTCTGGTCTCAAAACCATCGTGAGAGTTAACAAGAGTGCTGTACAATTGGAAGATGGGAAGTGGTGGAACAAGAACAAAATTTCTATTTCCAAATTACCCCATGTTTTGACTCCTGATTTGAAGCGTCCAGATTTCAATAACCGTTTTCCTTCTTCCAGAGTGTGCAGATTACCCAAAAAATTTCAGGACTATGTAATGTAATGTACTAGTATGCAAAACTAGTTTAAGTTTATCCTACGTTTCCATGTCTATGCAACAGCATTTTGTACTTCTATTTAGTGTTTAATTTTCATTATTGTTGTTTTCGCTTTTATCCTTATAAGGGGAAAGATGTGTTAGGTTGTATGTTTCTTTATGTGCGCGCGACTTCACTTGTTTCCAAGAACCCTCGTTCTTGGGATTCTAGAACTGCGCTTCTAGACTGGCAGTTACTGAAGCAGTGGTGTGGTGCGGTGCTGTTTGTCCCTTGCTGTGTCTTGATGGTAATAAACCATTATTACTTACTCGACGGAGTCCTGCGTCTTCCTTTCAGTTGACATATGGTGCAGGATGACTGGACAGAGACAAATCCCACTTGCGATTTATGCACTAAGATGAAGACGACATTCTTCAGTTTATTAGCCAGAACCTTGGCGAAGATTTAAACATCATTGTTGATCAGCGATATCTGTTGATAATTTCTGCGGTGTAATGATGGCTTCTCAGCTGGGGAATCAAGCATGCTTTATGGAACTCAGCATGCAGGCCACCTGATTGCATGGCCTCCCTGAACTTCTTTCCCATAAATGAGACCAGGTATTTGGCTGTGATTTTATTGCATTCTGCTGGAAAGCCATCCTCTCCGGGGGCTTGTCTGTTTGGCATCAATTTAATCGCTTCCACAACCTCTTTGGCTGAGATCTCATAATTTATTTCTGCCAGTACATTCAATGGAAATTGCAAAATCAGAATATTATCTATGAAGGACAGGTTGGTAGAATCATCTGCTGGGGCTTCTGACTTATACAACATTAAGCACAAGGCAGCAAATACCCTATTAATGTCACGGAGACTTGTGAGCAGGGCCCCATGATTTTTGTAGATTGCCGATATTGCTGATTTACCTTCCCTGTGTTTCAATTTCTGTGCTAGGAGATGACTGGCTTTCCCCCCTGTTCATAACATCATTCATTTAGTCAATGAAGGGTTTTCTTGGCCTATTGAGTGCTTATGGTATTCAGATCATATTTTTTCACGCTCAATTAATTGAAATTTTCTCCTGTGAGTTTCAGAATGGCATAGCCTGTAAAGGTGAAGAATGTCCGATTCCAGCAAGGCTTCTATTCTAGCAACCTTTTACATGCAGTAGCAGCATCTCTCATAAGGAGGACTTCCCTTCAGCCAAAGGGTTTGTAAGGAGGGTACTGAATTTGTATTGAGGTCTAGGTAATCCTTAACATAGTCCCGCAGTCTGCTTTTCCTCCTGCAGCTTATATCTGAGCCCATCCTTCATATTCTGTGCTTTATGGTCAGAAATTGAAAGCCCAGTTACAAGTTGATGGATGCATGATCAGATAGATAGCTAATCCCTATCGTTCAGTTAGAAATTCTAGGAAGAACGCCAGTATGAACCAGGAAATAATCGATTCTGGATTCGGTGCTGTGCCTGCAAGTTGGAAAAGTATATTCTCTCCCTGTGGGATGAAAGAGCCTCCATGGGTAAGCCCTGAAATCGTCCCATATCATTACCATTTTGGAGGTCTGGTTGACTAGAGTGCCCTAGCAGTGAATCTATGGTTAGATTCCAAAACCACTGATCACCACTTGCAGGTAGCCTTGTTCAGTGGGGACCCTGCTCAGGGTGGCAAAGAGGAGAGTTTTGCGGTGTTAGGGTTATAGATAGAACTAATTCCAAGTGTCTTTGTCAGTATTCTTGCTGGTAGGTTTTTGTTAATTACGATGGAGACCCCTTTTTAGGTCAAGCCTGGGCTGCGCATGTGCTGCTCTGTGAGGCATGCTGTATTCGACTATGGACTTGAAGCTCCGCCCACTCTCCACCCATATTTTTCATTGGCTTCTGTCCTTTGTAAATGCTGGCTTCTGATAAGTTAATTGGCTTGTTAGTCCCTCCTTGGTATGTCTTATTTAGTTTGTAAGCACTATTTTCTTTAATGAGTTTCTCCTACTGCAGGCACGACAAGCTTTCCTGCAACATTCAGCGTGCCATGCGTGCTTTCACTTTCCAAGCAGCCCGGGACAATGGTGGCCGTACTTTGAAATGTAATAGGTCTCGCATTTACAAGAGTTTGAGCTATTAGCATTGTAAATCAAATTATTTTAGAAGATTGTATGAGGTTAGAGAGGGCCGCATATATCCCCTGGTTATGTTACATCTCACAACAACTAGTGGAACATGGGCGCCCTGAGCTTTTTAGGCACCCTAGACAGTTGCACCCTGGAGAGGTGAAAGATATTAAAAGTCAATTTTTACTAGGAGGAGGATGGAAAGGGAAAATAGCATGCTAAATAAACCCTTTATTAGACAATATATGATATTAAGCCCTGGGATTTTAGATCAACCCTTTTGGTTTTTTATAAAAAATCTGTATCATCGTTTCCTTTTAATTATATTTAGATTTAATTATATTCACTGGTGCCTTTCGGTCCCTAAGGGTTTCTCTAAGACAGGGATCCTAAAGTCTTGCTCTTGTGATGATTTTTCGGACCAAGATCTGTTGCACTTTATGTGTTTTTGTGGCTTTTTATAGAGATCTTCGGTCAAAATATATTCTACCTCTTTTAAAAAATTGCCACTTTGCACAAGTAAGACCTGCCTTGATATATCTGCAAATGTTGTCATCACCCTTGATATGTTATGGGGTTGCAAATTTCCCAGCAGGGGCCGTAGGCAGAAGGAAAAATTTTGATTAGCCATTGAACTGGGACTGGTACTGTAATCTTGTAGGAAGCATTGCTTTTAATTTCATATGAGTACTGTATTTAACTCGCCTTTTTCAGGCTTAGGCCGTTATTTTTTTAAACTTTTTTGCTATTTTGCACAAGTGTAACCTGCTGTGATATATTTGTGAATGCCGCCCTCATCCTTTACAGATTATGGAGCGGTGTGTTCCTCAGCATGGGTCTTATGCTGAAGGATAATTTCGATTGGGTACTAAGCCAGGACTAGTAATGAAATCTTTTAGGAAGTAATGTTTTTAATTTTGTGTGATATTGTATAATATGTACTTTAGCTAGGACTTGTCAGTATTCTAGTTATGTCATGACTAACTAAATATATATGAGGGCTAAGAAATTGCCAAACAACAATTGAACATGAAATAGTAGCTTTGCCCTTTTTAGGTCGAGCCTAGAGCAGCGCATGCGCTGCTTGCTCGACTTTTAGTAAGGGGCTTTTGAAAGTGCTACCAAGCCGGCCACCAGCTTGCTGTTACGCGCACAAGCACGCGCGACGTTCACAGCAGCTGCCATCTGGCTTTTAGTGCCCGCGACGTGCACAATCACCTCCCCTACCCCCTCCCACTCCCTCCTCGTCAGCTTAATTTGTTTGCTTTTAGTGCGCGCGACGTGCACAATCCCCTCCCCTACCCCCTCCCACTCCCTCCTCGTCAGCTTAATTTGGTTGCTGTACACCTCCTCAGCTTCATTTTTGTTTTCTATTTCTTTACTTTTGTTATAATCGCGGCACCCGCGCTTCACTTTTAATGTTAAAAGTAAAGCGCGGGTGCAGCGATTATAGCAAAAGTAAAGAAATAGAAAAAACATCTATTTGTTTACTTTTAGCTATAATCGCGGCACCCGCGCTCACTTTTAATGTTAAAGTAAGCGCGGGTGCCGCGATTATAGTAAGAGTAAAGAAATAGAAAAACATCTATTTCTTTACTTCTGCTATAATCGCGGCACCCGCGTTTCACTTTGATGTTGAAAGTAAAGCGCGGGTGCCGCGCTGCAACGACGCACTTCTTGTCTCGCTTTTGGGACTTTATAAGTATTTACTTATGCAGCGCTACATCCTTGCTGCAACAACATTAACTGTTGCATAGTTAAATACTTATAATGTCCGAACAGCGAGACCAATTGGCTATGCCAATGCTTGTTTACTATGTATTCGTATAGTTTTATGGGTTTATTCTTTGTGTAAATGTACTTTTATGGCCATAATGTGGCCGAATAAAGTTTGATTGATTGATTGATTCACAATGTATTTTATTTATGTGTTAATTATCAAAACAGATAAATAAAAGGCATTGTCATTTACAATGTCAATAGCTTAAACTCTCGCAAATTACAATCTGGATATGAATGGGACTCCAAGATCTTCAGACCCTGAAGCAGCAATTATCTTACACAGCCAGTCTTGTTTTAATTTGTCTACTTCTATAAGTGGCATGTGTGTCTCTTCTAGGAGGGCTACATCAGGTTTGTTATATCTGAATTGGGAGAGCATTGTTTTCATTTTACAAGCCAGTTCACACTGAGGGACCAGAGGGAGAGGGACCTAGTTGCATGCATCATTGGGTGGTGGGTTCTGATCTAATAACAACAAAAGGATAACCTAATGTTAGAAGTGGGTATGGTGTTACATAGAACAGATTTGTGTACTAAAGACAGATTCTGGAAAATAAATTGATCCTCAGTTATGAAAACTAAGGAGTGAAAACACATCAGAGCACTATGCAATATCCAGTGTATAAGGTTGGGTTTCTCTTCAGAGAGTCTGCGGGCCACTCTGCTTTTTCATAAATGTGCAGATCTTCTTATTCAGATTTCAGTACACAGATGGTGGACAGAGCATGTGTAGTTTGGGGTGAGGATAACCTAAGAGACCTTGTCAATCGCCCTGTGGGGGCCAGTAGTAAACAGGCTATCATGCCTTGAGATGGGATCTGTTGTCACAACATTCCACAAAGGCATCATCTACATCGAATGTTGATTGAGAGATTCTGGGAAAGATTTGAGTTCTTGAGGATCTTGAAACTCCTGTTTTGCTGGCTCTATAAGGCCGTGTATAATTCCTTTGTGTTTCAATGCAGGGCAGAAGGCAAGAAATTGTCTTCATAGCACAGTTGTTTAAAAGGAGAAGTCAGCAGCAAAAGGTAGTCTAGAACCCTTGTAGACATAAGGGTCACATTGCCAAGTTGCTTGAACACTAAGACTCACCATCTGGAGTTACAAAAGGTACAATATTAACGGTCTCATTGAGTCTCTGTTTGAGTTTCTTCTCTTTTTCAGTCAGTGAGCTCTATGGATTTCTAGAGGTTGGCATAAGTCTAATCTAGTAATTTGTATAGGAAGACCACCAAAAGCCTGACATATCCTCTGTTTCTTTTTGTTTCAGGAATGTGATGTAGGCGAACATTGTCTCTCCTGTTTCCGTCTTCCAGGTCTGTGACCTGCCTCTATAAATGCCATACATTGGCACCCCAGTCATATGTTCCATCAACCCTCCTTTCTAAAGCATCAAGGCGTTTTTCCAATTTGGTGAGTTGGGTTTTGAAGAGCAATAACTCTGTATGCATAGATTTCAGCTAATGGGTTCTTTCTACTGATTCAACTGTTTTTATTGGGGCGTTAATCTCTTTTATGTTTCTTCCTACCAGCTGTCAGTGACTCGAAAGAAAGCTGTTGGGATACCTTGCCCCTCGACATTTATATGGCCTTTATTTAAGAGGAGATTGTGTAGGTCCCTTATGATTTAATGCCCTTTTGTTGATCCATAGGAAGAGATAATAAAAGGCCAATGGAAAAGACGAAAACTGCAGATATTAAGGATAGTTCAGTTACAGGTGCAGTACTCCAGTTTCGCCACTAGATGTTAGTACGCCATTTAAAGTTAAAAAAAACTACAATTTCAATGTCCAAAAGAGAAGACACCTTGTGGCCTACAGTGTGCCTCTCTTTAATGTCTTGCCCAAACAAATATATCTACCTCCTACTGTTCCCCAGTGCTATTCATTAGAAGTAAGTGATATACCGTTCAATGCCAGTGCATAAGTTTCTGATGCAGGTATTCTCCATTCATATTTTATGGAAGGCAAGTAAGATTCAGGTAGCTAACAGAGCTAATTTTCAAAATGAGGTGGGACGGTGGCTGGCCACCATGAGAGCTGCACCTGCACCCTTCCGAACGTTCCTGATAAAGCTGTCTTTTCCACGGGGAGCAGCATGTGCAGTGTACATCTCCCAAACACCAGGACCTCAGAGCATCACAGGCACCGGCAGATCCCAGAGGTGTTGCAGGTAGGCTATAAAGCACAGGGGGTGGCATCGTAACTCCTGTGCCACAGAAATTCAACCAAACCTACTACAGCTCAGTGTTTCTGGCATGCATTTCCACTCGTGATATGGTCTGCACAGAATACAATAGAAAGCAAATTGGCCAGTCCCAGAGTGTCTGAAAGGTCAGTCAACTTCTTATGCAGTCAGACTCTGCCCCTGTTGTTTGCCCTCGCCTTCCTTTACTGTGATGTCAAGAACTTCTAGAAGAAAAAGGTGAATATGCTACAGTGTCCAATTTGTATTCAGGCTGGACAGTTCGAACAATGATCAAATCAGTTTTAAAGTAAAACTACAGAAATCCAGGCTGTGGAGACTCCCTGCATAAAAAGGGCAACCGTTGCAAGTGGTTTTCGATTGATGAAGCGAAGCAACCTAGCCCAATCAATGAGGCCTGTGCCCCGTGGAAGAAAAGAGATCTGCTTGAGGGCCTGCTCTACAGAGGACCAGAGAAGTGACACAAGGATGCTGGTGACCCTGGATTGAGAGGTGAGCCAGGGCTGAGGAGGCTGTTGAAAGCCCTCAATGGTGCTGCTCAAGAATAGTAGGAATGGAATGAGCCGTTGTGAGAGGGCTCCCCGTGCCCAAACTGGGCAACTGACTAGGGAGAGAGAAGATGCAGACACGCAGCAGGACTGTGATTTGTAGGGTCATGTCCAGCATGCAAGCCTGGGGGAGATTATTCTCTGCTGTATCACACATTTCCCGGCCCAGCTGAAGCACATAGTATTGAGGAGAGAAAAACTCGTTGTGGGGTCTGCACAGGGGAAAAGAGAGCACAAAGAAAAAACTAGCTGCTCCTGCTGCAGAAGCGGTGATCAGAAGAAGGAGGATCCCTGTGTTCCATGACAATCCTCTGCTGTTCAGTGCTTGGTGGGATGGCCCTCCCAGCTGCTTTGTGGGTAATGTTGTTCTGGAAACATTAATAAAAGGCATCACATGAGTAGGCCCTGAGAGCCTCTCCTTTGGAGCAGTAGTAAAACATAGATTTTCACAAGCACCCATATCTCAGTACTTAATTCCTTAATTCCTTATTAACTTTCAATCCAACAGTTGGCAATTCATGTATCTCAAACAATGGGGAGAGTGCTCCTCATGGTATCTCGGCTTTCTACTGAGGACTGAACTTGATTATGACTTATTAGCCCTGATGAAGTCTGTGGAAATTATCCACGAGACGAAACACGTGTTGGCTGCATTCTGTTCAGACTGGCTGTGCTATTACCTTTTTGAAATTCTGGCGTTTGGAATAAAACAAAGAAATTACCATAACTACAGACTGCTCGATTTACTCTGGAATGGACATTTGATCAGGATAAGATTTTGTTTGTATTGTTATTTGGGGATTCCATCTCCACACCTTGGAAAGTTGGGTGGCCTTTCCACTTATCCTTGGAGCAAACTTTGGAATTTTGAATGTACTACATTGCACTGACTCAGCGCAGAGTTGCCCCTGTCACTTTTAGACTATTGTATTATCAATCAATCAATTAATCAAACAAACTTTATTCGGTTTTCACAAATGAAACCATAAAAGTATTCTACTATACCATACATGATAAAAAGGATAAAATCGTCACATTGGAAACATTGCTGCCCTAAAAGTTCCTATACAAAGCAGACAATAAATTATAAAGTGCATTTATCGTAGTTCATAAAACATACAAGAACAGTCAAAGATGTGATTCTGGAGGCCTCCCCTATACTATATATATCGTCAGAATGGCTAAAATAAAGGAAGTATGCCCTTATGGGTACAATCATTTAATCAAGGCAAGCTCTAAGCGTCACTGCTGATTTAAAAAAATTAAGAACAAATAAAATGGAATCTTCATACAGCAATTGTAAGTGAATAAACGCTGGGTGCACCTGCTTAAATTTCAATCTCCTTCAGACCGGGATAATAACATTTTTCCGGGGGGTTGCATAATAATTACAAAATATTAAAAAGTGGAGCATGTCCTGTGGAGACTCTCCGTCGCAGCCACAGGATTCTAGAATCTGGCCTCTCCTACTCCCCCTTGGTGAGGCCAACAAAAGGTGGAACAAATCCAATCGGAACCCAGTCAGTAAGTGCTGAAGACTCCTAGGAGATATGGTTCGGTCATCAGTGTTGTTTTCAAGATTAAAAATTTACGAACACTGGGTTTCCTCAGATCCAGCTCTTCCCTCTCCATTTTCCTTAATCTACAGAAGGACTCTCTGACCCACCCCAAATCCCTCTTAGTCACCACTTCTGGATTTGTGAAGAGGTCCACTCTTCCCAAACTTTCAAAACTGCTTTTGATGCATCTAAGCCAGGCGATATAATGAGCATAATCAAGAGACATACACTCCTTCAAGATTAAACAGCTCAAAGTCATTCCCTCATTCAGTCAAATCTTTAGCCAAAATATTAAAGGGCGTAATCCCAATAGATCACAGAGATAAGGCACCCCCAATTCCTCATGAACCACCATATTCGACGTTCCTCGGGTCACACCTAGCAAACTCTTCAGAAATGAGTTCTCAACTACTTGTAACTCATTCATGGGGACATAACCCCATAAGTAGCTACCATATGCTGCCTTAGCGACGCACTTGGCCTGGAATATCTTTAAAAGTGCAGCAATCAGTATCCTACCTAGTTTGGAAGCAAAGTCTAGAACAGCCGTATTTGCACGCGCTAGATCCCCCCTTTTTCTCTGTTTTAATGGGCCCCACTTCATTTGGTCATCCATTAGGACCCCCAGATACGAAAATACATCAGTTCGAGGAACTTGAGCGGATCTGACCATAAATTGACGAGGCTTTTTCGTGCGAGGTCCCACCTGCATCACGTATGATTTAGAATCGTTTATTAACAGGTCCAAGTTTGCCATAAAGGAGGAGAAGGAGTCCAGCAATGTTTGTAAACCCCTTGCGGTCCTAGATAAAAGTACCGCATCATCTGCATATAATAAAACTGGCACGTCTGCCCACCTGTGGATAATCTACCATTGTCTTCGTTAAAACGTTATCCAAATCATTAATATACAGATTAAACAAAAAAGGGGCTAAAATACACCCTTGATGTACTCCTCTCCTTATTGCAACTTTACGGGAAACCTCTAGATCTTGGGAGAATCAAACCTGCACCTTGGTTGAATGGTGGAGGTCTTCCAAAAAGCTGACAATATTGCCATCTACCCCCATAGCCAACATGGCCTGCCAAAGTTTGGACCTATTCACGCAATCAAAACGCGGATGACAGGTCCATGAAGGCTAGGTAAATAGTTCCCGGGCGAGCTACTGTATATTTATTCAGGATCATAGATAAGTTAAGGCACTGAGCCATAGTAGATCACCCAGGGTGAAACCCATACTGAACATCCAATAGGATAGTATGTTCCTCTGCCCAACTAGACAGCCTTTCCAGGAGATTGGTCTATAGCAGTGGGTGCTGTCTCGGTCGCCCTTTTAAATTGTATTATCACATTTTGGAGGAAATGGTGTAACAAGCATGGATTCGAACATAAAAGTTCTGCTCCCTGACATGTGATACAGTCTCCAAACCATAGATTCTAAGATTGACATGCTGACTAACCCCCTAGACCAAACGAGAGATAGAATCAACAAGCATGATGACCGACTGGACCTACTCAAACACAAAGTCTCTGATACTAGGATGGGGCAGTGACGCGCAATGAACAGCTCTTGAGGCTAAAGAAAATCCTTAAGATCTTTAAGGCTACAAAGGAGGTCCTGGAGGCATGCTCCAGGTGAAATAACATTAAAATACTGACCCTGCCAGAGTCCAAATTCAATGACAAGTTTGGTGACTGTGTAAACTTTGCTTAAATCCCTATATGATGAGCAGCTGACAGATATGCTGAACATGCACACTAATTCCAGCGTCTGAGTCTCCCTACTGGGGGCACGATACGCCTGATCTCTGCTCGCTTGCTACATTTTAGAGATTGAGATACAATCCTGTGACTTGCAGGTGAAAAGGGAGAGCTGCAAAACCAAACCAAAAATATCTTCATCTACACAGACTTCATCCAAGTGGTGCAGGCTGATCGCAGAGAGTTTCTTCCCGCAAAGCTATTGTTGAGAAAGGCAGACCTGCTATACATTCTTATCTACCTGACTAAACTGTGCATCAACATCAACGGACAAGCACACGTTTTCAGAGATCCTAAACTGGTCATTAAGTTTTGTCACAAACAGGCACCAAAATCCCTAGAAAGTGGAGCTGCACCGACTGATGGCCCAGGAAGCCTCATTGGCAATAGGGCCAGACAGGGACTTAAAACAGCCCTGGCAAAAACTATAAATTTGGCCCCCATGTGCAGATGTGCTAATGCTGCTGGAACTAGATTAACTCTTTCAAGTTGCCTCAGGGATCGCGTAATGTGCACCACCACTCCTAAAGGCCGAAACCCCCTCCAAGTGTCAAAACCAGACTCTTGGGGCTCCAGCCTCCTGGGGGATTTCCCACTTGCCCACCTGGCCAGTCAGATCATGCTTCGCAATAACAACCAGATGTGTAATACTGTCACACTGGCTCCCTCAATTATGCCAGGGCAGCTACAACAAGTAGATAACTATGGCAAGTTACTGAACTTCGCAGTGCTTTACATCCTAAACAATGCAAGCTGCCCTCGCTCGGGAGCCTATACCCCTGCAGAACATGACTATTGGCTCTCAACTGCTACCTCCTAAGCCGCTTGTCCCTTGACAGGGATGGAGTGACCACCCGGCTCACTGAGCTACCCCGGGGATTGTTCCCAATATGTTTGCAATGAGGCTCTCTGGGCCTCATTTATGAAAAGTGTTGCATCGCTGCGTTAAAGCAGCGATGCAACACATTTCAGTGTGCCCTCCTTCTGACACAATGATGGCCGTATTTATTGTACGATGCACTATGTTGCAAGGAATGACAGATACGTCAGGAATCCTGACGTATCTGTTGGAGCAAAGCCCATGCATTGCTGGAGTTGTGTCGTAAGCATGACACAACTCCAGCAATGCATGGGTGAGGCCTATTTCCATTGCACTGCGTCACCCTTATGCCTGCTGTGAGGTAGACGTAAGGTTGTGACGCAGTAGCATCCTAGAAGTGGCACAGTAAAATCTGATAGATTTCACTACGCCACTTCTATGAGGCTTTTTCACATGGGAACGCCCACCCTGCATACATTATACCTGACGCAAGTATAATGTAGCGCAGGTTTACAAAGTGACGCATCTGCTTAGATACGTCACTATGTAAATATGGTGCAATGTGGCGCATTATTTATGCCGCCGCGGTGTCACAAAAAGTGACGCAATGGCGGTGAAAAGGTGTTACAAGCCTTCATAAATAAGGCCCTCTGCTTTTAGGTCTAAGGTTGATTTTGGGGTTCTAAGGGGAGGGCACATTCTTCAAGAGGTTGGGGGTGTTGAAGTGGGAGGGGATGGGTTTTACCAGCTGTCAGTTTGATTAATGTTTCCCCACAACAAAGAAAATTGAGGCAAACTGTATATGCCTGAACAACAATTCTTATCTGAAAACCGAGGCTAACGTTATGCTGCTATTAGACCTTCAGACATAGCAACTAGGACTTAGGGGCATATTTACTAGTAAAGTGGTGAAGCGGGTCGTTAAGCCAAGAAGGTTATCGACACGCTCCATCACTTCAGAAGCGCATGGCTTCACCATATTTGCAAGAATATGGTGCAGCCTGGCGTTTCCCCCTATGCTGGCGCTAAATTTAGCTGCCTAGCCCCAACGCAGACACTCTTGCACCATATTGCAAGGGTGTCTGCATTGCAGGGGAAGATTGTTTATGTGCAGGAAGGGACACCTTCCTGCACATAAACAATCGATGGCCTTTTGCTGTTTCTGTGTGCTGCACAAAGCAGCACACATAGAAACAGCAAAAATGAGGAGAAATGGAACATTCCTCCTCGTTGCGCTTGTTTAAGACCAGGTTTTTGCTGGTCTTAATTTTGGCGCTGCCTCATATTTGCTCTGCCCTTGTAAATATGGGGCAGCGTCAAAATCAATGGGTGTTGCGGTGGAACACCCACCACAACACCCATTGCCCGCCCCTTTCACGCTAAGTATATGAAAGGGGGCCTTATTTACAAGGCAGTGTTAAGCCACTTATTGTGAATGAACGCTGCCTTGTAAATAAGGCGAAGCCCATATAGCCACAGGAACGTCACTAGAAGTAACGTTCCTGAGGTGATAGGGGCTTGTAAATATGCCCCTTAGTGCCAAAAGACAGGTGATGACTGGGGCCACATGGTTGTCTTGTAGCATAGGAGGTATGAATGACCCACGTTAAGTGAGATGGGTCTTTGCATACCTTAGGAGACATAATGTAGATATTGGGCTGCTATGGAAGCTACACCTCAAAGAGCACACAAAAGGGAGATTTTGGGGGGGTGGATCGGGTAGGCGCACAAGTCTACATATTCTGCTTATACAAGAGAGGTTGCTGTTGGGGACTGCAGTAACACACTCATCGCTCCATGGGTGATAAAGATGGGAATTATGTCATCCACCATGGCATCCTCATGGGCAAGAAAGTAACTAGTGCATGCATGTGCAGACTGAACACTGACTCCTTTTATCTGTCCTCAACCAGATGGCATAAAATCCTTAGTCTAGGACACTGGACAGCCATCGGTGGGGGCTTGGAGGGTCTTTAATATTGTACTGAATACAAACATAGATAAGTATCACTCCGCTTGTAAGCAGCAACCCCATGCAGCCATGCAATTACATTCTATTATGGCAGAACATGATTTAATTGATGTTTGGCTGGATAGACATTGAAGGACAACAAAAGGTACATGTCTCACTACCTTGTGCAATGCCTGGTCGTGCATTGACTACTGACTGGCCACTAGGGATGTCGGCGCACAAACCAGGCATGTGGAGTACTTGCCTCAAACTCTGGCTGATCATGTGTTTAAGGTTTTGTCCTTATGAATAGCGACACAAAAGATTGCACATTTTCATGGAGACTGCCCTCAAATGATCTCAGAGACCCACTTTTCAAATCTGAAATGAAATCAGGTATTGCAGATTTTATCGTTCCTAATACAGACTCACTAGAGTTCCCCAATACGCTTTGAGAGGCTTCTAAAGCATACATCCAAGGTGCGTGTATGTCAAAGCAAGTGGGATCCTTTAGGACATGCAAACACGCCTAAACACACTGGAGCAGAAACATTGTGCACTTGAAGTCCAGTTCTTTGCAACTAGCGAGCTTCAACATCTTTCCCAATTACTCAGGAAACCATCTGAATATGAAGAGGCTGCCAAAAGGGAAACCCTCTACCTACCTAAAGAGGATGAGAGGCTGTGGCGTTATGGCCAGTACTGCCGACTTTGGACCTGGGGAACCAAGTTCAAGTCTAGGCATTGGCTCAACATCCTCTGATTCTGGGCAAATCACTTAATCTCCTTGTGCCTAAAAAAAAGAATGTGTCCTTGTGTGATGTGACTGATACTTTTGTAAAGCGCCCCAATTCCTTCAGGGCACGTTTGCGCTATATAGAACTAAAAACAAATTAAAATAAAGAAGTTGCTGCTAGAAAATTCAGGGAAAGGAATAGAGTTAGCAAGACCTTAGCTGCCCAGCTCAAGAAAAAGTAGAGTAGTTACTATATCACAGAGCTTTTAAATGGCAAAGGTGGACTGTGCAACTACACAGAGGACATCAAGCAGATAATACTCTGTTTTTGTTTTACCCTGTACCGATCCAAACTCCGCCATTGCCTTTGACTTTGACCCCATCCAGCTACCATGGCTAGAGGATGCCATCAGGGAATCTCTGAATGCTTCATTTGATAAGGAGGACATCACCTGTGTAGTCTGGAGCATGTGAGAAGATAAGGACCCTAGATTGGACAAATTAACTGCCCAGTTTTACAAGGGATATGCGGAAGAGCATGCCCCATACTAACATGCACGAAACAAGGGGTGCTTGATGTCTCCCCTCTCCATTAGAGAATCATTGATAGTAACTATCCTAAAGCCTACTAAACCCTCTAATCTATATGAGTCGTATAGACCGTTATATATGAAAAGCATAGAGAACAAAATACTGACCAAACTAATTGCGACCAGGATACTTCTTCTCCTCCAGCATATTGGCTGCCCGACAAATCAGGGATTGTCCTGGGACGGTCTACTGCCCATGATCTACAAACCTCCTTTGCTTTGCCCCTCTCGATAAACCCGCAGCTCCAGCCGGCGGCAGTGTTCCTAGATGCCGCAAAGGCCTTTGATTCACTGGAATGGCCATACTTCTTTCACTTCTTCGAAAAATATGGCTCAGCTCTTCCTTTGTCCTGTGCATCAGGCTGCTGTACGAGTTCCAGTTCCAGACTGTGCATGAGTGGCACCATCTCATCCTCTTTTTCAATCATCGGAGGCACCCAGCAGGGATGTCCGCTGTCCCCGATCTTATATGCTATTGCTATGGAGCCACTCCCAGGTTATTTATGACAGCTTCATGCTGAATGAGGGATAAGTATATAGGCCGGAGACTTGTGGAGTGAGTGTACGCAGGTGACAGATGACGTGACTATAATTGTGAAAGAACCTAAAGGTAATCTTGCATCTGTGCTGTGGGAGTTCCTCAGATCTGCCGGCCTTACTGGGATCACCATTAATTGGTCTAAATCTGGGATCGTTCCCCTGAGCGAGGACACAGCGTGTTCGCAACAGAGTTCCCATTGAAATGAGCTGATAACCATGTCAAATATCTTGGGACCTGGGTCAGCAGGGTCATTGCAGAGCTATGGCAGGAGAATTATTGCAGAGCTGTTGCTTGACTGAAGGAGCGTGTCCCAGTTTGGTCCGAGCAGCCTCTCTCCATCGCTGGGAGAACAGCCATTGCAAAGATGGTGTTTATTTATTTTTATTTTTTTGTTCAAATCGTCTTTATTCGATTTTGTAACAAAGAATAACAAATTAAGGGCAGCGGGAAAATCAAATAATCAAACGTATGCCATCAACATTAGGGATTAAGATCTATCCTAATTAGGCAGGTATATATAAGGGGTACAGAAAGAAAGAGGGGGGATTAAGACTGTGCATAACTACACACCACAATGCCTATCTGTCGTCTGTTAGCGTGGTTACATATCGTTCCTGTGTGTAACAACATCTGGACATATTCCTTATAGTAACATGACTTATACATTGAGATATATATTAGTGAGGAGTAGCAGATATCACATTCTCAAAGTTTTGAGTGCCCAGGAAAAACAATGATCAGCACACATATATGAAAGATAACGAGATGATAATGTAGCAAGTACCAGGGTTGTACAGGGATTCTAAATTTCCAGGAGGGCCTATGAGGGAAGTTCAGGAGTAACATGTGGATTAGAGTTTTGCGCTGTGGCATGTACCTACTTGGTCAAGGGAGATCAAAGTTAAAGGAGGAGGTGTCCAATGAATCTCGCATGGTTCTGTATGTTGGGAGTCATGGGGTGAATTGTAGAGAGGCGTTACCCGCGCCTCTAACAAAGGTGAGCCATTCTTGCCACATCTGGAAAGAGATTATGGTGAAGTTTTTCCAATTATTAAGAATCATTTTGAAGGCAAGAGTGAGCATTAATTCCAGCAGAAATGTGTACTTTTCGTTTTTCAGGTGGGTGTTCAAATAGCCCAGCATTATGTATGAAAATTCTTTGGTAGGATTGCAAAGTGCCCTTTATAAATTCAAATATTGTATCCCAGTAGTTTTGTAGAATAGAGCAGTTAAAAAGCATGGGCCATATCACCATCATGTAAGCCACAGTTACAGCATATTAGGTCCTGGGTAAGGTTAAGCTTCTGGAGTTTACCTGGTGTCTAATAGGTTCTATTAATAATCATAAATTTGGTTTGGGACAGTGAAGGTGAAATCATATTTTTGAATGGGGACCTATGGATATGTTTCCAGTCACATTTTATTTTATTGCTATTCGGTTCTGCTTCCGATCTTTGTTTATTTTGAGTGTCGGCCGTGCGAGGGTTCGGTAGGAGAAGTTTATATATTTTGGACAAAGTGTGGCCAGATTTGAGAGTGTGTCCTATAAGTGTGGGTAATCAGGGGTTATCAGTTTGTTGCATTTGATTTTTGATTTGAACTCTCAGTCTCAAGAATTTTTAGAAGTCCATGTTATCTAGACCAAATCATGCTTGGAGATTGGAGAAGGGATGTGGTAGATTACTCTCACAGATGTCTCTAATTGGGTTGATACCTTTTCTTGACCGACGCACTTGGCCTGGTATATCTTTAAAAGTGCAGCAATCAGTCTCCTACCTAGTTTGGAAGCAAAGTTTAGAACAGCCGTATTTGAACGCGCTAGATCCCCCCTTTTTCTCTGTTTTAATGGACCCCACTTCATTTGGTTATCCATTAGGACCCCCAGATACGAAAATACATCAGTTCGAGGAACTTGAGCGGATCCGACCATAAATTGACGAGGCTTTTTCGTGCGAGATCCCACCTGCAGCACGTATGATTTAGAATCGTTTATTGACAGGTCCAAGTTTGCCATAAAGGAGGAGAAGGAGTCCAGCAATGTTTGTAAACCCCTTGCGGTCCTAGATAAAAGTACTGCATCATCTGCATATAATAAAACCGGCACGTCTGCCCACCTGTGGATAATCTACCATTGTCTTCGTTAAAACTTTATCCAAATCATTAATATACAGATTAAACAAAAAAGGGGCTAAAATACACCCTTGACGTACTCCTCTCCTCAGAGACCCACTTTTCAAATCTGAAATGAAATCAGGTATTGGCGATTTTATCGTTCCTAATTCAGAGTCACTAGAGTTCCCCAATACGCTTTGAGAGGCTTCTAAAGCATACATCCAAGGTGCGTGTATGTCAAAGCAAGTGGGATCCTTTAGGACATGCAAACACGCCTAAACACACTGGAGCAGAAACATTGTGCACTTGAAGTCCAGTTCTTTGCAACTAGCGAGCTTCAACATCTTCCCCAATTACTCAGGAAACCATCTGAATATGAAGAGGCTGCCAAAAGGGAAACCCTCTACCTACCTAAAGAGGATGAGAGGCTGTGGCGTTATGGCCAGTACTGCCGACTTTGGACCTGGGGAACCGGGTTCAAGTCTAGGCATTGGCTCAACATCCTCTGATTCTGGGCAAATCACTTAATCTCCTTGTGCCTAAAAAAAAGAATATGTCCTTGTGTGATGTGACTGATACTTTTGTAAAGCGCCCCAATTCCTTCAGGGCGCGTTTGCGCTATATAGAACTAAAAACAAATTAAAATAAAGAAGTTGCTGCTAGAAAATTCAGGGAAAGGAATAGAGTTATCAAGACCTTAGCTGCCCTGCTCAAGAAAAAGTAGAGTAGTTACTATATCACAGAGCTTTTAAATGGCAAAGGTGGACTGTGCAACTACACAGAGGACATCAAGCAGATAATACTCTGTTTTTGTTTTACCCTGTACCGATCCAAACTCCGCCATTGCCTTTGACTTTGACCCCATCCAGCTACCATGGCTAGAGGATGCCATCAGGGAATCTCTGAATGCTTCATTTGATAAGGAGGACATCGCCTGTGTAGTCTGGAGCATGTGAGAAGATAAGGACCCTAGATTGGACAAATTAACTGCCCAGTTTTACAAGGGATATGCGGAAGAGCATGCCCCATATTAACATGCACGAAACAAGGGGTGCTTGATGTATCCCCTCTCCATTAGAGAATCATTGATAGTAACTATCCTAAAGCCTACTAAACCCTCTAATCTATATGAGTCGTATGGACCGTTATATATGAAAAGCATAGAGAACAAAATACTGACCAAACTAATTGCGACCAGGATACTTCTTCTCCTCCAGCATATTGGCTGCCCGACAAATCAGGGATTGTCCTGGGACGGTCTACTGCCCATGATCTACAAACCTCCTTTGCTTTGCCCCTCTCGATAAACCCGCAGCTCCAGCCGGCGGCAGTGTTCCTAGATGCCGCAAAGGCCTTTGATTCACTGGAATGGCCATACTTCTTTCACTTCTTCGAAAAATATGGCTCAGCTCTTCCTTTGTCCTGTGCATCAGGCTGCTGTACGAGTTCCAGTTCCAGACTGTGCATGAGTGTCACCATCTCATCCTCTTTTTCAATCATCGGAGGCACCCAGCAGGGATGTCCGCTGTCCCCGATCTTATATGCTATTGGTATAGAGCCAATAGAGGTTATTTATGACAGCTTCATGCTGAATGAGGGATAAGTATATAGGCCGGAGACTTGTGGAGTGAGTGTACGCAGGTGACAGATGACGTGACTATAATTGTGAAACAACCTAAAGGTAATCTTGCATCTGTGCTGTGGTAGTTCCTCAGATCTGCCGGCCTTACTGGGATCACCATTAATTGGTCTACATCTGGGATCGTTCCCCTGAGCGAGGACACAGCTTGTTCGCAACAGAGTTCCCATTGAAATGAGCTGATAACCATGTCAAATATCTTGGGACCTGGGTCAGCAGGGTCATTGCAGAGCTATGGCAGGAGAATTATGGCAGAGCTGTTGCTTGATTGAAGGAGCGTGTCCCAGTTTGGTCCGAGCTGCCTCTCTCCATCGCTGGGAGAACAGCCATTGCAAAGATGGTGTTTATTTATTTTTATTTTTTTGTTCAAATCGTCTTTATTCGATTTTGTAACAAAGAATAACAAATTAAGGACAGGGGGATAATCAAATAATCAAACGTATGCCATCAACATTAGGGATTAAGATCTATCCTAATTAGGCACGTATATATAAGGGGTACAGAAAGAAAGAGGGGGATTAAGACTGTGCATAACTACACACCACGATGCCGATCGGTCGTCTGTTAGCGTGGTTACATATCATTCCTGTATGTAACAACATCTGGACATATTCCTTATAGTAACATGAATTATATATTGAGATATATATTAGTGAGGAGTAGCAGATATCACATTCTCACAGTTTTGAGTGCCCAGGAAAAACAACGATCAACACACAGATATGAAAGATAACAAGATGCTAATGTAGCAAGTACCAGGGTTGTACAGGGGTTCTAAATTTCCAGGAGGGCCTATGAGGCGAAGTTGAGGAGTAAGATGTGGATTAGAGTTTTGCGCTGTGGCATGTACCTACTAGGTCAAGGGAGATCAAAGTTAAAGGAGGAGGTGTCCAATGAATCTCACATGGTTCTGTATGTTGGGAGTCATCGGGTGAGTTGTATAGAGGCGCTACCCGCGCCTCTAAGAAAGGTGAGCCATTCTTGCCACATCTGGAAAGAGATTATGGTGAAGTTTTTCCAATTATTAAGAATCATTTTGCAGGCAAGAGTGAGCATTAAATCCAGCAGAAATGTGTACTTTTCGTTTTTCAGGTGGATGTTCAAATAGCCCAGCATTATGTATGAAAATGTTTTGGTAGGATTGCAAAGTGCCCTTTATAAATTCAAATATTGTATCCCAGTAGTTTTGTAGAATAGAGCAGTTAAAAAGCATGGGCCATATCACCATCATGTAAGCCACAGTTACAGCATATTAGGTCCTGGGTAAGGTTAAGCTTCTGGAGTTTACCTGGTGTCTAATAGGTTCTATTAATAATCATAAATTTGGTTGGGACAGTGAAGGTGAAATCATATTTTTGAAGGGGGACCTATGGATATGTTTCCAGTCACATTTTATTTTATTGCTATTCGGTTCTGCTTCCGATCTTTGTTTATTTTGAGTGTCGGCCGTGCGTGGGTTCGGTAGGAGAAGTTTATATATTTTGGACAAAGTGTGGCCAGATTTGAGAGTGTGTCCTATAAGTGTGGGTAATCAGGGGGTTATCAGTTTGTTGCATTTGATTTTTGATTTGAACTCTCAGTCTCAAGAATTTTTAGAAGTCCATGTTATCTAGACCAAATCATGCTTGGAGATTGGAGATGGGATGTGGTAGATTACCCTCAGAGATGTCTCTAATTGGGTTGATACCTTTTCTTGACCAGTTAGCCCAATATAACGTTTGGCTGTCTATTTTGAATTTGGGGTTAAGCCATATAGAAGCCATGTTAGAGTTACTCATTTTGATCTTTGAAAGGTAGTCTATTCTCAGAGAGCTTTTTTGGTATTCTGGATGATGTATTTGGAGTGAGGGAGTTGTGGAGCGTGCATTGTCAGAAGTGCAGTGAGAGGTATGTCTTTTATGAGTGATTTTCCACCGCTACCCAAACTGACTAGTATCCTGATTCATCAGAAAACTAATTGGCGCCTTGTTTGAAGAGGTAGGTTGTTTGATAGTTTCTGAAGTTAGGGAGGCCAAGGCCTCCTCTATCTTTGGACAGTCCAAGTTTTTTAAGTGAGATCCTAGGCTTCTTCCCTTGCCAGAGAAATGTGTTAAAAGTGTTGTCGACCTTCTTTAAGAAACCTTCCGATAAGGTCATAGGCAGTATACTGATAGGGTAGTTTACCAGGGGTGTAATCATCATTTTTAATGTTTCCGCTTCTGCCTAACATGATAGAAATTTAGGTGACCAACCCTCAAGATGTTTATCGAGTTTTTCAAGCAGAGAGCATTTATTGATCTGTAAAGTTTGTATGAGATCATTGGTGAATTGTAGAGCTAAGTATGTAATATAGCCCGGTTGCCATGTTGGGCCAGAGTTCCCTAGTACATCCTAGTAACCACAACTATTAAGTAGTTTTACCTCAGACTCATCCTTATTAAGGGTGTTTCTGGAGATCTCAGAGAATTCTTGGATTGATGACATTAAGGCAGTTAGGGCAGCAGGGGCCTTTTCGCAGACAAATAAAATGGTATCTGCATAGGTGGCGATTTTGATTGTGGTTTTCCGAGAGGGATGTCGGGTATGTCTTGTTCCTCTATCAGGTGGTACAGGAATGGTTCTAGAGCTAATAGAAAAAGAGGGGGCGAAAAGGGGCAATGTTGTCTTGTTCCCTGTTTCAATGAAAGGGTAGAAGAGATAGGGCCACCTGCTCTAACCTTAGCGGCTGGTTTGTGGTAGAGGCTATGATCATGTGGATCAAATCTTCACCAAGATTGAATTTCTCCAGGGCTAATTTGAGATATGTCCAATAAACCTTATCAAATGCTTTTTCTGCGTCCAATGAATAGATACAAAGGGTGATTTCATTGACTTTGCTTTCTCAAAGACATGCCATAAAGTTCTTGTGTTATCGCTGGATAGTCTATTTCTCCAAAAACTATTTGGGAGGGGTGAATGAGCTTAGCAATGTATCTTTGTATTCTATTAGATAAAGTCATAGAATATATTTTACAATCCAGATTGTTTAAAGAAATTGGTCTATAGTTTTTCGGTAACGGGGTATCCTTACTCTCTTTTGGAATTACTGTAATAATAGCTTCTGCCAGGGTACCTGTGACTTGACCTGCTGTTGCAAAGTGGGAGTAGAGCCTTAAAATGTGTGTGCTTAGAGACATAGAGAAGGCCTTAAAGAATTTAACGATATAGCCATCCGGGCCCGGCGCTTTGCCTGTCTTAAGTTTTTTGATGGCTGCTGTTATTTCCTGTTGAGTTATTGGACCGTTTATCGAGTCTTTTTCTTGTTCTGCTAGTTTCGGTATGTTAGCTTCTTCTAAGTAACTTATACATTTTGTATGATCTAGTGTAGTGTTATTTTTATACAGTTTTTGGTAGAAGTCTTAAAATGCATTTGAAATCTTACTGGGATTATTGTGTATGGTACCTTTCTCATCTGTAATTGCATTGATAGCATACATTTGTAGCTTACATTTTAGATATGATGCTAATGTTTTGCCAGCCTTGTTGGATTCACAAAACCTGGGACTCTTTTGCTTGTTCACCCATGTCCCCGCTATAGTACTTATGATTTTATTATATTCATACTTCTTATTCACCATCTTATTTAGGGTAATGCTATCTCTCCTATTTATATGATGTCTTACTTGTTCTATGATTTCATTTTCCAGATTCAGGAGTTTGCTGTTAGCTTCTTTATTCATATTAGCCCTGAGAGTTTCCTGCACTCCGCTGAGCATGCAGAGTTCCCAGTTTTTTTCATCGCTCACACTCGTCACGGCGTAACATGCTACATCTGAGAATTGGTTGTTTCTGAGTGGGGTGATCTGTGAGGAATCAAAATGGGTTTCTTGTAGAAGAATTATATCTCCTTTCTGTTTGTATAGGTAATCAAGAATCTTCCTTTTTTGATTGAATGATTGATTCCTTTGACATTCAGGGATACTATGTTAATGATTTGTGGAGGGTGTCTCATTGGAGTATGTCAAGTACATACAGACCCATGCTTTAAGTGCCCTCCTTTGACCATGTATTAAAGATGCTGTGCACCTGTCTTGTTTGAGGAGTTGGTTAGAGGTTAAATATGGTGTGTTATGGATAGCAGTATCCCTACCTGAACGACAGTGGCGAAAGCTTGTGCTTACAATAGTATTGGATGATAATTTCACGTGTGTTGATAAATAATATGTGTAGAGAAGAATTAAAGCTGCATATGAAAATGAAGACAGTAAAGAAAAACCCTAAGCCATAGGAGTCTCTCTCCCTTCTGTCCCTCCCCCTCGAATACCTTACAGGAACGCCGAAAGGAGGATGAACCGCTCCACCAGGGAAACAGAATAGTGATAAATCTTTAAGCAGAAGCGTATATGTTCTCTTTGAGGGGCACAAACATGGAGGTTATTTAAACTACACTGGGTTATTCTGAAATATAGAACCGGAGCATTAATGTAGTACAATCAAGTTGTATAAAGTGATAGTAACCACTTGGAGTGAGCACACAACGTATATTCTGAACAAGGTATTCTGCAATTTAGTGAGGTCGTTAGTACCGTACAAGCAGTTTGAGCTACAGTGTCCTAGCTTGTACTACTATTTCAGACCTACGTACGGGTCATATAAACTGTTTATCAAATTTAACCTGAATAGTAAAATGTAGTGGTCTCAACCCTTAAATGTATTGGGTAGTCTGTCTGACAAAGACCGTACATAGGGTTAGACACTTTGTAGTTTCAGAGATTACCAGATATTCTGTAGGGATTATTAGCAAGCTAAGCATAGTAGTATCATACCATGATCATGGACGCCTAAGACCCTATCAGCATACTTGTCTAGCAGGTAACATATGAACTGTAGATAAGTAACATAAGAACTCACAGTATTGACCCAATTTCTATGACTCAATTATGCGCTATAGCTGCTGGAATTCAGAACGACTTGGAGTGTATCTATGGATAGAATAGTAAATTCACACCAAAATAAAGGTTATTGACTTTGTTTTGAGCCGTGGGCCTTAATAGGAGAGGTGTCCATGGTCGCTTCTTCCTTTTCGTGAGAAACCTCTTGAGGTCTGTGGGGTCTGTGAGGATGTATGGGGTGCCCTGTATTATGACCCTGTACTTTGCGGGGCCAGTGAAGGAGAACTGCTAGTTCATAGATTTGAGTCTATGGGGAGAGCCAAAAAGCTTTTTCTTGATTCAACTTTTGCTTTACAGTATTCTTGTGAAATGAAGATGTTTTTATCTTTCCATTGTATGTGGTTGTGCTTCCTCATATAGGAGAGAATACGTTCAACATATAGATAGCGCAAAGGCTTACAGGAAATTGGGCGCTGATGTCTTTGGTTAGGAATCCTTCTCAATGGAAATCTGTGGGCCCTGTCAAACTCTAGGTCTTTATTGAATTTTAAACCTGTAGCTTGTGTGAACCATTTCTCTAAGAAGTGGTTGCATGATCCCACTGAGTCCCCCTCCTCTTTTGGAACTCCAAATATGCATAACTTTCCCCTTCTATTTCTATCTTCCATCTCTGAGAGGCTTTTGAATGTGACCGGGTGGTGTTACTGAGAAGTGAGATTTTCTTTTCATTTTGACCTCTGTGTCCTCCAGGTTGCTGATTCTACTTTCGGCCTCTGCAATTCTGGTGTTGGTATCTCTAATCTCTTGTCGGTGGCTCAGATCTCGTTTTGCATTATGTCTGTGTTCGTTTTAGTTGATTTGGCTAGGTCATGGACAGCCACAAGTTTTTTTTAGGATCTGCTCCATGGTGGCATTTATATATTGTTTATTTTTGGGTGATGAGTCTGGATTTGGTGGATCAGCTTTGATTCCTTTTAGGATCGCTTTGTTCTCCTTTTCTCCCATCGTTATGGGATTTGTATTGATCTGGTAAGAAACTTCCTTAGCTCATTCTGTTGTTTACTTTGTAGTTGTGGGATCGTCCAAAGACTGTACTGTTCTTTGCAGCTGTTTTATTAGTTTGTTCTGTCTCTGCACTGAAGACAAACAGAATTTTGTATACTGCTGGTTGTTAAAGTGGTACAACCGACAATTCTCAGTGAGCGCATTTCATATGTAGCAGAAGTGTGCTTCAGCATTTGTGTTGGCAAGCATTGTATATTCTGAACTCCAATCATTACATTAAAATCTTGCTCTACGAAACCATGAGACAATATTTTGCAGCTAATTAAAAGATCAACATGAGATATGCTGCTGTAGCCCTTGAGTAGTCTTTCATGAGGAGTCTGGAAACAGGTGACCTCAGTTGGTTGTGCATCACATTTCCTCAGCGTGATGTCTCTACAAATTCAGGCTGCCATTTTGATCTCGAACAATTTCAATGCACTATTTTGGTATCTGGCACCTTAACGCATGAGATAGAGCAGGGGGCTTCTACGGCCCACGAGTATCGGTCATGTGGTACTCTATACTGTGTCGGAATCATGCCAGTCTTATAACGGCCAAACTTATAACAGCAAGTGATGTGTCAGTGTGCCGGCGCTGACTTGTAGTACAAAACGGGCATTTATATCAGCATCTTTCAAGTGAGCAGTCAAATGCGTACCAAATGAGTATCAGATGAGCACCCAAATGAACACCCCGCCACATGTACTCATTCGGAGGAGCAGCTTCGGCACAGCTTAGGTGGTGTTTTGGTGTATGATTCTCAAATGAAAGGATCATTGGTGTTATTGTTTGATGCCGTCACTGATCCTTCCAGACATGTGTCAGGTAATGCTGCATGTATTGCCATGTCTATAGCTCTGGGTAGGATCCGACAGAATATTAGTAATTAGGAGTTAGCTGCAGGTTTAGTTTGCATGTTTGGCGGAGAGCCGACATCTTGAGGTCAAGCGAGCGCTGTGGTGTGGCCAGCGCCTGTCGGAAATTTCCAGTGATTTTGAGCAACTCGTTATCAGCTAGCACTTATGAAATATAGCTGAGTCTTACTTGATTGTTTATGAAGTTGGCTGCCGTAGTATATGCCGACACTCCTAGATTCTTGGACTCATCGATTAACAGACCTCATGGTGAGTAACATGGGGTCGAGCGGTTCGCAGGTCTGGAGGCCATGAGCGTTGTCTCCGGTGTAAGGATGTAAGGATTACATGACCCAACCGAGATTCTTTAATTCTGGCGCTGTCCTCTATTCATTTCTTTCGCCCTTATTCATAAGTTCTGCGTGGTTACAATTATTTTGTTTTTTCTGCCTCCCTGGAGCAGAGCTGTGGGATCACGCTGCCATCTTCCTCACGCTCCAAGCCACGCCCCCCAAAAAGATGATGATATTAACCACATTTCTGTACTGTTTTGTAAATATCCCACTGATGTGATCCTTTTATGAATACATCAGTTTCCTTTTGATCAGTCTGACGTAGGCTGGGAAACAGCAGAGATTATCTTGGAAGGAGCGGACCCTGCTGTTGAGCAGGATGGAATGTATGCACCCAACCCTGAACTACATTACCACTGTCCATCATTTTCCCAACGCTGTACCAGCCGCACTTCGCTATGGAGGCAGATAACTCTGACCCGGCCCATTAGCCACCCAATTTGCACTCCCTTGTCACATCCCAGAGGCAAGATTTATATTGTTAAATGCGTGGTGTGGGCATAGGACTGGCTGGGCCATTGGGCTCAACTGGACAGTTTGTATTTTTTTAGTTTGTGATTGGCACCCAATGATGACCCTTAAAAAGGGAGAGAGATCCTGAAAACAGTTGTGACATGCAGAAGGAGGTGATGAGGGACATACATCCTACTGACACTCCTGTGACACTATTTTACAATGCATGAAATCCAGAATAGAACAGATTGTAAAACACTGACTTGTTCCTCTATTATCGACTGCGCAGTATATGTAATTTGATACACAGCACATTTCTGCAAGAACCTGAGAGTGCACAGGCAGTAGACTGAATTCTGAATTTGGCATCCCCCAGGAGACTATTAACAAGATTGCATTCTACCATGAAAGACAAAGTCTCCAAATAACTAAGGCTAGACAGATCTTGAGTGGACGTTTAAATGACAGATGAGGAATTTCAATATTGCTGCGCTGAGATGGGCAATTATAGATTGCTCTTGTTACATATTAAATATGTGAATAGAATATACTGCAAACCCATGAGATGACCTAAAATGGGTCGACTGCTAAGTGTTGGCTGCTCTGTGGTACAAAAAGATGCAGACTTTCTGCATTTGAAGTGGCAATGTGATGAAATGGCTAAATTCTGGACCTTAGGATATAACTGTTTAGATAAATTATTTAGTAATACCATGTGAAGAACACTACCGGTGGCCCTGTTGTGGTATGTGAAAGAGATCCCAGCTAGAATTTGCAAGCTCATGGCAATGATGCTGCTCCTGGCCAAAAGGCAAGTATCTATGAACTGGGAATGAGGAGCCTGTCCATGAGTAAACTGCTGGTTATAAGACATAGGGGCATATTTACAAGGAATTGGCGTCGCATCGCAAATCATTTTGCTGTGTTGCCCTACGCCAATTTGAAAGGACAGGAATGCATTGTATTTACAAGATACAGTGCATTCCTGTCCTTTCAGCCAGCGCCGGCACACATTTTGCAGCCGTGCACCAACGTAGGCACCCTTGCATCATGGTGCAGGGGTGTCTGTGCTGTTGGCATGATTGTTTTTGTGCAGAAAGGGACACATTCCTGCACAAAAACAATAATGAGAGGCTTTTTCCTCTTTCTATGTGTGTTGCAGAATTCAGCACATGTGGAAAGAGGGAAAAACAAGGAGAAATGTAAATGTTTCTCCTCATTACGTCTGCGGAGTATGGGAATAGGAGGTACAGCACTGAGCCTTCTATGGTCATTTTTGACAAATAGGCAGCAAAGAGTCTCGGTGGGGAATTTTACATCCCAATCCTATCACCTGCCCTGTGGGTTACCGCAGGGTTCATCCCTGAGCGCCACATTGTTTCATTTGTAAGTCACTCCATTGGCTTAGCTCATCAAGTCCTTCTCATTCTCCATTGCAACCTATGCGGATCACTCGCAGATTATAGTGCCTCTTGCTAACAATTCGTCTGACACTGGGGACTCTTTTAGGGGATGTATGCAGGAAGTAAACAAATGGATGAATGATAACGCTCTGATGTTGAACTCCTCCAAAACGGAGGTTATTCTGGTTGGAAACAACCCCTCATTTTGGTCACACTCTTGGTGGCCAGTAGAACTAGGAGCTCTCCCTACCCCGATTCCAAAGGCAAAGAACCTGGGGATTCTGATCGATAAAGACCTGAAGCTGCAGGAGCAAATTTCTAAAGTCACCTCAGCCTCCTACTACTCTCTGAGACTTATAAAAAACAAATTGAGAAATATCTGCCCTTCGAACTCCTAAAAACTGTGGCAATCTCACTAGTTTTGACAAGGATCGACTACTGTAATAGTCTGTACCTTAATATCTCAGTCAGACTCCAACAAAAGTTACAAACCTTTGCAGAATGCATTAGCACGCTTCCTTCTAAAGGTGTCTAGATTTGAATCTGCAATGGGAGCCATTAGGGCACTTCACTGGCTTCCAGTAAAGCGGTGGATAGAGTTTAAAGCTCTGTGCACAGCTTTTAGGGCCCTCCATGGGAGTGGTCCGGGGTACTTCAGGGAACACTTTAGATCAGTGAAACTTAGAGGACAGCCCAGGGGCCACATGCGGCCCTCCTGACCTTTAGTTACGGCCCCCTGAGCAGCAGCAGCACTAGGTTCAACTCAGCACTAAGATTTAAAAAAAAAAATGTACAGCTAGCACTTATTTAAAGGTTAATTACAGTTAAACAAAAGGAAGTAATTAGGACCTTAACTTTAGGAACACCTTCATTTTTAAAGACAGCAAGCATGTGAAAATACGATAGTCTTTTCAAAATTCAAAAAGTGTATTTCATTGACCTGTAGAACCATTTCACCTTAGTAATTCAAATTATAGCAGTGCATTCAGAAGTTTTTTTTTAAGTGATGGTTCTCAAATATGAATTTAGAAACGTTCCTGCTCCCCCCACACACCCTGACAACAATGCCATTAGTGATTACATCCAAGCACAGGAGATGATTTTGTACAGCACACATCATGAAGTCATGTATTTCGAGGTCCTCTTATATGTGATAATGAGGAAAAAGGAGGGAAATTGAAATAAAACAATTGCCCATGGCCACACAATTTGGTCAAGTGGAGAAGCCGGGATTCATCCCAGGTTTTCTGGTTTCACATTGCACATTTGAGTTCAGCCAGTAGATATACATGCTTCACATCCCCTATACCCACTTTACACCCCCCCACCCCCCTCCCCGCTGGCATCAGTGCGGCCCTCGGTCACACCAAAAACCAAACTTTGCGGCCCCCGGGGAAATGTTTGTGAGTACCCATGCTTTAGATGGTACACTCCGAGCAGAACTCTTCGATCGAGATCTGCAAAAAATCTTGTAGTTGCTCCTCTTAGGAAAGCCACATGGGGGAGTTTCTTTAGATCAACTGCTTTGCTATGGAATTCCTTGCCTGGGAAGCTTAAGTCGTCCACCTGTTTACAAGATTTTAGAAAATCCTTAAAAACCTGGCTCTTTACTGCAAACTAGGACACTTTAAGGCTACACCACGTGTCTGATCTGCATAGCGCCTAGACGCCTCCGGGCATTAGTTTGCGCTTTATAAATGTTTTCATTCGTTCATTCATTACGCCTGCTCTAGGGAGGCACAAGGTTTTGGCGCGGCCCCAGGTTTACCTGATGTTGTAAATCTGGAGCAGCATCAAATTCCATAGGTGTTGAAAGGGAACACCCACAGCAACAACCACGTAACGCCTCTTTCAAGTAGATTAAGGCAAGCCAGTGACTTGCGCTGCCTCGCCTTACTCCATGGGGCATATTTACAAGGAATTGTTGTAGGACAGAGATGCGCTACCCTACACCAAATTGAAAGGACATGAATGCACCGTATTTACAAGATATGGTGCATTCCTGTCCTTTCAGCCGTGGCGGTTAACATTTTGCAGTCGTGTGCCAATGCAGGCACCCTTGCACCATGGTGCAAGGACGTCTGTGTTGTTGACACAAATGTTTTTTTGTGCAGGAAGGGGCACCTTTGTGCACAAAAACAATCACAAGAGGTGTTTTCTTCTTTCTATTTGTGCTGCAGAATGCAGCACACGTGAAAAGAGGAACAAATGTGGAGAAATGTAAACATTTCTCCTCTTTATGCATGCTCTAGGAAGGCGCAAGGTTTTGGCACTGCCCCAAGTTTACCTGATGTTGTAAATGTGGGGCAGCATCAATATCCATGGTGTTGAGTGGGGCCATTCACAGCAACACCCATGGAACACCTCTTTCACATAGAGTAAGGCAAGGCAGCGACTTGTGCTGACTCGCCTTACTCTATATCTACAAGGTCATGAAAAGCCACAAAGGGCGGCTTTACATGGCCTTGTAGATATGGCGAAGCCCTGTGTGCCACCGGAACGTTACTTTTTGTGACGTTCTTGCGGTGCACAGTGCTTGTAAATTATCTCCCATATCTACAAGGCCATGAAAAAGTGATGCAGGGTGGTTTTATGTGGCCTTGTAGATATGGCTAAGCTCTGTGCGCCACCGGAACGTCACAAAAAGTAACATTCCGGTGGCACAGAGGGCTTCTAAATATGCCCCATAGCTTACTGCCAGGAATAAGTGGGGGTATTTTAGATACTGATGCCAGCTCAATCTAGTCCAAAAGACATTTGGGCCCCCTCAGTGTATGCCTCATACTGCATTATGAGAGAGATGCATGAGGAGCATGGCTAACCGCATGATATCGGAGGTACTCACGGAACCACTGTCAGAAACTGTTTTAGAAAGAAAAGTTTGTGACGCCCTCTCCCTGACTGAATATCCCTACACGGGCAGAAATAAAGCTCTTGAACTCCACCTGATAATTGGTACAATGAACATTTGTGACAAGAGGGTATAGGTATACGTTACAAAGTGGATGAAACCAATTAAAGTGTGATATTTTTCTGTTGCAGGCTCTGAAATTAAAACACGTTCTACAAATACACAACTGTAAATGCACATGAAGATATCAATGTATGGAATTATTGGAAAAATAGTGTTTCTTATATGGTTTTAATACAATTTCAGTTTTAAAAGTCTCCATAACAACCATTCATTGATCAAATCGCCACCTACTCCTTTGTGCGTTTTAGGTGCTTTCTACTATCACCACAAAACACATTCCAAGAAGTAGCACTTTGGGTGGACTCCGACTCCAGAACAAAATCTAGCACTCTGTTGGTGAACAACCCACAGTATCATGTAGAGCTCTTGTCAGGTGACCGGGTCTTCCAGAATTATAAAATAAGGAACAGGTGTTTATGTGGGCAAAACAACCAGGGCTTTTCGATCAATAGCACTCATTACTTTATTCCAAGATGTGTGGTACTACCGCACACTCAAGATTTTCCCCATGCACATTTCTCCAGTAAATTTAGACTGTATTGAAAGAAATGTGTACAGGAAAATGGAGTGGAAAATACAAAAGAACAAACTCCCTTTTCACTGGTTTGCTCTCATTACAACCTAATTATCTCAGAATCAGCTGGTAAAAAATCCACAAGCTAAAACTATCAGCTGTGACAACGGATTTGCACCAGGATGGAATTACAGGAGAAACTTTCTGGAATATTCAGAATGAGGGCCATAAACAGGTGTACAAAATAGATGGCAAATCCTATTATACAAATGTTTATTCAAATATGTTAGCTATGAAATGGGAACTTGGGGAAGATTGTGGTAGACAGAGTAAAATAGACTCAACCATAGACGCACCCCACTTTTAAAAAGAAGAGGGTAGGCAAAGCCAGATTCTCCGCTCTGGCCCCTCGTTTTTGGAACTCACTTCCTCCGAATATCAGATCCTCACTGTGCTATCCTCAATTCAGAAAACTCTTAAAAGCATGGCTATTCTCCCAAGCATATGAATAAATAAACGAGCTGCATGCTATTCCCTGTATTTAGCGCCAAGAAACCATATGGTGTATGTGGGCTCTACAAATAATTTTAACTTAACATAACATAGAATCCCGAATGGAAATGTAATATTCAAAAAGGTCAAACGTTAAGAAATTAAGAGACACATTTCCCAAACACTCCATAGCATTGAATAGGTCTCTGTACCTTCAGAAAATATTTTGACCACTATAGACTTATATTTTCAAAGAATTTCCCCATTTAGTGGCATCCTTAATTGAGTCTGATTGAAGGAGAGAAATGGTGTGGTAGCCATGAGAAAGGGTTCATTGTAAACACATTCTGAGGTCCTCTCTCTTTGTCATATGTATGTTTCGACAGAAATCAATGGGATAGGAACATTCTACTTCTGTTACATGGCCACTAAATCACCCGAACCAAAATAGTCTTCCAGGTAATATCCAACTAAGCAGTAAGCATGGAAGCTCCATATTAATGACAGAAGAAACTGCTACTGCCAATGGTACAAAGATATATCCATCTTTTCAAGCAGAGTCCACTTGGTAAACCTAGTTCACTGCAATCCTTGCTAAACTTAATGTTTACAAAGTCTTGCCCACTGGCCCACAAGACAAATCTGACAGTAAACAAAGAAAGATTGAAAACAGTACTGCTATGGTAATAGACAAAGAGAACCTGCATTTAAGCAGACCAAGACAACTGCCAAGGTTTCTGTAGGAAAGTGCCCTTTATGGATGTTCACCCCCACACACTTTTTGCTCCAAAGCTGATGGTTATGACTCTGAAAGTGCACTGGAGCCTGCTGCTCTGTAGGAAAGGTGACCCACCCCCCCCGGATGTGATCATCTCAGGGACATAGCTAGTAGCTGTAGGGACTAGCAGCCCATTGTCCACTGGCTCGCACACCCCTAACGTCCCTAAATCTAGGATTTAAGGGACACCTCAGACAGAGAGTTGGGAAGGATAGATGACAAAATGGTCAGAACCAGGCTTCTTGGTTTTGTCATGAATGAGATGCAGCATGCTCCAAAAGGTTCCCAAGGTATTGGCTAACATAGGAGTGGAGTTGGAAGTGTACTATGGAGAGGCTAGAGGATACACTGAAAATACTATAGTTTCCCTGGGTGGGGTGGATATCGAAGCCCTGGCTGTCTTACCTCCAAGCCTGGAGAAGTATAGACAAAGGCCTAAAATCAATGGAACTGAGGTAGGGACTCTGAGGGATACAGGTCCCAGTGTCACCATGGTGGCCGCTAGACTCTTTTACCCAGAGCAAATGATACCTGGTGTTAGTCACCAGGTGACCGGTGCTGACAGTGAGACTAATCTCCCTCCAATGGCCATGGTAAGTTTAGAGTGGGGAGGGGTTACTGGCCCAAAGAAGGTGGTTGTGTCCCCTGCCATCCCAGTGGAGTATCTGTTGGGAAATGATCTGGAAATGTATGCTGTTGCTAAGGTTATCAAAAGGAGTTCACCCAAACCACTCTCGATGAATAGAGTCTCTTCTAGAATAGATAGACAGGTCACTCACTGTACAACGGCAGACTGTTTTATTGAAAGCAATTGGTGGTGAAGTGTAGCCATATTAATATCTTTTTAGAATCCTCCTCCTTCAAAATATCTGAGGGGCTGATAGCGCTCCTTCTAAGGGGACAGTAGACATCCCATTTCGACTGTGTAACCTAACGTCAAACAGAGTTCCAGGGGGATAATGTCCCGCCCGGTATCTTAAGGATCTGATATACATTGATGCTGAAGAAAGCCACTGACCCTTCGGACGCAAGTAGGCTATAACATGTCGACCACCATTTGGATCACCGATTGGATGTGCAGGACAGACTTAACATCCCTATCACATCTCACTGTTTTTTAACCTTGCTACCATCCAAGCTTATGATTAAAAGGATATTCACTCTGGGGTCTGTAACAATTTTAGGTCACACTTTGCACAGATCCCACCTTTTCTCTGAGTTAAGAGACTCTATCTCCTGTTGTAGACAAGACTTTATGATGATGCATTTGACTAGTAGTACTTCAGTGGAAATAATATACCACTAAAGAAAATAGTCATTGAGGGTCTAATTATTATTCTTTTGTGTCGCAATTTTTTATTGAAGTAAAAGTGTATAACAGTATTGCAATGCAATAAAGGCATTAGTGGCTAACATTGAATGGCACAGTAGTAAATGGGGGAGGTGGGAAGGGGAGAAGGATGAATGGGAGAGGTGGGGAGGGAGTATTGGCAATGCAAGGAGGGGACACAGGTCACTTACGGAGACAGTGCATCCAGCCTTTCGCCCTATCGCTCTGTGCTGGGCTCTGGGCGATTGCCGCATGGTAGTGGGTCATTGGCATTCCTCCCAGTGCAGTCAGCGTTGGGGCCCATGGGCTGTGTTACCTCTGGAGGTGGGGGGGAGGAAGGAGTGGATGTCTGGGGTCGCTGCGTGGGGCCGGTGGGGGAGGGCAGGGTGGAAAGGGGAAAGCTCTGTCATCTCTGCTGCAGGTGGGGTGGGCCACAGGTCTTGAACCATGAGGAGAATGCCGCAGCGAGGGGGGAAGGAGTAGCAGTGGAGATGCTCAGTGGGTCCAGGGAGCAGGCCGGGGTGGGGGGTCCTAAGCCACCGGTCTATTGGGGCGTACAGTGACCTTGATAGGGGAGAGCACAGAAGGGCACGGATGTACGATGTTGGGGATCTCTGCAGAGGGGGGAGCATCAGCACATCAGTGTGCCCAGCAGGGAGGGGAAGGGAGAAAAGGGAACATCAGAGGGATAGGGATGGAGGAGGGGACGCTGAGAGGGAGAGAGAGGGAAGGGATAGTGGACCGGGGTGGTGAAGGGGGTAAGGGGATAGATAGGAAAGGGAGGCTGGGGCGGGTGTGGGGCCCGGAGCACAACCAGGGGAGGAAGGGGCCCTTACAGCTGTGTCAGGAGTCTGGTTGCCTCTGCGCCCATCATGGATGGGAGGGGGGGAGGCGGTGTCGACGCAATCCTCACTATTTTTCTAGAAGAGACTCTAACCACTGAGAATGGTTTGGATGCCATCTGTTGTAAACTTCGCTGCTGCACAACACATCAAGACTGCTAGCTGTGCAACTCTGCACTGGTCAATTGCAAGGGGAGTGTAATGATCGATTTTGGAATAGCAAATATGTCATGCCTTGCCTATACCTTTAGTGCAGTACACTGCTTCACATTGCATTTCTGTATATGTGCAATTGATAGGTGACCAACTTGGCCCCATGTTGCTGAACAGGTATGACGACACGATTATTACAATTTGAGGCCTACTTCTAATTCACAAGATGTGGGTGAGTTGATGTTTACTGGGACTGTGACATAAACGCCAAAACAAATAATGACTTCAAACATTTATTTACATGTTGAACCTTCCTAACCTATTTGGACATTCTGTCCATCATAATACATGTACCTTAAGTGAAGAAATTTTACACAATGTTGGTGCATCGCCGAATCCCGGCCACTGAATTTTAGATCGCTCCTCCATCCTCATCCTCAACCTCCACAGTTTCTGGGCATCATGGTCCACATCCCAAGGGACATTTGTCTTTACACAGATAACATAACATAACATAACGTGTATTTGTAAAGCTCATGTTCACCCGTAGGCATCTTGGCACTGAATAACAGATCCTCATTGTTACCCAACTCAATGGTACTCATTTTATCGACTTCAGATGGATGAAAGGTTAAGTGGACCTGCCGAAATTTGAACCTGTGACCATAAGGTTGAACGCAGGCCCCTCCAATGGATGCATTAGTCCACTGAGCCACCAGACCTGGCTGATGGCTCAGTGTGCTAGAATGTTGTGGAGAATGTCACATACTAGGATGACTTTGCAGATCATAGGGGGCGAGTATAGCAATCTCCCCCCGGACATGTCCAGGCACCTGAACCGGGACTTCAGCACACCAAATGTTCTCTCCATGATGTTGTGGGTCTTGACCAGTGCCTGGTTGTACTGTCGTTCCGGCTCAGTATGGGGATGTGCTACTACGGGGCACCTCTAAGGATCATTTCTTAATAAATCCATCACAGGCTTCAGTGTGGATTTATTAAGATGAGATTTTTGGTACCAAACATCTGGGGTTACAGTGAAGCCTTCAGGTGGCTGGAGAACTCATAATCTTGAGTGTCCAGCCCATGTACTCATTATGGTTTCCATGTGCACTTGAGTTATCAACGAATTAACTTCGATATTACAGGGACACATCCACTCACACAGATATGCCCACCCATGGGTATAGTGTACCCTGCCTTAGGGCTGTAAGGTCTGCTACTGGGGTGACTTACTTATTCCACATGTAGTGGTTTGCAGGCATGGCACACAGGGACGTGTGCCATGTCCACTCTTCACTTTTCTCTGCACCAAGACACACAGGCTGTAATGGCAGTTTGTACAAGCTTGGTGAGTGGTCCCTTAGGGTGGCACAATTCATGTTGTAGCCCTTAGGCACTCTCATTAGTCCCAATGCCCTAGGTACCAGGGGGACCATTTACAAGGGATTTGCATGGAACCTAAGGGGTTCCAATTGTTGAACAATGGTACAGTTTAGGGAAAGAACAGTGGTACTGGGGACCTGGTTAGCCGGGACAAAGCAAACTTTCAGTCAAAGTTGCATCAAATACCATGCAAAACGTGGGTGGCAACCATGTCAAAAAGGGCACTTTCCTACACCCTCCCTTGCACACAGTGATGCAGCACTGCATTTTGGCCAGCACTGCATTGTTCTGTACCTTTATGCCATTCAAGGGCACACAAAGTGGCTTTGTGTGTCTTAAGATGTATGATGTGGGGGTTTGCATTACACATGTACTATGATGTATGGTGCATGTATGAGGCACACCACTCAGACATATGGCCCTATCTGCGTCAAGAGACACAGAGATGGTTACTATGTCATACTTTGGTTACTGTTAGTAGGCCTGTCAAGTAGTCCTTTCCCATGTTGGCCATTCTGAAAGAAGTCTTTGATGACTTAGTGCCTGAGGATGCACGCATCATGCACACTCCCTGGGTATTAAACCAGCACATTTGTAAACATTCCCCGATGGTCCACAATGGCCTGGACATTAATAGAGTATGTGTGCTTCCTATTTCTGTACATAAGTAATGTTGCTGCACGGGGAACCAGTTGCACAAGTGTGCAATCCATGGCACCCAGCACATGTGGCAATCCGACAATGGCATAGGTAGTCTGTTGGTGAAAAACATCCTCCTGTCTCCTGCACTGCCTATGTGGTGGGGGTGGTGGTCTCCTTGCAACTCCCAGCTGCAAAATTAGCCCCTCCATGGCATAGTTGAGCTTGCCAAACTGTTTTGTGTGGCTTGTCTTAATGTACCAAAGCCATTGTGTCATTTCTTATTCCTGGGTTGCCTATGCACAGGTATTTTGATGCATTTCAGGCTCTGCTTGCCGCCTGCTGTATTGTCAAAACCGTAAATATCACTGTGTTAGTTTTACGCTGGAGTTTATGAGGAAACACCTACCTTGAATATAATATTCTCTGTGTGGCACAGCCAGTTCTGGCGCTTTTAATTTCCAACGCAGACCTACCAAAACGGACACATTTGGCCACATTGGTCTATTTGTCAATATGGAGTACCGCCTGAGCCACTGTCTCATCAAAATTAGTAACGCAACGGTGGTGCAGGCCTCTCATAAATAACTCCCAGAGTCTCTACATTCTTCTGTCACCTCACTTATGACTGGAAGTTAAAGGGGATTATAAGACTGCAACTGTTGCTCTTTAGCCTTTCATGTATATGGTCATAAAGGACAGTATGTAGAACAACGATACAGTTGGGAATGCTAAGTTCAATATGGCTTCATGTAGTTCTAATTCAAGTCTTCCCCTTTACTCTTCCTTGCAAGGGTTACGAAGAGCTCCACCATTGCACACCTTCTATTTTGGAATTACCTCATTTCCTACCATTGTAAAATCCTCCAACCATACCTTCTATAATTAGGCTGATGCACTCAGATTACTCTTAAACTGGGAAATTCCTTGACCATGGGAATCTGTGCACCAGGCCGCTGCTCCTTAACAGTGTACTAAAAGATGTTGCACACACACCTAAAACTCAAACCCTCAAAAAGAGATAATTACCTGTGCATCATCCCTCTGCCCTCTGGCACCAGGAACTAGGAATCTGCACTAACAACCAGTAGCAAAGTGAAAACCAAGTGGGTGGGAATGGAATTAAACTTTTTTCTTCTTTTTCAGGTAAATCAGTGTAACAACAAATCCTACTTGTTCACCAAGAGAACCCTGTTTGTCATTTTCCCACACCTTGGATTCCCCGTCAAGGATACAATCTACCATTACTTTCATTTTATCTTGCTTGGATTACACCAGTAGACTACCATGCTTGCTCAGGCCTTGGATTAGCTGGCTCCTTTCAAGTGGGTTACTATTTAGACCAATTGCACAGTCAGCACGTGGATCAGTGACTGAAATTAAGATGTATACACCCTGCTGTTGCTCCAGAGCTTAATGGACATTCAGTTGTGACCAGACTGTACTTGGTATTCAAAAAATGAAGAATAAAAAATTAAGGTAAATAAAGACAAGTTGTGTGTCAGTGTTGATCCAGTGGTCTTGTAAACTGCGTTGAGGAAGTTTTAGGAAGCTTGGGTGAAACCATTTTGTTAAAATAGTTCTCACTGTTAAACATAAAGTTTAGAAAAAAATATTTCATCAAGGCAAACCACTTTTACTTCATAATTGAACTCTTTAGACCTTGTCCAACTATTCTCTCCTCAGTGACCTGTTACTGTGACTTTGAAAGGCCAATGACTATCCACATTTTCAGTGACACGATCTTTAGCACTGGAGTACTACAAAAGATTCTGTATCATCAAGTAGGGTTGTTCTGCATTCCTCCTTATGTATCTATACATTGTGGAAGACGTTTCATATGGGATTCCACCATTTTTGGAGCCTACTACTGCATATGTGGATGCACAATCAGGGTTAAAGGTTCTCCAAACAAAACAGATTGACAGGGGTCTTTCCAAAACCCTTTTCCTACTTGCATCATCCCACAGCTGTTTCTGATATAGAAGACTCTTGGGAGGGTAGTAGGGCTGCAGCATAGCTGGTTGACTGCAAGGGCAGCCAATATGTTGACCTAGCACAGGTGGCAATCAAACAGATCGTACGACACATACGAAAGAGATTCCACTTTGAGGCAAGTGTAATCTGCCACAGGGTATCCAGTCAGCTTTCCTGAAGCATAAGAAGCCTCTCTACACCAGATGTCTGATTGTGGAAGTATTCAGGGTATCTTGGAATGGTGGTGAAATTAAATCAGAGCAAAGTTCAAGGGTAAAAAAAATTATTTCCATCCTATCAAGTGAATTCTGTGGAAGCAGAACCCCAATAATTACCTGAACCCCAATAATTGATCACCCCAAATAATTTACCAAAGTATCTCAGCTCCAAATTCTCCAATTGATCTAATGGTTAGAGGCTACACTTGTCATCAGAAAACCAGCAGAGTTAAACAGAATAAAATATTAGACACATAAAGAATTGAGTTCTAGATCAAAATAGAGCAAAAAGAGTATTTATTGCAGAATAGTAAAAATGCGATACAGAGAAAGAAATGCATGAATTGCTATGGAGGGCCACATTATAGAAGTTCAAATTAAAGGCAAAATCATAAAACCTAAGTTAGACATATTCTAAGCAAAAATTCTAAGTGTCAGCCTCATGAAGAGCAGCAACAGCATACCAGGTCACCTACAAGGAAAATGGCACAGAATCCAGCAAAATCCCAACGGTTTTATAATGAAGTCACACAAGCTATCAATAGATTCTGCAACTTCAGCGTGCTATGATCATGGTGAGGGTCAGATTTGGCAAATCAGAAACACCATGTGATAAATAAAAACTACAAAATTATTTAGCACTTACCATTTCTTATGGTAAGAGAAATCTTCCACTTGCTTCCTCAGCAACTGCACTGTTAAAATGTATAAAACAAATTAAACATTTCTTGAATATTGGCTCATAGAACTAACACTAATACGTCTCCAGCAGACCTTCCAGTGGAAGTAGTTGAACATTATACTTTGGTACATCATGGAAGCCTCATTCACAATGCACGCTTTGCAACAAATGTTGTATATCGCTATTAGAGTGACCTCATTCACTTGATGCTCCATAGAAAAAAGGAGAGAGGTGACTTTGCAGTGGGACACTATGTGGTAGGCGGAATGAGCAGGGGAAGTTGAACAGAACACTAGAAACTACAACCATTTTATAATAATGGCGGTCTACACAAAGATGAGTCATAACTTTTCAGGTCATTATTTGCACTTCCAAATTACCTAGGTAACATGTTTCAGGTGGAATCTTATCAGTTTATCGGTGGTGACTTCATGCATTATTAAAAACCCTAATATTTCAAAAATGATTTTCACACGATATTTGCACATTTTACATTTTTCGAAAAAAGCTTTTACAATATTGTAATAACTACATTCCAGCTGTTTTGGAATTTCTCCTACCCATATTAGTGAGCAGCACACCAGTTTCTGCTCTAGAAAATGATTTTGTTCAGGGTCTTAGTTCCTCTGATATGAGTTGCATTAAGGAGAATTTACAAATAAATTTGAGTTCATACCATTCACAGAGGATAGTTTGTCCATAGCGATCTGTTCCATTAAATACACTTCTCACTCAAACCAGTGATGACAAACCTCTATGACAGTTAAAATTGTAGTCACCATTCATTTTGTGCTCACAAATTTCGTCAACGTCTGCTTGCAGATAACAACTATATTTGACTCCTTGAAAAAGGTATATCTAAACCAATTGTTAAAACAAAAATTAAAGAGTCACTTTCGGCCTTTCCCAAATTCTGAAGATATTTAACAAGCACAGCACGTTAAATGTCTGAGCAAGTGTAATGACCTTTCAGCTTCAGGAGTTCTAACTTTCAGCTTCTGGAATTCCACCAGATTCTCTGTGATAATCAATGAGGCTCTTGGCTCACCAGAGACTTCAAAGGAGCTCTGCGGGACGTCTGAAGTTGATTCTATGAAATATTGGATCATGGTAACCACTCAATCGTACTAGCGAGACTTGTAGCTGTGAGGTGGGAGTAATGGCCTGCTGTACAGTGGATTACTTTTTTTTCTTTGTGAAGAGCACTAAAAGACTTCAAATCAATTTGGTCACTAGTCCTTGCAATTTTAAAATCCATATGTATCTTCCACAAAGCCTAATATGGCTGAGTACTGAACTATCTGCATAAGCTGCCTGTCTACTTCCTTCCATTAAATTAAATTCCTAGCATCTTTATTTAAAGTTCAGTTTTTGATTTATCCATTTTTTTCTTAAATATATCTTAAAGTTCATCTGGCGGACTCTATACAAGAAATTCAGAGGCAGCACATTCATGTTCAAAAGCTCATCTCTCTTTAAAACTATAGCACTGTGATCTGATGGTCTCAAATTCAGGAGGTCTCTTTAAAAATGTATCTCTTCATGCAGGCATATTTGCATCCCTCCATGCACATGTCTAATCCTCCTGCTTGGACCTGGGACTGACAGTTAGATGGTTAAAACTGCTTACCACCCCTTCCTTTTACATAACAGAGTCTGTTCACTCTTCCCCCAGTCTTTAGCACCTTTCCATGAGCATACGTGATCAATTGATTTCAATATTTGATGAAATACATTTGTGAATGATTATCTGTTGTTATCCAGAATTCGATTATTTCTCCCTCTTAAATGTGCCGGAAGTTAAGGGGTGTGAGGCCACCACAAGTTGATTTACAGTCTTAAAAAAAAAAAAAAAAAATACATGATATGGGGTATCAATAGGGACTGAGGTATGCATGAGATCTACGGTTGAAGGTTGAAGTCAGGAATTAGTGTTAACTGGTCGAGAATTAACTGGGTAAGACTAAAGGATGCCAAAACACTCTTGTGCTCAACACCACATAAAATAACAGCAGCCCAGTCATAGTACTCCAACAATTTCAGATTCGCTCAGATCCCAATGTTAAAGGAATGGAGGTTTACCTGGAATTTAAATTATCTTGGGTGGTGCAGTTCATGACTATACTTAGCTCCTGTGTTTAATCAGAATCAACCCACGGCAGCCCGGGGAGTAAAAGAACTAAAAAAAGACAATTGCAACATATTATATTTTGTTTTGATTGATTCAGAATCAATCTGTGAAGCTCATGGCAAAGTCATATATGATGATGAATAAGACGCCGGTCTTGGGCTGCTTCCCATTGGCTACATGTAGCGCAATGTATCTACTTCAAAGTACAACCTCTGAGACATAGGCGTTCTCATGATGATGTCCCTTTAGCAAAAAGATCATGAAGTTCTATCATTGAAAGAGAACTTTTCCTCTGGGTTCGTAAGAATAACTGCATTCGGGACTGGGCAGAAACTTTTACTACCAGACCATAAAACATTGAACTACTATTAATCAATGGTTTGATTATCCATATAGCAATACCAGAAGGATGAAAATCTTAGTTGGCCCTACTGGGATTCAAACTCGCCACCTGCCAGTCACACAAGATGTCGAGACTCAGGGGCATATCTATGACATTGTCACGCAGTGCAGCGCAGTAAGTCGCCGTGCTGCACTGCGTGACAGGGAAAGGGCAGGACTGCATCGTATTTAAAAGAATACAGTGCAGTCCTGCCTTTTCCCCTGCACTGGCACCGTTTTGGCTGCCTAGCGCCAACACAGGTACCCTTGCACCATGGTGCAAGGTTGCCTGTGCTGCATGCAGGATTGTTTTTGTGCAGGAAGGGGCACCTTCCTGCACAAAAATAATCCTAAGAGGCATATTCAGCAGACATAGAAAAGAGGAAGTTACAAGGAGAAATAAAGATATTTCTCCTCGTTACGCCTCTCCTGGGAAGCATATCTCTATTGTACATTCCCTGGTTTAGCAGTTCTGTTAAATCTGACAATGTGTCCAAAATCATGGGAGTTGCATGGGAACAAACATCCACACAACACCCATGGAAAGCCTCCCTAGCGCAGGGTAAGGCAACACATCGATTTTTGCTGCATTGCTTTACTCGACATTTATGAAGCCACTCAGGCCCATGCAAAGTGGCCTTGAGTGACTTCATTAATCTCATTTTTTAGTTGCAAAGCACATGTACCACGTTGCGTTGTGCAAGCTCAACGCAACTGGGGACATAAATATGACCCTCAGTACATAATCAAATAAGGCCATCTTAACTGAGTCATGTTGAGAACTTAGATACTGTTTGTATCTTTAGTGCAACAGCGATAAAGTCACATTGGCTATTAAGTGGTGCAGAAAAAAATACAAATCTGAAGCAGAATCTTTGGAGACAAAGACAGACACAACAAATTAATTTAATTTGCAATGAGTAGAATACAAGTTTTCTAATGTATTCCATATTTTATACTTTTGGTACTACATTTATACCTGTGTTTCATCAATTAACAAAAGTTAATGTTACATGCACAGAGCTAATCCCTACACTTGCTCTTTACAATATATATACAAGGCTTTGAAAATAGCAGAACAAGTACAAAGTAAAATACCAAATAAAAGAAGATTGTGATGTTCAGTTTTAGTGCCTGCATGATTAAAATATACTTAATATTGGTAAAAGAAATTCATTGTGCTTTTACTGTAATTACTTCCATCATGAATTTTATACTTTGCCCTTAATAAGCCTTAAATTAGATGGATCTCCTTTGAGCTGCTTTGTCTTTTTCTAAAATTCTGGATCACACAATATTTTTGACTTGCGCTATTTCATGTCCTTGGTTGTAATTCGAGGCACTGCTTGGTGCAAACATGTTTTACCCCTGTATTATGAGAAGACATTTCTGGAGGTGGTATGCTTACATGGAAGTTCATTATTTATGTCTATTTATTGTGTGACATTCAGTTGTGGTGGTGATGTGTTATTTTTCTGCTTCATTATTCCAATGTAATGTTGTTGTGTTATAATATTGTTTTTGTGTTGCATTCTGTTTTGAGTGTGGTTGTGTAGCATTTTATGTTTAACTTTTTGTAGTGTTGCTTTCAGTATGTTATTGTGTTATGTTCTGTTAATTTCTTTAGATATGTCAACAAATACATTTACATGTCTAGCAAAAAGCAGATACAGTATGGTAACAGCGAAAACATGTGTCCTCTCATGCAGAGGGCAACTGTTTTGCAAGTTTCCCTTCTATGCAGAACAGAGAGATCACAGGTGCCATAGTAGGGCAAGTGTCCACTGCTCACATGTACAATTAAGGTATGCGTAGAACGTAGGTTACACACAGGTCTCTAGAGCAGGTGATTAATCCACTGAGGTGAGTGCATAGGTTGATGAGTGGCTGCATATATCACTTTCAATTACATTTTTGCACTCTTCATTGCCCTAGCCTCCCTTACACAATTTGTTCACTCCTGCCTCTTTTCACTTTTCTCTGCCAACTACTCTCTAATACACGGGTACTCATAGTACGGCCCGCGGGCCACCGGCGGCCCGGCAAGCCTTCCTTGGCGGCCCGCGGACCTTGCAGATACCTACCTGTGTTTTTTCTTCTTTTTTTTTTTTTAAGTGCCAGCAAACACCGCCGGTTGCAGCAGCGCTCTATGGGGGCCGGGCGATTCTTTAAAAAACCATTCACTTGTTAATGAGGCTTTGTTGTATTTCACCTCTTTTTAGCGCCCCTGCATCTCCATGCAGGGGCGCTAAGAAGAGGTGAAATACAACAAAGCCTCATTAACAAGTGAATCGTCTTTTAAAGACCTGAGGCTGTGAAGTACTCGGGTGCGGCTGTGTGTGCGCCCGGGAAGCTGTCTCAGCCCGGCTGACACACACGCGGGGTGACGTGACAGAGCGAGGGAGACAGACAGACAGAGGGAGGGAGGCAGACAGAGGGAGGGAGGCAGACAGAGGGAGGGAGACAGAGGGAGGGAGGGAGACAGAGAGAGAGGGAGACAGAGGGAGGCAGAGGGAGGGAGTCAGGGGGAGACAGAGGGAGGGAGTCAGGGGGAGACAGAGGGAGGGAGAGGGAGACAGACAGAGGGAGACAGAGGGAAGGAGACAGAGAGAGGGAGACAGAGAGAGGGAGACAGAGAGGGAGACAGAGAGAGGGAGACAGAGAGGGGGAGACAGGGAGGGAGACAGAGAGGGAGACAGAGGGAGAGAGAGAGAGGGAGACAGAGGGAGGGAGACAGAGAGGGAAACAGAGGGAGACAGAGGGAGACAGACAGAGGGAGACAGACAGAGGGAGGGAGACAGAGGGAGGGAGACAGACAGAGGGAGACAGACAGAGGGAGACAGAGAGAGAGGGAGACAGAGGGAGACAGAGAGAGAGGGAGACAGAGGGAGACCGAGGGAGGGAGTCAGGGGGAGGGAGAGGGAGACAGACAGAGGGAGACAGACAGAGGGAGACAGACAGAGGGCGACAGACAGAGGGAGACAGATGGAGGGAGATAGAGGGAGGGAGACAGAGGGAGACAGACGGAGGGAGATAGACAGAGGGAGATAGAGGGAGGGAGACAGAGAGAGAGGGAGGGAGGGAGACAGACAGAGAGAGAGGGAGGGAGGGAGACAGAGCTAGAGGGAGGGAGACAGAGAGAGAGGGAGGGAGACAGAGGGAGGGAGACAGAGAGAGGGAGACAAAGAGGGGGAGACGGAGGGAGACAGAGAGGGAGACAGAGGGAGAGAGAGAGAGAGGGAGACAGAGGGAGGGAGACACAGAGGGAAACAGAGGGAGACAGAGGGAGACAGAGGGAGGGAGACAGAGAGAGGGAGACAGACAGAGGGAGACAGAGGGAAGGAGACAGAGAGAGGGAGACAGAGAGAGGGAGACAGACGGAGGGAGATAGAGGGAGGGAGACAGAGGGAGACAGACAGAGGGAGACAGACAGAGGGAGATAGACAGAGGGAGACAGAGAGAGAGGGAGACAGAGAGAGGGAGACAGAGAGGGGGAGACAGAGGGAGACAGAGAGGGAGACAGAGGGAGACAGACAGAGGGAGACAGAGGGAGGGAGACAGAGGGAGGGAGTCAGACAGAGGGAGACAGAGGGAGACAGACAGAGGGAGACAGAGAGAGAGGGAGACAGAGGGAGACAGAGAGAGAGGGAGACAGAGGGAGGGAGTCAGGGGGAGGGAGAGGGAGACAGACAGAGGGAGACAGACAGAGGGAGACAGACAGAGGGAGATAGAGGGAGGGAGACAGAGGGAGACAGACAGAGGGAGACAGACAGAGGGAGACAGACAGAGGGAGACAGACAGAGGGAGAGGGAGGGAGACAGACAGAGAGAGAGGGAGGGAGACAGAGCTAGAGGGAGGGAGACAGAGAGAGAGACAGACAGAGGGAGGGAGACAGACAGAGGGAGGGAGACAGACAGAGGGAGGGAGAGAGAGAGGGAGACAGAGAGAGAGGGAGACAGAGAGAAAGGGAGACAGAGAGAGGGAGACAGAGAGGGAGGAGGGCGACAGACAGAGGGAGACAGACAGGGAGGAGGGCGACAGACAGAGGGAGGGAGACAGATAGAGGGAGACAGAGGGAGGGAGACAGACAGAGGGATACAGAGGGAGGGAGAGAGAGAGAGGGAGGGGGAGAGAGAGAGGGAGGGAGACAGAGAGAGGGAGGGAGACAGAGAGAGGGAGGGAGACAGAGAGAGGGAGACAGAAAGAGAGAGAGGGAGACAAACAGTGAGTGAGACAGAGAGAGGGAGGGAGAGAGAGGGAGGGAGAGAGAGAGAGGGAGAGAGAGAGAGAGAGAGGGAGAGAGAGAGAGGGAGGGAGAGAGAGAGAGATAGAGAGAGAGAGGGAGGGAGAGGGAGAGAGAGGGAGGGAGACGGAGAGAGAGGGAGGGAGACAGAGAGAGAGGGAGGGAGAGATAGAGAGAGGGAAGGAGACAGAGCGAGAGAGAGAGATAGATAGAGAGAGAGAGATGTGTGTATGCCGGGTCTGGTGGCTCAGTGGACGAAGGCGTCCGCTGCAGGGGCCTGTGTTCAACCTCATGGTCATAGTTATATTTTTTTGCTCTAGCCCCGCCCCCTCCCCCACTGACCCCGCCCCCACCGGTGCGGCCCTCGGCCACAAACCACACTGTAAATTTGGCCCCCGAGAGAAAGTTTGTGAGTACCCATGCTCTAATACATACTCTGTCACACTCCACCCATTTTCCGCACTCTCACACCCACTCCATCGCTCACCAATCTCCTCACTTCCTCCTGTTTCCTATTTGTAATTTCCTCTACACCACTTAGGGCTATAAAAGAAACATTGCTAACACTGCCCCCAGCGTGGAGCCAGATTTTCTGCTGCCTGTCTCCCCCTGCTGGTGGTGGCCTAGGCATCCACATAGCAGCCTCTACCCCCAAAGTTTGCCTCTTCTCTCTGCAAATTTCATGCTGTCCTTTCTTTCACAGAATATCTCTCTTAGATGTTTTCGAACATCCATCTTCGTTATTTTTAAATGTGTGCTCTTCAAACACTCCCTTTTTTCACCTTTCATCATCGACTCTGTCTTATGTACTCTGCCTCTCCCACCTTCATTTCTAGTGCTTAATTTATACCCAATGTTTTCCAGTGTCCAGCCACTACACTTAGTTTAAAAAATGTAAACACTTATTTATGTGAGCACACCACATGGTGGCACTCAGACCTTATTGTTTTTTAGCACAGCATGTGTTTTTTTTTAACTTTATCTTAATTTTTATAAAATTTAACAATTTGGCATCAGGAGAAGCACACTTCTGGCACAGACTAGATGTATGAGATAAACATACTAACATTTCAGATACATGTCAGGCATAGTAGGAATGCAGAGTCTGTTAACATAGTGGCAGTTAGAAGGTAAAAAATAAAAATAGGCAGTGTCGTCTTCAATAGTTCCCATTAATTATGCATTAGACACAGATTCCCAGAAGAGTCTTCTGGCAACAACCATGCACATAGGGGCAGGAAGATATGGACTGTCATCTATCACTACATCACCCCCAGCACACTGCAACCCGGGCCTCTTACGCCCAATAATGTGCCAAGTATTTCCACTGCCCTGGAGCCCTCACCCATCTCATCCCTGATCCTCCTCGCTTTCCGCTTCGTACCGCAGGCGAGTCAAATACACCTGTTATGGGCCTCATATATGAGTTTCAGCGCTCCGTCCATCATCTCCTTGTGTTTGCTTTGTTCGCCCTAAGTTGGCAGGGTATGCCCAGACGTGGGACCCTTGCTCACTTTGCCACTGGATTCAAGCTAGCCAGGCTGAAGAGGGGTGTTAGCCTGAAACCGGTCCCAGTAGGCTTGTTTCCGGTCCAGGGAAGACATGGCTTGGCAGTTCGGGCTGGACTGTTCCCATGAGGCACAGGGCCAAGACTGATTTGCATATAGCTGAGTCTGAACTGGGGTGGCGAAGTGAGCTAAAGAATGATGATGGATTCAACCCAGATCTGTGACTGGGGGTGAGTGTCTGAAAAGTTTCAGCGCTCCATCCATCATCTCCTTGTGTTTGCTTTGTTCCCCCTAAGTTGGCAGGGTATGCCCAGATGTGGGTCCCTTGCTCACTTTGCCACTGGATTCAAGCTAGCCTGGCTGAAGAGGGGTGTTACCCCGAAACCGGTCCCAGGATGCTTGTTTCCGGTCCAGGCAAGACATGGCTTGGCAGTTCAGGCTGGACTGTTCCCATGAGGCACAGGGTCAAGACTGATTTGCATATAGCTGTGTCTGAACTGGGGTGACGAAGTGAGCTAAATAATGATGATGGATTCAACCCAGATCTGTGACTGGGGGTGAGTGTCTGAAAAGTTTCAGCGCTCCGTCCATCATCTCCTTGTGTTTGCTTTGTTCGCCCTAAGTTGGCAGGGTATGCCCAGACGTGGGTCCCTTGCTCACTTTGCCACTGGATTCAAGCTAGCCTGGCTGAAGAGGGGTGTTACCCCGAAACCAGTCCCAATATCCTTTTTTCCGGTCCAGGGAAGACATGGCTTGGCAGTTCGGGCTGGACTGTTCCTATGAGGCACAGGGCCAAGACTGATTTGCATATAGATGTGTCTGAACTGGGGTGGCGAAGTGAGCTAAAGAATGATGATGGATTCAACCCAAATCTGTTACTGGGGGTGAGTGTCTGAAAAGTTTCAGCTCTCCATCCATCATCTCCTTGTGTTTGCCTCATATATGATTCTCCTCATGTCTCAGACCTCGTAAAGATAAAATTCTCTAGATATTTTTCACTTAATAGGGCAGAGAGGAAGGAATGCCTGTTATTCCAATTGTAGTTTATTTTGGCCATTGAACCTTTCCTCACTAGAATTAGAGACAATGTAGAGATTGCTGTTTTTTTTATGGTAACAAGCAATTAAAGTTGTCAGCGTACGCTGGTGGTATTCGCCTTCTTGTTTATGAGCCAGAGCAATCTTTCCCAGCCCCCACTACAGAAATTGCTTCATTTTACTAGTGTCTGGATATAAAGTTAACCTTGACAAAACTGAAATACTTCCCTTAAACTAAATTTGTACTAAACAAATGTTCAAAGTTTCTGGGTTAACCTGGAACTGACTCTTCAAAGATAAAAAATCTTGCCATTTAGTTTATTAACTAACTTAAAAAGCTAATTAATGTTAACCTTATAGATATCACGCTTAAGGATACAATTCCAATGTCCAAATGGAATCCTTGCATTAATCATGGTGGGGTCATTTGTATTCAATGAATATGCTGATATCTCCTATTGCTTCATACACTATTTTCATGATTCCAGCCAACATTCCCCGTCGAATTTTAAGAAATTTGACTCTCTCTTGTCCAAGTTCTTATGGAATAAAAATAAATTGAACATTTCCTAGTCAAACTTCAAAGAAACAAACCTGGGGGGTTAAATTTGCTGAATTTAGAAAATATCATGACTTTTTTTGTCTCAGACAAGCCTCTTTCTAGTTACTGAAAAATTCAACTCCTTTTGTGGCATTGTGGCTGGACATTCAGAAGTCAATTAATCATCCCTTGTCCTTTGATGAATATATTTTCTTTTTCTCAAACCCTTCTACCTTATCACTCCAAATTTTAAAATTTATCTCAAAACTGCTTGACCCACATTTATCTTTTGGTAAATCCCAACAAAAACATTTTTTTCAATACACTTTTGTGGTATAACAACCATGTCAAATGTACAAATTGATTCATTTTCTGCATGTCCTGTAGGGTAAGCGGTATAGCATGTATACATGACATCTCTCTGATTTTCAGTTAAAATGTTACTAACAATTGCTTTAGAGTCTAAATTTATTTCTATTGTGAAACTTGGTGTAGACTCTTTCATGAATTTAGAGGACAACACTTTTCTCGTTCATAAAAACACTGTTCTCCTGCATATTTTATCTTCTACCTCTAAAACATCAGTTATTTATGAATGTCTATCTAATACAAGTACCCTATGGACCAAACTTAGAACAGAAATGTTATGGCACAAAGACCTGAATTCTTCATGCGTCAAGCGCTTATGGAATAAGAATTGACAAAAAACATAAGACATCAAGAGCTGCTAATACTATTCCAACACTATCTTTTGTTTATAATAAACTTTGTATAACTCTGTATTTGCTTTCTAAAACTTCTAGTAAATGTAGTAGTAAATGCTGGTTGTGCAATTCTACTGATAGTTACTTAATGCACATGTTATTTTCACATTCTAATAAGCATCTTTTTGGGTGCAAAGTTTAGAAAAATATTAATATAATTTTTCAAGTTTCCATTCCCTTCAGTTTTAGAAATCTCTTTCTGTGAAGCTTAGCTGATGATTGGCCCACTGATTATTCTAACAAAAGATTATTGCATCTTTTGTTGGCTCTTGCCTTCCATCAAATAACTGTTATCTGTAAATGTCTCGTAAATATTTCTTTCAAGTCATGGTGGTTTACAGTTTGCTCTAATCATCAGTATTTGTTTGCTCTTTATTTGTGCACTCGAATAGAGAATTGTTGTGGTTACCCATTACCCTTTATTTGAATACCATTAGTAAAAATACAAATAAGCACAATAAACTATTGGAGAACTCCAACACACCTTAAAAGAAGGATTCTCTGTCAATTATAGTATTAATATAACCATTGGGCATGTTACCATTGGTAGTACTTAATTGTATAAGCTCATTTAACTGCTCTGCAACAATTCTTTTTACTTTTATTTTGATGTCTATAATGTTATATATTAATATTAATTAAATAGCTTGATGTTTTGTCTCTTCTTCCTCTCAACCCATTGTCTCCCACCCTCCTGCAAATAGATAAAAAGACTATAAGTTTATAACGTATTTCAGTTTTAAGAGTCTTTTAATTTTTCTGTTAATTACTAGTTTGTGTTATATACTGACAATTATTTCACTATTTAATTATATTTCAAGGCATAAATTAATTCTCAAATTCATGTTTTAATTATCTTTTTTTCTGATGTTTTGTGTATTTTAATAATTATTAAATGAAGCCTTTATACTAAAAAATAGAATAATGAAGGGCACATTTGGGTAACAAACCAACGGGAACGAAAGCATGCTCCCTGTGCACGCACAATATTTGACATCATCACAGAAAGTTAGGCAAACTCCTCTGCCTTCCAGACTCTCATCACACCTTAGGACCCCAGTGGTTGCATTTTTGCTTTGATACACATGCATTCTGTCCATCAATTGTTCTTTTTGCATTTGTCACCCCGAGAGGGACGGGTATGCCCAGACGTGGGTCCCGTGCTCTCCATGCCACTGGAGTCAAGCTATCCAGGCTGATGAGGGCTGAAAGCCCGAAACCGGTCCTAGGATGCTTGTTTCCAGTCCAGGGAGGACCTGGCCTGGCAGTTCGGGCTGGACTGTTCCCATTAGGCACAGGGTCAAGACTGATTTGCATATGGCTGGGTCCAAACTGGAATGGCATGGTGAGCAAAAAAAATATGGATTTAGGCCCAGATCTCTGTACTGGGGTGAATGTATGACATTGTTCTGCATTCTGTCCATCAATTGTTCTTTTTGCATTTGTCACCCCGAGTGGGACGGGTATGCCCAGACGTGGGTCCCGTGCTCTCCATGCCACTGGAGTCAAGCTATCCTGGCTGATGAGGGCTGAAAGCCCGAAACCGGTCCTAGGATGCTTGTTTCCAGTCCAGGGAGGACCTGGCCTGGCAGTTCGGGCTGGACTGTTCCCATTGGGCGCAGGGTCAAGACTGATTTGTATATGGCTGGGTCCAAACTGGAATGGCATGGTGAGCAAAAAAAAGATGGATTTAGGCCCAGATCTCTGTACTGGGGTGAATGTATGACATTGTTCTGCATTCTGTCCATCAATTGTTCTTTTTGCATTTGATACACATGGTAGCAAAATGCAAAAAAGTTCAGGTACTACAGCTCTCTTTGAATAAAAGGAAGAGTGGGATTGAAAGCCAGATTTTGATATTTCACAGCCATGAAAAATGTACAGCATGTTGGGCTAATATTTTACTAATGGACCAACAATTGTTGCCTGTCCTTGAGAGCACCCAGGCTCAATCATTACAATTCTTTTCCGTTACTAAACTTATTTATCGTCACTATGTGGAGCCTATGTTCTGGGATGTTCAAATCAAACCAAATATATCACTGATCAATTTTTTTAAAATATTGCTTTTATGAAACAAATATGAGAGTTACTTGAACCATCCTATTCATCCTAAATAGCGTGATACAGAAACACTTCAATTTAAGACAGAAGAAAGATTCTTAAATTAAAATGACTTTTCAGCAAATACATTGATCCCAAACTGGACAGTTTGGATGTGCAGTGACTTAATTCCACACCTCCTTAAATTGTTGCAATACTACTGATCTTGGAAAAATGACCCCCTCATGCAACAATTCAGAGAGACCTATATAATGATTGTACAAGACCCAGATTCATTTATTGCAATGATCAGACGCTTTTGAAACAACACCTCTACATATGTAGCTTACTGAACAACACTGCATGGGAATGACCTTATTTGTGTTGAATTTTCCAAACTGAATGTCTTTACAGTAATATCTCTCAAAAACACCTCAAGACAGATTACAAAATTGACAGCCAAATGTTAGTCTTCGTAATGGTACCAATTCACATTTCGCTGCTTATTTTTTTCACTCGTGTTACAAACACTGTGAAAGTTACAAACTTGTTGAGGCAATCTTTAGCTTTTATGCAAGTAACTGCGCAAGAAATAAACGACCCAGTCCATTTTGAAAATGGTTTGACTATCATGAAGATATTTCCATTCCTATTAACCGTTTGAAGATCTATATTCAAGCATGTACACTGACAGGCAATCCTCTAAAAATAAAATGCTAACTGTGAATAAGTAGGACTAAAATCTCCCCAATGATCAAGGTTGAATTGTGCAACATGCAGGGAGAGCTTTCGAATTGAGAAATGAGGGTCCTTATTGAGAAAAGTAAACTTTAAATTGAGACTTAGAATGCTGTTTATAGAAGGCAAAGTGGCACTGGCTATTTTTGTCAACTTTAAAAAGAGACTCTGGAGAGATTTCTTTTGTTCTTTTAAAAGTTGCATGACTGTATTTGTTTAGTGTGTAGCCAGCACAGATTGTCAGTTTGCGTTACAGGCTATAAGTTGCTTGCTGGAGTGAATGTCTAAACATTACTTTCTAAGTCATAGTTGGATGCATTGTCACTCAATGTATCGAAATTTACAATTTACAACTCTTTTTGGATGGTTTCGATGGTGTTAGACGAGAAACATCGAGACACGATTTATCTTAAATGTTACTGTCCATTTTCTTTTGTCTAAATGTATTTCTATTATGAACCTTGGTTTACGCTCTTTCATGAAGTTAGAGGACAACACTGATCTCATTCATAAAAATACGGTTCTCCTGCAGATATTATCTTCTACCTCTAAAGCATCAGTTATTTATAAATGTCTATCTAATGCTAGCACCCTAAGGACCAAACCTAGAAGAGAAATGCTATGGTAAAAAGACCTGAATTCTTTATGCTTCAAGCACTTATTGAATAACAAAAAACCCATAAGACATCAAGAGCTGCTAATACTACTCCAACACTATCTTTTATTTATAATAGACTTTGAATAGCTCTGTATTTGCTTTCTAAAACTTCTAGTAACATTAGTAGTAAATGCTGGTTGTGCAAGTCTACTAATAGTGACTTAATTCACATGTTATTTTCATATTCTAATAAACGTATTTGTGTTTGTGTGGTGTTAACATAATGGTCTAATGAATAGCAAATCTGTTTTGGAAAAAAACGGTATGGAAAGAAACAAAGTCGAAAAAATGTCGCAGGAAGGACGCAGGGTTGAATTGCTTGAAGAGGTAAGTCATCAAGCATTTCATAACTTTTTGAATTCCTCCCTGAAGTGAAGAGGCAAATATCAGGAAATTCGTATAGATGAGTCTTGTGAACACAAGACATCCATGCAAATGTTTTGTCTCATGGGGAGCACGAATATGGCTGGGAGAGTCATAACATTTGGGGGGAATGCCTGCAACAACATGTATAAGCCCTGAGGCTCATTGCTATGCATGGCCATATGCACACAGGGAAGTTATTTGAATTCAACCCCTGCCTTCCCCGACAGGCAGTTACACCAGCGCATGTAAGATGTAATTGGCTTTCCAATATTATTTGTCAAATAGCATGCTCAAAGAGATATATTTAAATGCAATCCAACCCCATGAGAACATTTATAAACTTGTCATGTGAAACGTTATACTTTTGCTAAACTTGAACTTCCGTGAAGTGTGCAAATGTTGCACTTCTGTAAAGTACAGGAATATGTAGCAGGAAAAGAGCAGCTAGATACTTGTAGAGTTGTAATTACTTTATTGTCAGTGACAGAGACATCACAGGAGTGCGTCTCTCATCAATGAAGTATAGAGTGCCAATGACTGTTAACAGCATTCGTACTTCGTTGATAAGAATGGAAGAACGAGAGGTACACATTTGAAAGTAGTATTAAATGGAGTATGCAGTTCCTGGAAAGAGGAGGTAGTATAATGAGAAGGCTAGGAAGGTAGTGCCCTGATCCTATGGTGGAGACAGGGTGTCTCCCAATTTGGTAAGTGGGGCCCTCACACACCCAGGCTGGGTGTCATGCTTCATCAAAGGGCATTCTCCTCGTCAGGCCGGTGCAGCAATGCCTGACGGGCACCCTATGAGGGGCTCTTTATCGGAGATCTTTTGTCCCAAGCCGTTTGGTGCAGTGTGGGTAAGGGGCCTAGAGGTGTAGATATGTGAGTGCATATGTGCAGTGTAGGTGTGGGGGGGTTTAAGATTAAAAAGTGTGGCCAGTGGTATCCAACAAATTTGCAGTGAGGTACCCTAATTTTTGTAGACCAACCCACTGTGGGCGAATGACTTGCTCTCTCGAGTCAATGGTGGAGGGATAACGCTAAATTATTGCGTCAGTTCAGCAGTTGCTGAGACGGCCAGCGCCTACCCCGTCCTCCACCAAGTCGGGAGTCACTCACTCACTAGCGTTATCCCTCCACCATTGACTCGAGGGAGCAAGTCATTCGCCCACAGTGGGTTGCTCTACAAAATGTAAGGTACCTCACTGCTAGGTTAAAAAAAAAATCGTTGGATCAATAATGTGATACTACCAGTGATCTAACCACAGTGTACATAGAACATTCTTAATTGGTCCTGAAGAATTGCCACATGATCATTCAGACACAACAGGCAATAAACATGTCAACCTCATAGCCACTATTGGACATTATTCCTGAAGTGGCTCTCACTATCTGGTTTTAACAGGGACCAGAGGGCTCATCTGATTAAATCTGTTACTCTGGAGTACCACTGGCCACCCTTTTTAATCTTAAACCCCCCCCACACCTACACAGCACATATGCACTCACATATCTACACCTCTAGGCCCCTTACCCACACTGCACCAAATGGTTTGGGAAAAATAATCTCCGATAAAGAGCCCCTCATAGGGTGCCCGTCAGGCATTGCTGCACCGGCTTGACGAGGAGCATGCCCTATAATGAAGCATGACACCCAGCCTGGGTGTGTGAGGGCCCCACTTACCAAATTGGGAAACACCCTGTCTCCACCATAGGATCAGGGCACTACCTTCCTAGCCTTCTCATTACACTACCTCCTCTTTCCAGTAACTGCATACTCCATTTAATACTATTGTCTCGCCTGGGGCACGTATGCTGCACCTCAAAAAATGCCCTCAGTCCCTCCCCCTTTGTTGATACACATTTGAAAGTACACATGTTTGTAATAGCGCATGCCACATTAGAATTACAGAACATGGAACAAGTTAACATGCTTTCATGAATATAAAAGAACCACTACACAAGGAATGAAGGATGTTGCATCCTGGATGAGCAGCAGCTGCCTGAAGCTCAACTCAGAGAAGACAGAGGTCCTCGTCCTCCGACCCTCCCCCTCTGCATGGGACAACACCTGTTGGTCCACCGCCCTTGGCAGCCCTTCCACCCCCACGGCCCATGCCCGAAACCTCGGCATCGTACTTGACTCCTCCCTCTCCATGACCCAACAGGTCTACGCCATCGCCTCCAGCTGCTTCAAAACCCTCTGCAACCTCCGAAAGACCTTCAAATGGATCCCCCCCTCGAATCAAGGAAGGCCATCACCCACACACTCATAGCCAGCAGACTAGACTATGGGAGCACCCTCTACACCGGGATCACCAACTCTCTGCTCCGCAAGCTCCAGACCATACAGAACACCGCAGCCACACTCGTCCTCTGTATCCCTTGACACGAACACATCACCCAACACCTGCAGAACCTACACTGGCTCCCCGTTGAGAAGAGAGTGACTTTCAAGATATTCACTGTTGCCTACAAATGCCTCCACAACACCGTGCCTTAATACCTCAACAAGAGAATCTCATTCCACGTACCCAAGAGAAACCTCCGATCCGCCAACCTCGCCCTCGCAGAAACCCCTTGCATCCGCAGAGCCAGGTTAGGCGGAAGATGCCTCTCCCACATCGCGGCCAAGACCTGGAATGAGCTCCCGATCGACATCAGGCGCGCCCCCTCCCTGAACATCTTCAGGAAGACGCTCAAGACCTGGCTCGTTGACTGAACGAAGTTGGATACCCCCCCAACACCTTGAGACCCTCACAGGTGAGTAGCACGCTTACAATTCCCCTGATTGATTGATTGATTACAAGAGCCCCCTCCTATTAAAGTAAAAAGAATGTACACACAAAGAAATGTATGAAGCTTAATAATAATAATGAACCAAAGAGACATGTCCTGGATAAAACTGAGGGGAAATGAACAGGAAACGTAATACATATTAAAATCTCTGAACCTAAAAGGAAGGGAACAATTGCGACATGACCTGTATATACCAGAAGAAGAATCTCCACTCACCTCACCTTGCTCATGACAGGCAACTTGTTGAGACGTTGACTAATCAGATTATAAGGTACAAAGTGAAGTGTCAGAAGGAACAACATAAGAGGTAACCTGATTATTTATTGACCTGTTTGAAACCTCCTCAGATAAGGTCCCCAAAGAAAAGTGTGACAAATTTGAGTTATCCTCAATAAGAGTATTCTTAAAAGTGAGAATTTTAGACGCCTGTTCAGGAGACAATTTGACAACAACCCTCTGATTCCACCACCCTTTTTTATCCAAAAAGAGTGATCCCTTAGCAGTCTTAAGGATTTGTACTGGTAAGGAGAATTTTGATGCACCCTTCTTTACCCTGTTGGGATTTTTCACCATGACCCAATCACCAACTTGAAAATCATGTGAAACATTGCTGTACATAGAGTCAACTTGCTTTTTCTGTATGTTTTGTTGAGTCAAGACCTTCTTTTTCATGCTTTGTTTGTCTCTACAAGCTAAACATGACACATCTTTCTTTTTTAACACCTTTATCCAACCAGGACACAAGTTACCATTGGGATCTCTTTTCTTAAGAAGTCTAAAGGGAAAAATCCCTGTTGTAGAATGAGGAGTGATGACGTAAGACCAAATTTTCTTTTTAAGAAAATCATCTACTGGCAAATTGCAAGCCAAAGCGGATTGTATTCCCGCCTTTATGAACCTATTCATCCTTTTAACCAGGCCATTGGAAGAAGGAGAATAAAAAGCAACCCTTAGATGCTTTATATCATGACTCCTGAGAAAGTCCTGCATTGACCTGGAAGTAAATTGCGTGGCGTTGTCGGTAGCTATTTCTTTTAGAAAACTTTCAGAACTAAAAACTCTTGACAAAAAATTCATCACGGACGAAGTATTGGGCGTATTACAGAATTCAAATTCAACCCATTTAGAAAAGTAATCTGTTAGAACAATAATATACCGCTTATCAACAGGATGTAAATCAAAGGGGGCAGCAAAATCAAGGGCTAGATTTGACCAAGCATCTTCTGGCACAGGGACACAATGTAAAGGAGTCTTTACTGTTTTCCAATGTTTGTCTGATACTAAACATGTTTGGCAGTTACCTATCCATTGTGAAACATCTCTATCCAAGGCAGCCCACCAGAAATGCTCTTTTAATTTCCTAGGAGTATCTCCGATACCTAAATGACCTTCATGTGCTGTCTGAAAAATTTTAAAACGAAGGGAAACAGGAGGAACAGACTGATCTCAACGCATGAGAATGTCACTTACAATAGAAAGATCATCTGACACCTGAGCAACTGATCTTAAAGAAGCAGGCAAAGAACGTGCTTTGGGCCAACCGGAGATTACCATGTACTTTGCAGCCTGAAGTACAGTATCTTCCTCTGATGCCTTGAGCCAGTCACTGTAACTGACCAAGGATGTAGATCCAAACAAGTCTTCAATAGAAGCAACAACAAATTGGATGTCATCAAATTTTGAATCAGAGTGACTGTCTTCCACAGGTAATCTTGAGAGAAAAACAGCTCTGACATTGCATGCACCAGGAATGTACTTCATCACAAAATTGTATTCATGTAAACGTGACAAAATGCAGACGAACCTACCAGAGGCTTTGCCCATGCCATTCCCATTTAGTAAATGAAGTAACGGTTTATGATCAGAAAATAACTCACAGCATGTACCCCATATAAATGTCTTGAACTTCTCAACAGCCCAGGAACATGCAAGAACTTCTCTTTCTATGGTACTGTAATTGGATTCTGCACGAGATAATGATCTTGAGGCAAAACCTACTGTGTGTTCCCTCCCACCAATCCATTGACATAGAACCGCTCCTAAGCCAAATTGGCTAGCATCTACAGAAATTGAACATGTTTTAACTGGAGAAAAAGATGAAAGAGCAGGGGCCTCTGTTATTAACTTTTTGACTAGGTCAAATGCATGGTTTACGTCTTGACTCCAGACAAAACCTGATTTAAAAAAAAAAAAGTGAACGTAATGGTTGTACAACCTGAGCATACCCTGCAATGAATCTAGATTAATACTCTGTCATGCCCAAAAAAGACTCCTTATCTTCAGGAATTGTAACTTGAGTGATGGCTTGTGTAAGTGACAACTTTGGTTTAATACCAGAAGAAGAGATGGTGTGACCCAAATATTCTATTGATTCTAAGAAGAACTTACATTTATCACTGCCTAGTGTGACTCCCACATCCTTAAATTTGCTCAGATATTTCCTTAAAGTAACCATGTGTTCATCCTTGCTGTTGGAAAATATCAACACATCATCCTGGTGTGCTTGTACGGAGTCAATTCCCTTTAAAATGTGCTCCATGAATTTTTGAAATACACCGGCCGTAGCGGCCAAGCCAAATGGTAATCTTAAGAATTTGTATGCTCCAAAGGGAGTCACGAAAGTATTCAAATCAGTGGAAAGGGTAGAAAGGGGAATCTGGTGATATGCTGAATGGAGATCTAACAGCGTGAAAAACATGGAGCCACTAATAGCAGCTAGAAGGTCTTGTATTTTGGAAAGGGGATGACAGTCCACTAAAATGTTCTTGTTGAGAGAGCGTAAATCTGCACACAAACGAATATTTCCATCTTTTTTTCTATCAATTTCAATGGCACTGACCCACTCAGATGAATCTGTGGACTCAATGATGTCTTCAGAGACCATTTTATCAAGTAACGTTTTGAGATCTTCCATGACACTTAAAGGAGTTGATCTAGGCTTGTGCGAAATGGGTACTGCATTAGGTTTCAATATAATCACATGTTCAAATTTAGATATTTTGCCTATGGATGTACTAAAAACTTCAGGAAACTCCATAATAATCTTTTGTACATCATCATCCACACTTCTAGAAATCATGGCGACTGCCACATCATTAATTTTTACTGGGTTATCTGAACCAGGAACCAATTTAAGTCCCATTCAAGCTAAATCTTGCCAACCTACAATATTCTTACCTTTTATGGCAACATAAATATTGATGTAGATCTTTCTCCCTAAACAAGTTACATTTTCATAGAAGAAACCAAGCATATCAATTTCTTTGTCCCCATATGCTTTTGAGATGATATCTGTGCTGTCTAGAGAGGTTCCAAACGTCCAGTGTACTTTAAATAAAATATCTGAAATGATTGTGACTGGAGCTCCTGAGTCCGCCATCATGACAATGTCAAGATCACCCACAATTATCTGACAAGTTGGATCTTTGACTCTGTTAGACAGGAGTGGGTGACAATCAGTATCAATAGACAGAATAACCTTTTCTAGATTACTTTGTAAAGAAATATCAATATCACTAACATTATAATCAGTACAAACCTGGGTGTGAACAGAACTTACTTGAACTAGTTTACCTCTGTAGACTGACTGAAAGTGACCAATCTTGTTGCATTTTGCACATGTTTTGCCTAAGGTGGAGCATATAGGACTGTTGCCTAGGTGAGACCTAGTACCACATCTGTAACATATAGTATTCGATTTTTTCTGAAAAGGTTTGGAAAATTGTTTTTGTATGTGACTGCATTAATAGAAGAGTCAGCCTGAATTACATTGACAGAGGGCACATTATCATTTGAAATGCATTTAGAAGAAATTATTGCTCTCTCAATACTTTTAGTCATATCAATTACTTCTGCTAGAGACAGGTCTCTACAGCTTAATATACGCTCTTGTATCTTTTGTAGTAACAGCTGTAAACAAATTGATCCCTAAGATAAGTGTCTAATGATGAACCAAAGTTACAGTTAGCCGCTAAATTCCTCTACGCAGAAATGTACTCTTCCACAGATTCATTTGGGTCTTGTTTTCTTTAATTAAAGTTAAATCTTTCTAAAATCACATTTGGTTGCTCCAGCAATTTCTTGTTAAGTCTTTGAATAGCGTCAGTATAAACATTCCACCCATCACCATCACCAGCTGGGGGTAAAGAAACCGGAAGAATATCAAGTATTTGTTGACCAGCACTGCCTAAATAGTTGAAGAGAATGGCTAATTTACATCTGGGTAAATAGTCTTCAGCATCCGTTGCCACAAAGTCGTTTTCAAAACTGCGAAACCAAATTTTCCACGTTTTTTTTGGTTTTCCAGGTGAGGGTAAGAAATTATTTAAATGGACAAATTGTTGATTATTTGCCATTGTTAAAAGTTGTAAAAACCAAATAAAAAATTAGGTCTTCTAGCTTCACTAATATAGTCTTTCTGATCCAATCAATGTGAATTGAAGACAACAGAATAAAGACAACGTAAATAATATTCAATAAAGTCAGGTTTTGTAGAAACAAGAAGCTGCCCCATGTAAAAGCTTGTTTTCGGTAGCAGGGCTTTTAATACTGGGTTTCCAATACACCCAAGATGGCCGCCTTTGCATCATATATGTGATGATGTCATCTCGTCCATTCCAGAAACTGAGCTCTCTCTTGTAAATGTGGGCAGAAGACTCACCCAAGATGGCCGCGGTGTGTTAGATGCGTGTTGATGTCATCACATTCAGTCGAGACTGCGAAGCAAAGGGGTCTCGAGAAGCGGCACGGGATGGGGAGATGCGAACGCTGATTCTGCCCAAAATAAAGTAAGATGATACCTCTTTTGAAACGGAGGTGTAGCGGAGCAAGATGAGGAGAAGGACGAAGGCTGTGGGCAACGTCGTGAAGGTAGGGCTTCAACAAACACTTTTCCATCCAAATGCAGAAATTTGGTGAATAATCACCGTCAGGTCACTCGTCGCCAGATGTAAAGTACAGGAATATGTAGAAGTAACAAAGTAGCCGGATACTTGTAGAGTTGTAATTACTTTATTGTCAGTGACAGCGGCATCACGGGAGTGCGTCTCTCATCAACAAAGTACGGAGTGCCAATGACTGTTAACAGCATTCATACTTCGTTAATACGAATAGAAGCACAAGAGGTACACATTTGAAAGTACACATGTTTGTAATAGCGCATGCCACATTAGAATTACAGAATGTGAAACAAGCTAACATGCTTTCAGGAATATAAAAGAAACACTACATAAGAAGCATCATTACAACTTCATGAAGTTGGCAAGATGGTGTTCTTCACTTAGGATCACACTTCTCCCTCAGTTTTTCCCAAGGGAATATAATTGCATTTTTTGAAGGCAAATTATTTTTTTAAAAGAGACATTTGCAAATTTTTTCCTCAAACCAATCCTATCATAACAGTCATTTTTTTATGTGTGTTTTTAAACAACTACACCAACTTTAAAAAAAGAAAATCCCAAAAGTTGAAGTAGGCAACCAAATTCAACTTTGTTTTAATTGAAAATAGCGTTCAACCACATTTGCTTTATATTCTGATTGGGGAATAATAAGGACCGTACTTCTCATTGGAAGGACGCCTTCAAGCATATATGTATCCAGAACAAAAATTAGGAGCGTTCGTTGACTGGACAGTCAGAGGGCAAACATTTGACTTTCTTGAGAAACTTAAATGATGACTGGTCCATCTTTTGTAAAAACAATATGATGACATTCACTTATTTATCAAACCAAACATTTATCAAACGGACCATATAAAGAACAAAGAGCTTTCCAGCCTTATATACGTTTGTATAACCCTCCTTACCCATCACCACAGCCGGAAGCCAGTACGGACAGAGGTACATTCAACCTAGTCTACACTATGCAGACATTGCCAAATCCTATATTAATATTAGTAATTATGAATGCAGACTTTTGATTTAGATTTAGTTCCTTTTGTCTGTATCCACATGCTTCTGTCAATAACAGAAGACATGAACAAACAAATTACGTGATATTATGTTAATTATATTTTACTGTACATTGAAAGTGGACAATATTTAATATATCCTTCACCTACTTGAGGTGCAAATCCTGTAAAATGCAACTCTTTTTTATACATGTGTCATGCTGCATATTCAAATCTGTTCTCTGCCCAACATTTAGGAGGTGATGAATAGGTCTCATGTCAGACGTTAAGAAGCAAAATATGAATATGATAGTAATTTCCTGTCTTTATAGATGTGAACTAGTAAAAAAGCAAATGTATACCCATAAAGGGAATACAAGAATAGTTCAGCTCTGGAGAAACAGATTGATGAGATTAATACTGTATAGAAAAAAAACTCATGCATCTTTAAACTGAATTCTGCCATAGTTGTGTTTTGATATGAAATCATATACCTTGCTATTAGGTTCTTTACTATCTTGAGGTGAAGTAATATATCTTTCTCTCGTGGGATATATCCACGTGGTAGTAACTAAAACAGTGCAAGTGTCATGATAGGAACTCATATAACTTTAGGTTGGGGCCTCTGTCATGACATGCACTGATATAAATTTCTATTATGTTTATACCACGATATCAACTGATATTGATCTATATCATGATATAAACAGATATGATATAAACAGATACAGTACCTGAATTATGATATGAATTTTTAGAGCAATCTGTTGACCTAGCGGTCCTATCTGAAACGCTACAACGCGCCGGCCTTTGTGAAATGTCACCATGACAGAGGGATGGAATCATTGATAATATACCAGGCTATTTTTTCTTTTCCAGCACCTGTTCAGCTACTATGGGACTGGCTATGGACTTCCTGTGCTCCATAGTCCCCTCACAATTCATATCTCACTTGTATCCCTAACGGTTCGGTCGATGTACTTTACCACTGTACCAATGTCCCTGTATGAAATGAAAATAAAGTTGTTAATAAACATATTGAGGGGAAGATTTACCAACTTTTCAGGTAGCGCACTGCAGCAGCGACAAATGCTGTGGTGCGCTACATGAATAGGAGAGAGGAGGAGAGTGCCCTATTTAATAAAATAAGGCACTCTCCTCCCCTCTCACTAGCGCCTGCGCCGAAATCAGCTGCTGTTCGCCATGGAGACACCTTTGCACCATGGTGTCTCTGTGAGTCTAGCATAGTTTTTGTACTGGAAGGTTAACCTTCCAGTACAAAATACTATGCTGAGACTCACTTCAAACCTTTTCCCTCTTTGTAAGTGTGCTGTACAGTGCAGCACACATGCAAAGTCGGAAAAGGAATGAGAAATGAAAGCATTTCTCCTTCCTTGCGCCTACTTGAAAAGGGGGCAGTTTTCTCACGCTAAACCCAATCTACTTTACTTAGTAAATTGGATTTAGCATGAGAAACCTTGGGTGGTTGCATGGGAAAGCCCATGCTCTAACCATGGTACGCCCCCATGGCGCAAAGTAATGCAAAGCAGCCCTATGCGCTGCTTCGCGTAACTTTTCAGTTATTTCCAGCGCTAAACAAGTTTAGCGTTGGAAAGTTAATTGGAAAAAAAAGATCATGCGCTTATTTGCTTCACGTTTGTGATGCAAACACTGCACAAAATCTTAGTAAATCTCCCCCATAGTTATCAGTCTCTTCTGGGTGCACATGGAGTCGGTACTGACATCTTATCGAGCCATGATCGAGTTCTGACAATTTTATGAATTTTACCACTGGTTTAAATTCCACAGCTAAAATAATTTTATTTCAACACCTTTAAAATATCAGTCATGCAAGTGCAGTTTAGTGTATGAAAAAAATACTTTGACAGAAATATAAGGTGAGTGACGTCAATTGAACGAAAACTTAGTTGCGGTGTCAGCATATTTTAGACGTGCTAAAGGAAACGTTTAAAAGCTGTGAAGGCTCACTGACTGCAAAATATAAATCCGGTTTGCGAAGAGTTACTCTCTGTGGGACCTCAGTGGCTTTAATATTCTTGCTGAAAACAAATCAAAATCAGGTACCGTTGTTCAGTTCCAAAATAAGCAACTCTGCACCCTCTCAAGCAGAAAATTACATTTCACTGAGGCCTAGGTGGTGACTGTCAGGCCATTTATTCCTATAAGAAAGCATCAAACAGTTTCACATTTCTCACCTTCCAACACTGAATGAGGAAAGCTCCGAATTAATGGCCATCTTTATTTTGTGACGCTTTCTGCAGTGTGGGAAAGGCTTGCATGATTGTCAATGTCTGCAGAAAAATAATTGTTTAGCTTAGGTTAAAATAATTCAAAGAATACAATATGGTTGCATCTCTCATTGTTTGACTCTATTTCAGCAACTCATAGGAAATGTACTGCTAATTGCCTCATTATGCTGCCCCTCTTAAACCAAAATACTTAATTTGTACATGCATCTCATATAACCTGCCTCATTTGCCCAGTCTTGCTTATATGTCAGTGGCATAGCCAACCTCAGTAACTCAGTAAGAAATGTGTGTTGGCCATTGGCATTAAATATACCTAAACAACATTGTTAGTCTTGCTTTCCTCTGGTATAACTCATCTCATTGGTGCTGCCAATCGTGTTTGCCCAGGAAGAACTAATTGTGATGGTGCTTCAGTCATGCATGGCCAGTGTTTAATTTTAACTGGTGCTTGCAGGTGGGACTCACCAGCACTCATTTTTGGAGACCACACTTTGACTGAGAGCAAGAGAAAGAAACACACAGAATGGGAAAAGAAGTAGGTACAGACATACGGAAAAACAGTGACAACAAATGGAAGCAGAGATTAAAAAGAACCTGAAAGAGTGAGCTAAAGAGGCAGAGACTGTCTGGTGGTGAATAAAACTGGCAAGAGTTTGAATCTGGACTATACAGCCTTGCAATTCTGCACCCCCAATATTCGACAGCACCAGCCTCAGTGTTTTAAGTAAACATTTAGGCCCGGTGGGTATTCTTTTGCAAATGAAGAGCTGTGCATGACCCTTGATAAATCTTAAATTAAACTTATCTACCCAAAGCTCGATGTTTGAGCGATATCTGAGTAGGAAAAAGCAGTACAATGGGCCCAAATACTGTAGCAATCTCCTATGGAAACCAAAAATAAATTGGAACTTTTCAATATACAGCTGTGTTGTTTGAAGGGAATTCTGGATGATAAAAGGGATGGATACCTAACCAAGCCATAGCATCATGGATTGCTGGGGATTCTAGTTTTTAGAAACGTCACGCCCCGAATTTGTAGGCAATCCCCAACCTCATCTTCAGTCACAGACCATTCACATTTACAGTCGTTCTCCACCTGCATTTACAGACAGTCTGGGGCCTAGTCGCAAACTGCAGTTTGTAGTCCGTTTATATACAACATTATTACTAATGTACTACCACATGCTATTCACTAAACTAAATGTGGAGGTATACACCTCTGCCTCGTCCATTATTTTTGTGTAGAGATATCTGACCCATCTCTGGAGATTTCTGCACAAGTAGGTTTACTTTTTAGGGGTCGATTCCAATCTCGGTCGGAAGGGCTCCGTATCGGAGTTGGCTGTGCAGAGCCCTTGTTTCTGACAGAATCGTTCCCAGTTCCGAACGACCAAGTACGATGCCTGGAAACCCTTAGCGCTGACCGAATCGGTTCCGAAAGGCATTCAGAGAGATTGAGCCTTTCCAGAGCCAATGCGCACGGCTCTAAGGACTTGGTTTCCAAGCGAGCGAGTACGATGAACAATTCTGACAGCCTTTCCGATTTGGTTTGCCCAGAACGAAAAGGCTGCGGAATCAGTGTTTGGGGACCCGTAGCAGGCCCCCCTTCACCCAGGGCCCTCTGGATCGGGCCCGTGGAGGTACCCAAGGGGCGCCCCGTTCCGACCATGCACAATGGGGCAGGCACCATGGGGTGCCCTCCACAGGGTGCAAGGTTTTCCCCAGCCACATCTTTCTTCAATGGGAGCCTGTGTTCTCGTTCGGAACACAGGCTCCTATTGAAGCCAATGGGAGCCCGACCGAATCGTATCCAGATGCATACAAATGCATCGTACTCATTCCGTCGGACTCCCCCGATCCGAGTCGTACGGAAAGCATTCCGTAACCGAGTCATTCGGTATGCTTTCTGAACGAGATCAGAATCGGGCCCTTAGTAGTAAATGCTGGAGCGGCGGGAAGTGGCTAAAAAATGGTTGAACAATGGGAACTATTTGTAAAGAAAAGGGAGGGACCTGCCTTCTTTTTCAAAGGGAATGTAGTTAGCTTTTTAAAGAAAGGTAAGGACTCCGAGGAACCAAACTCGTACCACCCTATTACATTACTAAATACTGATTATAAAATTATCACAAAGTCACTTGCCAATAGATTTAACTCAATAGCCTCTGGACTAATTCATATAGATCAGAATGGCTTTATAGCCGGACGGCAGTTAGGGACAAATACACATTATTTGGCGGAAGCCCTGGACTATTTTGCAGTTAATGATATACAAGCTGTGATGCTTCTACTAGATGCAGAAAAAGCTTTTGACCTCATGGTCTGGGAAACCTTATTTCATATTATGACCAGATTTAGTATCCTGTCCCAGATCACGGGGCTTATATATAAGATGTACTGTAAAGCAAAAGCCAGTATGATCATTAACACAATAGAAGTGGGGCAAATACAGGTGTTGCGTGGAACCGGACAATGGTGCATGATATCCCCTATTTTATTTGCCTTCTTCATTAGCCATTAGCAAGAGTAATCAGAGGAAATAACAGTATTCGCCCCCTTCTCCAACAGATGCATGAGATAAAATTACTCGCCAATGACATTATGTTAATTATGGATAGTAGGAAGGAGACCCAAGAAAAGGCCTCCGAGATTTTTTTCAATATGAGAAGCTCGGAGGGTATAAAATTAATAAGAAGACAGAAATAATATTGTGTGGATGTAATCCTGATGTTCTACATTCGGACATAGTGTCATGCGTTAATCCACATCCTAAGCAATACCTCGGCATCAGGTTCACATCAAAGATCGAGGATTTGTATGCCTTCAACTTTGATCCTCTCATCTCGAAAGTACAAGATCTATTTTCTCGATGGAGTTCTCTCCCGTTGACCATTCTAGGGAGAGTCTCCCTGATTAAAATGTTAGTCTTTTCATTATTCAACTTTCTGTTTTCAGCTATTTCATGTTGTAGGAAAGTACGATCTGCTTTTTATAGTTACCCCCACTTTTTTGCTTGATGTTGCACTGTTTTTGACTAGTCTGACTGGGATCTGCTAAACAGGACCCCAGTCTATCTCTTTCTCCTCTAAATTATCTCACATGTACTTTGGTACACTCCAGATTGGATACTGGGGTACCCTTATAAGTCCCTAGTATATGGTACCCATGTACCCAGGGCATAGGTACCCCAGAGACCTCCCATGGGCTGAATCATGTATTATGCCACCCATGGGAGGCCATGCAAAATGGAACTCCAGGGCTGCTACAGAAGCCTGTGTAAGATGGTGCTTGCACCACTTACTTTAGATATAGGTTCACTATATCTATAGGTCACTACACTTAAAACTTATAAGTCACCCCTATAGCAGGCCTTATCAATCCTGAAGGCAGGGTGCTGGGTTTTTAGTGAGTGGGTGCCCCTGCATGAGCAGAGCCTCTCTGCAGCCTTCGGAGACCATTCTCCCGGGTTGTCTGTGACTCAGCCGGACATATAGGTAAAGGTGCATTATAACCTCGCGGTAAATACTATCTCGAAAACGGCTGCATAGAAACATATCGTGTTTGGTATCAAACACCTTGGAATCATACCTCCACACCGGTAACCGGTGTGGGAGGTATGATTCCACCCTTCTGAAGTGAGCTTCGTGGGGTCACTGGTCTATCCGGTACCAGCCTTCTCGACCCGGTCAGCACAAAATAGATGCTGCCGACCAGAGACACACTTCTGCCCTCCTGCTGCTGAGCCAAGCTAGAGCAGAGGAAGGCAGCACAATAGGCATCCTGTCACAGGGAGGTGTGACCACCTCCCAGACAGGATTTAGTGTATTGGGGCTGGGTGAGTGCACTCTGAGAGTGCCTGAAAGTCTGCACCCGGGGCACATTTGGTGTCCCTGTGCATAGTCCAGCTCAAACCAGTTCTGGGAGCCATTGGAACCTGCTCTGGCGCAAAACTGGACACAGGACATGGGTGTAACCACCCCTCTGTCCTGACCCTCCCCTAGGAGGGTCCCCCAAATCTGTCCAACCCTCTTCCATGGGTACATTAGGGCTTACCTGGCTGTAAGACTTTAGATTTTACGTGGACAAGATTCTACAAGAAGAAACCACTGACCTTCGACCGTCTGGACACTCTGGACTTCGCTGGACTTCGACTGGGCCCGACTTGGTCTCCCTCTCCGTCCAAAGCTTTGTCTGTGCCCTTGCTCCATACAGGCTCCGTGCAGGACCTGTGATGCACTAAGGACAACTGATGAATCTCCCTTGGAGTGAAGAAGTCACTCCCCTGATGTTGCAGGCACCGTAACGCAACTGACCGGTCTGCTGCTCCTGAGCTCCTGTGAACTCCGAAGATTGCAGCAACATAGGAGGTGGGTTGTCAAAGGTCTCTGAGGTTGATCTGCCCTCTCAGCAAGTTTGAGGCCAGTATCCCTCGTGGGGACTGCATAACCCGAACCTCTGTGCACTGTGTCCATTTGCAATTGCATATGCTTGTTGGCAAATACTGAGCTTGTGCATTGGACTGCATGTAGACGTGACCCTGAGCAGTATTTTCACCAAAGAACTCCAGGCTCCTCGCACCGAGTGCTCCGTGGGCTGGTACTTTGCAATCTTGCCTGAGGTCCCCTTGCGACTCCTGGTCCTTCGGCCTGTGGGTCTCTCTGAGGATCATCTTGATTTCTGTTGGGCTTTCCTGGTTGCTACAGATGTGCCCTGACTCCCCATTGCTTGGTGAGTCCTCTGGACCTTGCTGGTCCACACCGTAACCTGCTTGACCTTCCTTCATGGGTTGCTTTTGCCAAGGCTTGTTGGTGCTCCAGCCGGATGCTGACCCCTCAGCACTCGACATCCTTTGTGGGACAGCTCACCTCCGGCTCCAGGTTGTCCTCGACGTCTCCTGGTCCTCGTGGCTGCAGAGTCAAGCATCCCTTATTCGCACCTGAAGCACCCGACATCGGTGGGCATTCATCTACCGAGCCCCTGGTCACTCTGAAGTGACTCAGACTCTGTCCTCTCTGCTTTCAGGTTCCTTCTTTCTCGAATCCAGGCTTGGATTCTACCGGACCCTTTTCACCTTTACGGCAGCAGTACTTCTTCACAGCCCTCCATTGAGAACGACTGCAGTTTCCGACGCCACTCCAGACCTATGCACCCGGCTCCTCTGGGATAGGTAACTCGGGTACTACGGTATCTACAGGTGGGGTGGCTCTTCAAACTCTTAAGTTCCAAAGGGTTCGCTCGAAGTCCTCCTAGAAGGGTCCTTAAACTCTAAAAGTGTAACCGCGACTTCCCCATAGAATTGTACGGAGCCCACAGTCTTGTTCACACACTGCACCCGTCCTCCGTGGGGTCCCTATCTACTCACCTGGGGTGGTTCCTTGGGGTCCCAGCGATTCTACATGCTCCATACCTTGTCTTGATCTCAGTCGTGACTGTTATACCACTATTTTAGTATATGGGTTGGTCTCCCCTGGAGCCCACTGTGTATTGTACTACTTACAACTGTTCTATTGATCTCGTATTGTGTGCTTGATGTTCTATCCTCGGGTAGAGGATAGTAGAGAGTGTTATATTAATAAATACATATTTTTATATAACTACTGTGTGGTTCTCCTTTCATTTAGTCAATATAGGAGGTGATATTCTGGTAAAACAAGCTGCTTTACATTCCTTCAAAATTAAGCCTGAAGGCTGCTCTCCACAGCTACCACTTGGATAGCTTTCTAAAGGTTATCTTTGACCTCATACATCATAAGGGTCATTTGGACTGGTGCAAGGTGCCCACTTTAATTAGTGGACAGCAAATACCAGGCCAACTTCTCACACATGTGTTTTACCTGCTCCCTTTTTTAAAATCTGTAGAGTCCATGTTCTCATATTTTATTTGGCAAACAAAACGGCCAGGGTCGCACTAAGTACTTTATAGGAATGATGGGAGGCTGGAGGGTTGGCGCTTCCCAATCTTAAAGATTACTATTTTGCACAATACATGTCTAGGTTTAATTCAAAGCATCACATGGGCCTTTTTATGAATAATTTTATGCATCTGATCTTGAAAGAATATCATATTTTGGATGTGCTAAAATCTGTTAAGTCACCTAAAAGAATTCGCTATAAGAGCCTGAAGTGTTTTTGCCAGAAGCGGGGGGATCTCTATAGGAGATCTTCCATTTCCAATATTAACGCAGCGACACTCCTCCGGTATTAGACATCGAACCCGGGGTGAAGCTTGCACTCAAAATTTTCCAAAAGTGGGAAAAAGCAGAATATAGGAAAATCTTAGATTTTCTTTTGGGAGATAGATGGCTAAGTACAGTGGATTTCCTACAGTGTATACAAGATGACTTTTGCTTCTGGGTTCTTTTAGGACTTTCAATAAAATGTTCTCTAACTTAGACCTAGGTCAGCAGCAGAGAGGTGGTTTTTGCACTAATTGAAGATGGGGTACTGGAAAAGCCAGGGGAATAGAAAAGAATGTTTACTTCTATAAAAGGCTCCGACATTGCAGAAAAAGCTACAAAAAAATGGGGCAAATATGAAGGCCTGGAATTGACAAACTAGATGTGGGAGGCAGTCAATAAATTTAATTTCAGTGTGTTGAGAGGGGCCAATTGTTGCTGAATGCTATTTTTTTACCAATTGTCTACTATCTAGATCCACGTCCTTTTTAATTCAAATTAGAACATTGGCATGTGCAGCACTCCATTGAATACAATGGAGTGCTCCAAGCTTCTACGGGCCGGTAAAGGCCCGCAGAGCAACATTCCAATGTTGCTTTTGTTCACAGCTATTGCTGTGAACAAAGGCCTCTCGGGGCTCGAGGGGATTTAAACCCCCTCGTGCTCCGAGAGGCCTTTGTTTTATTTGTTAGAACATTCTGCCCTCTGCCCTCTGCATTCTGCAGACTGTTCTAATAGCCTTATAGCCCTTCGTAGCTGGGCTATACCGGCTATTAAAGTCCCGCTCCCTTGTTAAAGGCCCTCGCCTTCGGCTCGGGCCTTTAACGCTGGAGTGGGCCTTTAATAGCCGGTATAGCCCGCTACGGCGGGCTATAAGGCTATATTAACTCCAGTCTCCCAGGCCATTGTTTTCAATGCACAGACCGATCGGCCGCTAACTGGGTGCATGTAATTAGTCACTGTTCATCCATTCAGGGATTGTGGGCTGAAATTTTCCAGTATCTTGTGAGGGAATGGCAGGTCAATTAGGCTTCGACCACTTGGCTGAGAGTTCTGGGGTATGATCCTGCACTGGGCCTATCTGATAAATGGGTAAAGCTATTATATATAGCAGCAGCTGTAGCTCAGACCCTCGTGCTCCAAAAATGCAAACTCAGCTGATCCCTACAATGAGGGACTGGCTACAGAAAATGGGGCGAGTTAGAATTAGCAAACAACTATACTCAATGCGAATTGGGGAAGTGAAGAAATTCGAAAAACTCTGGGGACAATATTTTTTGTCTGAAAATCCAAGGTTATATTGAATGTTTTGATTAACCACTTCTGTACCTCTGCCATATTAGCTCTTAAACTCTTAAGCACTTTAAGAACTTTTTTCTATTCGATTTTAGGACAACTGTATATTTGTATTTAGTGTCTTTTTGCCCTATTGATAGCTATTTATTGTGATCGTCTATACGCTGAGCAGCTACTAGGCTATATAATATGAAATAGGTTTTTATGTTCATATGCTTGGTTCATGATGAAGATTACTTGGAATGTATATATCTGAAATATAAGTTTGGATCCAGGGAGGGACCTAGGGAGGAGTAATGAAGGTTAAGGGAGGGCTATAAAGTGGTTAGGGGAGAAATAAACTGCAACCCAGAAAAGAGTCAGCCCATTGATATTCACAAACTACATTTCTATAGGTACCAGGTACTAGCCTTAAAAGACCCAAAATAATTGTAAATGTTTTCCAGCTCATTAATTAGCATTAATATAGCTTTAACTTTTAAATATAATTCAATTCAGTTAAAATAATTCAATAGCTAACTTCAAATATTTTTACTACATAATAAATAAATATACATTTCATAATTCAAATGGTATTTTTTCACAGTAAATATTTAATGTAATACATTGAAAATAATCCAGTTTTTACTTGAATTCATTTACATTAACATTAAGATGATTTTACAATTTTATTTTTAAGTTTAATTTAAACTTTTCCCTATACTTTACCGTAAGAATATTTTCACCATGGTCATGGAAACATTTGCCTACGTGAAAAGTTACAAGTAGTAACCTTAAACTCATAAATTAGGCTTCTGAATTTGGGACAAGCGGACTTGTAAGTCTATACTTCTGACTAACTTCACACTATTAAATGGTGAATAGCCAATAGTAATGAAATTAGTCAAAAGTGTAAGAGTAAGCTTACAGGTGTAGAGTTGCTCATATGTAAGTTTACCTTTGTGAATAGCCTTTTCTGAATTAAATTCTGCACTCACACACCAACCACATCTGCAGCCTCACACCACCTGCATTGAAAAGCACCCAACAGTCACATTTGCAGACAATGAATGAACACTCACAATTGCAGGCATTAACCAGGCACATCTGCTGTCACTGAACTCACATATGTGCAGTCACTCCCCACCTGCATCGATAGGCACAAAACATGCACACAAGACACTCACCATGCTCATTATCAATAGGGGTGGGCGGAATTTGCGGAGTTGCGTTCCGCAAAATTCCGTGAAACGGCAAGAAATCTCCACGAGCACGCGGAATTTCGCGTGCTCGCGGAGATTTCGCTGCGCCCGTTGTAATCTATGCAGGGTCACTCTCAGGGGCAGACGAGCATCGTCCCAGAATGAATCCTGCCCTGCATATTTGTCCACGAAGATGCCACCGTTTTGTGCAATACCTCTACTCAACTGGAGTACTTTCTACTGGCTAATCAGTAAGTGCTACCTCGTTGGGTAAATGTATAGTGCCTTTCCTACACTACAGCAGCGTAAAGTACCAGAAGAATTGTCCCCAGTGACCTGTGTGTCTGTAACTTTGCCACCGCGCCGAAAGCACCGGGGTCCTTTGATTAAGCTGTCCATCATTCTGGGAAAAGGGCGGCAAGACGTTGAATACCGCTAGTGTATGTGGGGCGGGGCCAAGCCAAACGGCGGGGCTTCTAGGCCAGTTCATATGCCTCTTGTTTATAAAGGGTCAGAGCAGTATCTCAGCGGCAGACGAGGAGAAGGAACCTCCTGGTCACAGGAACTACACGAGGATTGCGCTCGAGAAAATCAAGGATGCAAAGACCTCCATCAAGGATTACAGCTAACTTTTCACGTTGGAAATGGAGAGAAAGGCACATCTGCTTAACCACGCTCACGAATTCTACACGAGGATTGCGCTCGAGAAAATCAAGGATGCAAAGACCTCCATCAATGATTACAGCTAACTTTTCACGTTGGAAATGGAGAGAAGGCACATCTGCTTAACCACGCTCACGAATTCTACACGAGGATTGCGCTCGAGAAAATCAAGGATGCAAAGACCTCCATCAATGATTACAGCTAACTTTTCACGTTGGAAATGGAGAGAAGGCACATCTGCTTAACCACGCTCACGAATTCTACACAAGGATTGCGCTCGAGAAAATCAAGGATGCAAAGACCTCCATCAATGATTACAGCTAACTTTTCACGTTGGAAATGGAGAGAAGGCACATCTGCTTAACCACGCTCACGAATTCTACACGAGGATTGCGCTCGAGAAAATCAAGGATGCAAAGACCTCCATCAATGATTACAGCTAACTTTTCACGTTGGAAATGGAGAGAAGGCACATCTGCTTAACTACACTCACGAATTCTACACGAGGATTGCGCTCGAGAAAATCAAGGATGCAAAGACCTCCATCAAGGATTACAGCTAACTTTTCACGTTGGAAATGGAGAGAAGGCACATCTGCTTAACCACGCTCACGAATTCTGCACACCTGCCCTGCATATTTATCCATGAAGATGCCACCGTTTTGTGCAATACCTCTACTCAACTGGAGTACTTTCTACTGGCTAATCAGTAAGTGCTACCTCGTTGGGTAAATGTATAGTGCCTTTCCTACACTACAGCAGCGTAAAGGACCAGAAGAATTGTCCCCAGTGACCTGTGTGTCTGTAACTTTGTCACAGCGCCGGAAAGGCGCCGGGGTCCTTTGAGTAAGCTGTCCATCATAGTGGGGAAAGGGCGGGAATACGTTGCATACCGCTAGTGTATGTGGGGCGGGGCAAAACGGGCGGGGCATCCATGCGAGTTCACATGCATCTTGTTTATAAAGGGTCAGAGCACGATCTGAGCAGCAGATGAGGAGAAAGAACCTCCTGGCCACTGGACCTACACGGGGATTGCGCTCGAGAAAATCAAGGATGCAAAGACCTCCATCAGGGATTACAGCTAATGTTTGGCGGTAGATCTGGGCAGAAAGCACTCCTGCTTAGCCTCGACCTTGCTCACGAATTTTTTGTGCTGATTAATGCGTTACAGAATTTGAGCTTCAACTCGGGCACCTGCTTTATTTAAATCTGTAAGTGCTTCATGTACCCGAATTCCGTTCCGCCGCGGATCGCGGAAGTTTCGACATTTTCGCGTTCCGCGCGGAACGCGGAAATGCCGAAATTTCGCAAGTTCCGCGAGCGGAACGGAATTTGACGCCCACCCTTAATTATCAATCACATACCACATCCCCAGATATACTCTTCACTCCACTTCAGTGACTGATTTAATTCACAGCACAGTCCTTCACATGAGAGACACTCTATGCAATAAAAATTACATTTGTTATGTTACGTCATGCTATGTTATGTGGATTTGTAGAGTGCACTCTCACTTGTGAGGGTATCTTGGTGCCATGCAGGTGTGAGCAGTTAGCACTAGTAGTGGGGAGAGACTTGAAGAGCCAAGTCTTCAGCTTCTTGCAGAATTCAAGAATATGAGATTCTGATCTGTAATAAGAGGAGATTCCACACTTCAAGAGTGATGTAAGAGAAGGCTTGACCGCTGGTTCTGCTTATGTGATTGTGAGGGATATCTTCTGGATAAGATTCTGGCTGAGCAGAGATCCCTGGATAATTGATGGAACTTTGTGTGGATGTTCAGGTAGGCTGGGTCTGTGTTGTATAGTGCTTTGTACATGTGGTCTTGTGTATCGGGAGCCAGTGGAGCTACCTAAGGTGTGGTGTGTGTGCTAAGTTGTTTGGTGACTCTTGCATACGGAGAGGTCTTGAGTGACAGTCTTTCTGATGTTGTTCAGTAGCCACTTGTAGATTTGTCTCAGCATTCTAAGAGTGTGGAATCAGGGTGCGGTGACTGCATTGAACTGGGCGGACATGTCCAGCTTGTTATTGATCTGGATCTTGAGGTTTCTGGTTTGCTGGCTGGGTGTAGGTCCAAGGTTTGTAGGTCACCAAGTGGATTTCCAGGCAAAGCATCTTTTCTGAAGATCATCACTTCTGTCTTGTCGGTGTTTAGTTTGAGACAGTTTGACTTCATCTAGGAGGCCACTTTAGACATGCAGGTGGTGAAATTGTTCTTGTGTTGGGGGATTTGTCCGAGAGGGACGGGATAAGGTCTGTGTCATCAGCGTGGGAGAGGATATTGATGTCATGGGCATGGATGACGTAGTCCAGTGGGGACATGTAGATACTGTATAGGGTAGAGCTGCATGAAGATTCCTGAGGTACTCCACAGATGAGTTACAAGGCGTCCAAGGAGTATGGTGAACGGTTGACTGTTAGAGTTCTTATGGTCATAAAAGTGCAGCTTCATTGGAGGGCAGGTTCCTGAATAGCAGTCTCTTGCAGTTGTCTAATGAGGATCAGGTGGGAAACTGTGTCAAATGCTGCAAACAGGTCTAATAGGATGATGGCCGCAGTTTGTCCTCTGTATAGGATCATATATATGTCATCTGTTGCTGTGATGAGAGCTGTTTCTGTGATGTGCTTGGGTCTGAATCTTGACTGGATTGTGTCAAGGAGCTGGTGGTTGTTGAGGCATATATTAATGGCTTTTTTCAGGACCTTGGCTCAGAAAGGTAGGAGAGAGATTGGCTGGTAGTTGTAGGGTTTGGCTGGGTATGCTGATGGCTTCTTCAGTAGGGAGTTGATTGCTGCATGCTGCCAGGCTTCCAGGAATGTGGCTGTGTTGATGAAGGTGTTGCGGATGAGAGTGGGATCTTCACTGATGGGGATGAATTTTTGTTGAATGTGTGGTGGCAACATGGGTCCAATGGGGCCCTGAAGTGGATGGGCTTCATGATTGTAGCAGTCTAATCTGTCACGATGACATTCCATGATTTGAAGGTGTGCTCTTGGATCGAGATTGGAAGGCAGGCTACAAAGTTGATAGGCCATTATGAAGGTTGAAGTTGTTTTATAAGGCTGTGATTTTGTAGCTGAAAAAGTCCAAGAGGTCTTTGTAAAGTTTTTATGTTAGGGTGATGTTGCTTACAGTGGCTGTGGTGAAATATATGATGGTGGACAAGATTTATTTGCTGCTGTTGGAGCTGGTGTTGATGCGGTTTGCTGGGGCTTTCTACTTGGTGTATCAGATTTTCCTGTGGTAACGACTCAAGGCAGATTTGAAGATGTCCTTGGCTTCTTGGCTCATTTTCCACTTGTGTTCTAGTTGCTTGCAGTGCCGCTTCACCATCCTGACTTCTTCCATGTAGCAACTCTTTGGGGTTTGTGTTTTTGTTGTTCAGCTTGGTCTGCAAGGGCCTTGGGTGTTGACAGAGCGGTGATCCATTCATTGAAGTTCCTGATGTCTTTAGCTAGGTTGCCTATTTGCTATGGATGGTTCTAATAATAATAATAATACTATATTTCGGCTTGTAAAAGCCATAAAAATAGCACATACATAAATAATTAAAACTTTTAATTAACCACAATAGAAATTGAATGCACAGTTCAAAAAGGCCTTGTTAAAAACAATGTAAATGTAAGTATTTTAGAATAACATTTTGCTAGCAGCTGGAATAAAAAAAAGTACAGATGCAACTTGTGGGTGAGAGCTCACATCGTAAACCCATACAACCTTTAGGATATGCTCTTAGCCCTCTCTGGTAATTTGCTTGATCGGATTCTGCATGCCCAAACTAAAAACCTGGAGACAGCAAACACAATATGCTCCTTAGTGTCACATCTAAGAATCCTGCAAGCTTCCCAGTAATGTTCTGTGCCCATTAGCTTGCATACTGGAATGGTTCACCTCCGTCGGGGCCAAGCATAAATTGGACAAAAGAAAAGGAAGTGTTCATCTGTCTCTTGGGACAGTGGGCAAAACGATCAATGAGAAGATAGAGCTCTACTTTTGTGTCATTTACATGTGAAGGATTCCAACGGCAAGATACCAAATTTGAACTTTATACTCAAACTTTTAGCTTGAGAATGCCGAATCCTGTCCAAGTAAGACTCGAAGCTAAAGAAACATTTGTGAATCAGAAATTTTTCTGTGATACTTACCGCTTTTTGATTTTTCCAAATTTGCGTCAGTATAAGCTCCCGAGAAGCTTGCTTCAGCTTAGTGAGAATGCCTTTTTTCAATGTGGTTGGGGAGTTCCAAATTTCCTCCATTTTGATAGCTTTACACAAATGTTTGATTCTGCTCAACTACGGAGTGATTGCACTTTTGTCGATATTAATTAGTTTCACCAGGGCTTCCCTATATGAAGTTCATTCTGGTGTGGACCACAGGCGCATCCAGTATGTCAAGGGTTTCAAAAGTGCCACATGATCGATTCTAGTTAATAGCAAGATCAATGTGTAAGGGTATAAGGGGAGTGCTTGCGGGTTGGTTGAACAGTGTCCTAATACATGTGTTTTCAGTTTGTGTGAGGTAGGACACGTCAGCACAGTCCCAAAGCTCCGCTCCATATATAGCCCCTGCCATATCTGTGGCCCTTTAGACTTCTAAAGCAGACCATACTGCACCACTGGCAGTGGCCCTATGTTTCCTACCTATGGCCGGTGCCCTTTGGTGAAGGATGGTCCTTCCTTTTTCTGCTGGGGAGCCTAGGGCAAGTTATAGGTCAATCTTACGCCCAGCTAGTCTAAGATTTTACTTGTTCCAGGAGCACCCCCTTCTATTGTCATCCTGCCGCTAAAGGACTGGTGAGAATTCAACTCCATGAATTTAGACTTTGAGGGGTTTAACTCTAAGCCACATACTTAGCAAAAAGTTGAGAAATTATCCAACAAGGATTGAAGACCTGATGGAGTTCTAGATATAAGAAGTGGGTCATCAACAAACATAAGTATTGGGGAACGGATATCTGCAGATTTAAGGCCATCATGTCTGCAACAACTCAACTGCTCTATTGAGGTACAAGCAGAACAGCGTGGGGGCTAGCACGCATCCTTGCCTAACTCCTCAGTTTATTGTTATCCTAGATGTAAGGTCCCCACCCGAATTGCACCTGACCTGTGCAAATGTATCAGTGTGTAAAACCTCTAGAATCCTTAGGAGATTAGCTGAAAAATCCAAATGATTCTAGTACCCTCCAGAGGTTTTCCCTTGGGACCAAGTCAGATGCTGTCCTCAGATCTATGAAGGCGACCTAAACATTGTCCTGCCTTATGGCAACATACTTCCATCAGATCGTCCTGAAATGGAAGACCTGGTTGAGGGTACTAACTTTGCTCCTGAATCCAGCTTGGCTGTCTGAGAGGATGTAGTGATCTAGCATCCAGCATAGGAGTCTGCTAATTGCTGTCTGCAAAAGATTTTATGACTATTATCGATCAGACAAATTGGTCTTTAGTTGGGTGGGATATCCCTCCTCCCCTTCTTATAAATAGGAGCAATATTATCCCCCTTCCCGAGGAGGGATCCCCTCCCCTCTCAAAATGGCATTTCCCAGGGCATTAAAATAACGAAACCAAGTTTCAGATTTAGACAGGTATAAATAGTCTGGAATGCCGTCAGGGCCAAGCACTTGCTCCCTCTTCATTGACTTTAGTGCCTGCACCGTTTCCACTAGTCCAAAGACAACAGGGACTCCATCATTATCCCCAGCCTGCCTTGTGTACTGTATGTGCTGGTGTTAGGTTGTCATTCATCTGGGTTGCATCATTGGAGACTCCCTATATAAATCTCCAAAATGGGCTGCCCATACTTCTGGTTGGACTATTGCATCTAGATGGTTTTCTGTAGTGAGGGCCCCAGCAGCAATCAGCTTCCAGAATAACTTCATAGACTGTAGGGAGCTAGCAATTTCTTCCCATTGGTCTATCTCCCAGTTCCTTTTTGCCTTAATCAAGGTTACCCTATGCTCTTTGCTAGCATCACTTATCACCCCACGATCTTCTTTCTTTACTGCTTTTAGTGCTATTGTTTTTGCCTGCCTGTATTTGTGTGTGTACCACACCAGGAGATTTATTGAACAGTGGCCCCTCCGGCCCTCCTTTTTGAAGACAATTTTCTACAATTCCATAAATTCACTATGGAAATTGATAATATAACTCTTGCTCTTGTCAATCTCCAATGAGGTCAGTTTTTCCACAAACAGATTGTGTATTCTAAATTGGACTTTGGGGTTGTCTACAATTGCCTTTCATTTTACATTCCGTCTGTTATTACTAGTTTCGATTATGCTTATAGAATTATTGCACAGCAGGTTTGTGCTCAGAAATGGTCTTACTTGATATTGAACTCTGAGTGCTTTGTGGTCGCTATTTGATCTGGGAGACTACCTCCATAAGGGGCGAGAGTGTACTATCCAAAAAGATGAAATCAATATTACTTGTACACTGGCCTCTTTTGAAGGTTGAGCATGGTGGGATGTCAGAAGGGGAAAAGCCTTTCACAACCTTCAAGTCGTGTGGCATTAAAAGGTCAGCAAGTTGAACAGAGACCTTAGACTGCTTGCTTTCAATGTCAACTGTGGCAGAGGACATAGCCCTATGGTCATGTGATAGTTCAATCTGGTCCATAGTCAAAGAGCCAGCAGGGATTTGTGTGTTACTGTCTCCTGCAATAATTTTGATATGGCTATGTTGAAGCTTATGAGTCACAGTGGCGTAACGAAACGTGAGATGACCCGCCTGCAAGGTACGTGGAGGGGCCCCCTCTGGACTCAATCAGGAGCTCTTAGCCTAGAGTATTGTGCTGAGGGCCCCCCCACACAGCGGGGGCTGTTGGGGCCTGTGTTATGCCGATAGACAGTCTACAGTGCCTGACTGTAAATTTGGGGGGACAGCACATAAGTATATGCTTATAATAGCAATATGTCTGTCCCCCGAACGGTGCCTGTTGTCATAACTATGCCCAATAGGTCTCTGCACTTTGACAGAATTCTCTTTATGGAGGCAAACAAGTCCGACCTCAACCAAATCAGCAACCCTCCAAAAGCTCTTCCCGCTGGTGACAGAAAAGCATGTATCTAAATGTAATTGTTAGAAATGGGGGTCCCTAGTTGGCATGTTGTTACCCATTTCATGTAGGGACCCTTCTTCCTAGTCAGGATAAGGGAGTTACACTTCTAAAAAAACTTACTCACCCCATTGGTAGCTTGGCACAAGCAGTCAGAGTTATCTCAGAGTCAGTATGTAAAGCATGTGCACATAACCAGTAGTAATACAGTGAAAACACTCCAAAAGGACACCACACCAGTTTTAGAAATAACTTATCTGTCTAAAACAAGACCAAAACGATAAGAATCCAACATACAGTTATTCAAAGTTCTCATAAAGCAAAAAATAGACTTTAAAAACAGTTCCTTGAAGTCAATAGCTCAATCCAAGGCTATCACTTCGGCGTGAACAAACAAATCCAACAGGTCTGGCTGACCACGGTGTCGCTGGCCAGCTAAGGTGTTGGGAAGACTCTCAAACAGTACCGCTAGAAATGCAGGGCATCAGGGGCCTCGCAGTGAAATCCGAAGAGCCGGCGTCTGCAGGCGTCGGTTCCAGAGGTCAATGCAGGAGTCATCAGGCCCTTGAAGTCATACCCATTGCAGATTTGAACTCATTGCAGTTGAAGGCTGGGGCGCCGGCATCGGCGGGTGTCGGGGCTAAGGTGCAAAGTGCAGCGGTGCACCATGTAGTGCCCTCAGGTTGAGGTGCAGGCAGTGGCTCAGTGATGGTCATCCAGCAGCATCGGTGAGACTAGGGCTGCGGTGCGAAGTGGGCTGGGGCACGTCTTGCGGGTGGCTGGTCACGGTGCAGGTAGCGTTGTCGTCATTGAAGTGCTGTCGTCGGCTGATGAACTGGAGTCGATGGTGCTGACCTCGGTGGGCCCAAACTATGGGCTGAGACGAGGCGGTGCATTATGTAACTTAATAGTGGTGCCCCAAACCACAGTGCAGGCACTGGCATCTATGTCTGCTTGGAGCTGCATCGTCAGTGAGACCAGGGCTGTGGTGGAAGCAGGATGGTGCTCTGTGTTCTCCACGAGTGGTGTCCACAGGTCACGGTGCAGGCAGCGGTGTCGGTGATGGCGTTGCAGCATCATTGGGGATACCAGGACGGCAGTGTGAAGTGAGGTGGTGCGGATTGTGGTGCCCACAGGTCATGGTGCAAACAGCGGCTCGGTGGCATCATCGAACAGCATCGTCAGTGAGACCAGGGTTGCGGTGCGAAGTGCGGTGGTACCCACTGCCGTGCCTTCAGGTCACAGAGCTGGCATCGGGGATGGCGTTGTGTTGCTGTTTCCTCTGTGGCAACTGAAACACCCAGTTCCAAAAGCTTGTACACAGAGGATCTTGAAGACTTTGTTGTTCCTGAGACTTCTTGAAAAGGGGGCAAGCTCTACCTTAAGCCCTTGGAGACGCATAGAAAGAAGTTGCAGAAAGTTCAGTTCAGTCCTTTCTCTGCCCAAGACAGAAGGAGCTACTGCAGGCCAGCACAGCAAAGTGGTAGTCTCTCCTCACAGCTTCTCCAGCTCTTCTTCTTGGCAGGTTCGTTGATTCAAAAGAGTTCTAAAGTTCTGGGGTCAGGGCCCCAATATGTATACCACATTTTCCTCTAAAGTTGGCACAAACAAAGTTCCACTGGCATACATAAACTAGTTCTGCCTGGCTCAGGCCAGGTTCACTCCAGGAGGTGGAGACAGCTTTGTTGAAGGCAGCCACAGTCCATTCAGGTGCAAGTGACAACTCCTTCCACTACTCTAGAAGCAGCCAGGTCTATTCAGCCTAACTATGAGTCACTCAGGAAAGGCAGGCAAACCTCCACCCCTCTTGGGTCTGTCTAGTGTGAATGCACATCTATGCTCCTGTCACTCTGAACCCAGATGGTGAATACACAAATGGCAAAGGCACACATGATGATTAATCAAGAAAAGGACCGCTTTCTAAAAGTGGCATTTTGAAACACACAACATAAAAATGATTTTCACTAAAAGATGTATTTTTAAATTCTGAGTTCAGGAAGCCTAAACTCTATTTCTCTATCTTATCCCAATGGAAAGTTATGCTTGTAATATGTTACAAAGCAGCTCCCATGTTACCCTGTGGGACAGATAGCCTTTCAATAGTGAAAACGAAATTGGCAGTATTTCACTATCAGGACATATCACACACACCAGTACATGTCCTACCTTGCACATACACTGCACCCTGCCCATGGGGCACCTTGGGCCTACCTGAGGGGTGTCTTACATGTAAGATAAGGGAAGGTTTGGGCCTGGCAATTGGGTGCACTTGGCAGGTTGACATGGCAGTGAAAACTGTGCACAGCACTGCAGTGACAGGTCTGAGGCACCTTTAAAAGGCTACTTGGGTGGGTGGGACAACCAATGCTGCAAGCCCACGAGTAGCATTTGATTTACAGGCCCTGGGCACACACAGTGACTGTACTAGGGACTTACTAGCAAATCAAAAATCCCAATCATGGAAAACCAATCATGACACAATTTACAGTAGGAGCACTTGCACTTTAGCACTGAACAGCAGTGAAAATTGCACAGCGACACTAAACCAGCAAAAGCAAAGTCCAGCACACCTTCAAAACCAGGAGGTCAGAAAGCAAAAAGGCAGGCGAAACACGCCAAAAGATGGCAGGTCTAACAGTAATGTACTCTGATCTAAAGACCGACTCTGTCGCCCATGTCTCCTGCAATAATATAATATGATGTCGGTCTATAAAGGGTCTCCATTCAGGATCCCCAGCTTGAATCTAACCCCTGCTACGTTTCAAAACAACAATTTTTGTTTATCATTTAAACACAAGTTCACCCCTAGGTCATGGATTGGTGAGTTGATACTCTGATTCTCTTTTTCCACTGGGATTTTGGATGCATTTAAGGGTGTTCCCATATTATTCCCATTGCCATGTGAGTTATCTGTAGTCTCAGCCATTGGAATGCTTGCTAAAGATGGACATTTTGGCATTAAAGTTGTATCATCCCCACTGTGGCTTGTCATCAGTTGATGTATATCAGAAAGGTTGGCTACATGGGCCACTAGGAGAGCAAAGATTTGTGGGTGAATTGGATGTTTCGGGGTGCAAGCACTGTTTGAAGCTGATGGTGAATTTGGAGCATTTACCCTAGGTCTTATTTGTGATTCTATAGGGGGCCTAAGTCTGTGCTCTAGAGCTATCAAACCGTCTACAAGTTCATACTTTGCCAGTCTCATGCCATTGCAGTTGGATGTTAGATGCTCGTTACTAAATCGGGTGGCCTTTAGTATGTCCTCTCTAATGACTTGATCTACAGCCTCTCACCTTTCTAAGCCAATGAATAGCTTAGCTAGTTAATGAGTCTTGTGATTCTCTATTGCCTGGCGAGAGTTTCGGAACATTAATCATACATATGTCATGTTACATTTTAGGAGCTGGTCAGGGCCTTGATCAAATACCAATTGGGTTTAAGATTTAGTTGGCCTTTGTGGTATTTTGTTGTATTCCTTCGCCATTATATGATTGTGAAGGCCTTCGGCCAAATCCGAAAGGTGGGTCCAAACTATGTCCCAAGAGCAAAGAGGTTGAAGTAATCACGTCAATTGTTCTAGCAGTAGAAGATACATTGGCATTATGGGTCTGAGTTGCTCAACGCATTAGTGGACTGTTCGATGGAGTGCTTGTCAGATTATTAGCTTGGCTAATGCATGCCAGTTCCCCCTTGTTATAAGTTTGAGTTTAAGGTTGTTTCCACAGCCCACAAGAATGTGAAATGTATTCTTGGATGATTGTAATACTTATTACCTTAGTGGAGTAAACAAGAAGGCGCTTTAAAAAAAAGTTGATGATTACAGTTCTGTGAGTACAGAGAAAACTGTAAAGGAGGGTGAGCTGCAGTGAGGAGTGAGGCTGTGCGTCATAGTGTTTTGCACTGGGATTGGTCAGTTGGTGTGTTTTCGCGCTGTGATTGTTTGGTGATGTTGCAGTGCCGCACTGAGATTGGATTCCTAAAAGTGAATACTGTATTCAGATTTGTAATCAAGAACTGTGAAAAATAATAACTGGAATATAATTGGTTTAAAATGAAATTGAGGTATACAGAACAAAATCGTTACATTTAATTCAACCATGTTGTTTCAACTTGAATTGTTATTATGAAATATTTCCCGGGAAATTAAGAATTTAGTGACAGGGGATGTTACAATTCCAGTACGCCAAGGGGAAGAGGCACCTCCTGAGGATACACCTGCATATATTTTGACTACCGAGCATGGTTGAAACACATGTGCTTGGCTTCGCCAGTGGAGTAAAATCACAGAGGAGGGTACATTGAGCTTTCCTAGATATCGGACATTTAACACTAGAATTCTTGATCATTTGAAGGGAAAATTCTGCAAAATGAAACCGTCACCTAGACCCCTTCAGTATGAAGCATTTAATGCTTGGGAAAGAGTTGCCAGGGAGAAAGAGAGGGGAAAATGCCAGAGGAGGACTAATAAAGCAGTGAAAAATTGTGCAAATGCCCGATGGGATGAAGAACAGTCTACAAGGAGGAAAGTTATCATAGAAGGAACAAGATTATATCCAGTACTTGCCACAGAGGCTGCAAGAAAGGAAAGGACACAGATTCCTTCAAGAAAAAAGAGGATGAGTCAGATAAAGATTCAGGGGATGAAATATTGGAACAAATGTTGACTTTGAGACCCCCACCACAGGGCAAGGTGAATCAGGCACTAGTACTAGTTTGACAGTGCCTACTCCTCCAGCACATCCAGGTGCAACACCAGTTGAATGACCCTTACAAATTTTACAGATTACCTCACACATAATAGCTCGACTACTGGTTACTGTACAAACTGTGACTACCCCAGCTGCAGTGAGCTGTATGGCACCATAACCTGTTGTTAATGCTCAATCTGTAACCAGAGTAGCAGCAAGTGCTCCTCCACTTGTGGAGACAAGACCTGAGACTCAACTAGTTGCCGGAGGTTTACCCACCGCGGGATTTGTCCTGACTTCCCAGAACTCACATATAGTTACCTGGAAGCCACCACTAACAATGAAAGCATTAATAGATGGAGGGATGTTAGTACTCACAGCCACAGTATCACCAGAAAAAATTGTTGCGACTGAGGAGGGATATATACCAGCCTGGTTTGATAAAACAGTGGGACCAAGTCAGGCAGAGAGTGCAGGGACATCTGAGAAATCAGAGCTTGAGTAATAGAAGCCCTTAAACATCTCTCAATTGAAGGTTGAACTGGAAGAAATAATTAGGGGATGTTTGGAATTTAAGCACATAGAACAACACCAAAGGAAAGCATTAATGTACTTGTGTAAAGAGGCTACGAGAAGGGCAGCCTTAGCTCATGAAAAATTAACACAACTAGCTCAGAAATATGAAAAAGATTTTAGAAAAAATGTGCATATAGACAGAAACTATAGGGTGCAAATGGATGACCCAGCATTTAAGAATATGAGGATTACAGGACACCTTTTGCATATTATAGAATTGGTCAAGTGCATTCGCACGTAGAGTGAGACTGAAAAACTGGAAACCAAATGGGCTAAGAAACATAAGAAGCAAGAGAGGAAGCAGCTATTACAGGGAAGCAAGATGAAGAAGTGAAGGAGAGGTGACAGCTTACCCACTTAAGGAAATTGCAGGAGGAATTTATGTACATGTTCTTTGAAGTCAAGGTGATTTTTCAGCATTCACAAAAATTTCCGAAATTGAGAGATAAGCCTGTGCATTGTAATGCACAAGTTGAAAAATTTATAAAAATTTCAAGTGTTGTGGACAGATTTGAATACATTCTATGGCATCGTAGTACCTGCTGATTTATAGGCCAAATGTAAGACTGTGGTACAGTGGCCTAAGGAGGAACCAGCGAGAGTGGCTGGGACAAATGCGCCACTATGGATTGCGGAGTTCAGCAGAAACTCTGCCCAATGCCGCGTGGCGGAGTTTACCCACACCCACACTTGATATCATGTATGACCCCGTTAAGTTCCTTAAGTTAGGATTGTGTCCATCCATCTGCTACGCAATACAACTACAACTTGAGGAGCGACACAGAAGTCTCTAGAGTGCTGGGCTAACCAGACAAGGTAAGTGAGGCTTTTCCATGTTAAAAAATGATTGTCAAATAAATGCATTTCACAAACTGCAGTTACAACTTTTTCAAGGAGTTCTGGTAATGAAACAACAAGAGACCACGTCTGATGCTTATTCAGTTTTGTGTGGTTTGCTTTCAGGGACAGGTTTTGTGTGGTTTACTTCCAGGGACAGCACGGCTGTAGGCGGAAACGTGCCTGCAAACAAGCAGGGTGAACAAAACATCTTCAAGTTCAAAGCCCCCATCCCTGCAAAGCACAGAGCTTTTAAACCAGAAGATCCTGTGCTGGAGGAGGGCTTTTGTAGTTTTCAAAGTTACAGCACTGATTTTGCACATTAACCTAATGTAGTGCTTTAAGGCTGATTACTGTTCTGCCGCGTTTTTTCACTGCTTTGTTGTTCGAGATTCTCCGTGTCCTCATGCGGAGGGCTTGCCATGCTGCTGAGTACAGCTGTAGTTGATTTCTGCATGTGCATAGAAGAAACCAGTAGTGGCAGGGGCACACAGGGCATCCCCATGACAGCGGGAGTGGCAGGTGCGGAATGCCGGTGACTGCCAGGAATATTTCACATATACGCCTAAAGGAAGGCGCTATGACGCAAGTGCAGTGTTTTTCTGCAGAAGGTGCAAGAGATCTTATTTATCTGAGTAGAAAGTATTACATACAGCACGTCAGGTAACAAGACTGACACCAGTTACTAACAGAGGTATTGTGGTGCACAATATTTGTAGTTGTAGCAAGAGGGGCAAAGTGACGATGCTACACATTAATAACAGGGACAATGAGGGTGAATGTGCAGACTTCAATTACTACTCCACCCCCTCACAGAACTCTGCGGAACTCGGTGAAGTTTTTTGGTAACTTCGCAGAATTCTGCGGAGTGGAACTCTGCGAGCTCCGCCCAGGCCCAAGTATTATGAGAGACTGTTGCAGGTGTTTCAACAGTACAGTGATTGTGAATATCCTGAGGAAAAGGATATTGGGATTTTTGTATCTCAGTTTGTTTTAGGGTTGAAACCAGAGATCTGTTAGCACATCAAACAAAGCGTGATCTCTTGGCAAAATAAATCACTTGATGAAATCTTGAGATATGCAAAATACTGCAGCAATGAATTAGACATGAAGCAGAAAAGTATAAAAGTGAAATTCACGTTGGCACAAATGAAGCGGCTCAGAAAGTTTTTCAGAACCCTTTTTTTTGCAGGAATTCAAGGAAACATGCAAGGAGGTGCTATTCCACAGCCTGGTTAAGGGAAATTAAGGAGGAATGAATATGTCACAGGGTAGAGGTAGAGGTGTTCTTGTGAGTACAGAATTTGGAACAGAGATTGCTGCTATGAAAAAGGTTACTGCCTGTCGCATCTGTCATAGAATTGGACATTGGAAGAGGGAATATAGATATAATCCTGATAATGCAGGGGGAAGCGTACAAGTGCAACGAGGTATGCCAACCCAAAATGTGCCCGCACAGCAAATGGAAATGCCAATGCCAATGCAAGGACAGGATCCAATTATACCTGTTGCACCTGCACACATGGGGAATTCCAGGTTAAATCTAAATCAAATGGCAAAAATGAACACCAATCCATTTCAGAATGCCATGTCACAATTTCAGAATACAAACCAGTGTATTACAACAATTTCCTTTACTTGAAAATGATGGGTCCAGTTCAGATAATTCCCAATGGCCACCCCGTATCGTTTCTCATCGATGCAGGTGCTACCCAGTCCACTTTTAGAACAATGGAAGTCCCAGACCTACCTCTGTCGGGGAATACTATCTAAGTTGTGGGATTTACCAACAAACAAGTAATAAACCCCAATTTGTTGTTTGTGATTCGAGCACTGTGAATCTGTTAGGGAGAGATTTTCTGTGCAAGTTGAATTGCACCATTTACTGTACTGCAGATGGTGTGTCTTTCCAGACCCATGGACAGCAGACTGAAACAGGAATGCTCCCTTTGCTGACCTTTAGTGAATTTCCAGGGGATTTGCGGGAATCAGTGAATACAGAAGTTTGGGATTTTACAGGGAAAGACATTCGACTTATTAAAAGTGTAGAACCAGTCCGAGTCACTGTGAAGGCAAATGCTGTTTATCCCAGAATGCCACCATATCATTTGACACCAGAAACAATTGCAGGAATAAAGCCAGTGATAGATGACATGTTACATGTTATTGGAAGTCCATATAATTCTCCAATCATGGGCTTACAGAAGCCCAACGGAAAGTTTAGAATGGAGCTGGATTTGAGGAAGTTGAATGAAATTGTAGTCCCCTGTTGTCCCATGGTACCGAATACAGCTACAATATTTTTTAAATCCCATGTACTGCAAAATGTTTTACCGTTATCAACCTGTGTCAGGCTTTCTTCTCAGTGCGATTGCACGAAGAAATCCCATTTCTTTTTTCCCTCTGTCTTCCAACCAAAGGTATTAACATGGTGTTGTGTACCACAAGGGTATACAGAAAGTCCATCCATCTTTAACCAGATCCGGAAAAGAAATCTAGAGACCCTACAAATGCCATACAATTCCACCGTTATACATGCTAGAGACGATTTGCTTGTAGTGTCAGAAACACGAGATGCCTGTAAACATGACACCGTTGCACTTTTGAATCACCTGGCTGACAATGGGCACAAAGTGTCTCCAGGGAAACTGCGGTGCTGTCAAAAAGGTGCATGCTCTCAGTTTTGACACAAGAACATGAATGGGCTTGTAAGCCAATTGCCTATTTTTCTGCCACACTTTACCCTGTAGTGGCAGGCCTTCCTAGTCACCTAAAAGCAGTGACCATGGTAAGAACCAGTCTGAAAAATGGCAAAAGCGTAGTGATGGGTTGCCCTTTAACTGCATGGTCCCACACTCTGTGGAGCTACTGTTAACAAGAACAAAAACACAGTATTTGACCCATAACAGGCTGACCCACAGAGAGTAGAACATATTATCCTCTGACAATATAATTCTGAAAAGGTATACTATCCTAAACTCTTCAACACTGTTACCTGTAAATGATGATGATGACAAATGTGATGAGGTTGAACATGATTGCCTATACATCATGGAACAATGCACCAAACCCGACTCGACCTGGCCAGGGATGAACCCTTGGCCGAGGCCGACCATGTATAGTTTGTAGATGACTCATGTTTTAGAGGGAATGATGGGACACTAAGAGCAGCATATGCTGTGTGCGCTATAAATGATGTTGTTGAAGCTTCATGGCTTCAGAGATTTATTTCTGCCCAAGTTGCTGAATTGATGGCTCTTACCAGAGCTTGCAGTTTAACTGCACAAATGAGAGTCACCATATTCACCAACAGCCAGTACGGGTTTGGTGTTTTCCAGGATGGTGGGCAATTGATGTCCCAGAGGAGTTTCCTTATCTCTGCAGCAACTCCGATATAGAACAGGACGCATGTCAAAGACCTATTGGAAAGTCTACAATTATCTGGAGAAAATGCTGTACTATAGTGTATTGGTCATCAAAATGGAAGCGGATACATTGCCATAGTCAACCAATATGCTTATTCTGTTTCCATGTGCTGCACACTATTAGCCTGTACTTTCAATTGAGGGTTCACATGTGAGTCTGAAGAACAATGTTCTTTTGCAATGTTGATGAAAGTCACTGACACTTGGGACAAGCTAAAACATGTGCAGGAAAATGTGTCAGAAGGAGAACAAACCTGCCAGAAGGATGCAGATGACATTTGGATGTTAGCTGATGGGAGATTTGTATTACCAGATAGCTTGTTGTTTCCAATTACATAGTATTACCATGGGTATGCACACTTAGGGAGGGATGCAATGGTGAGACTGTTCAGGCAAAGTTGGTACAAGCCCAGGTTTCGGATGCTGGCAGAAGAGATTTGCCATAGGTGTGTAACCTGTCAACAACTAAATGCAGGCAAGAGAACACATGTTACTTTAACACACATATACAGATCAGGTGATCCCTTTAACAGGCTGCTGGTGGATTTTCTCGAGATGCCTTTACATAACGGGCTGAGATACATCTTGATCATTGTCTGCATTTTCTCAAGATGGGTGGAAGTCTACACAACTAGGAGAAATGACAGTCTAACCGTAGCCAAATTGTTACTACGAGAATTGATACCTAGGCTCTGCATGCCGATTTCGCTTGAGTGGGAAACGGCATTAACAACGTGGTTGGAACCATGCATGCCATTAAAACGCAATTGTTACCACACTGCCCTTTACCACACATATGTCTTTACCAAGCATATTCCTTTACCTCACATGCCTTTACAACAAGTTTCTTTGAAAAGGCGTTAAAGGCATATGCATGGCAAAGGCAATCAGCGCTCTAGACTTGGAGTAAATGGGGGGGTGAGAGGTGTTGGAGACTTCCTGCCTGGACTTCCTGCTTCCTTATTTCCTCCCTGTGGCTTGATGAGTGATCTTTTGGGCACGGTCTGAGTGGTTTTCTGGGCTGGGGGCCAGGTTTTAGGGCTCAGGTTGGGGAGTCAGGTTAGTTTTTAGGGCTTGGGCTGGTTTAAGGGCTCAGGGCGGAGGGCTGAGGTGTTTTTAGGGCTGGGTTCAGGGTAGATTTTCAGGGCTGGGAGCCGGGCTTTAGGGCTCAATGCGGGGGGCTCGGGTGTAACCTTTACCATGCATATCCCTTTACCAATTATACCTTTATAAAAAAAATTGATGTAAAGGCATGCGTGGTAAAGGCATGCATGGTAAAGAAACGGTTGTGGTAAGGACCGCGTGGTTCTGTCATACAACCCACCTGAGTCAGATAGAGGAATACATGGTGAAGATTGTTTGTACAGCCTTGCAGATTGAAAAAAGTTTACATTGCAGTTACAGACCAGAAGCCTCTGGTCTTGTCGAACAAATAAACAGTACTAGCAAATCTAGACTGGCGAAAGTCTGTGCTTCCACCTCCCTTAAGTGGTCAGATGCTTTACCTTTGGTGTTGATGAGCATTCGAAGTATCCCAGACAGAAAGACAGGGCTATCACTCTATGATATACTCATGGGGAGGTCAATGAGATTGCCTGCTGTTCCTGCAAATGCCCTCCTGAACATCATAGATGATATAATATTGGAATATTGCAAGGGACTGGCTGACATGGTTTGTTCTGTCTCACATCAGGTCTCAGCTGCTATACCAGACACGCATAAAGAACAGTACCATGACCTCAATCCTGGTGATTGGGTTGTGATCAAGAATCACTTTCGGAAGACCTGTCTCAAGCCCAGATGGAAAGGCCCCTTGCATGTGATTCTGACTATGCATACTGCTGTTAAATGTGCTGAAGTTCCAAACTAGGGTCACGCTTCATACACCAAAAGAGTGAACAATCCAGAAGAAGTGCCTTTGGACTATGATCCTGAACAAAGAGCCTTGGGGATTGCACCACCAGTTGAAAGACCACCCAGAACAGCAGCGCCATTGCAAATCCAGCAGCAGGGGAAAAAGAGGGGTGAAGATTGTCAAAGAGACAGACAAGTGGAAATACCTGAAGTGACTCAGAGCAGCATTGAGATCTCTAACTGCAAAGAGGCATTTGTGGACAGAATGCTTACTTCTTACTGCCAGGTAACTGGGAGGGAATTTGCTATTTAGGCATACAAATTCCAAAGATATATCATGTAAAGAGTTTAGATGCATTAACCTTAACACCCGCACACAGACAGCAATGGAGTACAAACACAGGAACTGGGCTAGTAGGAGATATATCTGGAGCAGTCATTCCACCTGTAGGTGCCATCTTGAATGATGAAAGGATTAGAAAGCTAGCGACAGTTGTCGACAAGATGGCAACAATTACATCCGGAGCTTTGCTTGTAATTAATACAGAGTTAGTTGCTAAACGGTCAATTATTTTACAGGACCGAGTTGCATTAGCCATCTTACCTGATGAGAAGAGGGAAATAGAAAGCTTTTAAAAGAACATTTCAGGCTTAGAACCTGAGTTACGGGAATTGGAAACATCAAAGGGCATATTTACAAGCCCCTATTGCCACAGGAAAGTCACTTTTTACAACATTCCTGTGGCGATAGGTACTTCGCCTTATTTACAAGGCGGCTTTAAGTCACTTAACATGACTTAGCGCCGCCTTGAAAATAAGGCCACCTTTCATGCTATACTTAGCTTGAATGCGGTGGGCAATGGGTGTTGTGGTGGGTGTTCCGCTGCAACACCCATTGATTTTGATGCTGGCCCATATTTACAAGAGTGGCGTATATATGGGGCAGTGCCAAAATTAGGACCAGGGAAAACCTGGTCTTAACATGGGGAAACAAGGAGAAATGCTTTATTTGTCCTAGTTTTTGCTGTTTCTATGTGTGCTGCATTGTGCAGAACACATAAAATCAACAAAACACCATGAATGAGTGTTTATGTGCAGAAAGGTGCCGGATGTGGGAAATAATGACTTTTCTGCTTCCCAACCGTGTGACAGGCCTGCTGTCGCAGTAGTACTCATCTAGCTCGATATGAATATAGAAGCTCAAGATTAGAACAAAATATAATGAAGCCTATGGAAACTGATGTATCTTATATGGTTGAAAATTTGAGAAGATTAAAATGTAGTAATTGTCGTTCCACTTACAGGGAGCCTTGTCCATGACAAATAACATTGCTGAAATGCATATATGTGCTTCCTGGCTCAACAGAAGGGTTCTGTCTTTTTTCATATAGGTCAGTTATACTGTATTTAATTTACCTTGCTTCTAAGAACTCGCAATATGGCTAGATAGAGGGTATTAAAATACAGATTGATAGTGTGTGTTGCGGGGTGTTGTATTTGCTACCTGATGTGTCTTTAAATCTTGCTGAATATTCACTGGGTCATTGGTTTCATGATCTGATTACTTTGGAACCTGTCATCTTTACAACATTTTGGTGATGATTTGGCCAGCAGCACCTAGAAAAACCCAGGTGGTGAAAAAATGGCCAAATTCTTGGACTCTCACGGCAGCCCTGGTATGTCTACTGTTATACATATCAATTCAATTGAGGACTATTTGCTACATTTGACCTCCGCCACCTTGAGCTGTGATCTTCTTAAAATGTAGCCAATGATTTAGCCCTAGGCTATGCACGATCAATTTAACCAGCATGAGCTGCTTTCAACATTGAAAGACCCTCTTGGACAAGAGCGGTCAATTCCACGCAGTGCATTCTGAATCTGACATGAGACACTAGAGCTGGAGATGAGCCTTGGACCGATCATTATGAGGTGTGAAAAGGAAGTCTGACTCCTATTTCATTTATAGTGCATCATGATAAACAAAAGTAAATACATTATCCTTCAACGAACCACCAATTCATGGCTTACATGCCATACAACAGCTCTTGCATTTAATTGCCAATCTCTTCAAAGCTATAGTTAAATAGATGTGCATGAGCAGAAACATTGATAGGTATTGTCCCGTTCTCAGTATTTTTATAATGCAACATGTTGATTTTAACAAGACAACACTATTGACTGAATAAATGTGTTTTTAGCAGTTATTTACATTTTGTTTGGTATACTTTGACCACATTTCAACTTTATATAATTCTTATTCAAACATAGTGAGATCTCACGGTTCATTCAATCCAACCAGCTTCCTGCACAATTTCGTCCCCTCACATTGAATGGGAGGAGCAAATTAAACTTTTTGAGAATTTTATTGAGTCAATGGACCACAGATACCAATAGGGGCAATATATGAATTCATAGACAGACTTAGAGAACATACTGTTAAGTGTTAATTCGGTTCCATGATGGCGAAGTTGATTAAAAAGCAACTCATTGTGAAATGGAGAAGTATAAAATGAAAGAGCATTTGTGGGCTGAGAGCAATCCATCTTTAAAAGAAGCCACCACAATTGCAGAAGTAGTGGAAGTATTGGAAAAATTGTATGAGGAAGGTGGAAAAAATGGGCGTAAAAAAACGTATAGAAGTGGCTGCAACTGACGGCATGCAGGATGAAATTAGTACTTTGGAAAGGAAAATGACTATGTTTAAACCCAGCATTAATTATAAGAGCAGACCAGGTACAATAGCCTATGTCAACATAAGAACAGGCATTAAGCCCTACCACAGATGTGGAACCATCCTTCACACAGGTGATTAAAAAAACTCCATTGCCAGAGGAAAGAAGTGTCAGTGTTGGGGTAAAATAAGGTATTTTGCCCATATGAGTAGAGAGAATGGCACACATTGAATTGCAAAACCAGAGGTGGGAGGAGGCAGTAAATATGAAATGAGATACTATACTACTGGTAATACATGCTAAATCAGACGAGATGCCCCCATGAGTGAATACAATTTAGAATTATGGATGTTTTCTGAACTTTTATCCCTTATAGGAAGGACACAGGGTGGAATTATGAGAGACTACGTGAATGCTATTGTGCCTTATACTGAACATGGTACCGGGTGGTAAACTATAACAACATGGGGCCTCATTACGATGTCGGTCGGAAAGCATTCCCACCGACTCAGTCTCGGAATGGTTTCCGACCGAATCTGATTCGGGGAGTCCGACCGACCGATTACGATGTTTCCAAACACCGTTCAGTCAGACTCCTATTGACTTCAATGGGAGCCTGTGTTCCGACTGACAACACAGGCTCACATTGCAAAACCGGGTGGTTGCGAAAACCTTGCACCCTGTGGCGGGCACCCCATGGTGCCTGCCACACTGTGCATGGTTGCAAAGAGGGGTCCCATGGGCACCCTCACGGGCCCCATTCGGAGACCCCCGGTGAAGGGGGACCTGCTACGGGCCCCCAAAATCGGTTTCCGACAGCCAATCCGTGTCGGAACAACCGATTCAGAAAGGGTGTCCGAATTCGACATCGTAATCCGTTGGTCGGAAACACGGTCCATAGACCGGTACGAGTTGGCTCCGACCGAGTCGGTTCCTCCAAATACTGTTCGGAACAAAGTCAGAGCCGACTCAGAAAGTCTGAACAGTTCCCGACTATCGTAACCGGTCGGATGGGTTTCCGAGTCAGTCGGAAAGGCGGATTTCATATCGGATTCGAATTAACCAAATGCCGTTCGGAGCCTTTCTGACCGACATCGTAATGAGGCCCAAAGTGTTAGCTGTCCCGAAGTCAATACATTCGGTTGCTCTCATAAATCGATGTCAAAAATCTAATTGTTTCTAAAAATTAATTTCCAGATATATTTGATATTCAGCATGGTCTACTTAATGTTGGCTTTTTTCAAATTTTTCCATCTTAGTCCCTGTTGGACTTGGGCCTTTTTGAAGGGTCATCCCTAAACTTTTTGCCTTCCTCCAGTATTTTTTTCTGACCTGTTGATGGCTGTTTTATGACTCTGGGCACTTTACCACTGCTGATCAGTGCTAAAGTGCATATGCTCTCTGTTATAAATTGATGTATGGATTAGTGACTCCATGTTTGGCCTATTTGATTCACTGTCAAACCCTAGTACAGTGCACTGGTTGTGCCCAGGGCTTGTGACTCAAATGCTGCTGGTGGGCTTGCAGCACTTTTTTGTGCCACCCACAGAAGCAGCCTGTAAAAGTGTGTCTCAGACCTGCCATTGCAGAGCCTGTGTGCAGTCTGGTACTGCCATGTTGACTGAGCAAGTGCACCCACTTGCCAGTCCCTAAACCTTCCCTTTTCTTCATATCAGACACCCCTATGGTAGGCCCAAGGGCAGGGTGCATTGTAAGTATAAGGTAGGACATGCCCTGGTGTGTGTGGCATGTCCTAATAGTGAATTACAGCCATTTTCGTTTTTCACTATTGCAAGGCTACCTGTTCCCCTATAGGCCAGAATGGGCAGTTTGATTATTACATCTTATAATCCTAACTGACCCAGGGAACATGGTAGAAAAACGAATTTAGTATGCCTGAACTCAGAATGATAAAATACATCTTTTAGTGAAGTTGGTTTTAACATCCTGTGTTTGAAAATACCACTTTTAGAAAGTAGGTATTTTCTTGCCTAACTATCCAAGCCTGCCTCTGCTAGGTTGTGTATTCCTTGTCTGGGTTTGTGAGTGACAGGGGCTGGGGGACTCCAGGAGACAGGGTGAGTCAGCACAGGGCTGAATAGAGAGATCTGCATGGAGATGGGAGGGAGGAGTTGCACCTGGGACCTGAAGAGGGCTGTGCCTTCCCTCCACAATGCTGGCTCCACCTCCTGTGGTGTGTCTGATGTCCCTGGCCTACACTGTGAAAGGAGAGAAGGGGGCATATTATCAAGGGCAGTATCGCCACTTTAGCGGCAATATTTTTATCGCCCTATTAGCAAGCTGTCGCTAACAGCTGTTAGCGCCAGCTTTATGGCGAAAGCGAACGTTTCCTTGCCGCTTTGCATGTCAGCGATAATTATCGCTAATGACATGCAAAGTAGGCGTTCCCAAATAAAAGCAACTGCAAACACAACTTCCCCCTATTATCAATGCCCGCGAAGCGATAAAAAACCTCGCGCTAACCGCGATTATCTCTGGAATCTAACACCTCTTTAAAACTTGACTTAACCATTCTAGTCAATGGGAGGTGGATTGTACGGTTAAGTCCTCACCTGCCTATTAGCAAGCTTTTCATTAGCGTGTGGAATTTATCGCTGGATTTCGAGCGCTATTGCTGGGTTTCGCCGCTATCGCTGGATTTTCTATCGCCTTGGAAATAAGTGTTGATAATAACGCTGTATCTCCGCGATATAATCCAGCGATAGCCGGCGATAAAAAAAACAGCGCTAAGTGCGCTTTGCGATAATTATCGCACATCCTTGGTAATATGCCCCAAGGAGTCTTGTCAACAAAGTGCTCCAGGACTGACCAGAACTGGTTTGGACTAGGCAAAGGCCTCTCTGCCTTCAGAGAACAAAGAGAATATGTGTATAAAAGAGGGGACCCAAACCCCAGAACTTTAGATCAGATCACTTTGGGAAACAAGAAGAACCTTTGCTGAAGAGAGGAACCAGAGAAACTGAGGAGGAGACTACCCCTAAGCTGAGTGGTGTTTGGGGGATTGGCCTGCAGTGGTTGCCTGACTTCCAAAGAAAGGAGAAAGGAACTTTGTGTGTACTTTCATCAACTTGTAAAAGATCTCCAAGGGCTTGAGAGAAGAGCTTGCCTCCTGCTGAAGTCTCAGGGACAACAGACTTCCCCAACCAGCTCCCCAAGAGTCTTTCTGGAAAGTGCCTGCTGTTGTGCTGGACTTTCTGAGGGACTGCGTGTCGCAAGAAGCTGGAAGCGCGACTCACGAAGAAGAAGCGTCGCCGCCGCAGTCGAAGCGCCTCGCATCACTGAAGAAAAGGATCGACGTCGCATCAGACGCTGCTGCATCAATGGAGAAGAGTGCCGCCGCCGCTGCCGCATCGTTGCCGAAGCGCCTCGCATCGCCGGAGAAGAGGACCGACGTCGCATCAGACGCTGCCGCATCACCGGGAAGCGTGTCGCAGGGCCTGTCGCGGCTCGGAAGAATCGTTGAGTCGCCGCACGGCCGTCGGGCGTGCACGCATCATGTCGCATCAAGAAGAAGACGCCATCTTTGTTTCATTGCACCAGATCTTCATCGCATCACGGCGTTGCTGGTCGGATCGCCACAAAAGCGCAGTAAGAAACCGACGCATCACCTCCCCACGCCGAGAAGAACTGACGCATCCCCTACGCATCAGTAGGGACCCGACGCATCACCGTTCTTGCGTGTAAGGAACCGACGCATCACCTTCCCTGCAACACTTTCGTTTTATATAGCGTTACGCATCCTAAGATACATTGAACTCAAAGTGTCGCATTTACCATCTAAAGAGAACTGAGCTAATTCTACCAGTTTTGAAGTACAGTATTGTGGATTTTTGTCGTTTATGGTCTTGTGTTAAATTTATATAAAAGATACTTATTTTTAATATACAACTGGTGTGGTGTCCATCTGTAGTGTTGTCACTTGATTACTGTATGTGGTCACAAATGCTTTACACACTGCCTCTGAGATAAGCCTGTCTGCTCGTGCCAAGCTACCAAGGGGGTGAGCAGGGGTTATTTTAGGAGTGTACCCCCTTACCCTGACTAGACGCAAGGGTCCCTATTTGGACAAAGGTACCTACCTCTGCCAACTAGAGACCCCCAAATCTAACAGTCCCTCAGCTCTATCTGTTTTTAAATTGTACAATACATAATCCTTGCTGCTACTGACTTTTTAGGTACAATACATATGACATGGGATATCTTCCTATGGCACGGATGGTATGATGTCTGTTTCTATAAAACACATAAAGAGCTATCTACAAAAACAAAGTTGAATTGCAATTGTTTAGGATAATGCAGAGAAAGGCTTATTAAGAGTACTGAGTGTGGAGGGAACTGAGAGTAATCAAGGAAGAAAAAACTTGCCAAAAGCCTTTTTCCGAGTCACGGGTAAAGAAGTCTTATTATTGATGGATTTAGGTTCTTTAAATACAATTGTTCCCATGAGCTTATTTGAGATTACATAACCCGATGTTGAAACAAATCCAAACAATCTTAACTCCAAAGGCTATCAAGACTCAAAGACAGATGTGGTGGGATTCATGTGGGCTCAGATTAAGTGTTATGATTGTGAAGTGAAGTGAAGGGAACATTTTGTGTGGCTAAATCTTGTCCACCAGTCCTGGGTTGGATACATTGATATGGCCTGCAGATCATCATAAATCATAGTTCAACGGATCAGCTGATGGTATTAGAGTATAAAGGCTTAGAAGGAGTTTTGGAAAAAATGTAGAAAGTCTTTCAAGACAAGTTGGGACTGGCCAAAGATTGTGTTCACAGAATTCTGTTAAAAAATAAACTTACCAGAAAGGCTTAAGGCCAGAAGAATTTCAGTTGTCATTAGGAGAGAAGTAAACACCTTATTGAGCCAGAGAGATGCCGAGTGAACCATAGAACTAGTACATACTGTTGAATGTCTCTCTCCCCTTGTCTTCACACAGAATTCGGATGGAGGCTTGAGGTTCTGTGTGGAACTTCTTAACCTCACTCACAACATAGGGCCCGATTCACAGAACTAACTTAAGACAAAATCCTAAACTTACTACCATTTTGGTATTCACAGAAGGCACTTACTCATTTTGGTATTCACAGAAGGCACTTACTCATCAATGAGTAAGTGCCTTCTGTGAATACCAAAATGATTAAGTGCCTTCTGTTAATACCAAAATGGTAGTAAGTTTAGGATTTTGTCTTAAGTTAGTTCTGTGAATCGGGCCCATAGTTACAAGCTGTCTCCCTCATCCTACTATTAACAAAGTAATCTCCTTGTTAACAGTTGGAAGCACTTCTGAAAGTCAGATTTAAGAAATGCTTACAATCTGATCAAATTGCACCCAAAAGCAAAGGCGTTACCTCCATTTGTCACTACTGAAAGGGTGTTTCTTTTAATTTGCTGCTTTTTAGATTAGCTTCAGTGGTCTTTAAAGATTGACGACAAATGTACTCACAGAGCTGAAAAATTTCACATTTTTTCAAGATGACGTCTTGATTTTTGTGCATCAGTTGAACAATATAATGAGGTTTTTGAACAAGTTTTGGAAAACCTTCAACGGCATGTATGTTGCTTAGTAAAAAGAAATGCACATTTTTATAGAAGGAAGTACAATAGCTGAGATGTTTGATTTTGGTAGATTTCCTCACGCTAAAATCAGATTTTATAAGTGTTATTTTCAATGTGTCGATTCCAGATGACAAGGAAAAAAATTACATCTTTCTTGGGCCTTGTAGAAAATTATGTTGTTTGTTTTAGATTTTTTAATTAAGACTGAAAATTTGAGGGTCCTTTTAAGAAAGGCAAAAATATTTTTTTGTGAAGTGAGGATCAACAAAAAGCATTTGTGGATGTGGTAACAGCTATTGCTGTGGCCAGTGTGTTGTCTCCTTTTGATACAGAACTAAGGGCTAGATGTACAAAGCATTTTTGCAGTCACATATGGCCCAATTCTGCGAATCAGGCCGTTTGCAGCCGCAAAAATTGTTTTTGGGATGTACAAAGCTCAAATCGCGATTCTGTAATTTGTTACCGAATCGCAATTTGGGTTTTGCGATTCAGTATTTAGAAGGGGCGTGTTGAGAGCGTCCCTTCCTAATACCAAATTTAAATGGTATGTATGAATGTTTTGCAACCGAAACGCGGTCACAAAATATTCACAATTTACCACGATTTGAAGAATGGTGGTAACCAATTCACGAATGGTTGTCAAATTATTTTTTAGGAGCAGACAGTGGTCCCATGGACCACTGCCTACTCTTAAGAAAATTAAACTTTAAAGTTTCACTTGTTTTTTGTTAAATACATCCTGTTTTCCTTTAAGGAAAAGGAGCTCCGTTTAAAAAAATGAGATTGTTTTATTTAAAAGCAATCACAGACATGGTGGTCTGCTGACCCCAGCAGGCCACCATCCCTGTGATGGCAGTGAATCGTAGTGGGTTGCAAATCGCGACCTACCTCATTAATATGCATGAGGTTGGTCTATTTGCGAGCCACTCTGATTTCTTAAATGAAACTCAATGAGTATCATACATAAGGAATAGTGATTTCCTAATTGTGATTCACAGGAAATCACATTTAGGAAATTCCTATTCTAATCTTTGTACATCTAGCCCCAAAAACCATAGTTAAGGTGTATGCTAGTGATGTGGGTCCTGGGGCCCATTATTTCACAGCTATGTGATGGCACACTGTCAGCACACCAATAATTCCTTAGTAATAAAGCTGGGAGAAATTCTCGGCTGCCTGGGCTACTATTTCTGCACCTCCATTTGGAGTCTGAAAGTGAGTTTGAGAACCAATCACAAAAAAATACTGAACGTTTTGAAGCCAAGAAGAGCCTGCAATTGCTTAGCAAGGCTTATGAGACAAGCATCCAAATTGCCCTCTTGCAATTATGTACTGAAATATATCCTAGAAGGAAGAATTGTGTTGCTGATTGCCTGTTGGTTTCACAAGGTGTGTCTAGAGGTGATTGTGAATTTTAGAAAGTGATGGCCAATTCATGGCTTTCGGAGAACCATCTCCAAAGATGATTGAATGACAGCCATGGATAATGCTAATGTTTTGAAAACTTTGATTATTATGATGCAGAAAGGATCTTAGAGGGAGAGTGCGATTCTGAAATGTGCGCATCTTTTTTTCAATATTTCGTTCGACTGATGATGTGTAATGAGTATGTGATGGTGTGAGGCGAGAGCTATATTCCTTCTTAGGTTATCAGAGCAGAGCTGTTAAGTTTAGCTCATGACAAACACCTTGCCTGGACTATGAGGTCAAAGCCAATTAAAGAGAGGTTGTGATGGCCAGGGATGGATGACATAGTGAAATAATGGGTTTTAGAGGGTCAAATCTGTAAGGAGGTTAAGAAATGGCTGAAGGTTAGTGTGAAAAATAACTAGTCCAGTCCAACACATAGTTGATCCTGGTGTAGTTTGGATCAAATTTGACTTGATTTTATTGGCCCCATTTTCAGCTTACCAGAGCATGCAACCTATGCCACAGCATTTGTAGATGTACATTCTAAATGGATAGAGATTGTGTTCAAGATGAATGTGACAACTCAATTGACGATTGCGACTTTAAGAGATATTTTCTGTAGAGAGGGAATTCATTCTTGTTTGGTCACGGATAATGGAACTTAGTGGGATTCTTTAGAGATGAAGAACTTTTTTGAGGGATGTGAAGTAAAACATAAACTCCTTATACTATCCTCAGGGGAATAGTTAGGGGGACAAGATAAACCAGTTGATTAAAGGGACCCTGGATTTGGCATTAAAGTCAGATCTAAATCTACAGTTGGCAGTTATAGAAATGTTGTGGGCACACAGTACCACATTCAGTTATAAAACAGGTAAATCCCATTTTGAGAGGATGAAGGTCAGATCTACAAGCACAAAGTTCATTTCTGCTTAGTTATGAAAGATTGATGATTTTCAGACTGGACCTAGTTTAAATGACAATCTGAACATGGGAGGTATTGTTAAGGGTGACTGGGTCACAATTAAGACAGGTTGAGTATGTGGTACTCTGTCTAAATTTGAGGGCCCTTACAAGGTTGAAGCAGTGAAGAGTAGTTAGGTTCAAATACAAAATGAACAAAAATGGAACTTTAGAAAGGTTGCACTTTATTAAAACGTAGGTGAGGTGTATGATAACAAGAGTGAAGAACAAGATGAATGCAGTGGATGGAAGTATGTGTCAGATGCTGATCTTTATGTAAATGCAAAAAGGGATGTGAATGTCTCCAACCGTAATTAATTGTCATTTGTTTCACAATAATCTTCTCGAGCTGAAGGTGTCATGAACTTAAACGTACTCACTTCTAATTCCGGTACTCACGGGAGCAGACTGTCGAGAATTCCCAATTCTCTCTACTGGTCTTCCAACGAACCCCAATTGCACTGGAGGTCGTATGAACCCTGCCGGGGGAAAGGGGTAGGGGACAAAGAAGAGACTGCCTCACTTTTCTTCGGTTCTCCACTCTCTCTCTCTCTTCCTTCTTGCTTTTCTTTCTGTCTTAGCTTTTCGCTCTACTCTCTCTCGTGGTGAACTGTAAAACAGATAATAACATTAGTATCTTCCAACTCTCCTTCTAAGCTCTCTATGTATATATCAACTGTGGTCTAACTTCCTTACCCTCTAAGCGTTAGGCAATTGCTCCTCTTTATGTAACTTTAAATACGAGCTTGATTAACTGTCACTAATTATCTTTTTTATTTCACAGGAATTTCTAAGACACCCTTTTTAAATAAAAGGCTAGCGGTAAGTATTCAAGTCTTTTTATAACACTCCTTAAGATACAATGTCTTTTCCTTTTGTAAATATTCAAGGCTCTAATATTATTCTTTTCTCCAACTGGAGAATACTTGCGGTTTTAGGTGAACTCGGGGAAACTGGCCTCTGAAGGATTCCACTGAACCCGCTGAGGAAGAAGCCTGCCTCCAGAAATGCCACTCGACGACTCCGGTGAGAATATGGGAAACAGGGAAATTATAATTGACTTCCAAAATTCTCTAACTAACTGCCCGATGAGGGTACGTGTCGAAAACTACCCTATGCCTAGAACTGGCAACAAACTAGCAAAACTAACTCTGACTGACTTTCTAGTTTTGGGCACAGGTCCTTTCGCTAGAAATGCTTCGGTGAAGTGCGCGGCATCAAACGCTGTCCACGCACCTCACAGCTGCGTTCGTTCTCGGGCTTGCGACCAGGCATGAGCAACTAGACCAGCGATTGCACTGGCACGCCTCCATCTTTGGTGTGCCCGCCCAATCGCTCGGCTTCTGGTTACAATTGCCCGTGGTCTCCGATAGATAAACACGGAGCCCCGGAACTGTTTCACTGGTGCTAGAGTTTTACTTGTGCAGGGAAGCACATAGGTTCTGGCAACCCGTGCCCTGACAGTACCCCCCGCAAGGTCAAGCCTCTGGGCTGGGGTTTGTGTGGATACTGCAGATGAAAGGCTTTAATCAATCGTGGGGCATGAACATCAGATTGCATCTCCCAAGACCTCTCCTCTGGACCATAACCTTTCCAGTCCATGAGATAAAAAACTTTACCTCAAACCAATTTGGAGTCTAAAATCCTTTTGACCTCAAATTCCTCCTGTCCATCTACAAATAGAGGTTTAGGTTTTATTGGCTCTTTAAGGTTAGGAGATACCTTTTTTAGCAGTGATATGTGAAACACTGGATGTATCTTCAACTGTGTAGGAAGGCTTAATTTGAAAGTTACAGGATTCAACACCCGTTCTACTGGGAAGGGGCCTACAAATTGTGGCTGGAATTTCCTATTCCCCGTGAGTCGTAGGTGTTTTGTATTCAGCCAAACTCTATCTCCTACCTGAAGATCTAACTCCTGTCTTCTCTTTCTATCCGCATTTTTTTTATAGCGTTCCTTAGCTAACACTAAATTCTTGGTGGCAGACTCATGCACCTTACTAAGGTGTTGGACTAGTTCTTGTGCTGCGGGCACCGAGACCTCTTGAGTTGAAACCACAGAATTTGGATGCCTCCCATAATTCAAGTAAAAAGGGGAATATCCAGTAGAGGCATTCTTCGCATTATTATGCGCGAACTCGGCGGTCCAAAGAAGATCGGGCCATTCTCCTTCTTGTTCTAGGAGGAACAGTCTAAGGTACTTTTCTAGTTCCTGATTGGTCCTCTCTGTCTGGCCATCTGTTTGAGGATGGAAACTGGTAGAGTATCATGTCTCTATTCCTAATTTCTTGGTGTAGGCCCTCCAATAATGGGATAGAAAGTGAGACCCACGGTCTGAAATCAGGACCTTTGGAATTCCATGAATCTTAATTAAACTTTGATTCAACTGTGTGGCAATTTGTTTTGCTGATGGGTTTCCCTTCAGGACGACAAAATGCGCCATTTTTGAGAAAGCGTCCACCATCACCGAAATTGAGCTAAATCCCTGACTAGAAGGCAATTCCACAATCAGGTCCATAGTGACTGTTTGCCAGGGGAATGGGGGAGTGGGTAAAAGTCTCAACAAACCTTGAGGGGCCCGCCTATCCGTCTTTCCCTTAGCACAGGTTCCACAGCTTTCTACATAATCCCGAATATATTTGGATAGCCCTAGCCACCAGAACTGTCTCTTCAACAACTCATCGGTACGATGGATTCCAGGATGACCGGCCAAAGGACTGTCATGACAATCCGCCAACGCTTGTTGTTGGAGTTCTTGAGTAGGTAGGAATAAGGTTTTAGCATGGAACGGCAACTCATTGCGAACTTCTCGAACCTGATCTTCCTGAGCCCAGTTCTGCATTTCCTCTTGCGTCATAGCTTCTTTGATTTTGTCTTCTAGAGTTTTTTCCACAGTTGCTCCTATGATCTTTGTTTCCGGAATTATTTTTTGATCACAAATGAGATTCTTCTTACCATCAGTGTCTATTCATGACAATGCATCCGCTTTTTTGTTATTTTTTCCAGGCGATATGTAATTACGAAGTCGTAGTCGGCGAAGTACAGGGACCACCTCAGTTGGCGTGGCATAAGTGTTCTTGCTGATTTTAGGAATTGAAGATTTCTGTGATCGGTGAACACCGTGACCACATGTCTAGCTCCAAGAAGATAGTGTCGCCATTCCTGGAATGCATCTTTAATGGCGAGGAGCTCCTTATCAGAAATGGTGTAATTCATCTCTGCAGGTTGCAACTTCCTGGAATGGTATGCGACCGGGTGGAACTGCCCAGTTTCTTTGTGTCTCTGCGATAGCACCCCCCCTATTGCCTGTTCAGAAGCTTCGGTCTCGAGATAGAATGGCTGAGTTGGATCAGCGTGCAACAAAAAGGGTGCAGTGGTGAAACTTTTCTTCAGAAACTGGAAGGTATCGTCAGCTTCTGTAGTCCATTGAAAAGGAATTCCCTTTTGTAATAGTCTAGTGATGGGTGTGACCTTTAAGGAGAAATCCCGAATAAATCTTCGATAGAAATTCGCAAACCCAATAAAGCTCTGTATTTCTTTTGCAGAAGTTGGTGGGGGCCAATTCAATACTGCCTCGCTTTTCTTGACATCCATGGTTAGACCTTCAGGAGCAATAACAAGACCCAGGAAATCTACAGATTTCACTCCAAAGGCACACTTCTCCAATTTAACGTATAGGTCATTTTCTTTCAGACAGCGTAAAACCTTTTTGACCTGGTGTTGATGTTCTTCCTCAGAAGACGAGTAAATCAAAATATCGTCGATATAGACGATAGCGCATTGGTCTATGAACTCCTTCAAGACGTCATTTATGAAATATTGGAACGCTGCAGGGGCGTTACACAAGCCGTAGGGCATGACTTGGTACTCGTATAATCAATATTTGGTTCTAAATGCAGTTTTCCATTCATCACCACTCCGCACTCTGATTAGATGGTAAGCCCCCTGCAGGTCTAACTTCGTGAAAATCTTTGCATCTTTTAGTTGATCCAAAAGGACGGAGATCAAGGGTAGCGGGTAACGGTTCTTGATCGTAATCTTGTTCAAGGCACGGTAGTCGATGCACGTCCTAAGACCTCCATCTCATTTTGGCATGAAAAATAATGGAGAGGAGACCGGTGACTGGGAAGGTCGAATAAACCCGTTGTCCAGGTATTTTTGTATATATTCCTTCAAGTGCTGGTTTTCTGCTTCAGTGAGTGTGTAGATCCGACTACAAGGAAGATTGACCCCAGGTTCAAGGTCGATTTTACAACTGTAGGACCGATGAGGGGGAAGTTTCTTAGACTCTGCCTCACTGAACACTTCGGCAAACTCCTGATATTCGACAGGCAGACTCTCAGTTTGCACTGCACACACCATCATCTTTTTTTCGCATAACAAGGCTGCTAGATTTCTCTCCTTTCTTCCAGTCTTCTCACAGTAGCAATGTTCCAAACAGTAGCTGGAGTTTAGCTTCACCGTTCTCTCACTCCAGTTTATGGTGGGGTTGTGTTCCGTAAGCCAGGGAAGACCTAGAATGATTCCAAACTGCGGGGCATCAATCAGATTGATTTGGATTTCCTCTCTATGACCTTCATTGGAAATAAGTTCCACAATCTCCGTATGACTAGTGATGGGACCAGACGATAAATTTGTGCCCTCTACAGCCCTCACCGCTTCACTTCTCTCTTTAAGTAAGGCCTTCAGGCCTACCTTAGAGGCATATTTGAGGTCTCAAAAATTCCCTGTTGCTCCTAAATCCAGCATTATAGTTACTCCTGGAAGAATGTGCTCTCGGAATTTCAGAGTCATAGTCATGATGATGTGCGGAGCAGAAGACTGTAAGGTATTAGCAACTTGGTGATGAACTGGAGTTGTATCTTCGTTAGCAACCACCAGCCCAACTCCCTCTACTGGTGGTGGTGCGAGTTTTCCTTCTTAAATATTTTGGGCTTTTTGGGACACCCTTTAACAAAGTGTCCGCTGGTTCCACAATAAAGGCACAAATTATTTAACCTCCGCTTTTCCTTTTCTTCTTTGGAAAGTGGGCCTCTGATGGTTCCTATTTGCATAGGTTCAACCCCTTGCTCTTTCTCTACAGATCTTGTCACGTCTGATCTTGCCCTGTCAAAGCGGGGGACACTCGGCCGAAATTCTCGCCTTCTTTCGCCTCTTTCGGTTTGTCTATAGTCGATTTCTAAGACCAGGTCAATTAAGGCCGATACCTCTGTGGGGCGATTTGGAATTTGCGACAAGGCGTCCATCAGGTCATCTTTTAAACCACAATAGAACAAGGCGGCTCTTTTGGACTCCGGCCACTCGGTTTCAACCACAAGTTTGTTGAATTGTGCAAGGTATGTTACTAGTTCCCGATTCCCTTGTCTCAATTCCAGCAATTCATTATCTGTAGCCTCCGCCACCTTCCTCCGATCAAAAATGCGCAGGAATTCTTTCTTGAACTCTTCAAAATTATACAGGATTGAAGAGTCTTGACTGACCAAGGGCATTGACCACGCTGCTGCGTCTCCATTGAGGTAAGACAGGATAAAGGCAATGCGAGAATGAGCATTAGGAAAGACGGTAGGTCGACACATAAAATGCGAAGAGCATTGGGTCAAGAAGATTTGGGCCTTTTGAGGATCCCTGCTGAACTGTTCAGGTGGTGCTAACGGAATAACGGGGGCCAGGGAATGTATAACTTGAGTGGTGGACCCAGCACTAGCTACATAACTTGAATTAAATGTGTTTGCTCCAGAAGGGGGGGAATGAAACTTATCCCCTGAATTCTCTCTCTTAATCTGAGCTGCCATTTCCTTAGTCTCTCGTCTAGTTGCCTCCATCTCAGACTTGATAGCCTTATTCTCTTCTCTAACTGCCATGAGTTCTTGTTGGATGACCTCGAGCACCTTCCCTAGGTTTTTTAAGTCAAACCCCTCCGCCATTCTGCTCAGGTGAGTAGAGTTCGTGGGCACTTCACTCTGTCATGAACTTAAACGTACTCACTTCTAATTCCGGTACTCGCGGGAGAAGAATGTCGAGAATTCCCAATTCTCCCTACAGGCCTTCCAACGAACCCCAATTGCACTGGAGGTCGTGTTAACCCTGCCAGGGGAAAGGGGTAGGGGACAAAGAAGAGACTGCCTCGCTTTTCTTCGGTTCTCCACTCTCTCTCTCTCTCTCTCTCTCTCTCTTCCTTCTTGCTTTTCTTTCTGTCTTAGCTTTTCGCTCTACTCTCTCTCGTGGTGAACTGGAAAACAGATAATAACATTAGTATCTTCCAACTCTCCTCCTAAGCTCTCTATGTATTTATCAACTGTGGTCTAACTTCCTTACCCTCTAAACATTAGGCAATTGCTCCTCTTCATGTAACTTTAAATACGAGCTTGCTTAACTGTCACTAATTATCTTTTTTATTTCACAGGAATTCCTAAGACACCCTTTTTAAATAAAAGGCTAGCGGTAAGTATTCAAGTCTTTTTATAACACTGCTTAAGATACAATGTCTTTTCCTTGTGTAAATATTCAAGGCTCTAATATTATTCTTTTCTCCAACTGGAGAATACTTGCGGTTTTAGGTGAACTCGGGGAAACTGGCCTCTGAAGGATTCCACTGAACCCGCTGATGAAGAAGCCTGCCTCCGGAAATGCCACTGGACGACTCTGGTGAGAATATGGGAAACAGGGAAATTATAATTGACTTCCAAAATTCCCTAACTAACTGTCCGACGAGGGTCCGTGACGAAACCTACCCTACGCCTAGAACTGGCAACAAACTAGCAAAACTAACTCTGACTGACTTTCTAGTTTTGGGCACAGGTCCTTTCGCTAGAAATGCTTCGGTGAAGTGCGCGCCATCGAACGCTGCCGGCGCACCTCACAGCTGCGTACGTTCTCGGGCTCGCGACCAGACACGAGCAACTAGACCAGTGATTGCACTGGCACGCCTCCATCTTTGGCGTGCCCGCTTAATCGCTCGGCTTCTGGCTACAATTACCCGTGGTCGCCGATGGATAAACACGGAGCCCGGGAACTGTTTCACTGGCGCTAGAGTTTTACTTGTGCAGGGAAGCACATGGGTTCAGGCAACCCTCTCCCTGACAAGGTGATATTATTTCCAGTTTGGCTGTACCTCAGATATTAATATGTTCCCATGGGTGGTTGGGTAATTACATATGCGATTAACTCATGCTATTAGGGACAGAATGTATTATCTCAATTATACTTGTTATTTAGTTCTTATGTGTTATGTGTACGTGTTGTTTTCCCTCCTGTGTCTAATTGTTTTTTGTTGTCTTTGTATCCCGTTGGTTTTTAGCCATCTTTGTTTTGTCTATGTAGGTTGATATGTCTTGCCAGTAGTAAAAAAAACAGATGTGTTGTATTTGTTACATCTTGCATCCTTAAGGCTTGCAGAATGTTTCCTATGTAATTGGTTGGTTCATAATCTGTTCACTTTGGGACCTGGCATTGGCAGTTCCTGGATTAGGGCCTGGCCTGAAGGAGCATCACAGCGTTGTCTCTTAATAAAGTGTTCCTCAAATTCTACAGACCAGAGGTTTAAGTTCCACCAAAGAACAGGATTCCAGAGAGTTAGCCTTGGTGGTAGGACAAAGTTTGAATGATGTCATTACCTTGAGGTACAAGACACAGGTCCCTATCATGAGTGACACTCAAGCTGCAACTATTTTGAAAGAGAGTCGATACGTTGTTCAGAGGCAGGTTAGGCTAAAAGAAGCCAGGTTTGGTTATGTGGTACAGAAGTGGAACCCCACTTTCTGAGTTGTTCATACAAAAAGGCAGTTGTATTGCATTCATTTTTGTACCCATGCTAAGCAGTCTATAACTTGCCAATAAATCTCAGTTTATGTGTGTTGGTATTGTGATCATATTGGTAAGTCAGGGAGTGGCTATCATGGAAGTGTATGTAGCAAATCATGCAAAATTTGAAGAAACATTTCTGATTCTTGTGTACCTCCATGAGGTGATTCAGTAAACATGAAGAGGATGGATGCTCAATCGACTAGGAGACATAAATTATTCAAAAAGTTGATAACACATTGAAGGACAGTTTTTGCAGCATGCCCAATTGGAAATATATTGTGGCCAACTCTATCAGATACCGCTGAATTTTTCCTGAATATCAATGGTCAAGTCTGACCCTGATCCAGTGAGTCGAGAAGCATTTCCTTGATATTTATGAAGAAGGTGATAGTTCTGGGCTATCGAGAGTCAGTAGACAGGTGACTTCTATAGAGGCTACTCTGTTCCATATGGGCCAAGAGCTGCCTGTTTACCACCATCCCTAGTAACCATACATTGTTGGAATGGCTGGCGATCATTTTTTTATTTAGTCTGTGACTGTAGTCCTCATTGTGCTACTTCATAATTGAAGGTTGCAGGGGTAACGATGAGCTGCCAAGTTGTTTCCCATGTCAATGGGAGATGCTCATGAATTTTGTAATAATGTGGGTTAGGTAAACTGTTAGAAATGGGATCTCTAGTTGGGATTGGTTTGCGCCCTATCCAAGTAGTGGCCCTCACTCTAGTCAGGCTAAGGGAGTCACACAGCTAAGATAACCCTTGCTCGCATCCTTGATAGGTTGGCACGAGCAGTCAGGCTTATCTCTTAGGCAAAGTGTAAAGCATTGGTACCCACACACAAGAACACAGTGAAAACACTACAAAAGGAGTCCACACAAGTTGAGAAAAATAGGCAATATTTATCTGAATAAAACAAGACCAAAATGACAAAAATTCAAAATGCACAAGTCAACATATTATTTTTAAAAGATTAGGCAAGTTTAGTCCATAGAAATCAAAGAATGCATGCGTTTTAGCACATAGGGGCCCATTACGATGTCGGGCGGAAGCACAACCGCCGTGCTGTCGGAGGCAAAAACCGCTAGTTACCGTCCGCCAGCAATGGCCCACACGCCCGCAAAATTAGGATGTGAAAAGTCAGGCAAACACCGCCGTAAGCCTGCGATGCCGCCCGCCATCAAAGTGCGCCCGTCTACGTAGCGGCGCGAGCCAATGGAGACACACCGTCCGACGAAATGACGTACCGCCCGGCGTACAAATTACGATGCCACAACCAAACAGCCTCACCGGCAAAGAGACACCGCACGAGATACCAAGGCGGAAACCCGACTGTTCAGCACAGAGACTAAAAAGGCGGCCCACCCAGAGATGAATCCTGCACTCCAGGCCATCCCCATGCTCTACCTGATGCTCCATCTAGGAGTGAACGGGCCACGACGACGCAGGTAGGCAGACACTCAACAAGGGCACGCAAACACTGCACACAATGCAAGGGCGGAAAAACTGTACATGGCCCCCCCAGACACCCCTGTGTGGACAGGACACATCCACCACTGTACCCACACATGTCCCACCTGTCAAAATAAAACAACTCGCAACATCCTGGGCACCCACTACCCGGGACCAGGAAGTGACGTCCCCATCACGGCAACACAGCGCAGCGGCGATGACGCAGCTACACATGCGCACAACGCAGAGGCCAACGACAGCGCCATGCATGGGCTGCACACAAACACCACAGGGTCACAACTACACACCCCACACACCAGCCCCACCCTGAAGGCACATGTCACGTGGCCTTCCTGCATCAATCATGTCCCCACCCGACAACTCACAGTTGTCAACTTGATGTCACACAAGTGTCCCGAACAGGGGAGTAATGTGATGGCAAAATCGGACACACCCCTGTGTGCAAAAAATGGAGAAGCACACGGCGGCTGCTACATAACAGTGCAGAATATGGACATTGTCCGTAAAAGGCACGCCAGTCTCATCCAAAAATACCTATACCATCCTGCTCGCAATATCAAGCCATGCAATGTACAAAATTGAAAAACCCTGCTGCCTGAGAACAGGTGTTTCCAATTACTACACCCACACAGAAGCCCCAATGTATAGCGGAAACGCAGTGTCCCGCACACACACGGGAGAGCAAATAGCACTGAATGGCCTTCCATTCCTACTCTGAAATCACATTGCAACAATTTATGCAGGAGAATGGAGCCATTGTACCAACAAGAAGCCAAACAGAGCCATGCAGAGTAAACCGTCCACTGGCAGATAGCGCCCAACATGAAAGAAAGATAATAACACAAAAACAAATTATACCACTCCTCCATGTGAGTCAAATGCAAGTAATCCTGAAAGAGTCAGACACCACTGGCCTTGACCATTCATTGAAGCATGTGGGATGAGGTCCTGTGTCCTCCGTCCAAGCTATAAACCAAGTCCTGCCGCCGTACATCCATTCCAGAATTCCCAGCATCGTCGGAGGTTGCACTCTGCTGACTGCACAGGCAGCCGGAGCATGCCACCACATCACCCTGTAGCAAAATGGCTGTTGCACCACTGCTTCCCAACTACGCTGGACAGATGCAGCTGTACATTGAGAGCTTGCTACAGCTAGTGGGCTGTGAAAATCTGGCTATGCGGAACGTAAGTTACCGAGTAACTTACCGCATTGCAATGTTCAGCTGCGTCATCCCCGTTTTCTACTGTCGGAGGTGTCCGTTCCACTGTCCTGTGGATTTATGTCTCTCCAACCCGGCATGTCCAAAAGCGGACTTGGTACACCTGTTTGCACCCTGGACGCCCACGACAGGATCTGTTCAGTATATGGGGGCATGGTGTATGTGGCTGCAATCGGACACACACTGCAATGGGACCAGTGTGCCTCCACACAACGTATTCTGGATCACAGTTTCATCGAATGTCATCCAACATGTCCCATCAGGCTTCTACAAGGGACAACTTACGATGAACATGTTGCTAGCCACCATCCGCTTCATTGGATGGCATCCATGTTTACCACCAATGCCATGGATGCCCTGCTGGAAGGTATCGCATACCTGACAACTTGTCAATTCATCGGTCCCCGACTCAATACTCCCAATTGAACATTGATGTTCAACACCGTACCTATGCTTGGCTTTCGCACGGAGTGGGCAGTTAGCTGTACAACAACTATACCATACAATCGGCAACAAACACCTTACCATCAACTCCACTGCCATGACATCGGACATTTCCGGGACATGCACTCTGTTCCTCACCATATCCGGTGTCTCTGCATGAACAGGGGGAGGCAGAGGTATGGGACTTGTGTACAGTAACCACATGGCCAATCCTGCAGGAACAATTATGCCATAATATGTATTCTGCGCACCTGAACACATGCACCTGTCAGTGCACACTTATCTGTCTGCTGTATTACGTGAGAACTGTCACCTCACCATCATCTGTACTTACGTGCCAGGACTTTTGCATGGACAACAAATGCAACCCCCTACAACATGGCCCTAGTTATTGTGTCATGTTCAGTAGCCACCACATAGCAACAACCTGTGAGATGCTGCTGCATGCATGTAGGCACATGCTTTGATGTCACCTCTGACGTAGGTGTGTCGGAGTTACTATTGTAGTAATCCCGTACCATGGAACTGAGATGTACTGTGCCTTTGATGTCAAGCTGTCTGGTAGGCAAAATGAATACTGTCTGTGTCAAAGTCTAGAGCTCTTCAGTAATGAGCAAATGTACTTTAGCATAGCAAGGGCAAGGCAGTTGTAACTCTGAAGCCTTTATTCCACAGTCAACAACTAATCACATCTACCTGTACCCCCTTTTGTATGTGTAATCATGCTAAGTATATCCTCCACATGCATTTTGCTGCCAGTAGTGTCCACTATACTGCATCACAGAGGAAGTAAGTTCAAATACACGCCTTGAAGCAAATATGTGACTTTGTAGAATTATTTATCGAAGACAAGTACGAATGAGAGAGGATGAGAGTGTGTGAAGTACACGAGAGTCGTGAGATGACCATGTAGTCTAGTGTCATTGGATGTCAATGCATATGAGTTGCCGCCACAGTGGACCTAGTGAAATACCAGAGGTCGTGGGCCTTGGCTTGTCAGACTCTGACTTGGCCCAACAGATCATCACATTAACACTGACGGACTGGTCACTACAAAGCACAGTCCTACATACGTGTACAATTACCTTCACAGTCTGACATCACAGTCACCAAGCAAAATTAGGAGCCACGCAAGAAGCATGCTATAGCAATGCATGACAAAACACACACACGATATCAGTGTGGGTGGGCAGGTCTGCACAGTGAGTACGAACTGCAGAAATTCACATACATGCTCAATTAAACAAGGCACAATCTTGACAGCCACACACCCTGCAGACCCACAATGTCCAAAACATATCAAGTAGGAGTCATCCTGAACTGCAAGGACACAAACACACACTGCACACTGTGCAACATACAATTCACATCCACAGATCTGAACACGGATACAAACACCCACCATGGCCCTGGATAACACATGTGTGTAGTCGACATTGCCAGAGCGCACACACACACACCAACACTACCCTAAAGTCACAACCTTTACACCACACATACCTACACCTCCCAAATGCACACATTGAAAGTAAGCCGTGTGCCCAGGCTCAATGTTCATCACAAGATTAACATACACCTACACTGATGGCCACACAGAAAGTAAGCTCACACATACACGAACACTCTGCACATGCTACCTGTCATCCTGTGGCAAAACTCACACCCTGTGCTTTGCTTGCCCGCAAACATGACACGTATACATTTTCGCAGAAACACCACCAAATACATGCAGACAATCCGTGTCACAAAAATACATCTTCATCACACACACAAGTAGCAGAGTCTGAAAGAAGTGAAGTCCCTGCCACGTGTAAAATACATTGGAATGTGAGACCAGACATTGCAATTGTTGAGGTACCATACACGGCATGTGCCTCACTTAACTATGCACACACAGTAACAACTGCAATCAGCAACTACACAGACACAACCGACTACAGGAACAACAGCATCCAGTCACAGATTACATAGACAGGCGGCAATATTGTTCAACACCAGGGACAGGGGCCAGTCCGATGTGCAGAGTAGTGATACGAAAAGCTGCGTATGCAATGTGTGTGAGTGTACCCTGCCATGGCCAGCAACACTGCCATGGTAGTCACAATAGCCATTACAGCCACCACTGTGTCACAGGTAGTTGTGTGAGGGTGCCTACCATTCAAACAGGATGCCAGTCTGACTCGGTGCTGTCTGTGTGCTACGGGACAGTTGGAGGTCCGCCCCTGAGAGAGAAGCACAACTGTGGAAGACACACATGTGGCATGCGAAGCGGGAGGGCTGCTTGGCCCAGGTGGGTGGGTGGCACGGGTAGGTGCACTCATGCAGTGTTGTAACAGACTGTGTGGTGAGGATTCCGGAGGGGTAGATTTCCACTGTGTTGGGTATTTGGAAAGCCTACCTGTCTGGGGATGAATGTGAACTCATGTGGGCACAACAGGTGGGCACACGATCAATGCTGCATCAGGTGTAGACGTTAGCCCTCCCTCTGGGGACATGCTGGATACTGCTGTGCGTCTGCCAGGCCCTTGCCAAGGCACTTACATCCCCTGTCCACCAGGTGTACCCCCTACATTGTCCACCTGCACAGGCTACCCAGGGCACGGGATGGCAGTGGAGCTTGGTGGGTGGGAGGTCATGGCGCCCTTCTCCTGGTCACATCTCGCAGGCAACACATTCTCAGTGTGCAGCAGGGCACAAGTCCTAAATAAGAAGTGGGGGGACACTGACGTCACGACAGGAAGTGACGTCACGAAAGGTGGCTTGCACCATCAGACTCATTGCCGCCCCTCGCTCACCCCTTAGATGCGATTGCATCAGAGAAGCCAGCGCGTGAGCAGCAGCTCCAATCTCGCCCCAGAGAGGCCAAAGAGTGAATGTGTGGCTCCCTTTGCTCCAGTCATCGAGCTCGCGGTAAAATAAGTGGGGGGACGCCGTCCACCCACGTGGTACCCCGACTCGAGCCCTGGTGTGCAGGCAAAGTGTCCTATTGGCTTTGCGATATGTGTGAGTTGCATGACACTCGTTGGCGGGGGATGGCTCGGAGGCCCGTCACCCTGAGGACCATATCTCACTCTATGGGTCCCTTGTCAATGGCAGCGGATGTAATGACTATGCGTGCCAGGGTGGGTCTACCTTTCGTCTGGGATGGTGTTTGCGGCCTGGCCCGCTAGGGCAGCTACAGCTTCTGTGTGTTGCATGTGGTGTATCCGGACTCCGGAGACTGTCATGCATCGTCACTGTTGTCCAGGGCTCGAGTCGGGGTACCACGCGGGTGGACTGCGTCCCCCCACTTATTTTAAAGCGAGCTCGATAACTGGAGCAAATGGAGCCACACATTCACTCTTTGGCCTCTCTGGGGCGAGATCGGAGCTGCTGCTCACGCGCTGGCTTCTCCGATGCAATCGCAAATAAGGGGTGAGCGAGGGGAGGCAATGAGTCTGACGGTGCAAGCCACCTTTCGTGATGTCACTTCCTGTCATGACGTCAGCGTCCCCCCACTTCTTTTTTTAGGACTCGTGCCCTGCTGTTGTCAGATGTGCCACTTTCCAGGGGGGTGGAGAAAGGGTCAGGAATGTCAGCCTGAGATTGGCCCAGTTGAAGGCCCACCTTGACTGGGGAGGACAGCCATTGGACAGTCTGGTGTAGCCCACCCACGCGTACATGTAGGCCCTACATGAACTATGTCACATGCATCAAGGTGATGTCATGGGCAATGAAGTAATTGAGGAGAGATGTCTGCCCCACGCAGAGATGCCGCACAAGCTCAACAGACCCAGCACTGAGGGCAGCAGGGGTCACATGTGCAGGGGCAGCTGTGCCTGGTGTGAAGGACACCCTATCCTTCATCCTTGTGCCGACACGTGTTGCACCAGTGTAAGTAGATGGGAGGGCGGGCATTGGCCTCTGCGTGGCTGAAGAGGAGCCAGAGTCCACGTCCCCTGTGCTAGCAAACATGGATGCATCACCTCTGTCCTCAGATGACGCCGAAATTGCCGTCTCGGCCTGTGATTCATCCAGCACACGTCTGGCCGCTCCGAGGCGCTGGTCACATCTGTCTCACTCAGCTCCTGTGCAGCTGCTTCATCCGATGCCTCACCACTGTTGACCGTCCCCTGTCCCTCAGCACCCACGGGAGATGCTACATGAGAGAGAGAGCGAGGTGGCCTCACTCATTTGGCATCAATTAAACAGACATGTGCAAGGGAAGCAACACCGAACATTCCCAAATCCACATGTTGCACGATACCTGTGCAATTGTATACAGCCACCACAATCAACACGTTATGGCCGGCGTACAGAAAATGAAGCCGCTAATAAGTGGCACATGTGTTGTGCACATAGCACAACACCCGGCCTGTGTCACCCTGCGACCATAGCCACAAATCGCTGTGTGCACACCCACTGTCCTGATGGTGGCAAGGATGACCACTACGTAATTAGGCCAAGGACATACCTGCATGGAGCAGAATGGGACACCACTCCCACAGACTGCAACATGACAGTCCACAATGGTCATGAGCCCATGCCATCCAACTGTCGTTCGCACGAGCACAACTACTGTTGCACAGTGTGCCGGATGTGTAAGTACCAGGAATATGAGGTGAGGCATCGCACACATATGTCCGAACGTAATCAGAGTAGGCACAGTGCCTCAAACATACATGTGAATTGCCACTCCAGCCTACTACAGGTTGTTCCTGAGGGCTACGACTCTGAATGCATTGACAATGCAGAGTGCTCAAATTACATCTTGACCCTCAGGAATCACATATGCATGTCAGATGCACCCAACACAGAGTACACTTACAACCCACTGCATCACACAACAAACATCACATTACCCAGATTATGGGTAGGCTGTGGACACATGCTGCCTCTCACACCAAAAGACACCATCCCACAATACTGTACACTTGCTTGCTGCTGATGCCCCTACAAACGTGCATCCGGCACAGGCTGTGTGACTGTCAAGATGCAGACCATTAGTGTGAAATGCAGTGCCATGCTAACCTGACAATACGAGGGGGCATCCCCCGATTCGTTTTCGACACGTTGTCGCTCATCCGGCAGATGACGTCACACCCTTTGTGGAATTGGCTGCACTGTCGGTTGCACATACACAGAGGCATTAACTTGGATGCAATGGCTCATCACAAGGCCTTGGGCTGGAGGACTTCCAACTGCAGGGATGGTACACAGGAGGGTTGGAATATCACTCATACACTTCTCATCATCACCCACATCCACCAATCACAATGGCATGATGCTGACCCACCCAAAATACTCAGAGATGTGTAACAGAGCCAAGAAGTAATCGGACATGGCCTAACAGCATGTGTACACCACACGTGAATGCATGCTGGTGGGAGTGTGTACACAGTACCTGTCCATCCCATTCACATGCAGGATGTCAGCACATTGAGCAATGTGTAGTCTGCCCACATCTACTGTCCATTGTCAGGTGGCCCAACACATAGATCACAAGGCAACACATCTTTGTGGGTGGACTCACTGTGTCCAACACTGCGCAGCCCTCAATGTACTCGCCCTGTGAATGGCTCACCCCGCAATGGAGGTCACATTCAGTGCCACTATCTCTCACACACATCCCTATCACAAGGCCTGGAGTGTTCAATCGCAAGGCCTGAGTTTGCGCGTTTCCGGAGAGTTGTGAACAAAAGACACATGTAACCCACTGTACAGTCAGTGTTGTTTCCTTCTAGGATTGTGCGGTCAATGTGCAGCCCAGGTCTTCTGAGACTGAGAAGGCCAGCAGGGACCCAGCCAGCCATTCACACAAGCAATAACTGCCCTGAGTCCTGCATTGCCAAGTGGCTGCGTCACTGGATGTCTGACATGGAAATGCCATGTACCACCACTCTGGAGGGAAATGCATGGGAAAGCGCCAGAGAGCCTACATACCCCTTCCACCTGTAGTAAGCATGGTAAGCAGTGCATGTTGGAACGCCACAGGCTCAGACTCATAGTGCTGCGGATCAACGACATGTGTGTCCCCCACATGCACTCCCACACACACTGTAGTTGTCTTACACACACAACTTTTGCAAGAAATAGCCTTGGGCAGCATGCGTGGAGCTCGGAATCCAGGATCTCCAACTCCTCGCTGGTGAGTGTACCTGGACATATCTTCAGAGTCGTCGACATGAAGGTGTACATGTGGCAGCAGCAGCAGGTGTTGTTGTGGGATGCCAGGCAGCAGTCCCTGGAAGCTGTGGTAATGCCGGTCTCCCCCCCACACTCATGAAGCCCCCTGGGGCTGTTTCAGTGGGTCCAAGCTGCTGCAATTGGTGTACCATGTCTGCCTACTTCAAATGCACACAATGGCCTGCTCCGAGCTGTCCCGGTATGCTTACCTCTATAGTCGAACACGCAGGATGCAACCGCGAGGGCCATTAGAGTTGCCCTCAAGGGCCTGGTCCATGGCGGGTACAGTCCGCTGGTGCCATGTGGAATCCACAGTTTAATGTGCGCCATGCATTTGCAGGTGTGGCCATGATTTGTGTGTTGGAGCATGTCCACACCAGACAGGGCCACATCATGCTGTGTGCATAGGCATTGACGGCCAGTGCTCAGCCCCCACATGTCTGTTGGCACATCATCATGTACACATTAGCATGGGAGCATGGGATGTGCATATGCACACACATGCCATATTTCTCAATGTACATCTCCCACTTGGCACGTGCAACGTTACGTGTCACTTGTGATGTGTATTTGCATTCACACAGCTGTGTTGTCATGGAGTTGTCAATGTGTACACCTGTCAATGTGTGTTGGAGGTGTGATACGTACAGTGCTGTACATTGGGTGAACTAGGGACATCATTGACTGTCTCATATCCCGTTGTGCAACAGGACCCACTTGTTTGGGCCGCTCAGCCTGTGTACATTGTGTTGTTGGTATGTGCCATACTCACCCAGCCTCGGAAGCTGTGTCAGGCACAGCAGCTAGGTATATTGCTGTGGTGTTGCCGCTTCACACATATGCAGTCTGTAATCATCATCATGCCTTTCAAGCTACTATGGCCTAAATCCCCATGTGCATGCTCATGGCAAAGGTTTGTGTCAGTGGTCATTGCTATTGGTAAGGGGACCTGTGTAAGAGTATTGTAGCTGTGCTGTCCCTACTTGTCAGCTGTTCTGTGATTCTATTGCTTTGTCAGTAATTTTAGTTTTGTGTATGTGAAAATGCCATGTGGTGTGTTGCATTGACATGTGTCCACTTCCATCTGTCCTAGGACGAGACCAAACATACATCGCGACTACCAATTGCTGGCAGACATGGAGGATGTGGAGGTTATACGGAAATTCCGTCTGGACCGACCCACCCTGCATCACCTATGTGCAATGTTGGAACCCCACCTTCGTCCTCGCAGGGTGTATCCTACAGCATTCACCCCCACGGCTAAGGTGATGGCTGCACTGCATTTTTTCACCACCGGATCCTTCCAACACATGGTGGGCAGTGGAGGTGGGATGTCCCAGCCCATGTTCAGCATGGTGCTACGGGATGTCCTGTCAGCTATGATGCTGTACAGGAACCGGTACATCCGATTCCCCAGGGCTCGTGATTTGGCGGCAGTGAAGGGTGCTTTCTATGCCCTTGGACGCATCCCCCACGTTGTTGGTGCAATTAATTGCACCCATGTTGGCCTTGTTGCACCACAGGTCATGGAGCACATCTATAGGAACCGGAAACATTTCCACTCCCTGAATGTGCAAGTGGTGTGCCTGGCGGACATGATTATCACACACGTGTGTGCGAAGTTTCCCGGATCCGCCCATGACTCGCACATCATGCGCCACAGCATCCTCCCACGAATGATGACCAATCTTCAACCGGACCGTGCATGGATTGTTGGTGAGTATGCATACTCGTGTAGCATGCTGGGTGTGACATGCTGTCTTGTATCCTGTTGGAATTGCAACGATTCTCTGTGTTTCTCACACCCAGGTGACTCTGCATATCCTAACGGGCCTTGGCTGCTGAGCCCACTACGGAATCCTAGGACACATGCTGATGTCAGATACAATGAGGCACATGGGAGGACCAGACGTGTGGTGGAGCGGACTTTTGGACTCCTGAAGTCCAGATTCAGATGCCTGGACCGCACTGGCATACTCCCCACAGAAGGTGTGCCAGATAGTGGTGGCATGCTGCACAATCTCGCGATTCGCAGGCAGATCCCCCTGATAGTGGATGACGGTGATCAGCCAGGGCCCCAGCCTGCAGACCAAGCCGTGCCCAGTGACGAGGACAGTGGAGAGGAGGAAGCAGTGAATGAGCGTCAGCAGCTCATCGTCCGCTACTTCACTTGACGGTGAGTGACCATGTGCGACGGATGATGTTGCTGTAGTTGTGTAGGTGTATGTGTGCATTGTCACGGCGGCATATTGTTCACTGAGTGCTGTGTGGCAATGGTCCATGTCCAGGGTAGTATGCCACTGACAGTGGCTGTTGCATTGTGCCCTGTTGCTCTGTGAGATGTGTGTACATTGCTTAAACTTGATGACAAGTACTGTGTGATGAGTGTGTGACACACACATTCAATGGACTCTTGTTCTGTTTTTCACCCCTAGGTCCCTACAGCCTCTCCTTGCCTATCGACATACCACACTCCAGATGCATTTCTGATCATGGTGACGGTTGCACATCCTTGATTAAACACAGAGCAGATGAAACAGAATGTGATCCAGGTGTATTTATTTTAAGCGTTGACGTGATTGTGGGCAAGGTGATCACAAAAGTGGTGCATGCTGAAAAAATGAGTTGACGGACATGTCCCCGTGATGGTCAAGGTGTACCCATGTTGTTCTGGGTCCACAGTCTGACAGACACATGCCATTCACATGGCAGTGTGGGGTAGGATAGTAGTCCAAGTGAATGCAGTAGATGGCCACCGTGGCTGGCTGACTCACTGGCGTTTGGAGCGTGCGAAGTCATCTCTGGACACCTGTTTCCTCTTCGGACGACCCCTTCCACGTTTGGGAGGGGGGGTTGTGTTTGTGGGCTGCTGGTGGTGGCTGATGATTGCCCACTCGCTGTGGACGCAGGGGAACTGGATGTTGCACGAGCCTGCGCCTCAGCAGGTGGTGGCGGAGGTGGTGTGGTTGGCCTTGATTGGGCCCTCACCGGCACCACTAGCTGGCCCATGAGATCGACAAGTTTGCCCATACAGGTCACGAATTGGCCCATATGGGCGTCCATGGACCTCAACACCCCAAGGACTTCCCGGGTATCGGCAGCTGACCTGGCCCATTGTCCCTGGGCCTCTTCATAGGCCCCAAGGACTCTGGCGATTTGCGGCAGGACTTGGCTCCCAGGCTCTGATGGCGTTGGCCTGACCCTGCTCCTCCCACCTGAACTGCTGCCACAGACCAGCCCACTCGCCACATTGGTCACCCGGGGCCTTGTTGTGGCTCCGAGGGTCGATGTCGACGTGCGTACCACACCTGGTGCAGGGTGAGTGGTCAGGGAGGCCCTGGTGGTGGTGGTGGTTGCGGCGGTGGTGGTGGTGGTCACAATTAGCGTGGCAGCAGGGGCCTGGGACTGGTCACCAGCCCTGGGAGATGGGTTGGTGGGTAGGAGGGGTCCTGGGGAGCGGTTGCGCCCTGCCACACCGGATGTGCCTGGTCGGGAGTCCTCGTCCGAAGAGGTGTCCAGGTCTTCCACATCCGTGAGTCCGGGTGGAGGGCTTGTGGACTGGCTGTGATGGCTGCTGTCTCCCTCTCCAGCATCATGCTGTTCATCACCTGTGGGGCGGAGACGAAAGTTTATTGTGTTGCACCTTGCAAGGTTTGTGTTAGATGTCTGACATTCACAGTTGGTGCACAGTTGTGCACTGATTTCCCAGATGCATGTGTATGGCTCTACAATGTGTGTGCGTGATCAAGGCAATGGAATAGTGTGATGGGTGGAGAGGTGTGGTGCAGCGGCCAGGGCAGCTGACTTCGGAGCACAGGGTTCACGGTTCGATCCCCGGCTCCGGCGGCAGCTCAGCTCAGCACCATGTGACTCTGGGCAATAGCTCACTTAATTTCCACGACGGCCCCCAGCGCCTTGAGACCCGTAAGGGTGAGAAGCTGCGCTATATAAAAACGGACTTACATATATGGGTGCATATGGCATGGGACGGATTTGGTTAGCCAATCGGTGTGTGTTGCAGTACCCCTACATTTTGTGGATTTGGTGGAAACGGGGTACAGCCCCATGAACGCTTTGGAGATGAAATAAGTTTTTGGGGTTCAAATGAAACGCTTAGAAACGCAGATGGCAAAAGGGGTACAGCCCCATCAACGCTTTTGAGGTGAAATATGGTTTTGGGGTTCAAATGAAATGCTTAGAAACGCAGATGGCAAAAGGGGTACAGCCCCATCAACGCTTTTGAGGTGAAATATGGTTTTGGGGTTCAAATGAAATGCTTAGAAACACAGATGGCAAAAGGGGTACAGCACCATCAACGCTTTTGAGGTGAAATATGGTTTTGGGGTACATACTGTGACATATGGGTGCAGAAGGGGACATGTGTTTTGGCCACACGACACTGCAGAGACAAAGGTGTGTGTATGTCTGACATACCCAGCATATCTGCTCACTGTTATCATTTAGGGACATTACACTGCAAGCATTGTAGTGAGTGAGTAATGGTTGTGTGCCACACAACGTATTGCAGATGGGACAATTCCTTGGTGTGCGTGCTATCCTCAGCCATGTGCAGCAATGCAGTGCTCTTGGGGTGTTGACTATATTTGGTATGTTGTAAATCACAGTGTGACGTGCGCTTCAGACACTGCAGGCAAATTTTTGGTCATCGGCAGGAATCTTTGCTGAACTACTGTATATGGGACAACTGTTTAGATGATATACCTTTCATGACACTGGGGCTGAAAGATGAGATGGATGAGATTTTGAATGTGCATTGTGTAGCTGTGTGGTTCATGGGTCCAGTGGTGTATGTGACATTACTGGGGTTCCAACCTGTTACATTGAGACAAGATAGACGTACATGGGTGATGTTGTACGATGTCAACGGAACAAGCAGACACGACTACATGGACAAGACTTCGATGGTGTTGGTGATGTGTGTGATGACTGGCACAGTGCACGCCATGTGGGTCAGTACTCCAGTGAGACTTGTGCATGCAGACGTGACTCCTTACGTATTAGTGTATTTGAGATGGCTCATGTGGGCTATGACTCTGTAATTCATGTCTGTGTGCACATTAGTCACATGATTATGACAGGGAGCAGTGCTACCTGTTCCTCTGCTACGTGACATGTCCCAAATGTTAGTCGTAGTACAGTCCTCATGCCTACAGACACCCCGCCCTGTACAGTAGTCTTCCTACTTGTTGGTTTGGAGGGAGCAATGCAATGGCTACCACATGGTTATGAGAGGGAGGGGTGCTCCATCTTGCTGGTCTGTGGGAGTGGGGGCCGTGTTGTGAGTTGTGGTGAAGGCTTACCACCCACAGACACCCCTCCATGTAGGGAAACATATCTACCTGTCGGGTGAAGATGTGCACTGCAATGGCTGACACATGGGTGTGGGGAGTGCTCCATCTTGCTGCGCTGTAGGACTAGGGGCCTGGTGGAGGTTGTACTTCTGCAGTCCCCCCTCCGATACTCGAACTTTGTGGTAAGGCTACTTACCTGTTACTTGTTGGTTAGTGCAGCTATGGCTGACACATGAGTGTGGGTGTGGGGAGTGCTCCTTCCGGCGCATCTGGGGTACAAGGAGACCTGGTGGGAGTTGTGGTGCTGGCTGACTGTACACATGCCCCCATGGTTTTGTTTGTTGGTACCTTTGGGCTGAGTGTGTGGGAGTGTCTGTTGCATGTGTGAGAGATGTCTTGTGGATTGTGTACTGGACATGGGGGTGTTTGTCTCGGAGCTATGGCATTCTGGTAGTGCATGACAGTACATAGTGGTGTGCTGGTATACATTTGTTTGTACTTACCAGCCTCCACTCCCCCTGGTATTCCGGTGAGACTCTCCGGATGTAGAATGCCTCGCACCTTCTCCTCCCACGCCTTGAAGGTCTTGAATAGCGCGGGATTTCCGCCGCCAGTCCTGTCAGCCAGCTCACGATTCTTGGCCTCCTTCTTCCTGACCACCCTTTCAGGTCGTGCCACCTCTTTGTGATTTCACCCCGGTTGCGTGGCACATTCCCAACTGCATTCACCTGGTCTACGATCCTGCTCCACATTCTGTTTCTGGTGGCTACTGGTGTCTGTTGGACCTGGTTCCCATAGATTTGTGGGTGCACCTTGATGATCTCGTCGACCATGACCGTCAACTCAGTGGCCAGTGTACTTCGGCATTCTTTGTGTTGCCAAGGTGTGTGGTTTGGTATTTGTGGTGCTGGTGTGGTGGGTGTGTGGTGTGTGGTGTGTGATGTGCAGGGGGTTCGTGGTGCCGTTGTTTCAGTGGTGGTGGTGGTGGTGTTGGTGATGAGTGTGATGTGTGTGTGAGTGTGGTGTGCTGCTTTCCTTTGTGGCTCTCTGGGTTCTCTGATGGCGTCTTCGCTTTGTAGTAGTGCAAGGGATTGTGGTCTGTGAAGGGGCTGCTTTTGTACTTACCTATGTGGGTGTGTCATGATGGGCTGTCGTTTTCAGGTGTGTTGTGTCTGGTGTCCTGGGACTTGTAGTTTTTTTGTTTTGCCAGGGGGGATGTGTCTTTGGGATGTGTTCTGTGTTTGGGTATTTTGGCGTAGTTTGCTGTGTGGACTTGTTGGCCATGTTGTGTGTATTTCTTTGTTCCGCAGAAGATTTCCGTGCACGGACGTGGCCGCCAGGCCTTCCGCCGTGTCAGTTATTCATCACTGTTGTTGACCGTGGCGGGCGGGGAATATGTGGATTTTCCGCGCTCATGTCGGGGAGATCATAATTTCACGGTCGTTGTCTCGGTCGTCAGAGCGGGCGGATTTGGATTTTCGGGCGGGATTGCGTCCGTGGCGGACGGATGATCTTCTACTCGGACATGGACGGGCGGCATTTTGTGTGTTTTTACTGCCGCGGGCGGAGGTTGCTTCGCGACTTCATAATTGCTTGGTCGGTATTCCCATGGTGCAGGCGGGCGGTTTTCTCAGGCTATAGTAGATGGCGGATTTTTTAACGCCGGTTATCGTAATAGGCCCCAAAGTACCTTAGATTTGTCAAAAATCAAAGACGGTGCAAGGCGCAGGGGAGGTGAGGCGCTGGAAAAGCAAAGCGATGCATTGATTCCTTACTACACAGGGGAGGTGATGCATTGGTTCCTTACTGGCAGGGGAGGTGATACATTGGTTTCCTACTTCTAGGCAGGGGAGGTGATGCGTTAGTTCCTTACTTGCAGGGGAGGTGATGCGTTGGTTCCTTACTGTTAAGGAAAGCAATACGTCGGTTTCTAGATATGCAGCCTTAGTTCCTTCCTGCGGTGCAGTGTTGATGAAGAGTCAGTGTTGAGGAACGATGTGTTGAAAATCCAGACATGCTGCATCAATGCAGCAGTGGCAATGCAGGTGTTGTGTCGATTTTGCAGCCATGAGGCAGGTGCTGCGTCGATTCGTTAGCCGGGAGAAGATGCTGCATCGGAGTTGGAGCGGATGCTCTGGAAGTTGGTGACACAATTCTCGGGACTCACGCTGCGGCGATCTTTCTGAGGCACTGCAATGGTGAGCTAGGGCCTGTGGTGAAAGCTGTGGTTGATGCTTCCAGCAGGAACCACGCTTTGGTGCAGGCAGCAGCAATGCAGTAATCTTCTGCAACGATGTGTCGGGAAAACAGGCACTAGTAGTCAATGTGTGGATTTCCTCTTTAAGATTACCAGGCTACAGATCCAAGGAGCCAGGAACTGGATTTGGCATCACTTGGCAAGTCAGGACTCTCAGCAGAAGAGCCCAGGCACTGGTAGGTGAAGTCTTTGATGGCCCTGAGACTACTTAACAGGAGGCAAGCACTCACAAGCCCTTGGAGAACCTTGGAAGCAGGATGTAGAAAGCAAAGTCCAGTCCTTTCACTCCCAGGACAGATGCAGCAAGCCAGCACAACAAAGCAACAGGCAGAAGGTCAATCCCTCCTACAGCATCTAGCACTTCTTCCTGGCAGAATGTCTTCAGTCCAAAAAGTGTTCTGATTTTAGGGTGTCAGAGGTCCAATACTTATACCCCTTTCTGCCTTTGAGTAGGCAAACTTCAAATGAAGGTCTTTGTAGTGCACAAGACCCTGCCTTTCCCTGACCTGGCTCCAGACACACTACAGGTGGGTGGAGACAGCTTTGTGTGAGGACAGGCACAGCCTTATCCAGGTGTCAGTGACAACTCCTTCCACCACTTAAGCTCAGCAAGTCCCATCAGCCTGGCGATGGCCTATCAGGATATGGAAAGCACACCTCAGCTAATTTTGCGTGACTGTCTAGAGTGAATGCGCATGAGCCCAACTGTCAGTCAACACAAACGTCTGTTCTACAGACAGGCAGAGGCACAAAATCGTTAAGAGAGAAAATGCCCACTTTCAAAAGGTGGCATTTTAAAGCATGCAATTTAAAAAGCAAATTCACCAAAAGATGTATTTTTAATTTGTGAGTTCAATGGCCCCAAACTCAAAATCTCTATCTTCTCTCACTGGGAAGTTACACTTAAAAGATATTTCAAGCCAATACCCATGTTACCCTATAGAAGAGATTATCCTTGCTACAGTGAAAACTGGATTTAGCAGTATTTCACTATTAGGACATTTAAAGCACACCAGTACATGTCCTACCTTTTAAATACTCTGCACCATGCCCATGGGACTGCCTTGGGCCTACCTTAGGGGTGACTTACATGTAGTAAAAGGGAAGTGGCCAGACTTGCCATGTCGAAATAGCAGTTTTAACTTGCACAAACAGAGACTGCACTGGAAGGTCTCAGACACGTTTGCAGGACTGCTCATGTGGGTGGCAAAATTAGTGCTACAAGCCCACTAGCAGCATTTGATTTACAGACCCTGGGCACAACTGGTGCACTTTACTGGGGACTTATTAGTAAATCAAGTATGCCAATCATGGATAAATCAATCACCAATACATTTTACACAAGCACTTGCACTTTAGCACTGGTCAGCAGTGGAAAAGTGCCTTCTGCAGTGGTAAAGTGCCCAGACTCCTAAAACCAGCAAAAACAAAATGCAGCACACAGTAAAAAACAGGAGGTCAGAAGCAAATAAGCAGGGAAATCACACCAACCGATGCCAAGTCTAACACACTCTACTAAGGGGGTATGGTTTGATAATTCTGCTGGTACAAATATTTCCTTTGCTTGGGTAGTGTATCTTGGATGCTTTAGGCTCGTGGAACAGAGTTCTCACAAAAAGCAATTTCAGGTCTCAGGCTGAAAATGGACTAGCATAAAAATTGAAACTTTAGACATTGCAAGGATCAGTGGAGACAAGATGAGCTTCTCACTGCTAAGTGTATGGAAATTCATTATTGTCTATAAGCCGTGGACCACTATTCTACATTTACACATGCATAAATGTAAAACTTCATCCTCAACATGTTTAGAGCTGTTCCGTCCCCTCTATTTCTATTCCTACTTCTGAATTTGTAAAGCACATGGTTGCCCCAGAGGGCTTCCAGGCACTAGCATAAAGAGAACAAACAAAGAACAGTCAGATTAAACAGCCATCTCTTTAAATGCTTCCGAAAGCTCTCCATGGAAGTACAGAGTCTTAACTTGGAAGATGGATTTAGGCCCAGATCTCTGTACTGGGGTGAATGTATGACCTTGTTCAGCATTCTGTCCATTATTTGCTCTTTTTGCATTTGTCACCCAGGGAGGGACGGGTATGCCCAGATGTGGGTCCCGTGCTCTCCATGCCACTGGAGTCAAGCTAGCCTGGCTGTTGAGGGGTAAAGCCCCGAAGCCGGTCCTAGGATGCTTGTTTCCTGTCCAGGGAGTACCTGACTTGGCAGTTTGGGCTGGACTGTTCCCATGGGGAGCAAGGTCAAGGAGGGCCGGCTTTAGCGCTGGTGGCACCCTGTGTTACAATGTCTGTTGCGCCCCTCCAATGACCACCTCTGCCACAGATTCCCTCACTAGCACCCTTTAACAGTGCCTCTCAAGTCTCCATAACCACTGTCTCTCAGATTCATTTAGTTTTATAGCACCACTCATACCATTGAAAGGTGTCAGAGCACTTTACACCACACACACATTGCACAGAGACAATCATATGTGTGTAAATCAGTGTATAGAAAATGTTACATCAGACAGGACTACAAGCTGTAGTGTAGGAGTGACATGTCATCAATACTGGTAGGCAATATAGTTTGAGTCCTTATTCTGGAAAAGCACAAATTCAGAATTTAAAATTTAACATCATTGTTAGGGGTTCTCTTTCATAATAAGAATTGTTTTCTACCCAAATGAACCCTTTTCACAAGATTAAGATGATGAAAGACTGGGCAAAAAAACATATAGCTCTAACATATAACTTGCAGTTTGCAGCAGCACTAGGGTTACAGTTAATAGCTCAATGTTCTATAATAGGATTTTGACTAATAAACGAAAAGTAACAAAAGGAGCTCTCTTACAGAAGCAGTAACCCACTGACCTATGTACATTATATGCATTTTATTATCTGCATGGTACATGTTCCTAGCAGCAGGCATTTTAACCCTCTGCACTACCTATGGATGAGTCAAAACTTCCACTAGACAAACCTCCGGTCTCATTCCAGGAAGACGATTAATCACTGGAGTTATCTTGACATTTTAATTGATGTCTGAAAATTGCTGGAGGCCAGGAACGCGACAGCAGGTGCTTTTAAAATGATAATATACGTTTTCAAAAATGACGCCCCCACCCCAAGTCACCTGGTGCGGTCGCACCGATCGCATCACCCTAGAGCCGGCCCTGGAGTCAAGACTCATTTGCATATGGCTCGGTCTAAACTGGAATGGCATGGGGAGCAAAAAAATGATGGATTTAGGTCTAGATCTCTGTATTGGTGTGAATGTATGACATTGTTCAGCATTCTGTCCATCATTTGTTGTTTTGCATTCATCACCCCGACTGGGATAGGTATGCCCAGCCATGGGTCCCTTGCTCTCCATGACACTGGAGTCAAGCTAGCCTGGCTGATGAGGGGTAAAACCCCGAAACCTGTCCTAGGATGCTTGTTTCCAGTCCAGGGAGGACCTGGCTTGGCAGTTCGGGCTGGACTGTTCCCATGGGGAACAGGGTCAAGACTGACTTGCACATTGCTCGGTCTAAACTGGAATGGCATGGGGAGCAAAAAAATGATGGATTTAGGTCCAGATCTCTCTACTAAATGTATGACATTGTTCAGCATTCTGTTCATCATTTGTTCTTTTTGCATTTGTCACCCCGAGTAGGACGGGTATGCCCAGACGTGGGTCCCCTGCTCTCCATGCCACTGGAGTCAATCTAGCCTGGCTGATGAGGGGTGAAACCCTGAAACTGGTCCTAGGATGCTTGTTTCCAATCCAGGGAGGACCTGGCTTGGCATTTCGTGCTGGACTGTTCCCATGGGGAACAGGGTCAAGACTGATTTGCATATGGCTTTGTCTAAACTGGAATGGCATGGTGAGCAAAAAAAATTATGGATTTAGGCCCAGATCTCTCTACTGAATGTATGACATTGTTCAGCATTCTGTTCATCATTTGTTCTTTTTGCATTTGTCACCCTGAGTGGTTCGGGTATGCCCAGGCATGGGTCCCATGCTCTCCATGCCACTGGAGTCAAGCTAGCCTGGCTGATTAGGGGAGAAACTCTGAAACCGGTTCTAGGATGCTTGTTTCCAGTCCAGGGAGGAGCTGGCTTGGCAGTTCGGGCAGGACTGTTCCAATGGGGAAAAGGGTCAACACTGATTTGCATATGACTCATCTAAACTGGTATGGCATGGGGAGCAAAAACACGATGAATTTAGGCCCAGATCTCTGTACTGGGGTGAATGTATGACATTGTTCCGCATTCTGTCCATCATTTGTTCTTTTTGCAATTAACTTGGGGGGAAGCGAATTCCATAGTTCAGGCGCCAAATATTGGAAAGAGTGCCCTCCCAGTTTTACCAACTTTACACATGGTATTGCCACTAAATCCAAATTACATGAGTGAAGAAGACGCTTGGGAACATACAGAAACACTAGATAGCAAACATAAACTTACAGTATTGACAGTGACTCTCAAATTGTGATGTGAAAACACTGTGCAACACTCTTTAGAGACAGCTGTGCAGCAATCCAGCAGCTGATAAGTAGAGTAACTGAGCTGGGTTGTGGAATGAGAGATCCAGGGTTGTTTGCCCCTGCATTTATTCAGGCATCAGTAGTGCACCTGCTTCATGCGTCCACTGCGCATCTGCGCTTCAGATCCTTTTTTATGGGTAATAGGCCAGATGCAGAGAGGCGTCGACATGGATACTAGAGCATAGCTCAAAGATAGAAATTCTATAATGGCACCGCCAAAATGGCCGAAACACTCACCTCGATCGAAATACAAAGTGAGACAGGCATACAGATGTCTCAACAATGTATAAGGTAAAAACCAAAAAACACAATCAAAACCTCCAACATCCAAATATCTCCCCCTTAATGCAAAAAAGAATTCTTAAAAACACTCAGAAACATAAAAGTTGAAAGCGATATATGCTGTTGTGCTGCACGTACGAGCATCACGTCCATTTTTATAGGCAATTAATCTGATGCAGAGAGGCATTAACATAAAAAGTAGAGTGCAGCTCAAAGATAGCGGTTCTATAGTGGCACTGCCAAACTGGCCGAATCACATTTCCCGACTACATTGCAATGCAGGACAGGAGGTCAGATGTCACTACAATGTAAAAGGTGGGTAAGCTGGAACCCATCCCCTCAACACCTCGTCAATGGTTCTTGTTGTGCAGTATGATAGGTAAAGAGAAATACTCTTTTTCACAAGGTCCAAATTTCAGATTAATTAGACTGTTATACAAAACTCAGGTCAACAACTAAACTCAGATTAGTTTGTTTATTACAAAGTCTGAAACAGATTAATATATATCAATGTAAGCATAATGGAGCTGATTCACCCTATATAACAACAAGAAAGCGACTAGTTTGATAATAGCCACATAAGCTATCAGGAGAATAAAATGCACATTGGATTGCATCAAGATTCCATTCAGAAACTCCTACAAGTCCCTAACTGTCCCTACGCTACTCTAAAGTGGGAATCCTAGTCTAAGACTAGTTTCAGTAAAGATGAAAAAAGGTGTCAGCTGTCAGAGCCTTCCAAAGAAGTAACTCCAACCGGGGTCATGAAAGCATAAAGCCACAGCAGCCAAAGATGAGGTCTGTACCTCAAGATGTCCTAAAGCAAAAGTGTAAGCTGTCCGTAACAACATTACCACATAAGCCATTGTTGAATTAAAGCACCTCCCACAGTTCTACTAGTATTTTTCTATTATTCCAGCATCCTCCAGCTTCTTTTCTTCGCCTTCATGTTCACACACAGATATTACAAACCTCCTTTGTGCCATCTCCATCTCCCAAAATAATTCATCTCCCATCTGTTATCGCATTTCTTCTTCTCAGGCCTCTCTATCTACTTAGAACAATAACTCTATCTCTCAACTAATAAAGCTTCGTCCACCTGCTGCGGGAACACAAGGTACATACAACATTCCATAGTGTAAGCAAAATGTGAATTCAAACGTTAGAAGGAAAATAAATTGGAAATGCATTTCAGACCTACAGTTAAGCTAAATTAACAACACACATGTTACATTATATGCGCCCTTCAACAAGCAAATAAGCCATACTTTCGATATATACTCTAACAGTTATAAATGACAAATCTTAACATTTTCATATCATGAGTACACTATTAAACCAAATTAGCAAATATGTTTAGTTTATTATCCCTTAACTATTAATGCACAATGTTGTCAGTTACATTTCTATAGTACACATGTGATTGGCATTGATCATGAGGATACCTTAACATCTAGTACTTCTCTTTCTTCTTTTTCATATATTAGTCACACAGAATATATGCGAGTGCAGACTAAGTATGATTATAATGCACTTCTATTGTCAATTATAAAGGGGCCCAAACTACTCTCCTCCAAAGGTAAAAACCAAAAAACACAATCAAAGCCTGCAACTCCCTTGATATTCCCCATAACCCAAAAAGTATATTAGAAACATAAAAGATCAAAGCAATGTAATCTCTCTCCCACCCTAATAATAGAGTAGTCCTGCCCTTTATAAGATAAAGGGCTTTATTTACAGTTTTATAGATAGGATACTCTGACAAAATAGGCTTGGTGAACATTTAATTGCACTGGAGTAATTGGGGTATTTCTCCAATTTTGAGTTACTCTTGTGATGTAAAATTATCACAAATTAAGCGATTATGCTCATTTACGTAATTTGGAGTAATTTTGGAAAAGATGCCTACTCAAGAGCACAGGACCAGAGCAAGAGCAGTTGCTGGCTTCTGCTGTACTGTTGCATTTAGCACTATTTTCTTAAAGCAAAAAGCACCCACTGATTAATTTTGGTTGCGATGGTGCATTTTGAACTATAACAATAGCGCTAAGTCCAGAGTTACGCTATTCTTGTAATTCCACATAATCTTGCAAATGTTTGCTGTAATGTTGTGTAATTACGCTACAGCAAAATATGCGAGTTACATTCACCCCTAGTCAACATGTGATTGATAATCCATCCAAGTACTGCAAGTGTCATTGGCTATAATATACTTGTAATACGGCTGCCATGTTTGTAAAAGAGTATCCTGCCTGCCAAACTCTGAATAAGGCCCAAAAGGCTATCTGTGGCTACCTTTTTGAGTTCGCCATTGGCCCAATTAGCAAAATTGGACTATTTTCAACCATAAAATGTTTCTTATTATGTACAAAACAAAAGACACACAACTGATGGACGAAATGTGGAACAAATCAAACATCCGCTCCCAGTCAAGTGATCTGGGTTAAATCCATTGTTCTTTTGCTCAACATCCTATCCCAGTTCAGATTTAGGCATATGTAAATCAGTCTTGACCCTGCCCCTCATGGGAACAGTCCAGCCCGAACTGCCAAGCCAGGTCTTCCCTTGACCAGAATCAAGCATCCCGGGACCGGTTTGGGGGTATCAACCCTAATCAGACAGGCTAGCTTGAATCCAGTGGCACACTGACCCTGGGACCCACGTCTAGGCATGCCCGGCGCACTTAGGGCGAGAAAGCAATAGACCCACAAATGATGGACAGAATGTGGGACAAATCAAACATTCACTCCCAGTCAAGAGATGCTGGTTAAATCCATCGTTCTTTTGCTCATCATGCCACCCCTTTTTCAGACCCAGCCATATGCAAATCAGTCTGGGCATACCCGGCGCACTTAGTGCAAGAGCCATAGCCATAGATTTACAAAAGCCAGATTGCGATTCAGTAACCTGTTACCAAATTGGAATTTGGATTTACGAATGAATATTTGGAAGGGACGTGTTTAGGGTGTCCCTTCCTAATACTGATTCACAAAGATATGTATGAATATTTTGAAACTAAATTACTGTCTCAAAACATTCCACTTTTACTGACACCTCAAGGGTGGTGGTAACCATTCGCAAATGAGAAGGGGTCCCTATGGGATACCATCCCCTTTGTGAATGTTGATACAAATATTTTTTAGGAGGAGGCAGTGGTCCCACAGACTAATGCCTACCCTTAAAAATTAAAATTTAAATGTTTCATTTTTTTCTTTTTAAAGGCATCCCATTTATCATTAAGAAAAACTGGAATAAAAAAATAGGATTGCTTCATTAAAAAGCAATCACAGACAAGGTGGTCCGCTGACCCCAGCAGGCCACCATTCCTGTGATGGCTGCAATTCCTAATTGGTCGCAAACTGCAACCTACCTCATAACGATACATGAGGTAGTCCTATCGCTACTGCATTAGGAATCGCTAATTCCAACGTCTAGATTTTTGTACATTAGGAACTGCGTTTTCCTTTATTGTCATTTGCAAAGATTCGCAATCCCTAAATTCTATGCACATGGCCCCTAAATCTTCAACTATATTCATAGCACGAAACTACCTACAAAGCAGCTGCATGTTTCTGGATTTTCCCTCCTTTTGCAGGTGTCCTTCATGGAATAACCATACCTGCCCATGTGAGAAGATTCAGTCACTTTTAAATGTACATGATACTGGCAGAATTTTAATGCATGAATAATTCCTTTAAGAGGTCAAAATGATGATGAAATGCGCATCGGGTTTCGGTAAATGATGCTATTTATGCACCTTCATGAAAAAGTCCAATGGCAGTCATTTAGAGCCCTTTCACTTTCAATTGCAATGACTTGGAGAATTTAACCTCTTAAGTGTAAACCACAGTGCCTTACTGGCATCTGTGTGCTATTTGATTGAACTATTCACTGTAGACTAATGAAATGTAATTTATTGATGCTAAGGCTTATAACCAGATTAAATACCTGTGCTGATACATATAGTCCCTGTTTTCAAGTGTGTCAGAGGAGTAGATGCTATTTGTCACACTAATTAAATCAAACACCATGGCGCTGACTACGAGTATAGGAAGCATTTATCATACATGATAGATAACAATACCACAAGGTACTATATTTATCGAGTGCGATAAACACCACCTATTACGAGTTATTGGGGAATAACATACAAATGTTGGTGCTTTATGTACCAAAATCCACATGATCGAAAATACCTCATGGTTTCCCATGTTAAATTTCAGCAGGTTTGACCCACCGAAATTTAATGAAGGTTAAGTTATTTAACACATCCGGTAATTATCGTATGCATTAAATACATAACAACTCATAATTCCAATCTGTGCGTAAACAGGTGCTTATGCACAGGTTGGAATTAACTGCCCAACTTGTAATCAGGCCCCATGGGTTCTGAATTTATCAGGTGCAATAAATAACACCTACTCTGAGTTTTTGCACAGGTGTCGGAAAACACTGATCAACTCATAAACCGGGTCATTCTGTCTATGCAGGGAATAGTGAGATTACTCTATGTTCGGTGGATGGCACATACAAGATAATGCGCTGAGAAAAGTAATTTTGGAAGGATTTGTGGAAACTGCACATTCAATTTACACAGATTCAAGGATAGCAAGTAAGTCGCACTCTATGAGCACACCCAGGGGAATTCAGCACAAATGCAAGCAGGGTTTCTTGCTCAAAAGGAAAAAAATAAGATAATGTTTGCAGCAACTGTACAAATTCCTGTGCGATCTGTAATTTTAGATTCATGTTAAATGCAGCAACATTGTGTGCACTTTCGTAGTAAGATGTCTTTAAAGAAACGAGCACTCTCAATTAACTACCTTTTTTACAGCCTAGCACATTTCAGAAATACAAACATTGAAAAAAATTGAGATGTAATCAGTGCTGTCATCAATGATGTGATTTACCATATCATCAGTGATGCAATATGTGACGCTATAAGCAGTACATGACAGCGCAAACATTTTGGTTAGTTTACTGAAACATAAGTGGCAAATTTCAGTGTTTTTTATGTTTTATTTTCTAACTATAACTGCACATTCACAGTGGATTATTCAGTCAATTGCAGAAGTTTTTAAACATGCATTATGGTGTTATGAGCAAACCTAACTATAACCTCACCTTAACCTTTGGTGTTCTTCAGAATGTTTGTGTCTCTTTTATCATTTTCAGTGTTGAAGTGTTTTTCCACCACGACCTAAGTTACATTCTAACCAATGCTGTCTAAACCATTTGGCTGTGAATAGTAGCGAATAGTTGCAGCCTTTGTAAAAATATTTTGCAGACAACTTAACCATTACAGGACTTGGGGGCAGATTTACAATTAACTAACGCAGCACGGCGCAGCAAGTCATTTTGCTGCGCCGCGCTGCGTTAGTTTTGAAGCACAGGGATGCGACATATTTACAAGAATATGTCGCATCCTTGTGCTTCCCCTGCGCTGGCGCACAAACTGCAGCCATGCGCCGGCGCAGGCACCCTTGCACCATGGTGCAAGGATGCTCTGCGTCGTGGAGATTGTTTTTGTGCAGGAAGGGGCACCTTCCTGCACAAAAACAATCACTACAACCATTTTCCTCTTTCAATGTGTGCTGCAGAATGCAGCTCGCATTGAAAGAGGAAACGAGGAGAAATGAAAACATTTCTCCTCGGTGTGTCTCACTACGCCACCTCTAGGGTGGCGTAGCTTTCAAACGCATCTCCAGAGTTACGATTTCTCATAATTCTGGAGATGTGTCTTAGTTCCATGGGTGTTGCGTGGGAACACCCACAGCAACACCCATGGAACGCCCCTTCAACGCAAAGTGCTGCATGTGAAGGGGCCGTATTTACAAGGAGAGGAAAAGTCATGCAGGGTGGCTTTTCCTCTCCTTGTAAATATGGAGCAGCCCCCTGCGCCACCAGTACGTCACGAAAAGTCACGTACTGGTGGCGCAGGGGGCTTGTAAATCTGCCCCTTGGTGTGTAGACATATGAAGCAGGGGTTGACTGGATATCATGTTTTTATGTTATGCCTTTGTATCCTAAATATAATAGGGATTGGTTATGAAAAAACTGTTCTCCAACCTACACAACAGCCAACCTACTGCAGGCACTTCCTTTGGCTGTACACAGTAGGAGTGGACTGCAGGGCCTTGCAGGCCAGGTCCTGAGCACCAATGTCAGCAGACATCCTTCGTCTGTGTGCAGCTGAGAAAGGGATGCAGGGAGTGAGGTCTGGCTAGTCCCTGCAACCCATCCTTTTGTGGGCATCTAACATTCACAGTGGGCGCCCTTTGATTATTTGCTTTGGGGCTGACACCAAGGGTCTAAAAGTTGTAGAATGCATCTGTCTGGGGTGCAGAGCCTGATGTCGGGCAAAGCCCTGCGATCCACCCTCCATGACCCTTCAAACTCTATTGTAGACAGCCTTTAGCCAAGTGCACCCGGGGATGTGCTGCAGCGCCTGGCATCTTGTCAGCTCCTGTGCCTTCCCTTTATCTACTTAGACTTTAGGTTTAATCTTAGACTTCAGGTCTGAGTTTACCTTTGTGAATTGGGTCCAGCGTCTGTGGAACTGAAATAGTGATTTATATCTCAGCTATACAAAAAGAATCATAACCTAAAATGGAGAAAAGGCTGTAACCCACTGCAAATAGAAAACAATCCAAAATGACAAGATAAAAACGCAAAGGATAATGCCTCTACAAGTGAAGGGAAGACACACATTGTGTTCTTTATCTTCTTTGGAGCGAAGTATAAGCGTTTTTAACTTTTGAAGGCTCCCTTGCAGGCTGACGTGACCTCATTGGTCTTTACCAATATGTCTGCAGAATGCCTGAACATATTTATTTCTGATTAGGGGCTTGGAGAGTTACATGAAGTGTCGCACAAGGCCGAATAAGGAAGGGCAAAGTAAAATAAAGGAGTGAATTGAGCAATTTGGTTCACAGTCACATTCCCTCCAGTTTTTGTTGTTCCACTACTTCAACTAGACCACTCCTCCACCAGGATCACTACTTCAATAGAGGTCTTGTACACAGATTGGCTAGGGTTGGAGTTAGAAAAAAAAAATCCTTAACAGTGTTTATGTGCTGTTCGGGTGGTAAGGTTCATAGGGGCAGATTTACAAGAACTGGTGCATCCCTGCATATTAGCAGGGATGCGCCAGTTAAACTGCGACACGTAAAAAAACCCTTTCGCCACCATGGATGCGCCGCATTTACAATGCAGCGCACCGTGGCACAAGGATAGACAGATGCATGACGCATCTTTTCGGCGTAAGGGCAGCGCATTGCTGGAGTCGTGTCGCAAGTACGACGCAACTCCAGCAATGGTTAGGAATGCCTATTCCTAACATCCTGCGTCACTCCTTACGCCTGCTTCAAGCAGGCGCATGGTTTTGATGCAGTGGCATCGTAAAAGTGACTCCGTGAAATCTTGTAGATTTCACTGCATCACTTTTACGAGGCTTTCCTGCGTGGGGACGCCCACCCTGCATACATAATACCTGACGCAGGTATAATGTAGCGCAGGGCTTTACAACGTGACACATCTCCCTAGATGTGTCACATTGTAAATATGTCGCAATGTGGCACATTGTTTACGACGCCGCTGCGTCACAGAAGTGACGCAACAGCAGCGTAAAGTTGTCGCAAGGGGCTTGTAAATCTGCCCCATAGTATCTAAACATCTGAGTCCACCAGACAGTATAATTATGCACCATGTCGAAGACTCTCTCATGATAACATTGTCTACATTGCCTCCAGCATGTAAGGCGCACATTGCTGTTCCAATATAAGATTTGTCCCTCCAGCATGTAAAGCCGCCACTAGACCTGTAAAACTGCTTTACAATTGAAGTATCCACATTGTTCGAAGCGAGTAAAGGGCCATTTCCACTGTAGCAGCCCTCATCGTCAGCATCATGGAAAGCAGTATAACCACCACAGTAGCACTGCCCCAGCATTCACAGCATAAAGTGTCATTGCAGTATTCGCATTGCCCTCCAGCATATATAGCACCATTACAGTGTTATTGGCCACGTTTCTACAGTTTGCACCGTTGTCATGCCAGTGTACACAATGAGACAAGTGTTCCAGCAAGAGGTCGATAGTGCAGTTGGGCCAGGGGTGCAGAAAAGGTCAGGGAGCTGGGGCTCCAGGTCGGTGGAAAGGTAGCTCCCTCTAGGCTTAGCAATCACTGCTGGGAGCTCAAGACAGCCTCCATATCCCCGGGAGCCACTAAAGGAATGCTGACCGGTCCAGCTCTGGAGCTTTTCCAGGGTCTCCAGTGTCAGTCAGCTATTGATGACTGGTTGTAGAGTTTCTTTGAATGTGCAGTCCAGACGAACAGCAGCCATTTTAGAGAAATATATGATCTTGCGGGATGGGGAAATCCAGGTTGATGGGATAGACTGCAAGTTTTGAAAAATGTAATTGGATGTATAGTCTGGGGGAAACGCTGCACAGATCGGTGCTTATCATTACTCTGATCATGTATGTCTTTTCTCTTTTTTCATGCAGTAGGTATCACACTTCAAGTTGCTTCACTGAGCAGCAAAGAATGTATTCTCCTTCACAGCAGGTGCTCTTGCTTCCTGCTCTGAAAATACAGTATTAGAGGTAATTTGGACGTCACTCTGATCCTCCACGCCTACAATGACACACAGACTCTTTCTCCCCCTTCTCTTTCTCTCTATCTCTCTCTCTCTCTCTCTCTCTAACTCTCTCTCTCTCTCTCACACTTTCTCTCACAAACACTTTATTTTTATTTCTCTCTCACACACTCTTTCCCTCTCTCTCTCTCTCTCTCTCTCTCGCTCACACGCACGCAAACACACTCTTTCTCTCTGTCTCTCTCCTCTCTCTCCTGCAATGGCCATATAACATCCGCAAAATATTCTTTTATAACACTCATATTTCCAAATAAGTATTTAAGGACCTTGTATTATATTTTTCTTCCATGTAATCTTTTATTATAAAGCGACATTAATTAATTATTTTCTATTATAAAGTACAGCTCTATAGAAGCTATATGACAAAAATGCAAAACACTGTGGCCCCAAGCCCAAGGGTTGCACAGTTTTCAAACTTTTATTTACTCCTAGAACACTCAGGTATACTCCTAGTTAAATACTGACGATTGCACTTCCTGTGAATAATGCTATGCAATTTCCAGTCGCAGACTCTAATATTGACAGACCTAAGTGTGACTTCAAAAGTACTGTAATTCTCCACCAAAATAACCTCTGCGACAAGTAGAACTGGGCTACTTCCCAAACTCATATCCGCATTCTTTAGAAATTAATAAAAAGGATTATGGTTTATTAATCAGGATTAATGCAATCTCAGTAGTTCTGCATGGAAAAAGGTCATGGTTTTTATCCATTTCACTTTACAGGGATAGCTCACCTATGAACAACCTTCAAGGGATGTAAGGTAGTATCACATTGTAATTAATGGCTTTAAATGTCACTCACATACATAAAAAAATTGTTCTCTCCTCCTTGACGCGACTTCTTTTTGCAGTCAGCATTTCATTATTACTTCCCATTTCTTTTTACAACAATGTATTGGACTGAAAAGCCTGAGTGGCGTAACTTTTAATTCCACTGGCAGAACCCGGTTAAATGCACAATTGTTTCACTTTTCAGAGCAAAGAGCTTTGCCCAATGTCAAGGTTTTCATGACCTATCCTGTATTTCATTCTACAACTGAAGTATTCTATTTCTTCCTGAGCAGTCAAAGCATTCATAGTGATATAAAATTTCCAAACATGTAAGTGAATAAATCCAGTTTTTGTGGGAGAACTTTTCAGCTAAATATTTGGATCACTGACAGAATATCGACGACAGGAATATCGAGGTACACAAATATCGTGTACAGAATATCGATGTCAAGAATATCGGCATCCTATCTCTACAAAGGTAAGAACAAAAATATCGAAACCAAAATATCGTTGTTTAAAATATCGTTGTTCAAAATATCGTTTTTTTTAATGTCTTAAAAATAATATAAAATAAATTAAATAATAAATATAATTAATAAAACATAGTTAGAATTATTTAAAAATGTTACAAATTATAAATAATAAATGTAATATAAAAATGAGTAAAAATACATATATAAAAATTATTATATATATATTTACTTAATAATATTGAGAAATAATTATTTTATTAAATTATAAAATGTTAGAAACATAATAAAAATTATAAATATATATATATATATATATATATATATATATATATATATACATATACCTGTAACAAATATAAAAATAAAATATATATATAATAAATTAAAATATTAAAATAATTATTTATTTTTAAAACAACATTTTACAGTACATTAACTAAAACAGTAGGGAAAATGTTGGATAGCGTAGAGGATAACATTACTATTCCCACTCCAGGGAATGCAAAAGTAGGGAAAGTGTTGGATAGCGGAGGGGATAAAATTAGTATTCCCACTCCAGCAAATGCAACAGGAGGAAAGTGTTGGATAGCGGAGGGGAATAATTTACTATTCCCACTCCAGCAAATGCAACAGTAGGGAAAGTATTGGATAGCAGAGGGGAATAATTTACTATTCCCACTCCAGGGAGTGCAACAGTAGGGAAAGTGTTGGATAGCGGAGGGGAATAATTTACTAATTCCCACTCCAGCAAGTGTAACAGTAGGGAAAGTGTTGGATAGCGGTGGGGAAAAATGTACTATTCCCACTCCACGGAGTGCAACAGTAGGGAAAGTGTTGAATAGCGGAGGGGATACAATTACTATTCCCACTCCACCGAGTGCAACAGTAGTGAAAGTGTTGGATAGCGGAGGGGATAAAATTACTATTCCCACTCCAGCAATTGCAACAATAGGAAAGTGTTGGATAGCGGAGGGTAATAATTTAATATTCCCATTCCAGCAAGTGCAACAGTAGGGAAAGTGTTGGATAGCTAAGGGGAATAATTTACTATTCCCACTCCAGCAAGTGCAACAGTAGGGAAAGTGTTGGATAGCGGAGGGGAATAATATACTATTCCCACTCCAAGGAGTGCAACAGTAGGGAAAGTGTTGGATAGCATAGGGGATAAAATTACTATTCCCACTCCAACAAGTGCAACAGTAGAGAAAGTGTTGGATAGCAGAGGGGATAAAATTACTATTCCCACTCCAGCAAGTGCAACAGTACAATAGTGTTGGATAGCGGAGGGGAATAATTTACTATTCCCACTCCAGCAAGTGCAACAGTAGGGAAAGTGTTGGATAGCGGAGGGGATAACATTACTATTCCCACTCCAAGGAGTGCAAGAGTAGGGAAAGTGTTGGATAGCGGAGGGGATAAAATTACTATTCCCACTCCAGGGAGTGCAACAGTAGGGAAAGTGTTGGATAGCAGAGGGGAATAATTTACTATTCAAACTCCAGCAAGTGCAACAGTAGGGAAAGTGTTGGATAGCGGAGGGTAATAATTTACTATTCCTACTCCACGGAGTGCAACAGTAGGGAAAGTGTTGGATAGCGTAGGGGATAAAATTACTATTCCCACTGCAACGAGTACAACATTAGGGAAAGTGTTGGATAGCGGAGGGGATAAAATTACTATTCCCACTCCAACAATTGCAACATTAGGGAAAGTGTTGCATAGCGGAGTGGAATAATTTACTATTCCCACTCCAGCAAAATAATAAACATTAATTAATAAATACTTAAGTATTAAAAATAATTTAGCTCCCACCAAATCCCCCTATAAATGACACCACCAATATTATAAAACATGACACAATCAACATAATTGCTTAACAATTAATTAATTAACTAATAACAATGAACAATCAAATTAAATACAATTAGTAATAAATTAATTCACACTATTAAGACTCTAAAATAGCAATAACTAAGGGGCTCATTACGATGGCGGGCGGAAGCACAACCGCCGTGCTGGCGGATGCAAAAACCACCAGTTACCGCCGGCACGCAGCAGTCCACACGCCCGCCCAATTACGATGCGAAAAGTAGGCCAAACACCGCCGGCAAGCCAGCAACACCGTCCGCCATCAAAGTGCGCCGGTACACGTAGCGGCGCAGCCCAACTGACACACACCGTCCGACGAAACACGTCCCGCCCGGCGCATAAATTACGATGCCGCAAACAAACGGCTCCCACGGCCAAGAGATACCGTACGACAAACCGAAGCGGTAACACGGACGCCGAGCACGGACAACGAAGAAGCGGCTCCCCGAGCATGAATCCAGCACTGCAGGCCCTCCCCATGCTCCTGCTGATGCACCACCAAGGACGCAACGTACCGCGGAGACGCAGGTAGGCACACACACAACAAGTGCACGCAAACAGCGCACACAGTGCAAGGGCGGAAAAAGCGGACAACCCCCCACCAGCGCGTGTACACTACACATCCACCATTGCATCCACATATGACACACAGGCCAAATCGTAACATCGCGTAACACATGTGTACACACCACCTGGGACTAGGAACCAACAACCCCGTCACGGCCCCAAAGCGGCGATGACGCCGCCACACATGCGCACAACGCAGAGGCCAACCGCAGCGCCATGCATGCGTCGCACACAGACACAGGGACACAACCAAGCAGCACACACATCAGCCCCACCCCGAACGCACATGACACGTGACAGGCCTGCCACAGACATGTCCCCAACGCCCAATTCACGGACAACACCCAACGCCACACAACTGACGCACACATGTCAGTGAAGACACGCAACAGCAGGACACACCCCAGTGTAACAAATATGGCGTAGCACACAGCGGCGGCAACACCAACTAGGAGAAGCAGGGCCCCTTCGGGAAGAGGAACGCCAGTACCACACTGAAACACCCATACCACCCTGCACATATGAACAAGACATATAAAACGGAACACCAAAGAGCCCGGGGACCGACAACAGGTGGCCCAAGAATAACATTCACACACAAGGCCCAACGCAGAGCGGAAAGGCAGCCTGCCGCCCACACAAGGGAGAGCAGACAGCACTGAATGACCTTCCATTCCAACTCCGAAACCACAGCCCTACGACAGAAGCCGGTGAATACAGCCATTGTCCAAGAATAGACCAACACAGGCTTGCCGAGGAGACCGACCACAGGGCAGATAGCGCATATCACAGAAGCACACAACGGACGGGGAAGAAAGAAGAAAACACTCCCCCATGTCGGCCACATGCAAGTTAATTGGAAGGAGTCACACATCACTGACCTTGAACTGTCTGAGAAGCATGTGGGAAGAGGGCCCGTGTCCTCCAAACAAGCCAACAGAACACAAGTCCTGTCTCCCTACGACTACACAGAGCTCACAGCAACCTCGGAGCGTGCACATTGCAGACTGCACACACAGCCGGAGCACGCCACCACAACGCACCGCTGCGAAATGGCAACCGCAACACACCTACCCAACTACGCCGAACAGCTCAAGCTGTACAAAACCAACCTGTTTCATACATTGGGATGCGATCTCCTGTCCCTGCTGAACGTAAGTTACCGACTGACTTACCGCATCACATTGTTCAGCTGCGTCATGCCCGTCTTCTACTGTCGGAGGTGTCCCTACCAGCATCCCGTGGAGATATGCCTCTCCAACCCGGCATGTCTGAAGGCGGACCTGCTACCACTACTCCTCCCTCTGGACGCACACGACAGGGCCTGCTCTGCCTATGGGAGCATGGCGTATGTGGCCAACATCGCACCCGCACTGAAATGGGACCACTGTGCCTCCACACGACGGATCATCGAGAACAGCTACATCGAATGTCACCCAGCATGCCCCATCATGGTCCTCCAAGGGACAACTTACGAACAACACCTTGACAGCCACCATCCGCTACATTGGCTGGCAAACATGTACACCACCAATGACATGGAAGCCCTGCTGGACGGCATCGCATACCTGACAACCTGTAAATTCGTCGGACCACAACGCAGGTTCCCCGATTGACCTATGATGTCCAACCCCGCACCCATGCTTAGCTTCCGCATGGACTGGCCAGTCACCACCACAACAGCCATACCAAACGACCGGCAACTGTAACCACACCATCAACGACATCGCCATGACATCGGATATGACCGGGACATGCACACTGTTCCCCATCACATCCAGGAACACCGCATGCATCGTGGGAGGCAGTGGCATGGGCTCTGTGTATCGCACCCACATGGACGGAACTGCACGAACAACCAGGACACGACATGGATCCAGCGCCCATGGACACACACACCGCTCAGTGGACATGAATAGGTCGCCTGGAGTCTGTGGGTGCTGCACCCCTCCCACCCCCGCCCCGGGAATCCCATACCAGGACCTTTGCATGGACGACAAGTGCATACAACAACAACACGACCCCAGTGACTGTGACATGTCCAGTAACCACCACAGTGCAACAACAAGTGGCACGCCGCTGCATGCACGCAAGCACATGCCCTGATGTCATCTCACATGCACGCGTGCATGAGGAACAACCGCAGCAAACCTGTCACATGGAACTGAGATGGACTGTGCCCATGATGCCAAGCGGTCTGGTAGGCTACATGTATACCGTCTGTGTCAAAGTCCGCAGCTCCGCAGCTATACGTAAATGTACATTAGCACAGCCTTGGCCAAGCAGATGTCACTCTGAAGCCCACATCCCACATGCAACAGCCAATCACATGTAACCCCACACCCTATCCCATTTGCAATCATGCTCAGTATATCCTCAACATGTATTCCGCTGCCAGTAGTGTCCACTATACTGCATCACAGAGGACAGAAGACTCAATATAATGTTTGAAACCAAAACTGTCTCCGCTGACTCATTTCACAAGTACGAATGAGAGAGGATGAGAGTATGTGAAGTACACGGCAGTCGTGACATGACCATGTAGTCCACTGGTATTGGATGTCAACGCAAATGAGTAGCACAACTGTGGAAGACACACATGTGTCGTGTGAAGTCGTATGGACGCAGTGCTCAGGTGGGTGGGTGTGACGGGTAGATGCGCACATGCCAAGTTGGAGCACGCCGTGTTGGGAGGGGTCATGAACAGTACACCACCGCTTCCCTGGGCATTGTGAGAGGACACCTGTCGGGGGGAGTGAACACGTGTGTGCACAGCAGCCGGGCACACGTACAAAGCGGTACCAGGCGCACCTCAGCCCACCCTCTGTGGACAAGCTGGATCCTGTTGTGCGCCCGCCATGCCCCTTGACAAGGCACACACAGCCCCAGTCGACCAGGTGTAACCCCAACATAGTCAATCCGCACAGGCGATACAGGGCACGGGATGGCAGTGGAGCATGGTGTGTGAGGGGTCTCCTCGCGCTCCTCCTGGTCATATCACGCAGGCAATAGAACCTCAACGTCTAGCATGGCACAAGTCAAATGGAAGTGTAGGGGACGCACCACAGCACGAGCAGCACTGACGTCACGGGAGGTGGCTCGCACCATCCCATCCATTGCCCATCATACCAACCACGCCACATGCCATTGCGACTAAGTGCAAGCGCGTGCGCCACCACCCCCGAGCCCTCCCCAGAGAGGCCAAAGAGTGAATGTGTGGGCCATCAGCCACAGACGGACGCGGCCTGGCCGCAAGGGCAGCCACAGCCACTGGGTGTCGCAGGTGGCGGATCCGGAAGGCGAAGACTGTGATGCATAGTCCATGCAGGCCGGGTCTCCATTTGGGGCACCACGCAGGTGGACGGCATCCCGCCACACATCATACCCTGAGACAGCCCACTCGTGCAACTGGACCCACACATACACTCCTTGCCCTCTCTGGTGCGAGCTTGGGGCTGCCTGTGCAGGCGCTAGCCTCGCAGGTGAGCATGCATATTGGGGGAGCGAGGGGAGGACATGAGGGCTGGGGCGAAGATGACTGTATCACTGTCAGTTAGTACAAGGGATGACCCAGATGTGGAAAGGAAGAGACGTGTCCCGTGTGTACTGCAACTAGTCGCCAATCCAACTACCCCCATGTCCGGAATGTAAGCCCGCACCTAGGCCCGCCCATCCGCCACATCGAACATACCACCAGCACGACAACCTTCCCATTCGAAACACTGACTGGGGGTGGCGACCAGTGAACAATCATGTGTAGCCTACCCACGCGTACATGTGGGCCCTCCATGATCCATGTCACCTGCGGCAAAGTCATGACATGCGCAATGAGGGAAGTGAGGAGAGCTGTCCGCCCCACGCGCAGAAGGTGCATCAGCTCCACAGACCCAGCAGCGAGTCCAGCAGGGGTCACATGTGCAGGGGCAGCTGTGCCTGGTGTGAAGGCACATGCATATAGACAGCACATCGACCAATGTGTAGTCTGCCCACATCTACAGTCCATCATCATGCGGACATAGGAATTGAACACAGGGCAACACATCTGAGTGGGTGCACCCACCGTGACCAACAATGCGCAATCATCGATGTACCCGCCCTGTGCATGGCCCCCCACCCAACGGAGGCACATCCAGTGCCACCATCCCACACACACAAGCCTTCCAGGGAACATGCTGTGTCCAATGGTCAGTACAGAGTCAGCGCCCATCTGGTGGATCCTGAACAGGAGACACATGCACACACATGCCAGCTCCCACTATGTACGTCTGCCACCTGGCACGTGCAATGCAACCTCTCACCTGTGACGTGTGACTGCAAGCACACAGCCGTCTTGGCATGGGGCTGTCAATGTAGACACCTGTCAATGTTTCGGGAGGTGTGATCCGTACAGTGCTGTACATAGGGTGCAGTGCTGACACCTACTACTGTCTCATATCCCCTCGTGCCACAGGTCCCACTTGTTATGGCCGCTCAGCCTGTGCCCACATCGTCGTCGTCGTGTGCCATACTCATCCAGCCGCGGAAGCAGTTCCATGCTCAGCAGACATTCATGTTGCCGTGGCGTTGCCGCTTGACGGATATGCAGTCAGTCCCCATCAGCACGCCCCGCAAGTCATTGGGGCCTAGATCCCCATGTGCATGCACATGGCAGTGGTTTGTATCACTAGCCATTGCCATTGTTGGGAGACCTGTGTAAGTGTATTGTGGCCGTGCCGTCCCAGCTTGACAGCTGGGCTGTGGCTCATGTGCTTGCTCAGTCATGTCAGTGATGTGTATGCGAAATTGCTATGTGTCGTGTTGCTTTGACATGTGTCCTCTGCCATTGTCCCTAGGCGGAGACCGAACATTGACCGCCCATACCAATTGCTGGCGGACATGGACGATACAGAGGTTATTAGGAAGTTTTGGCTGGACAGGCCAACCCTGCATCGACTGTGTGCCATGTTAGAACCCCATCTCCGTCCCCGCAGGGTGTATCCGACTGCTGTCACCCCCACGGCTAAGGTGATGGCCGCCATGCATTTCTTCGCCACTGGGTCATTCCAGCACACAGTGGGCATTGGAGGAGGGATGTCCCAGCCCATGTTCAGCAAGGTGCTGAGGGATGTACTGGCAGCCATGATGCTGTACCGAAACAGGTACATCCGCTTCCCCAGGGCTCGTGAATTGGCGGCAGTGAAGGGTGCATTCTATGCCCTTGGCAGAATCCCACACGTCGTTGGAGCCATTGACTGCACACATGTCGGCCTTGTTCCACCACAGGCCACTGAGCACCTGTACCGCAACAGGAAGCACACGCACTCCCTGAATGTGCAAGTGGTGTGCCTTGCGGACATGGTGATCACCCACGTGTGTGCAAAGTTCCCAGGCTCGGCCCATGACGCACACATAATGCGCAACAGCATCTTGCCACGACTGATGTCCAATATGCAACAGGATCGTGGCTGTATTGTCGGTGAGTATGTGGAGTGGTGTAGCGTGCTGGTTGTGCGATGCTGTCCCCTGTCCAGTTGGAATAGCAACGGTTCTCTGTGTCCCTCACACCCAGGTGACTCTGCGTACCCGAATGGGGCATGGCTGCTCAGTCCATTGAGGAATCCTCGCACCCCAGCAGACGATCGCTACAATGAGGCACATGGGAGGACCAGACGTGTGGTCGAGCGTACCTTTGGCCTCCTCAAGTCCAGGTTCAGGTGCCTGGACCGCACCGGGGGTGCGCTGGCGTACTCCCCACAGAAGGTGTGCCGGATAGTGGTGGCGTGCTGCATGCTGCACAATCTGGCCATTCGGAAGCAGATCCCCCTCATCGTGGATGACGGAGATCAACCAGGGCCCCAGCCCGCAGACCAGGACAGCTCGAGTGAGGAGGACAGCGGAGAGGAGGAAGCTGGGAATGTGCGGCAGCAGCTCATCGCCCGCTACTTCACTTGACGGTGAGTGTCCATGTACGACGGCTGATGTGGCTGTATCTGTGCAGGTGTGTGTGTGCTGTGTCAGGGTGGCCGTTTGTTCACTGCGTGCTGTGTGTCAACGCTCCATGGCCAGGGTAGTATGCCACTGTTGGTGGCTGTGGCATTGTGCCCTATTGCTCTGTGCGATGTGTGTACATTGCTTGTAGTTGTTGACATGTACTGTGTGATGGGTGTGTGACACACTCATTGAATGTGCTCCTGTTCTGTCTCCCACCCCTAGGTCCCTACAGGCCCTCCGGATTCCATTGCCATGCCACGCATCAGGTGCCTTTCCGCCCAAGGTGGCCGTTGTATTCCGTACAAATAAAACACAGGGCACAAACAGCAGTTAGTGTAAAAGGTGCATTTATTTCAAACTGTGACATGTGATTGTGTGTAAGGTGATGACAAAAGTGGTGCGTGCAGTGACAATGAGCTGTCGGTCATGGCTGCGTGATGCTCAGGGTGTACCCACTGGTTCTATGTCCATAGTCCAACACACACATGCCATCCAGATGGATGTGTGGAGTGGGATCGTAGTCCAAGTCAATGCAGTGGCTGGTCAAGGAAGGCTGGCGGAAGGCTGGCTGGCTGCCTCACTTGCGTTTGGAGCGTGCGAAGTCCTCCCGGGAGATCTGTTTCCACTTCGGACGGCCCCTTCCACGTTTGCGAGGGGGGTGCCTGCTTGCGACATGCTGGTGGTTGAGGTGTGCTCACTGGCTGTGGACGCAGGGGAACTGGACACTGCTGCTCGACCCTGCGCCCCGGCAGGTGGTGGCGGAGGGGAGCTGCTGTCCCTGGCTGTGACCTCACCACCACCACCAGCTGGCCCATGAGGTCCACGAGTTGGCCCATACGGGCGTCCATGGACCTCAGCACCCCCAGCACCTCACGCGTGTCTGAAGCAGACCGGACCCATTGTCCTTGGGCCTCTTCATAGGCCCCAAGGACTCTGGCCATTTGAGGCAGGGCATGGCTCCCAGGGGAGGCTGGCGTTTCCCTGACCCTGCTCCTCCTACCAGTCCTGCTGCCACCGGCCTGCCCACTAGCCACATTGCTCACCACGGTCCTCGCTGTGGCTCCCAGGGTGGATCCAGTCGGCCGGGCCACCACCTGCGCTGGGGCTGGTGCCAGCGAAGACGTGGTGGTGGTGGCGGCGGTGGTGGTCGGTGCGGCGATGGTGGCGGTTGCGGCAGTGGTAGTGGCCACAATGACCGTGGGTGTGGCCGCAACGACAGTGGCAGCAGGGGGCTGGGAATGTTCAGCAGCCCTGGATGATGGGTTGGTGGGTAGGAGGGGTCCTGGGGAGCGGCTGGGCCCTGCCACACCAGATGGGCCTGCTTGGTGGTCCGTGTCCGAAGAGGAGGACAGATCCTCCAGATCCGTGTGTCCTCGTTGGGGGCTTGTAGGCTGGCTGTGCTGGCTGCTGGCTCCATCCCCAGCATCCAGCAGTTCGTCACCTGTGGAGAGAATGAGATTTGTTATTGTGTTGCACCTGGCGAAGTATGTATTTGTCGTCTGACATTAACAGTTCGTGCAATCTCGTACATGGGTTTCCCGGAGGCGTGTGTGTGGCTGTAGCATCTGTAGTTGTGTGTGCTGGCAATGGGACTGTGTGCTGTGCACATGTGGCATGGGACGGATTGGCCATGCCGATGGGTGTGTTGCTGTGCCCCTACTTATTGTGACTCTGGTGTATGCGGGCTCCTGGCCCATCCTGGGTCTGGTTTGTACTTTGCTTTTGGTGTTCAGATGGGACGCTTAGGAACGCATATGGCAACATGGGGGCCATGCCCCAGATTCGCATTTGGGAGGGAATATGCTTTTGGGGTTCAAATGGAACGCTTAGGAACGCATATGGCAACATGGGGGCCATGCCCCAGATTCGCATTTGGGAGGGAATATGCTTTTGGGGTTCAAATGGAACGCTTAGGAACGCATATGGCAACATGGGGGCCATGCCCCAGATTCGCATTTGGGAGGGAATATGCTTTTGGGGTTCAAATGGAACGCTTAGGAACGCATATGGCAACATGGGGGCCATGCCCCAGATTCGCATTTGGGAGGGAATATGCTTTGGGGGTTCAAATGGAACGCTTAGGAACGCATATGGCAACATGGGGGCCATGCCCCAGATTCGCATTTGGGAGGGAATATGCTTTTGGGGTTCAAATGGAACGCTTAGGAACGCATATGGCAACATGGGGGCCATGCCCCAGATTCGCATTTGGGAGGGAATATGCTTTTGGGGTTCAAATGGAACGCTTAGGAACGCATATGGCAACATGGGGGCCATGCCCCAGATTCGCATTTGGGAGGGAATATGCTTTTGGGGTTCAAATGGAACGCTTAGGAACGCATATGGCAACATGGGGGCCATGCCCCAGATTCGCATTTGGGAGGGGATATGCTTTTGGGGTACATGCTGTGAGCCATGGGTGCCGAACGTGACATGTGTTGTGGCAGCATGACAGTGCATGGTTTGAGGTGTGTGCATGCTTGACATGGCCTGCATATTTGCTGTCTGTTGTGATTACTGGACATGGCATTGGACGCATCGTTATGAGTGAGTGATGGTTGTGTGCCAGCCAACGTATTGCAGTTGTCCCATCTCCTTGGTGTGCGTGCTGCCCTGTGCCATGTGCATCACTGCAGTGCTCGGGGGGTGTGGCCCATGTTGTGTGTTGTTGCTCACAGTGTGTCGTGCGCTTCATTGACTTCTAGCACATGGTTGGTCATGGGCATGTATCTTAGCGTGACTGCTGTATGTGTGGCAGCTGTGCGGATGACATGCCTTTCATGAGACTGGGGCTGACGGATGGGATGGATGGTATGTTGTATGTGCATGGTGTCTGTGTGTTTGATGGGTTCAGTGGTGTTCGTGTGCATTTATGTTGTTCCGCTCTGTTGCGTCTAGTGTTGTTTGTCTTACATAGGCGTAGTTGTGGGGTGTGTGGTTGACAGGCAGTAGGGGCTACATGGACAGGACTTCAATGGTGTTTCGGTTGTGTGTGATGAGTTGCACAGTGGCTGCCGTGTGGTACTATATTCAGTGTGGCTTGTGCATGCAGACGTGGCTCCTTGGGTGTTGCTATGTCTGTGATGGGTCATGTGGGGTGTGAGTCTGTTGTTCATGTCCGTGTGCACATTGTTCACTTGTTCGTGACGGTGGGCGGTGCTGCGTGTTCGTCTGCTACGTGACATGTCCCATGTGTTGGTCGTGTTCCGGTCCTCATGCCTCCAGTAATCCAGCCCTGTCCAGTTTCCCACCTGCAAGTTGTTCGTGCGTGCACTGTACTGGATGCCACATGGCTCTAAGCGGGGGTGCTCCATGTTGCAGGTCTGTGGGGGTGGGGGGTGTTGTGGATCGTGGGGGTGGCTGGACACCCACTGACACCAATTGCTGTGGACCGTGATGTCTGCCTTTCGGCTGTCGTTGTGCACTGCGGTGGCTGACACGTGGCTGTGGGGTGTGGGGGATGCTCCTCCTTGCTGTGCTGTGGGACTAGGGGCCTGGTGTGTGTTGTACTTGGGCTGTCCACCGTCCCACCCACTGCACTTTGTGTTCCTGCCACTTACCTGTTACTTGTCGGTTAGTGCAGCTGTGGCGGACACATGGGTGTGGTGGGTGCTCGTTGTGGCGCTTCTGGCATATTTGGGGACCTGTTGGTGGTTACGTGGCTGGCTGAGTGTACACATGTCCCCACGTATCTTACAGTTGTTCGGTTTGGGCTGTGTGTGGTGGTGTCTGTTGCATGTGTGTGTGATGTGTTGTGTATTGTGTGCTGGACATGGGGGTGTTTGTCCCTGGGAGCTGTGGCATGGTGGTAGTGCATGTGAGTACATAGCGGTGTGCTGGTATACATTAGTTTGTACTTACCAGCCTCCACTCCCCTGCTAATCCGGCGAGGATCTCCGGATGTATTATGACTCGCACCTTCTCCTCCCACGCTTTGAAGGTCTTGAAGAGCGCGGGATTCCCTCCGCCAGTGACGGCAGCCAGCTCTCTGTTTTTGCCCTCCTTCTTCTTGACCAGGCTCTTGACGTCATTCCAACGTTTGTTTATTTCTCCTCTGTTCCTGGGCAGGGTCCCGACTGCATTGACCTGGTCTACGATCCGGTTCCACATTCTGTTTCTGGTGGCTAGTGGTGTGTGCTGGACCATGTTCCCATAGATTTGTGGGTACACCTTGATGATCTTGTCGACCATGACCGTCAGCTCAATGGGCGTGAACTTGGGCATTCTTTGTGGTGCCATGGTGTTTGTGGTGCTGGTGCGGTGTGTGTTGTGTAATGTGCAGGGGGTTTGTGGTGCCGGTGTTTGGTGGTGGTGGTGGTGGTGGTGGTGGTTGTGATGTGTGCGTTTCTGTGGTGTGCTGCTGTCCTTGCTGTGTCTCTGTGTCCTCTCCTCTCCTCTCTGGTTTGCAATGTTGCAAGGGGTTGTGGTCTGTGGGAGTGCTGCTTTTGTACTTACCTATGTGGGTGTGTCCTCATGGTCTGTTGTTTTCAGGTGTGTTGTGTCTGGGGTTCTGGCCTTTGTTGTTTTTGTTTGTCCGGGGGGTGTTTTCGGGATGTGTACTGTGCTTGTGTATTTGTGCGTGCCTTGCTGTGTGGACTTGTTGGCCATGTTGTGTGCTATTGGTTTTGTGAGCGGATGGTTTCTGTGCAGGTACGTGGGCGCCATGGCTTCTGCCGTGTCGATTCTCATCGGCGTTGTTTGCGCTGGCGGGCGGTATATTTGTAGTTTTCCCGCGCTCATGGCGGTGCGATCGTAATTTCACGTGCGGTGTGTCGGCCGTGAGGGCGGGCGGTTTTGTGTTGTCGTGCGTGTTTCCGTCCGTGGCGGGCGGTTTGACTCCGACTCGGACGTTGGCGGGCGGTATTTTGTGTGATTTTTCGCCGATGGCGGTTTTCGGTTTGTGTAATCGTAATGGCGTGGTCGGTGTTCAGACGGTGTGTGCGGGCGGATTTTTGCCGCTTTCATGCCTGGCGGATTTTTTTACGCCGGGTATCGTAATGGGCCCCTAAATATTATATAAAAAATATTTTAAAATATATTACATTTAATTACTTCCCACACTACTCCCCTATAAATCCACAACCCGCTCCTAAAAATTTACATATTTAGCAATTAATTATTAATAATTAATAACCAATTAATAATTAATTAATAATACATTATTTAACACAATTAACAATATAAAATATTAAATACACAAATATTAATGAATAAAAATTATTAATTAATTATTTATAATTAAATTACTTCCCACCCTACTCCCCTATAAACCCACAACCCGCCCCTAAAAAAATAACACAATTAACATAATTACCAATTAATTATTAATAATTAATATCTAATTAATAACAAATTATTTAACACAATTAACAAAATAAAATAGTAAATACATAAATATTAATTAATAAAATTATTAATTGATTAATTATAATTAAATTACTTCCCACCCTACACCCCTATAAACCCACAACCCGCTCCTAAAAAATGACACAATTAACATATTTACCAAGTAATATTTAATAATTAATAACCAATCAATAACTAATCAATAACAAATTAATTAACACAATTAACAATATAAATTATTAAATACAAAAATATTAATTAATTAAAATTATTAATTAATTAATTATAATTAAATTACTTCCCACCCTATTCCCCTATAAACCCACATTCCGCTACGGAACTAAAACGCAATATTTAATTTTTTTTAAATTAATAACTTCTATAAATTATTAATAAATATATTATAATTAAATTACTTCCCACCCTATTCCCCTATAAACACACAACCCGCTACATAACTAAAATACGCAAAAATTAATTATCATAAAAGTAATTATTCCTAAAAATTTCAAACATACATTACAAAAATAAGCTATACTTATACAAAATATTTAAATTACATACTTTTACCACATATACTAAAATACAGAACACTAAAATATATTTCGATATTATTTACAACGATATTTTTACTAACGATACTACTAACTTTGGGGCCCATTACGATACCCGGCGTAAAAAAATCCGCCAGGCATGGAAGCGGCAAAAATCCGCCCGCACACACCGTCTGAACACCGACCACGCCATTACGATGACACAAACCGAAAACCGCCATCGGCGGAAAAATCACACAAAATACCGCCCGCCATCGTCTGAGTCGGAGTCAAACCGCCCGCCACGGACGGAAACACGCACGACAACACAAAACCGCCCGCCCTCACGGCCGACACACCGCACGTGAGATTACGATCGCACCGCCATGAGCGCGTGAAAACTACAAATATACCGCCCGCCAGCGCAAACAACGCCGATGAGAATCGACACGGCAGAAGCCATGGCGCCCACGTCCCTGCACAGAAACCATCCGCTGACAAAAACAATCGCACACAACATGGCCAACAAGTCCACACAGCAAGGCACGCACAAATACACAAGCACAGTACACATCCCGAAAACACCCCCCTGGACAAACAAAAACTACAAAGGCCAGAACCCCAGACACAACACACCTGAAAACAACAGACCATGAGGACACACCCACATAGGTAAGTACAAAAGCAGCACTCCCACAGACCACAACCCCTTGCAACATTGCAAACTAGAGAGGAGAGGAGAGGACACAGTGACACAGCAAGGACAGCAGCACACCACAGAAACGCACACATCACAACCACCACCAAACACCGGCACCACAAACCCCCTGCACAGTACACAACACACACCGCACCAGCACCACAAACACCATGGCACCACAAAGAATGCCCAAGTTCACGCCCATTGAGCTGACGGTCATGGTCGACGAGATCATCAAGGTGCACCCACAAATCTATGGGAACATGGTCCAGCACACACCACTAGCCACCAGAAACAGAATGTGGAACCGGATCGTAGACCAGGTCAATGCAGTCGGGACCCTGCCCAGGAACAGAGTCGAAATTAACAAATGGTGGAATGACGTCAAGAGCCTGGTCAAGAAGAAGGAGACCAAGAACAGAGAGCTGGCAGCCGTCACTGGCGGAGGGAATCCCGCGCTCTTCAAGACCTTCAAAGCGTGGGAGGAGAAGGTGCGAGTCATCATACATCCCGAGATCCTCGCCGGATTAGCAGGGGGAGTGGAGGCTGGTAAGTACAAACTAATGTATACCAGCACACCGCTATGTACTCACATGCACTACCACCATGCCACAGCTCCCAGGGACAAACACCCCCATGACCAGCACACAATACACAACACATCACACACACATGCAACAGACACCACCACACACAGCCCAAACCGAACAACTGTAAGATGCGTGGGGACATGTGTACACTCAGCCAGCCACGTAACCACCAACAGGTCCCCAAATATGCCAGAAGCGCCACAACGAGCACCCACCACACCCATGTGTCCGCCACAGCTGCACTAACCGACAAGTAACAGGTAAGTGGCAGGAACACAAAGTGCAGTGGGTGGGAGGGTGGACAGCCCAAGTACAACACACACCAGGCCCCAGTCCCACAGCACAGCAAGGAGGAGCATCCCCCACACCCCACAGCCACCTGTCAGCCACCGCAGTGCACAACGACAGCCGAAAGGTAGACATCACGGTCCACAGCAATCGGTGTCAGTGGGTGTCCAGCCACCACCACGACCCACAACACCCCCCACCCCCACAGACCTGCAACATGGAGCACCCCCGCTTAGAACCATGTGGCATCCAGTACAGTGCACGCCCGAACAACCTGCAGGTGGGAAACTGGACAGGGCTGGATTACTGGAGGCATGAGGACCGTAACACGACCAACACATGGGACATGTCATGTAGCAGACGAACACGCAACACCGCCCACCGTCACGAACAAGTGAACAATGTGCACACGGACATGAACCACAGACTCACACCTCACATGACCCATCACAGACACAGCAACACCCAAGGAGCCACGTCTGCATGCACAAGCCACACTGAATATAGTACCACACGGCAGCCACTGTGCAACTCATCACACACAACCGAAACACCATTGAAGTCCTGTCCATGTAGCCCCTACTGCCTGTCAACCACACACCCCACAACTACGCCTATGTAAGACAAACAACACTAGATGCAACAGAGCGGAACAACATAAATGCACACGAACACCACTGAACCCATCAAACACACAGACACACCATGCACATACAACATACCATCCATCCCATCCGTCAGCCCCAGTCTCATGAAAGGCATGTCATCCGCACAGCTGCCACACATACAGCAGTCACGCTAAGATACATGCCCATGACCAACCATGTGCCAGAAGTCAATGAAGCGCACGACACACTGTGAGCAACAACACACAACATGGGCCACACCCCCCCGAGCACTGCAGTGATGCACATGGCACAGGGCAGCACGCACACCAAGGAGATGGGACAACTGCAATACGTTGGCTGGCACACAACCAACACTCACTCATAATGATGCGTCCAATGCCATGTCCAGTAATCACAACAGACAGCAAATATGCAGGCCATGTCAGGCATGCACACACCTCAGACCATGCACTGTCATGCTGCCACAACACATGTCACGTTCGGCACCCATGGCTCACAGCATGTACCCCAAAAGCATATTCCCTCCCAAATGCGAATCTGGGGCATGGCCCCATGTTGCCATATGCGTTCCTAAGCGTTCCATTTGAACCCCAAAAGCATATTCCCTCCCAAATGCGAATCTGGGGCATGGCCCCCATGTTGCCATATGCGTTCCTAAGTGTTCCATTTGAACCCCAAAAGCATATTCCCTCCCAAATGCGAATCTGGGGCATGGCCCCCATGTTGCCATATGCGTTCCTAAGCGTTCCATTTGAACCCCAAAAGCATATTCCCTCCCAAATGCGAATCTGGGGCATGGCCCCCATGTTGCCATATGCGTTCCTAAGCGTTCCATTTGAACCCCAAAAGCATATTCCCTCCCAAATGCGAATCTGGGGCATGGCCCCCATGTTGCCATATGCGTTCCTAAGCGTTCCATTTGAACCCCAAAAGCAAAGTACAAACCAGACCCAGGATGGGCCAGGAGCCCGCATACACCAGAGTCACAATAAGTAGGGGCACAGCAACACACCCATCGGCATGGCCAATCCGTCCCATGCCACATGTGCACAGCACACAGTCCCATTGCCAAGCACACACAACTACAAATGGTACAGCCACACACACGCCTCCGGGAAACCCATGTACGAGATTGCACGAACTGTTAATGTCAGACGACAAATACATACTTCGCAAGGTGCAACACAATAACAAATCTCATTCTCTCCACAGGTGACGAACTGCTGGATGCTGGGGATGGAGCCAGCAGCCAGCACAGCCAGCCTACAAGCCCCCAACGAGGACACACGGATGTGGAGAATCTGTCCTCCTCTTCGGACACGGACCACCAAGCAGGCCCATCTGGTGTGGCAGGGCCCAGCCGCTCCCCAGGACTCCTCCTACCCACCAACCCATCATCCAGGGCTGCTGAACATTCCCAGCCCCCTGCTGCCACTGTCGTTGCGGCCACACCCACGGTCATTGCGGCCACACCCACGGTCATTGCGGCCACACCCACGGTCATTGCGGCCACTACCACTGCCGCAACCGCCACCATCGCCGCACCGACCACCACCGCCGCCACCACCACCACGTCTTCGCTGGCACCAGCCCCAGCGCAGGTGGTGGCCCGGCCGACTGGATCCACCCTGGGAGCCACAGCGAGGACCGTGGTGAGCAATGTGGCTAGTGGGCAGGCCGGTGGCAGCAGGACTGGTAGGAGGAGCAGGGTCAGGCAAACGCCAGCCTCCCCTGGGAGCCATGCCCTGCCTCAAATGGCCAGAGTCCTTGGGGCCTATGAAGAGGCCCAAGGACAATGGGCCAGGTCAGCTACAGACACGCGTGAGGTGCTGGGGGTGCTGAGGTCCATGGACGCCCGTATGGGCCAACTCGTGGACCTCATGGTGCAGCTGGTGGTGGCGGTGAGGTCACAGCCAGGGACAGCAGCTCCCCCTCCGCCACCACCTGCCGGGGCGCAGGGTCGAGCAGCAGTGTCCAGTTCCCCTGCGTCCACAGCCAGTGAGCACACCTCAACCACCAGCATGTCGCAAGCAGGCACCCCCCTCGCAAACGTGGAAGGGGCCGTCCGAAGTGGAAACAGATCTCCCGGGAGGACTTCGCACGCTCCAGACGCAAGTGAGGCAGCCAGCCAGCCTTCCTTGACCACCCACTGCATTGACTTGGACTACGATCCCACTCCACACAGCCATCTGGATGGCATGTGTGTGTTGGACTATGGACATAGTACCAGTGGGTACACCCTGAGCATCACGCAGCCATGACCGACAGCTCATTGTCACTGCACGCACCACTTTTGTCATCACCTTACACACAATCACATGTCACAGTTTGAAATAAATGCACCTCTTACACAAACTGCTGTTTGTGCCCTGTGTTTTATTTGTACGGAATACAACGGCCACCTTGGGCGGAAAGGCACCTGATGCGTGGCATGGCAATGGAACCGGAGGGCCTGAAGGGACCTAGGGGTGGGAGACAGAACAGGAGCACATTCAATGAGTGTGTCACACACCCATCACACAGTACATGTCAACAACTACAAGCAATGTACACACATCGCACAGAGCAATAGGGCACAATGCCACAGCCACCAACAGTGGCATACTACCCTGGCCATGGAGCGTTGACACACAGCACGCAGTGAACAAACGGCCACCCTGACACAGCACACACACACCTGCACAGATACAGCCACATCAGCCGTCGTACATGGACACTCACCGTCAAGTGAAGTAGTGGGCGATGAGCTGCTGCCGCACATTACCAGCTTCCTCCTCTCCGCTGTCCTCCTCACTCGAGCTGTCCTGGTCTGCGGGCTGGGGCCCTGGTTGATCTCCGTCATCCACGATGAGGGGGATCTGCTTCCGAATGGCCAGATTGTGCAGCATGCAGCACGCCACCACTATCTGGCACACCTTCTGTGGGGAGTACGCCAGCGCACCCCCGGTGCGGTCCAGGCACCTGAACCTGGACTTGAGGAGGCCAAAGGTACGCTCGACCACACGTCTGGTCCTCCCATGTGCCTCATTGTAGCGATCGTCTGCTGGGGTGCGAGGATTCCTCAATGGACTGAGCAGCCATGCCCCATTCGGGTACGCAGAGTCACCTGGGTGTGAGGGACACAGAGAACCGTTGCTATTCCAACTGGACAGGGGACAGCATCGCACAACCAGCACGCTACACCACTCCACATACTCACCGACAATACAGCCACGATCCTGTTGCAGATTGGACATCAGTCGTGGCAAGATGCTGTTGCGCATTATGTGTGCGTCATGGGCCGAGCCTGGGAACTTTGCACACACGTGGGTGATCACCATGTCCGCAAGGCACACCACTTGCACATTCAGGGAGTGCGTGTGCTTCCTGTTGCGGTACAGGTGCTCAGTGGCCTGTGGTGGAACAAGGCCAACATGTGTGCAGTCAATGGCTCCAACGACGTGTGGGATTCTGCCAAGGGCATAGAATGCACCCTTCACTGCCGCCAATTCACGATCCCTGGGGAAGCGGATGTACCTGTTTCGGTACAGCATCATGGCTGCCAGTACATCCCTCAGCACCTTGCTGAACATGGGCTGGGACATCCCTCCTCCACTGCCCACTGTGTGCTGGAATGACCCAGTGGCGAAGAAATGCATGGCGGCCATCACCTTAGCCGTGGGGGTGACAGCTGTCGGATACACCCTGCGGGGACGGAGATGGGGTTCTAACATGGCACACAGTCGATGCAGGGTTGGCCTGTCCAGCCGAAACTTCCTAATGACCTCTGTATCGTCCATGTCCGCCAGCAATTGGTATGGGCGGTCAATGTTCGGTCTCCGCCTAGGGAAAATGGCAGTGGACACATGTCAAAGCAACACGACACATAGCAATTTCGCATACACATCACTGACATGACTGAGCAAGCACATGAGCCACAGCCCAGCTGTCAAGCTGGGACGGCACGGCCACAATACACTTACACAGGTCTCCCAACAATGGCAATGGCTAGTGATACAGACCACTGCCATGTGCATGCACATGGGGATCTAGGCCCCAATGACTTGCGGGGCGTGCTGATGGGGACTGACTGCATATTCGTCAAGCGGCAACGCCACGGCAACATGAATGTCTGCTGAGCATGGAACTGCTTCCGAGGCTGGATGAGTATGGCACACAACGACGACGATGTGGGCACAGGCTGAGCGGCCAAAACAAGTGGGACCTGTGGCACGAGGGGATATGAGACAGTAGTAGGTGTCAGCACTGCACCCTATGTACAGCACTGTACGGATCACACCTCCCGAAACATTGACAGGTGTCCACATTGACAGCCCCATGCCAAGACGGCTGTGTGCTTGCAGTCACACGTCACAGGTGAGAGGTTACATTGCACGTGCCAGGTGGCAGACGTACATAGTGGGAGCTGGCATGTGTGTGCATGTGTCTCCTGTTCAGGATCCACCAGATGGGCGCTGACTCTGTACTGACCATTGGACACAGCATGTTCCGTGGAAGGCTTGTGTGTGGGATGGTGGCACTGGATGTGCCTCCGTTGGGTGGGGGGCCATGCACAGGGCGGGTACGTCGATGATTGCGCATTGTTGGTCACGGTGGGTGCACCCACTAAGATGTGTTGCCCTGTGTTCAATTCCTATGTCTGCATGATGATGGACTGTAGATGTGGGCAGACTACACATTGGTCGATGTGCTGTCTATATGCATGTGCCTTCACACCAGGCACAGCTGCCCCTGCACATGTGACCCCTGCTGGACTCGCTGCTGGGTCTGTGGAGCTGATGCACCTTCTGTGCGTGGGGCGGACAGCTCTCCTCACTTCCCTCATTGCGCATGTCATGACTTTGCCGCAGGTGACATGGATCATGGAGGGCCCACATGTACGCGTGGGTAGGCTACACATGATTGTTCACTGGTCGCCACCCCCAGTCAGTGTTTCGAATGGGAAGCTTGTCGTGCTGGTGGTATGTTCGATGTGGCGGATGGGTGGGCCTAGGTGCGGGCTTACATTCCGGACATGGGGGGTAGTTGGATTGGCGACTAGTTGCAGTACACACGGGACACGTCTCTTCCTTTCCACATCTGGGTCATCCCTTGTACTCACTGACAGTGATACAGTCATCTTCGCCCCAGCCCTCATGTCCTCCCCTCGCTCCCCCAATATGCATGTGCACCTGTGAGGCTAGCGCTTGCACAGGCAGCCCCAAGCTCGCACCAGAGAGGGCAAGGAGTGTATGTGTTGGTCCAGTTGCACGAGTGGGCTGTCTCAGGGTATGATGTGTTGCGGGACGCCGTCCACCTGCGTGGTGCCCCAAATGGAGACCCGGCCTGCATGGACTATGCATCACAGTCTTCGCCTTCCGGATCCGCCACCTGCGACACCCAGTGGCTGTGGCTGCCCTTGCGGCCATGCCGCGTCCGTCTGTGACTGATGGCCCACACATTCACTCTTTGGCCTCTCTGGGAAGGGCTCGGGGGTGGTGGCGCATGCGCTTGCACTTAGTCGCAATGGCATGTGGCGTGGTTGGTATAATGGGCAATGGATGGGATGGTGCGAGCCACCTCCCGTGACGTCAGTGCTGCTCGTGCTGTGGTGCGTCCCCCTACACTTCCATTTGACTTGTGCCATGCTAGACGTTGAGGTTCTATTGCCTGCGTGATATGACCAGGAGGAGCGCGAGGAGACCTCTCACACACCATGCTCCACTGCCATCCCGTGCCCTGTATCGCCTGTGCGGATTGACTATGTTGGGGTTACACCTGGTCGACTGGGGCTGTGTGTGCCTTGTCAAGGGGCATGGCGGGCGCACAACAGGATCCAGCTTGTCCACAGAGGGTGGGCTGAGGTGCGCCTGGTACCGCTTTGTACGTGTGCCCGGCTGCTGTGCACACACGTGTTCACTCCCCCCGACAGGTGTCCTCTCACAATGCCCAGGGAAGCGGTGGTGTACTGTTCATGACCCCTCCCAACACGGCGTGCTCCAACTTGGCATGTGCGCATCTACCCGTCACACCCACCCACCTGAGCACTGCGTCCATACGACTTCACACGACACATGTGTGTCTTCCACAGTTGTGCTACTCATTTGCGTTGACATCCAATACCAGTGGACTACATGGTCATGTCACGACTGCCGTGTACTTCACATACTCTCATCCTCTCTCATTCGTACTTGTGAAATGAGTCAGCGGAGACAGTTTTGGTTTCAAACATTATATTGAGTCTTCTGTCCTCTGTGATGCAGTATAGTGGACACTACTGGCAGCGGAATACATGTTGAGGATATACTGAGCATGATTGCAAATGGGATAGGGTGTGGGGTTACATGTGATTGGCTGTTGCATGTGGGATGTGGGCTTCAGAGTGACATCTGCTTGGCCAAGGCTGTGCTAATGTACATTTACGTATAGCTGCGGAGCTGCGGACTTTGACACAGACGGTATACATGTAGCCTACCAGACCGCTTGGCATCATGGGCACAGTCCATCTCAGTTCCATGTGACAGGTTTGCTGCGGTTGTTCCTCATGCACGCGTGCATGTGAGATGACATCAGGGCATGTGCTTGCGTGCATGCAGCGGCGTGCCACTTGTTGTTGCACTGTGGTGGTTACTGGACATGTCACAGTCACTGGGGTCGTGTTGTTGTTGTATGCACTTGTCGTCCATGCAAAGGTCCTGGTATGGGATTCCCGGGGCGGGGGTGGGAGGGGTGCAGCACCCACAGACTCCAGGCGACCTATTCATGTCCACTGAGCGGTGTGTGTGTCCATGGGCGCTGGATCCATGTCGTGTCCTGGTTGTTCGTGCAGTTCCGTCCATGTGGGTGCGATACACAGACCCCATGCCACTGCCTCCCACGATGCATGCGGTGTTCCTGGATGTGATGGGGAACAGTGTGCATGTCCCGGTCATATCTGATGTCATGGCGATGTCGTTGATGGTGTGGTTACAGTTGCCGGTCGTTTGGTATGGCTGTTGTGGTGGTGACTGGCCAGTCCGTGCGGAAGCTAAGCATGTGTGCGGGGTTGGACATCATAGGTCAATCGGGGAACCTGCATTGTGGTCCGACGAATTTACAGGTTGTCAGGTATGCGATGCCGTCCAGCAGGGCTTCCATGTCATTGGTGGTGTACATGTTTGCCAGCCAATGTAGCGGATGGTGGCTGTCAAGGTGTTGTTCGTAAGTTGTCCCTTGGAGGACCATGATGGGGCATGCTGGGTGACATTCGATGTAGCTGTTCTCGATGATCCGTCGTGTGGAGGCACAGTGGTCCCATTTCAGTGCGGGTGCGATGTTGGCCACATACGCCATGCCCCCATAGGCAGAGCAGGCCCTGTCGTGTGCGTCCAGAGGGAGGAGTAGTGGTAGCAGGTCCGCCTTCAGACATGCCGGGTTGGAGAGGCATATCTCCACGGGATGCTGGTAGGGACACCTCCGACAGTAGAAGACGGGCATGACGCAGCTGAACAATGTGATGCGGTAAGTCAGTCGGTAACTTACGTTCAGCAGGGACAGGAGATCGCATCCCAATATATGTAACAGGTTGGTTTTGTACAGCTTGAGCTGTTCGGCGTAGTTGGGTAGGTGTGTTGCGGTTGCCATTTCGCAGCGGTGCGTTGTGGTGGCGTGCTCCGGCTGTGTGTGCAGTCTGCAATGTGCACGCTCCGAGGTTGCTGTGAGCTCTGTGTAGTCGTAGGGAGACAGGACTTGTGTTCTGTTGGCTTGTTTGGAGGACACGGGCCCTCATCCCACATGCTTCTCAGACAGTTCAAGGTCAGTGATGTGTGACTCCTTCCAATTAACTTGCATGTGGCCGACATGGGGGAGTGTTTTCTTCTTTCTTCCCCGTCCGTTGTGTGCTTCTGTGATATGCGCTATCTGCCCTGTGGTCGGTCTCCTCGGCATGCCTGTGTTGGTCTATTCTTGGACAATGGCTGTATTCACCGGCTTCTGTCGTAGGGCTGTGGTTTCGGAGTTGGAATGGAAGGTCATTCAGTGCTGTCTGCTCTCCCTTGTGTGGGCGGCAGGCTGCCTTTCCTCTCTGCGTTGGGCCTTGTGTGTGAATGTTATTCTTGGGCCACCTGTTGTCGGTCCCCGGGCTCTTTGGTGTTCCGTTTTATATGTCTTGTTCATATGTGCAGGGTGGTATGGGTGTTTCAGTGTGGTACTGGCGTTCCTCTTCCCGAAGGGGCCCTGCTTCTCCTAGTTGGTGTTGCCGCCGCTGTGTGCTACGCCATGTTTGTTACACTGGGGTGTGTCCTGCTGTTGCGTGACTTCACTGACATGTGTGCGTCGGTTGTGTGGCGTTGGGTGTTGTCCGTGAATTGGGCGTTGGGGACATGTCTGTGGCAGGCCTGTCACGTGTCATGTTCGTTCGGGGTGGGGCTGATGTGTGTGCTGCTTGGTTGTGTCCCTGTGTCTGTGTGCGACGCATGCATGGCGCTGCGGTTGGCCTCTGCGTTGTGCGCATGTGTGGCGGCGTCATCGCCGCTTTGGGGCCGTGACGGGGTGGTTGGTTCCTAGTCCCAGGTGGTGTGTACACTTGTGTTACGCGATGTTACGATTTGGCCTGTGTGTCATATGTGGATGCAATGGTGGATGTGTAGTGTACACGCGCTGGTGGGGGGTTGTCTGCTTTTTCCGCCCTTGCACTCTGTGCGCTGTTTGCGTGCACTTGTTGTGTGTGTGCCTACCTGCGTCTCCGCGGTACGTTGCGTCCTTGGTGGTGCATCAGCAGGAGCATGGGGAGGGCCTGCAGTGCTGGATTCATGCTCGGGGGAGCCACTTCTTCGTTGTCCGTGCTCGGCGTCCGTGTTACCGCTTCGGTTTGTCGTACGGTGTCTCTTGGCCGTGGGAGCCGTTTGTTTGCGGCATCGTAATTTATACGCCGGGCGGGACGTGTTTCGTCGGACGGTGTGTGTCAATTGGGCTGCGCCGCTACGTGTGCGGACGCACTTTGATGGCGGACGGTGTTGCTGGCTTGCCGGCGGTGTTTGGCCTACTTTTCGCATCGTAATTGGGCGGGCGTGTGGACTGCTGCGTGCCGGCGGTAACTGGTGGTTTTTGCATCCGCCAGCACGGCGGTTGTGCTTCCGCCCGCCATCGTAATGGGCCCCTTTGTTATTAAGTAAAACGATATTTCTTACCTGCATGTCGATATTATGCCACATTGATATTTAAACATCGATATTCTGGTATATCGATATTTATACATCGATATTATGTCTGCTTACCTAAATTTTTAAGGAGAAATTGTCATTAAAAACTCAGGTTTTCAAAAGTTTGGGGAAAACGTTTGTGCGATGAAGTGCTATAAATCTGTTATTTCACGCTTTCCACCTCTACCAAAAAGATGCCATGTTTATGTCATTCACGGATTCTAAGCTTAGTATCTCTCTCTCTCCACAGTTATAGCAGGATTGTCAGCGCTTCTTTATTCTAAAAAACGTATCACTGTTCTTTTTATGGAAACAGTCACAGTGTGCATAAGAGGTTCATGCTGTTCATGTTCTATTTACTTACTGGCCTTTTCCCTGAAGGAGAATATGTGAGGATATTTGGATACAGATTTTTACCATAAGTTTTCTCTTGAGTCCATTGAGGAGGTCAGAACTGGTGAGCTCGAGAATAGAGAGGTACTAAAGCCTGGAGTAGCAGGAGGTGTGTGGACAGACTGTGCAGGCTTTGGTGTTATTGACAGTGGCAGCAGGAGCTTCTTTGTAGTATGAATGTTTTAGTATTTTCTGAGATTTAGAGAATGTGAGGGGTGCCAAGCAGGTGCAACCCATGTGCACTCCAGCCATGTGCCACAAGAGAGGGTGATCATTAGACATTGGTCTTCATGAGGTCTCAGTATTGGAGGGTGCCCTCTGAAAACTAGACAGCACCTTCTTGGACTAAAAGGGCCTTATTTACAAGTTTTGCCTTAGGGCAGCGGCGCAGGCCTTCCTGCGGCGCTACACTATGACAAAAGAAAAGGCAGGAATGTGCCATATCAATCAGATATGGCGCACTCCTTTCCTTTTCCCCTGCACTGGTGCACACTGGGCTGCCATGCTCCAATGCAGGCACGTTTGAGCCATGGTGCAAGGATGTCTGCTTTGAGGAGGAGTTTTTTTGTGCAAGAAGGGAAACCTTCCGGCACAAAAACAATCAGAAGAGGCTTTTTCCTCTTTCTGTTTGTGCTGCAGAATACAGCACACATAGAAAACAGAAAAACAAGGAGAAATAAAGGTATTTCTCCTCGTTGCACGTACGTTTTTGGCGCTGCCTCAGAGTTACGATTCCTGGTAAATCTGGGGCAGTGTCAAAAAGACATGGGTGTTGCTGGGAACGCCCACAGCAACACCCATTGCACGCCCCTTTAACGCAGAAAACTGGGTTAAAGGAAACAATATTTACAAGGCAGCATTAAGCCATGCAAAGTGGCGTAGTGCTGTCTGGCAAATATGGAGCAGGACCCTGTGCCATCGGAGCATCGCAAAAAGTGACACTCCGGTGGCGCAGCCTCATTGTAAATAAGGCTCAAAGCCTGGACAGATCAGTAGAAGGCTGATTCAAGCTACTTGTGGGCAGATTGCTCTGCAGCATTCTGATACATCTGGAGTAGCATTATTTTGGCTCCATCCTTCTACCTTTTGCTAAGCCACATACATATATATTTACATTCAGGGCCGGACTGGCAATAGCGGGCACCGGTGGTTTCCACGGTAGGCCGCTAGGGTGGGGGCCGGTTTTGGGCCCCTGGGGGGCCGTTTTTGTTACCGGGGGTCGGCAATATCGGCCCCCTGTAACAAAATCATGCGAAACCGGCCCTCGCAAACTGCTCGGCTGCACTCCCCCTCACCCCAGGGGGGGGGGCGGCTGAGCAGTTTGCCAGGGCCGGTTTCTGTTCCCAGTCCGGCCCTGTTTACATTTGGCCTTATATACTCACGTGACACAATGATACTTAAGAGAGACAGTGAACCCAAGGTATAGAAGTGCATCTATTGTGTGTTTTGATATATATGTATGTGCATGCTAAAGTTTTTCTTTTCAGGAATATCTGGACTACTGATATTAATCTTCTATCAGTTTAGATTGTAAGGTGGTACGCTAAAATGTATTTAATGCAGTGCATCCGCCAGTGATTAGTGAGAATGAATCATATATGTGATTAATGCTTCCTTATAAATTGTGATCAGTTGCGTTTTTGCTTATAAAATGTGTTTGTATATTGTGCCACATATAGGAGTACAGCACAATATAGCTTGATTTATTATTAAAGATTTCATTTATTGGATCATATGTAGGTTGTAGAACTAATATGCATTTAAGGAGAATTGTCAAGTTAGCACAATTGTGGGCCTTGAGCTTGCAGTCTAGACATTTAACATTAACATGAAAGTGCTTTTTCTGCATGTTTTTCTCCTTTGCAGGTGCAGACCAAAGGCATTCATTAGTCAGTGAAAAGCACATTGTATTTAGAGATATAAAGTCGAGGAAGAGCCGGCAACGTCAAATGATTTTAATGAAGAACAAACAGAGTGTTAACATATGGTACTATCAGACGAAGGGAAGAACCAAGGATGCTTTGGAAGTGGAGACCGGAATATGAAAGTAGTGTTCAAGGCGCCAAGTTCTCTTATGGGAACTGTAAAACATATTAGGCTGTGTATAAGGTCATGTTTTCTTGAATGTTCTTTGTGCATTTTAATTAGTGAATCCACCTTGGGTTTTGCCACATTCCCTTCAGAGCTGGAGAGGTACAGACCTCTCTTGACATCTCTGATTGTGTGGCTTCATGCTATACATGATTCTTTACTTATAGAACTTTTACAGCGGTTCTGATACTGACAACTTTCTGCTACCTTGCTTTTGTAGGGTTTACCATATTTTTAGGTTAGTGTAGAGTTTAGTAGATCCTGCAAATCTATTCAATGTAAGGGGAGAAAGATTGAAACCATTCGATGAGTCATCAAATTATTTTCCTTCTTTACTGTATCCTAGCTACTGAGATCCTCACATGTTCTTTGTCAAGGGGGACCAATATTGTAAGACGCTTTGGTCTCCCTTTGTTTATTTTAGACTTTTATACTATGTTTTTGAGATTGACATATATCACTCTGGCTTTGAGTTAGTAATAAACCTTTTTGACTTCAAGTTACTAATTCAGACTTTATTGTGTGGTCCTAATGATCACACTGTACTTTGAGATTTAAATTGTTGTTAACCCCTCTTCGTCTCAGGCTACTACAAAGGTCTGTTGAGCAGAGTTAAATTGGAAGAAACGGCCTAGAGGGTTCTCAGATGGTAGCATATCGAGGATGGTTAATACCTGAAGTACAGGGGTTAGAAAACTGTTACTTTAGATTAGCCTAGATCCAATTGCAGTCCATGTTTTCACTTGGAGAATCAGTGTCAGTGAGGTTCGAGAGCAAAATGTAACAGCGGAGGAGTGAGTATCAATAGGGTTGCATGTATATAGCTTATGCTTAGCTTGTGGTGTTTGTAGCAATTGTGTGGTGTCGCAGAGATTGCATTATATGATGTGGTAATGTTTTAGATGATTGTGTGAGTGTAGAACTTATTGAGGAGAAGTTGTTATCTGGTCCGACATGACCTAAGATCCCAGGATGATATTAAAAAGTGTAGAAGACACTGTATTGTAATAGTCTGCTGAGGTTTAGTGGGGTTTGTCATGAGGCATCCTCAACAGCCCAATCGAGAAATGAACGTTTACCATTAGTGTGAAAGTGAGGTATGATTAGTGTGGCGGACCATTTGCACAGAGGAAAACTGCATTGATCAGAGTGATTCCCCACAGATGAGGTTTCATTTCAATGTGTGTTTGTGTTACTTCGTATGATTGATTTCTGTCGATCCTTTAGTAAAGCAGACAATTGTTATTTGCTGTTATTGCATTATATTTAGTTGCAAGCATGTCGCTGAAAAGAATGCATGCTTGAAAATTGTAAAGGAGGGTGAGCTGCTGCAAGGAGTGAGATTGTTGTCACAGCGTGCCATGCTAGGTTGGTGTGAAGTCGCGTTGTTTTTGGCTGTCTACGTCATGTGGTGCCCCTTTGTTATTGGTTGATGATTTGAATGAGATTTTAAGCAAAATATTTATTTTTGTGACAAAACAAACACATTTTAATTGAAAATGAAATGTTTTAAAGTTGTACGTGATTTGTTTGGAGGAGATGTTCAGATACAATTAGATGGAGGGAAGAAGCCCCTCCCGAAGACACTGCAAGTCATTATATGGCGGGTTGCACACATTTATTTGACTAGAGCAGTGGCACAAGATCACTGAGAAAGAAGGTGCTCTGGCGTTTCCACGTTATGGTACATTTAATTTGAGAATTATTGAAAATTTGAGGAGAATTTTATATGAGATGAAACCACAGTCTAGTCTCACAGAATTCGAAGTGCTTAACACTTTGGAGCATGTGGCTCATGCAAGAAAATAAGAGAGATATCAGGGAAGAGTGATAAAGGTGTGTACTTACATAGATGCAAGGTGGGATGCAGAGCAGAAAAGGTGGAGAACTGACATGATAGAGGGAGCAAAATTATACCCATTAATGCAAACCTGAGAAGTGGAAAGAGGGACCGAAAAGAGAAAGAAGGATAAAACAAGAGAATCTGGAGAGATAGATGAAAACAGTGATAGTGATACTAATGGCAGTATTTTAGATGTATTAATGTCTGAGTGACCACCTCCATATAATGAGATTCGAACGGAGGGAGGTGGGAGCGAGGCTGTAGGTGGGAATACTGGATTGCCTACTGCACCAGTAAGTATGAGTCCTGGTATGATAGGGATTTTTTCTGTGCAGAAGGATCAGAGCGTGATGGGAGCGTGAATTTTTGTTCATGAGTAAAGATGTTACTGGGAGAGAAGACAAGCACATGACTAATTATCTGAATTGGCTCAGAAATATATGATAGATTTAGAGCAGACAAAGGCTTTACTGAAAAGCAACTCGCTTTAAGTGATCAGGATATAGAACATATGAGAATACCAGGAATGAAGATGCAAATTCGGTAATTAATCCACAGCCTTCGAATTTGGAGCGAATTAGAGAAGTGGGAAGTTAAATGGTCAAAAAGAATGACTCCCAAGAAAATGACAGGAGAGTCACCTCCTCCTGGAGGTAGCTGGGGGAACGGGAGCTACACGCTTTCCTTTATGGGAGGCAACTAGTGGAGGATATATATGTACCTTGGAGCAGGAGTGATCTTTCTTCAATTACAAATACATTCCCTACCTTAATAGAGAAGCTTGTGGAGTGGTACAAACAAGTTGAGCGGTTTGTGAACATTTCAAAGGTCTTGTGGACTGATCTGAATAGCTTGTTTGACATTGTGGTCCCAAGTGATTTGTGAAAAACATGTGTGTAAAAATCTTTAGGAAATGCATACAAAGTGGACCCAAGTGATTTGTGGACTGCATGCAAAATAGCCAAAGAGTGGGCCTGAGAGAGCAGACAAGAGACCCTGTGACTAATGGTCCTTCAGCTATAGTGAAGAGTAAGTATAATCAGGTGATGACATGGTTGGGGTCTAAGGTGCCACCCCAAGATATTGACTGGGTCAAGATTGATCAAACGACACAAGAACCGAAGGAGACAATTTATGCATACTATGTGAGATTGCTACAGGCATTCAAACAGTATATTGGAATGGAAACACTAGAGCCTAAAGATATGGGACATTTGGGGGCAGATTTACAAGCCCCTTGCAATACTTTTGTGCCGCTGTTGCATCACTTTTGTGATGCAGCGGCGTCGTAAACAATGCGGCCAATTTACAACGTGACGCATCTAGGGAGATGCATCACGTTATAAAGCCCTGCATCACATTATACCTGCGTCAGGTATAATGTATGCAGGGTGGGCGTTACCAAGCAGGAAAGCCTCATAAAAGTGATGAAGTGAAATCTACAAGATTTCACGGCACCACTTCTAGGACGCAACTGCGTCAAAACCTTACGCCTGCTTCAAGCAGGCGTAAGGAGTGACGCAGTACAATCAGGGGCAGATTTACAAGCCCCTTGTGACACTTTTGCGCTGCCGTTGCGTCAATTTTGTGACGCAGCGGCAGCGTAAACAATGCGGCCAATTTACAACGTGACGCATCTAGAGAAATGCGTCACGTTGTAAAACCCTGCGTCAGGTATAATGTATGCAGGGTGGGCGTTCCCAGGCAGGCAAGCCTCGCAGAAGTGACGCAGTGAAATCTACAAGATTTCACTGCGCCACTTCTAGGACCCCACTGCGTCAAAACCTTACGCCTGCTTGAAGTAGGGGTAAGGAGTGATGCAGTACACTAAGTATAGGCCTCAACATGCATTGCTGGAGTTGCGTTATGCTTGCGGCATGACTCCAGCAATGCGTAACGTTTGGGCCAACAGATGCATCAGAATTTCTGACTCATCTGTCAATGCTTGTGCCATGGTGCACTGCATTGTAAATATGGCGCATCCATGGTGGCACAAGAGTATCGCAGGCTGGCGCAGGGAAACTGACGCATCTCTACAGATGTGTCCGTTTCTTGTAAACCTGCCCCTATGTGTCCAGGTTTGTGACAGGATTGTGGCAGAATAAGTCGGTTGATGAGATTTATTACATGTCAAATACTACAATGATGAGATTGAAATGAGGCAGAAAAAGTAAAAGGAAAAGTAAATGGTGGTACAAATGAAGGCTGCTCAGAGGGGAGGTTATTTTATTTTATAAAGCACTTGTATGGCCTAGGGTGTCTTGGCGCTGCCTTGAAAAGAAGGTGGCTTAGATTGAGCTTAGAATCAATCATTCAATCATGGGTTTGTTAAGCCCGACTACTCACTCGTAAGGGTCTCAAGGCGCTGGAGGGGAGGAAGGCGCAGGGTCCTGTCCATCAAGGAGGAGGTCTATCGAAGAGCCAGGTTTTGAGGTCACTCTTGAAGATGGGGAGTGATGTCGTCTATCTGAGGTGGAGCGGGAGGGCGTTCCAGGCTCTGGCCGCGAGGAAGGAGAAGGAGCGGCCTCCCGATCTGGACTTCCTGGTGCGGGGGACCACGGCGTGGGAGAGCTGGGCTGATCGTAGAGTCCTTTGGGGTGCGTGGAATTTGAGTCGGCTGTTCAGGTATGCTGGTCTGGTGTTGTGGAGGGCTTTGTGTGTGTGGGTGAGAATCTTGAAGGTGATTCTTGCCTCGAAGGGGAGCAAGTGGAGTGTGCGCAGGTGCTGGGAAATGTGGCAGTGTCATGGCAGGTTGAGGATTAGTCTGGCGGTGGCGTTCTGGATGTTTTGAAACTTGCGGGTGAGGTTTTTGTTGATTCCGGCGTAGAGTGCATTGCCGTAATCAAGTCTGCTGGTGACGAAGGCGTGAGTGACGGTCTTTCTGTGTTCGAGGGGGATCCATTTGAAGGTCTTGCGTAGGAGGCGGAGGGTGTGGAAGCAGAAAGATGCGACGGAGTTGATCTGGCGGTCCATTTTGATTTCGGAGTCCAGGATGATTCCGAGGTTGCGTGCGTGATCTGTGGGGGTGGGCGGGCTTCCGAGGGCGGGGGGCCATCAGGTGTCGTTCCAGGTGTCGGGGTGTGGGCCCATGATGAGTACTTCTGTTTTGTCCGTGTTGAGTTGTAGACAGCTGCTCTTCATCCATTTGGTGACTGCTTCCATGCCTTCTTGAGAGTTGTGTTTGGCTGCGTTGGGTTCGTTGGATAGGGAGAGGATGAGTTGGGTGTCGCCTGCGTATGAAACAATGTTGAGTCTGTGGGTTCTGACAATGGGGGCGAACGGAGCCATGTAGACGTTGAACAGCGTGGGGCTGAGGGAGGATCCTTGGGGGACTCCGCAGGTGGTCGGTGTAGGGTCTGAGAGGAAGGGAGGGATTCTGACCCTCTGCGTTCTGCCGGAGAGGAATGAGCAGTTCCAGTCAAGGGCCTTGTCCCGGATCCCTGCGTTGTGAAGTCTGCATGTTAGGGTGTGGTGAGAGACTGTGTTGAAGGCCGCTGAGAGGTCGAGGAGGATGAGGGCTACCGTCTCTCCTCTGTCCAGGAGAGAGCTGATGTCGTCTGTTGCGGCGAGGAGGGTGGTTTCCGTGCTGTGGTTCTTTCTGAAGCCGGATTGGGAGTAGTCGAGGATGTTGTGCTCTTAGATGAAGGTGGCGAGTTGGCTGTTGATGGCTTTCTCCATGACTTTCGCTGGTAATGGGAGCAGGGAGATGGGTCTGTAGTTCTTGAGGTCGGTGGCGTCCGCCGAGGGTTTCTTCAGGAGGGAGTTCATCTTGGCGTGCTTACAGTCATAGGGGAAGGAGGCGTTCACGAGGGAGCAGTTGATGGTGTGGCGAAACATGGGGGCGATGGTGTTGGCGGCTCTGTTGAAGATGTGGTGGGGGCAGGGGTCCATGGGGGCCCCGGAGTGGATTGACTTGATCGTCTTCAGTGTATCTTCGGTGGTGAGGGCTGTCCAGCTATCAATCGTTGACTTCAAGGTGTCGGTGTGGTTGGTGATGGTTCTGTGTGTTGGCTGCCTTCGTCGAAATTGTCGTAAATGTTCTTGATTTTGTGGTGGAAGAAGGTGCTGAGTTTGTCGCAGAGGTCTTGTGAGGGAGGGATGTCTGTAGACTCGCTGATGGGTTGCGCGAACTCCTTGATGATGCTGAAGAGCTCTTTGCTGTTGTGCGCATACGTGGAGATTCTGTCTTTGATCGCTTTCTTTCTTGTATTTCTGATGAGTTGGTGGTGGGCGTTGGTGGCGGCTCTGAAGTTGTTGTGGGCTTCTGTAGAATTGGAGTTTCTCCAGGCTTTTTCGAGGCGGCCGCAAGTGCGTCTGGACTCTCGGAGTTCGGTGGTGAACCAGCTGGCTTTCCTGGCGTGTGTGTTGTTGTTCTTCTTGAGGGGGCTATGGTGTCGGCGCAGTCGGAGATCCATCTGTGCAGGGTTCGGGCTGCGGTGTTGGGGTCGTCGTTGTCCGCGATGGTTGGGGTGGAGTTGCCGAATGAGGTGGTGAGCTGGTCGTCGGTGATTTAAGTCTAATTTCTTCGTGGAGCAGGCGCTGGGTTCTGTGGATGGTGGGTGTTCTGAAGGTGAAATGGATGCAGCAATGGTCTGTCCACCGGAGTTCGGTGGTGTGGCTGAAAGTGATGGAGTTTCCTGTTGTGAAAATGGCGCAGAGGGTGTGTCCTGCTGAGTGCGTGGGTTCAGTCACGATCTGGCAGAGTCCTATGTTGTGGAGGTTGTCCAGGAGGGATGTGGTGTTGGGGTCTTGTTGGTTGTCGAGGTGGAAGTTGAGGTCTCCCAGCAAGGTGTAGTTGGTGGACGCGATGGCCAGCGCGGTGATGCTGTCCGTGATGGAGTTGGTGAATGGTCTGCAGGGTCCGGGGAGTCGGTAGATGAGGGTTCCCCAGAGGGTGGTGGTAGGGCTGGCCAGTATCTTGAAGTGTAGGTGTTCCATCAGGTCTGTGGGCTCGTCGGGAAGTGTGCTCAGTCGGAGGGTGGATTTGTGGACAATGGCGATTCCCCCCCCAGTGCGGGTGGGGCGGTCCTTCCGGGAGATCTTGGGGAATGGCGATGTCAGGTCCCGAGGTGGTGTTGGTCCAGGTTTCAGTGAAGAATGCGACGTCCCGGGTGGTGCTGTCGAGGAGGTCCCAGATTTCGGTGGCATGTTTGTGGAGGGATTGGACGTTGAGGAGGATGCATTGCAGAGTCTTTTGTGTGGTTGCGTTGTTGCGGGCGGGTTGTGCTGGATCCGTGGTCTTGGCGGTGCTGCAGGAGTGGCGGCAGCGGTGACAACTGAAGGGTCCGTGGGTGTTGGCTGGTGATGCTAGCTTGCAGTTGTTGTTGCGACCTGGGTTGAGTGCGTAGAGTGCCGCTGGGTTGTAGCGTTGGCGGTTCGGAGGTCCAGGGATTCTGGCGCTGGTCACGTTCGGGATGCGGACGGGCGCAGACGGGCTTGCCTTTGGCGCGCCTTCGGCGAAAGAGAAACAAAGGCCTGATTATGAGTACAGCAGTCCCATGACCGCCGTACCCACGGTGGTGGTCTGACCGCCGCCTCCTCATTAGCCCCACTGCCCTCGGACTTACCTTTCAGTCCCCTTGTGCAGTGTGTTCTCAGGTGGCCCTGTTCTTCGTAGCGCACCAGCTACCAACGACCTCAGCGCCCTGCTCCCGGCTGAATCCAGGACGCTCTCGAGAATCCGCTGGTGGAACATTGCACATTTTCTTGCTACCTCGAAATCCAACTGTTTGATTTTATAGATTTTTCTATTTTCTTCCATTGACTTCAATGATGCATAATTGCGCAGAAGTGATTAATTTACAAACTGGAAAAATTCATATCTTGAAAAGTACTTACTGTAGAACGAAGTTTTTGTTCTGAAAAATTTTATTAAAATCAATATTATTTTTGCAAATTGGTCTCGGATTTATTCTTGAGTGTGTGTATCATTTATTGCCTCTGTGATTACAATAAATGCTTAGCACTACCCTCTGATATGCTTAACTGCTTTCCCACACTACCAGAAATAGAGCATTAGTATTATATACTTTTGCCTCTGTATACCAATCTGGGTCAGCCTGGACTCTCTGCACAGTGTATTTCTTTTTAGTGCACTACATGGAGACACTACATAGAGAGCCCGCTTCCTACACTTGCTTTTTCCTCTTTCCATGTTTGATGAATTATGTAGCACACATAGAAAGAGGAAAACGCCTCGTAGAGAATTTTTTTGTGCAGGAAGGCGCTTCTCCCTGCACAAAAGCAATCCTGCCTACAATGGAGGCACCCATACATCATGGTGCAAGGGTGCCTACGTTGGTGCTAGGCTACCGAAACGGCACAAACAAACAACAATTGCAGTTTGACAAAATTAGGATACATTAAAAGCATACAATCTAAAGTGCAAACAGGCTATATGTGCGATCATAATAATTGCAGTTTTAGCAGCATTGTCTAGAACCTAAAGCCATAGATGTGATTCCACATTATATAGATCATTGAGGGCATACAAGGTAAAGTGCAATACAGAGATGAGGCTATGTGGCCAAATATTTCGATTTTAACAACATTGGGGTCGATTCCGATCTCGGTCGGTAGGGCTCCGAACGCGATCCGTCCGGAAAAAATACGAGCCGTACGCGTGTTCTCCGACCGACTCGGACAGCTGTACAAGCGAGCAAGTACGATGCGAAGAACGTGAAATCGCCGACCGACTCGTTTCCGGGTCCGAACCGCTCCGTACGACTCGGTCGCAGATGAACCGTACCGCGCAATGGAGTCGATTTCCGACCGAGCCAGTACAATGCACGACTCGGACAGCCGGATCGAGTCGGAGTCTCCGGGACGAAAAAATCTCCGGGAAGCGGACTTCGGGGGTCCGTGCCGGACCACCTTCACCCGTAGCCTAACGAGTCAAACACAGGGGGGGACCCAAGGGTCCCCACTTCACATGCATGTACGGTGCGGATGGCACCAACGCGTACCCACTGCAGGGGGCGCCCTTTTGAGAGACGTACCTATTCAGCTGATGCGAGGCCATGCACGCGTCGTACGACCGGCTCCCATTGACTTCAATGGGAATCCGACAGAGCCGAGTCCGTCAGCATGCGGCAGCATCGTACTCGCTTGGTCGGACTCCAGGGGTACGGCTCGGTCGGAAAACACTCCGGATCCGGCTCGGTCGGAGGGCTTTTCAACCCAGATCGGAATCGACCCCATTATCTTGAACTTAGAATAACCAATATGATCTAACACAATTTGACTCATTAAGGCCCCCCAGGCTGAAATATGTTCAGAGAGTTTGAGGCTTTGTGTGCAATAGAAATGGCAGTTTAAACAGCATCATCTTAGGCCTGACGCCATAGATAAAATTTTAACATTATCTACACTACACAGTCTAAAATACGTTCAGGGAAAGAAGGAAAACGAGAGTTGTGTAGCCGATTGCATTAATGAGGAAATTGAGTTTATCTTTCTATTGTCCTGCATCGTACAGTAGTCATTCTTGGCTACATCATGTTTTGCCTGACCTGTCAAATGAGCTTTTTAAAAATTATGGGGCAGAGCTACAAGAAACGAACGCAGCACGGTGCCGCAAGTCATTTTGCTGCGCTGCCTTAGTTTCGAAGCACAGGGATGCGACATATTTACAACAATATGTCGCATCTCTGTGCTTCCCCTTGCGCTGGCGCACAAACTGCTGCCATGCGGCGGCGCAGGCACCCAAGCACCATGGTGCAAGGATGCCTGCGTCATGCGGAGATTGTTTTTGTGCAGGAAGGGGCACCTTCCTGCACAAAAACAATCAATTGAGGTGATTTCCTCTTCCAATGTGTGCTGTAGAATGAAAGAGGAAAAAAACAAGGAGAAATTAAAACATTTCTCCTCGTTGCACCTCGCTACGCCACCCCTAGTGTGGCGTAGCATTCTGACGCATTTCCAGATTTTCGATTTCTCGTAAATCTGGAAATGCATCAGTGGACATGGGTGTTGCGTGGGAACACCCACAGCAACACCCATGTCACGCCCCTAACATGCAAAGTGTTGAGTGAACAGGGGCGATATTTACAAGCACAGGTTAAGTCACGCAGGGTGACTTTACCTGTTCTTGTAAATATCACTTAGCAGGCTGCGCCACCGGTGCGTCACGCAACCTGATGCACCGGCGGCGCAAGGGGCTTGTAAATCTGCCCTTATGTACCTTGAGGCTTCAAATTCTCTCTTATAATGGCGAAGTATTGGAAATTCTTGCTAAGCTGATTGGAGTCATGCATGTGTAAACATAGTAGACAGCCTCCTTACATTATCTAAGTCCTTGCTGCAGCAGTATTGGCCTTAGTAGGAGGCGCCTTTGAGGCAACAACTTGGGACAACAACACAATAGATGGATCGATGACTTTGTGGCTTTGGAGCACAGTCTGCACTGCTGTGGGCCTTGTAGTTGCATTTTCCAGTGTGTTCTGAAGTTACAAATTGGCATCGTCAAGAGCCTATTGTTCAAAATGTTCCTAAGGGTCTGACTATCAAAGCAGCCTTCAGGTATGACTAACAGGCCATATCCACATGTGAATAATAGAGAACCAAAGCCCACTCCTCACGGTACCTGTGCGCAGAGGACGTGACTTTACATGTCTAGTTTGCTTCCATGTTGTGAGTGGGCATGGAAGTTAGAGGTAGCAGCGGCCCGATCAGGGGCTTGCATGTACCATGAGGAGTCCCGTGAGGAGCAACGGCCAGAGGTTGCTGGCAGCTACCCCGACTTTGAGCTTTCCCTGAGACTGTGATTGGTGACCGCTGTCTCTCTATTGGTCGATTAGTGTCTCCTCTGAGAGGTGCCAAAAGAGGGTGAGACACAGACACTGAGGAGATGCCACAGAGAGGTTAGTGCAGCTCCAGACTGTAGGAAAGTAGTATCTGCTTCTTATGGTTACCCCCACTTTTTGCTGATGTCTCACTGTTTTTGGACTAGTCTGACACCAGGTCTGCCACAGGAACCTGGGTAAGCTGGTGCTTGCACCACTTACTTAGATATAGGTGCACTATATCTATCTAAATCACTACACTTAAAAACCTATCAGTCACCCCTATGGCAGGACTTATCAACCCTGAAGGCAGGGTGCTGGGTTTTACGTGAGAGGGTGCCCCTGCATGAGCAGAGCCCCACTACAGCCTTCGGAGACCATTCTCGGGGTTTTCTGTGATGCAGCCAGACATATAGGTTAAGTTGCATTATAACCTCGAGGTAAATGCTAACTTTAAAACGGCTGCTTAGAAACATGTCGTGTTTGGTGTCAAACACCTTGGAATCACACCTCCACACCAGTAACTGGTGTGGGAGGTATGATTCCACCCTTCTGAAACCACTACTGTGGGTCACCGGTCTACCCGGTACCAGCTTTCTCGACCCGGGCAGAACAAAATGGACGCTGCCAGACACAGACACGATTCTGCTCTCCTGCTGCTGAGCCAAGCTCGAGCAGAGGAAGGCATGACAATAGGCATCCTGTCACAGGGAGGTGTGACCACCTCCCAAACAGGGTTTAGTGTATTGGGGCTGGGTGGGGGCACTCTAAGAGTGCCAGAAAGTCTGCACTGGGGGCACATTTGGTGTCCCTGTGCATAGTCCAGCTCAAACCAGTTCTGGGAGCCATTGGCTCCTGCTCTGGCACAAAACTGGACAAAGGACATCGGTGTAGCCACCCCTCTGTCCTGCCCCTCCCCTAGGAGGGTCCCCTAAATCTGTCCAACCCTTTCCCGTGGGTATAAAGTGGGTTACCTGGCTACAGGACTTTAGATTTTACCTGGACAAGATTCTGCTAAGAAGAAACCAAGTACTTCGACTGCCTGCACAATGATTGCATGACTGAAGAATCTCCCTTGGAGTAAAGGAGTTACTCCCCTGCAGTAGCAGGCACCTAAGTGCATCTGACCAGCTTGCTTCTCCAGAGCTCCTGCAGACTTCAAAGATTTCAGCAACACAGGAGGTGAGTTCCCGAAGGTCCCTGAGGTTGATCTGACCTCTCAGTGATTCTGAGACCAGTATCCCTCGTGGGGACCGTGCAACCCGAACCCCTGTGCACGGCGTACATTTGCAATTGCATATGCTTGTTGACAATCCCCAAGCTTGTGCATTAGACTCCGTGTAGTCCTGACCCAGAGCAGCAATTGCACCGAAGATATCCAGCCTCCACTCACCGAGTGCTCTGTGGGCTGGTGCTTTGTAAATTCGCTCGAGGTCTCCTCGCGATCCCTGGTCCATTGGCCTGTGGGTCCTGGCGAGGGTCACCTTGTTTGTTCTTGGGCTTCTCTGGTTGCTCCAGACGTGCCCTGACTCCCCATTGCTTGGAGAGTCCCCTGGACCTTGCTGGTCCACACCGTAACCTGTTTGTCCTCCCAGCATGGGTTTCATTTGCCAAGGCTTGTTGGTGCTCCAGCTGGACATCAACCCCTCAGCACTCGACATCCTTCGTGGGACAGCTCACCTCCAGATCCTGGTTGTCCTCGACATCTCCTGGTCCCCGTGGCTGCAGAGTCAAACATCCCTTCTTCGCACCTGAAGCACCAGACATCGGTGGGCATTCGACTACCGAGCCCCTGGTCACCTGAAGTGACCCAGACTCCGTCCCCTCTGCATTCAGGTTCCTTTCACCTAGAATCTAGGCTTGGATTCCACCGGACACTCTTCGCCTTCCTGGCAGCAGCACTTCTTCGCAACTCTCCATTGAAAATGACGAAAGTTTCCGACACCGCTTGACCCCTATGCACCCGGCTCCTCTGGGATAGGTAACACGGGTACCTCGGTACTCACTGGTGGGTTGGCTCTAGAACCTCCTATGTTCCAAATGGTTTGCTTGAAGTCCTCGTAGAAGTGTCCTTAAACAATAACTTTGTAACTGCGACTTTCCCATAGAGTTGTACGGAGCACGGAAGTCGTGTTTCCTCACTGCACCCGTCCTCCGTGGGCTCCCTGTGTCACTGCCTGGGTGGTTCCTCGGGGTCCCAGCGATTCTACGTGCTCTAGGCACTGTGTCTAGTCAAGTCGTGATTGTTATACCATTTTTTTTGTATATGGTTTGGTCTCCCCCTGGAGCCCGCTGTGTATTGTGCTACTTACGAATGTTCTATTGATTCAGTATTATGTGCTTTGTGTTCTAATCTCGTGTAGAGATTAGTAGAGAGTGTTATATTAATAAATACATATTTTTATATAACTACTGTGTGGTTCTCCTTTTATTTAGTCATTCAGGAGGTGATATTCTGGTAAAAGAAGCTGCTTTACATTCCTTCAAGATTAAGCCTGAAGGCTGCTCTCCACAGCTTCCACTAGGATAGCTTTCTAAAGGTTATCTTTGACCTCATACATCATAAGTGTCGTGTGGACTGGTACAAGGTGCCCACCTTAATTAGTGGACAGCATATACCAGGCCGAATCACTGACAAAATATCTAAACACATATTATCGAGCTACAATTATATCGATACAAAATTATCGATAACATTAATATCGACATCATATACTTATTTAAGAACTTACAAAATATCGAAGATACAATATCGAAGTACATAAATATCGATATCACAAATATCGCTAACATACTTATCGAAAGTCTAAAATATCGACCTTCATTAAAAAACATTGACTAGGTAAAAAATATCGTACACAAAAATATCGACAACACTAATATCGTAAAATTAAATATATCGACTATATAAAAGTATAATAAACATAAAAATAAAACGACATAAAAATAAATAAATGACTAAAAACACAATACTAAATTAATAAATAACAATAACAGTTTTACTACATTAAAAAATCAATTAACACAGCAATAAAATTCCTAAAATATTATTAACAACATTACTACATTAAACATTAATAAAATTAAATATGACTATTACAATTCAATTATATAATATAATATATAACAAAAGCTATTTAAATATATATACAACATTATACATAACTTACTACTAATTAGCGTTTTCCTTTTTTGGAAACTAACTACCAAAACATTTTTAAAAAAATACAAATTAACCAATAGAAACACTCCAAATTCAAACTAACCAATAAAATCGAAATTACAACATCCAAAACACTATATAAACAGTTAAACTTAATTCCTATTCCACACCCAAAAAAAAGAAAACTAAAGAAGGAGAAACCCTACAGGAATTCAACTACAGATATAAGAAGATCAACATATACCCAATAATTAACTCTATCAAAAGTAAGTAAACTAAATTAAACTCAATAATACTAAAAGTAAAAAACTTTAATCAATAATATACATAACCTATAAATTAATCAATGTCTTCTTTCTATTTTATATTACCACTACAGGAAACTCTAGAGGAAACTAACAAACTACAGAAAAGC